>JAFEMH010000558.1:0-716113 GCA_022495995.1 Adenophora triphylla var. japonica | reverse complement strand
CTCACCATGTGCGGGTGAGTAGGAGGCGAGGGAGCAACATTTCGATTAGTTGCATCAAGGGTCGGGTCGGGAGTAGCCCCGGAAGGCGAGGTATCGGTTTCGTTTGCCATCTCTTAAGAAACGTAAAACTTCTTACGATTGTTAGGAAATTTAACAAAATGTAACGGCTTCTTAAAATATAACGGAAAAACTAACGAAACAGAATAACAAAGCGAAATTAAGTCGAGGCTTGTGTTTGACACAATCTCAGTAAGAAGTATTGCCCCTTGGCTAGTGCGACGGTATTCGACAATCTCCTCGTAAGATGCAACGACTTTACAATCGTTAGTAGAAGCACTTCAAACTAACGACTTCGGCGAACAAACTAAGCTTTTGGAACTTCGGACTTGAAAGGAATATTTATGCTTCAATATGCTTTCTCTCTCTAATTGCTATTGAATGCTAACTCATTTGAATGATGGAATGAATGAAATTGACATTCTGCTGGGGACTATTTAGAGATATTGAAGAGTTGGGGTGCCCTTTGGGAATAACCACAATTGGCACTGGTGGATATTGGTCGTTGGATCGGATCTTGATGGAGGGTGGAGATCTGCTGGACTGCCGGCCTATTCGAGCTGGTTCCTTTGAACCAATCCAACCCTTCCATCCTTGATCGGGTTCATTGAACCCGGCTTGAACCCTTTAGCATAGACCGGATCCAAGACCCGCGGTCCGACCCGATCTGTGGCCCTAGCCTAGTCCGAACGGACCTAGGCCCAAAGCGCCCATGCATTACCGCCCCGGCCCAATCCGAGCCTAAGCGAACCGAACCACGCACTGAGCCACGAACCTTGATTCGATTTGCTAAAAATCAAAGGCTCCAATAGCTCCTAGCGAAGTGCAAAGTGCGCCCTAAACCGCCCATTCCGCCTTCGCGGGCTTCGCGGGTGTGGTCCAAATTGAGCTAGTATAAAGCGGCACAATTGGGCTACCTTGCATGGTTGGCCCAATGGTCCACTTATGTTGGCCCAAGAAGGAACAACTTGATGCCTCCTCCTTGTTTGCATCCACTTATAAACTTGCTTTACTTTCTATCTCTAAGCAATGTGGGATAACTCTTTCATAACTCATAAACTCTTCAATTTCCCATTTCAAGTTACAATCTTTAGCCATTAATTTCTCATTCACCCGGAAATGATTTTGAGTAAATAAATGCATCTTCTTAATCTACAACAAATGTAGATTATAATTTTGTAACTTATTTCATTTAACAATAAATGAAATCCATTTGAAAATTGGGTCAAAACTTGATCAAACCTAGTTTTTAAAACCCATTTTCAACAATGTGCCTATTGTGAGGATATTTTAGTCATTTTTCTTAAAAATAAGGACATGAATTTCAATTAGTTATTGAGGGCTACAATTATAATCTCCACCCAACTCCACCGGTCAATTTCCACCACCACAACCATTTCTCTCAAACTCGGCTAACCACAACCATTTCTCCCAAATTAATCCGGCCAAGGCCACCACCACCACCACACCCACCATTTTTTCTAAAATCACTATTTTCGAAAAATCAAAGAACAAAATTAGCAAAAGAAATCAAAATATTTCCCCACCACCACTACCATTTCTTCTAAAATCACTATTTTTATAAAATCAAAAACAAAATTAGCAAAAGAAATCAAAATATTTCCCCCAGAATCTCGATGTCTCCAAATCAAAACAATTTTTCTCGAAATGAAAGATCTAAAAAACAAAAATAACATAACAATTCGATCTAGGAAGGGTTTGAGAGAAAGGGACAAATAACAACGAGGACGTAAGAACCGGGCGGAAAGAAAGGGCGGACATAAAGCAAGACGGGGAGAAAAGAGCGGAGATGAGTGGTGTGTCAAGGAAGAGGAGAAGGGAGGGGGTGGTGGCAGGAAGATGGGGGATAAGGTAAGAAGAGGTGGGAGTGACAAGAAGAAGGGGAACGAGTGTATACTTTATTTAGATATTTATGTAGAGATATTATCTCAAATCGAAAATTGACGAATCCATCCCTATAATATATAATGATTCTTGATCACTCCCATTGAAACCAATTGGTTTTAAGGTGAAACTCTGACTTTAAGATTTTATCATAAGCATGTATATTACACGGTGGAGGGCTCAACGGAGCCACGATGTTACTTTGCGGTTTTCTCGATTAATAAGTCCACGTTGTAAGCTTGGCAAAAGCCCCATACACGTGATTTGGGCTGTGTTATAAATATTATCACAAATCGAAAATTGACGAACCTTTGCCTATAACATATAATGATACTTGACCACTCCCCTTAAAACCAATTAATTTTAATGTGAAAATTCAGACTTTTTAGAGTTTAGTCATGTTTTGACCTCTTAAAATTTGGAACAAACAATAGTTCTACCTTATGTCTCATAATAAATATTGTATTTGATTTTCAATATTTTAAAAGAATGTGCTTTACTTGCTTGTGTATTATTTGTATAATGCCTTTTTTTTTTTAATTGAGTTTTTTTTTATTATATAATGACTTAATCTATTACAAAAGTAACTTCAAAATGCTATAAATTGCATTTGGCGGGATTCAAACCTCCACCTCGAACTCTCGTATTAAAAAAGAAATCGGATGCCGATTGAACAAGTTCTCTTTACTACGATTGCTTGTACAATATAAAATTTGCACTAAACATTATTCTTGTTTAAAAATGTGCTATTTATTTTATGATAGACAAAAAATTGAAAGTTCAATATTTATTATATTTTTATTATGAGACAAATAAGTATATATTTAGCATGTACTCATTGTTGAACCACTTGAATGCAAGATTCAGTTAAGTTTATAGGATTATTCTCAAATAAAGAACAGGTGCTCAGATTATTCCCAAGATCTGTCTAGGTAGGTACGGGCATCCTGCCCTTGCTCGTTTTGTTTCGAACCACCGGTTACGATTTAGGGGAAGGGGGGAACCGAGACGGAACCGCCTAAATTCGGTTCCCTTGCCCGGTTCCTTGATGCCGGTTCCGGGTTCCACACGGTTTCGAGGTTCCTTTTTGGTTGGCTTTTTTTTTTTTTTTTTTTTGCTTGTCGAGGTGGGCGACCGCCGAAGAGAGGTGGGCGACCGACCATATCCAAATTCAAGCAATGTTCAAACTCTCTTGCACACATGAGCGACCACCCGAGAGAGAGGTGGGCGAGCGCCCATATCCCGAATTTTTCGGCCAACCCCAAAGTTTGGTCGGTTGCACTTTGGTCATTTCCTTTTCCTTTTTCTTCCACTTTTAAGCCATCAAAGCTGGTAAGATTCTAACAAATTTGGATGAAGATGAATAATAAACAAATTATTTAAACATATTTTATAAAAGAAAAAAGGACGGTACCCTTAAATTTTATTAATAATTGTTAAAATGTTACAATGAGGGGGACAACCAACCTTTGCCCTTTTATAAGTAAGGGAGGACATAAGGAGCACTTAACTATAGATTCTTAGTATTTTACAATATTTATCTAAATTATAACAATCTAATCTAAAAGCAAAAAAAAAACCTAATATATAAAATAAAACAAAGCAACAAATTAAATTATACAAATTAAACTATATAAATTACATCAACTTACATTTGGGCCATTGGGATTGTGTCATTGTTCTCGTCACTTCCCGATGTTGAATCAAAAAAGAAATCTTCATCGGATGAGGAAAACTTTGGCTCTTGATCTCTTTTCTCCGCTTTGATCCAATCATTCAACAAATTTTGATTTTCTAAATTTTTCTTGAACGATTAAAATTTTTGCACAGTTGCGGATCCGCAATATTTCCACTCAATGCTAAAAGCGTGCTCAGCCGAAACCAGTTGATGCGGGAGAAGCAAATATTTCTCTCTTTCATATCCACTCATGACAACAATAGGATAAGAACTCGCCCTCTTGGCCCGCGTTATTTGATGTAAAATGCAAAATTCAACCCTCAGCCTCGTCAAGCTTCTAATGTATTGTTCAAAATTCAAGGTGTTATGAAATATTTTTCTAAATTTCGCATTAGAACCGCTTCCTCTAGAGCGCTATTTCTATTTCCATAAAAAGAAGTCAAAAAAGAGTTGTCCGTTTCGCTAATTTGGCGAGGAGGAGCCTCCTTTGTACTAGCACCACCATAAATTGAGTTGTACTCTTTAAAAACATTTAAAAATTCATTTTTCGCATCGGACAATATTTGATCAATATTTGGAAAACGGGGATCATTTGCATCAAACAAATTTTGATTAAGTAATATGTAAAGAAGTTGTTCCAAACCATCCCATTCTAACCCTTGGATCTAAAATTTTTGCAATTAAAAAATACTTGGAATTGTCTCAAAATATTTCAACACCATTTTTCCTTCATGCTAACGTAATGGGTTTGGACCAATTATGGGATCATTTTTTAAATTCACAAATATGTACCGAAATAATAGTACTATGATCAACAACTAAGTTAGAAGTAGGATAATACGTACCGGATAACATGACGGTGGCATCCTTGAAATTTTTCAACAATTTGATCATGCTTCCACAAGCATTCCATTGATGAGGAAATAGGGTGTATTTGTAACCAACGGAAGACAAAAACAAGCAAATTTGTTCCTTATAAAGAAAAGAATCCGCTAAAAGTTTATAGGTAGAATTCCACCTAGTTGTAACATCCATTGAAAATTTTTTGGGACGGATATCATTTGCCTTGCAATAGTCTCTCCATTTTCTTTGATTGGAACTTTTTCTCATAATAAGCTGTATACCTCGTTTAATAGGAATAATTGAATCATGTAAACGAGATAGACCATCTTGCACACATAAATTTAAAAATATGACAAAAACATCTAATATGAAAAAAATTTCCACCTAATACCGGTTTTCAAATACCAATTAGTTAGGTAAACTTGCGGTATTAGAGCTAGCATTATCAAAAGACATTGAAAAAATTTTAGTAACTAAATTATATTCTTGTAAAATACTTTGTAGTTTAAGTGCAATAGTGTGTGCGGTATGCTCATCATCAAAATCTCTATATGCAATCAATCTCTTTTGAATGGTCCAAGAATTGTCAATCCAATGACAAGTTACTCCCATATAAAAATGTTCAACGGTTATCACTCCATATATCCGAACAAATAGAAACTTGTTGAGATAAATTAGCAAGTGATTGTATTAAACCATATTTATATTCCCGACTATTTTTGCAATATCACGTGTGAGAGTTTCACGTGGTATTCTTTTTGCGGCGGGTTAAGAGAGAGTTTAGCAAAATCTTCATAGAATTCATCATCGGCAAAACTAAAGGAAAGACATTTAACACACACAAATTTTGCCATACCTCTTCTATGATTTTGTTCACTATAATGAAATGTAGTGTTGGAAGAAGAAGACGTACCTAAAGCGCCCATCGAAGAAGTCGAAACTCCTTGGAGTTGTGTTTGAGTTGGATCTATGCCAAATTCGGTAGGATGATGAACTCGAACATGCTTGGTATAAGTGCCGTATCCATTGCCATCCCTCCAAGTATAAACATTTTCACAATAGTTACATATCACTTTCCAAACCTCCTCACCATGTTTGTCCAATCCGAGCTCCTTCCTAAAGTGACGAATAAAAATTGGGGACTTCGGTTCCACGAATTTTAGGTTCTTGAGTTGACTTTGTCGAGACCGCCTCCCATGAAGACCGCGACCCCTTCCTCTTGGTGCGGTTGGTGGTGGTGCTTTGGTGGTAGGTTATGTGCATCACTTTCTTCAGTACTTGGAGTTCCTACAAATTGTGGTTGTTGTGACATGAAAGGCGGTATTGGAAATTGTTGGTCTCCAACTTGAACCTCCTCATCTTCATTAATTTCCCATTGATTTCTTCCCGACATTCCCCCATCATAAAAGGGAATATCATTTGGTGGTGGTGGTGGTGGTGGTAGTCGAGAAGATGAACCTCCTTGGTTGTTTTTGCTCTTGCTACCCGTTTTTGTTAAGTTTCTAAGGAAAGAAGACATGATGGTGTATTGGTGTGTAAGTATGAGTGTATGACTATGAAAATGGATGAAAATATGGAAAATGAGGATGGATTATGGAATATGAATGTTGGTGAGTGAAAGTATGACTATGAAAATGGATGAAAATATGAATGTTGGTGAGTGATTTGAGATTTTGAGTCTTTGAGCTTGAGAGAGTTGAGACTTGAGAGTAACTTAAGAGAGAGTTAAGAGAGAGTAAGAGAGAGTTAAGAGAGTTTTGTGAAAATAAAATGTAATGAGGTGAATTTGTATTTATAGGTGAAAGGTAAGGATTGTTTTATTTTTTTATTTTTTTAATTACGAAAAAGGTGTAAAAAGTCAAAAAAAAAGGGGCAAATTTGTTAGAAAAAGCTGAAAAAAAGGGGCAAAATCGAATTTTTTTGAATTTTACGCAAGAACCGCCGGTTCTCAGGTTCGAAGCCGCCGGTTCGAACCGCGGTTCCCCGGTTCCGGCTCGGTTCCAAAACCGCGGTTCACGGTTTTTAAAATGAGGAACCGGGATTGAACCGTGAACCGGCCGGTTTCGGTTCTCACCGGTTCCGGTTCTCGCCGGTTCCGGTTCCGGTTCGGTTCTCCGGTTCCGCCCGATTCCGGTTCCGGTTTGCCCATGTCTACTCACGGGACCTAAGGACGAGGCTCAGCCTGACCAAGCGTTTATCCCCTCCTCATCTCGTCATGGCACCTCGTCGTCCCGAATCACCTCGACCTCGTTGACCTCGCCAGGATTCCCCTCGTCCTTATAGAGATTCTCCTCGTCCTCGACGTCGTGAATTTGTGCGGCCTAAAACTCCCGAGCCGTATAGAATGATACTTGGTGGCCACGAGCTAGAGCAAAGACATGATAAAGCACCATCTAAACGACGTGACAACCACCGAAACGATGAGGGACACGGTAGGAGTGAATGACGGCTCTAGAGATAAGTCAACCCGAAGCTCCCAACGCAAAGACTCACTCTAGCACCGACAAGGGAGTGGAGGCGAAACAATGAGGAAGTCCTGAAACAGAGACTTGATGACATGGAGATGGGAAAAAGGGTGATAATGATGGCTGGTCTACCCGTTCGTTCTCCCGAGAGGATAGCTGATGCACCACCAAATCCTCACTTTAAGTTCAGAGTTTTCAAAAATACAACGGAACCACAGACGCAAAGGACCACGTGCAATGTTTCGAACAAACCATGAACCTCCTCACCAAAGGCGATGACATGCTACGTAAAGCTTTCGCGAGCACCTTCTCGGAACGGCCTTGACTGGTTCCGTGAGCTGAAAAAAAGGTTGCATCGATAGTTTGGAAGGGCATGAGGAGAATGTTCTTGGACCACTTTGCCACGAGTTTGGAAGGAGGAAGATGTGACCGACCTTACCTTGACATTGAACAATCAAAGAATGAAACCACCTCGGTTATTACAATTGATTCCGTAAAATGGCGGAACAAGTGGAAGAAAGCCTCACCGACAAGGAGGTTATCGTTTTCAATTTTGGGCTAAGATCCGGACCCTCATCTATGAACTCTGCCCGAGAACCTAAATCCAAGGCTGAATTGTACAACGTGGCTTACGCCATCGCCATGGCGAGGATAAAAGTAAGAAAAGGGGATCCGACAAGATGGAACCGAAGCGGCCGGCACTCGCCATAATGACAATGGGAATGGTAAGGGTTCCAAGGGAAGAATAGAACAAAGAGTGCGAGAAGCCTAAGTATTCACCCCTCTTACCAAACCCGTCACGGAGATCATGCAACTAGTGAACCTTCCCCCACCCCGGCTGAGCGATAAACCAAAATTCCCTCGTGACACTTCCAAATTCTATGATTTCCACAAGGACCATGGTCACAATACTGAAGGCTGTTACGCCCTCAAGAAAATGATCCAAAGGTGGGTTGACGAGGGAAAGCTAGATCGCTATGTCATGAAGAAAGACGGCAAGCGAAAACGGAAGGACGAGGAAAGCGAAGATGATGATAAAAGCGAAGAGGGAGAGCAAAGGCCTCACCAGGAGGGCCAAGTTGCATGTGATTAGAGAAGAGAGAGTCTCCACCAGACATCTAAGAAACCAAATCCATGAACTGAGCAAAGTGTACCATGTCCCTGCTTGGGTTCATAAGGTGGAAGAGGTGATTAGCTTTTCTCCTAACGAATTGGCAGGGAGCCGTGCTGCCCGTGAACAACCCTTGGTGATAAAGGGTCAAATTGATAATATGGAATCTGAAAGATTGCTTGTTGACACGAGGGCCTCCCGAGATATTACGTACTATTACGCACTTCCAACGAGATGGGCTTGAAAGATACCGCACTGGAGCCTTATCACGGAAGGTTGGAAGGGTTCACCAACCACAAAGTTGGTGCCAAGGGAACTGTTGAGCTGGAACTGGAAATTGGCGAACATCCCTTCTGATCCACGGCTACCGTCACCTTCGTAGTCATGGATCTAACAAGCTATTATCATGCAATAATGGGAATTCCAAGTCAAGCAAAACTTGGGTTGGTCGCCTCCCTCCCTCACCAACGAGTCAAGTTTCCTACTCGGTCTGGAATTGGATGCGTGAGGGCGACCGCCAAGGACTTCTTGGAGCATGTCATGAAGAGCCGAAAAAATCTAAAAGCGTGGAGATAGACACCCCTGAGGACAATATCAAAATCTCTAAATCTCTGAAAACCACCCATACCAGCTCTAGGGTGAGCTATATCCGTGAGGTCCTAGATGAAGAGCCTATGGTCCTAGAAATTGCAGCTGACCAAGGCATAGTTCCATTCGTCTCTGAGGAAGATCCCATTCTCGTCAATGGCCAGAACTCGGGGGCCAACCATGACTTGAGGACGGTCGATCCGCTCGACGTTGATGAACTAATGGAAGAAGAGGGCCTCAACGTGAATAACAATGAAGGTAGGAGAATTAGAGAAATCGTCATCGAGTCCCTGGAATTTCGAGATGGTCCTGAAATGGAGCCTGTGGACGAACTGGAAGAGGTAGTCATCAACCCTTACTATCCTGAACAAAAAATCAAACTCAGGGGCCAGGTGTCTCCGAAAGAGAAGGAAGAAATCATCTCCCTCTTAAAAAACAATCTCGACGTCTTTGCTTGGAGAGTCGAAGACATGAGGGGAATCAATGAGGAAGTAGCACTCCACCACTTGGAAGTTGATCCATTGGCGAAAACTATCGCACAAACAAGGAGAAATTTCGCAAGAGACAAAGAGGAAGCTATAAAAGAAGAGGTGCAAAAGTTACTTAGCGCCGGAATCATTCGAGAAGTAAAATACCCCGTGTGGTTGGCCAATGTGGTGATGGTAAAGAAGCAAAATGGGGAGTGGCGATTGTGCATCGATTTTACCGATCTTAACAAAGCACGCCTAAAGATAGTTATCCTCTCCCCAGAATTAATAAGTTGGTTGACTCCATCGCTGGACACCGAACACTCAGTTTCCTAGATGCCTATTCAGGCTATCATCAGATCAAAATGGCGGAAGAGGACATAGAGAAGACGGCCTTCCAAACACCTGGGGGAAATTATTGCAATGTTATGATGTCTTTTGGGCTCAAGAATGCGGGCAACGGATGGTGAATCAAGTATTTGGCGCACAAATAGGCCGGAACATGGAGGCCTACATCGATGATATGGTCATTAAGACCAAGGAGGGCAGTCACACCCCTTACTTGGAAGAGACAATAAACAACCTCCGAGCCAACAACATGAAGCTAAACCCAAGTAAGTGTGTATTTGGGGTGACAGCCGGAAAGTTCTTGGGCTTCATGGTATCGCAAAGGGGAATTGAGGCAAACCCCGAGAAAATAAAGGCACTAATTGACATGAAGGAACCTACCAACATCAAGGAGGTTCAAAGGTTAAATGGAAGAATAGCGGCACTAGGAAGATTCATAGCCAAATCCGCCGAAAAATAATTGCCTTTCTTCAAGGTTTTGAAGGGTACCAAGAGCTTCTCCTGGACTCCCGAATGCTCCAAAGAATTCCTCTGGTTGAAGGAGTACTTGGGTTCCCCTCCCTTGCGTAGTAGTCCGATTATCGGTGAGATGTTGTATGTATTCCTAGCCGCCACTGATCATGCAGTCGCAGCTGTTCTAGTTCGGAATGAAGAAGGAACGCAGAAGCCCGTCTACTATGTCTCCAAGGCATTATCTGATGTGGAGAGAAGATATTTCAACGTGGAAAAGATAGTGTACGCGCTAGTTATTGCCTCAAGAAAACTACGTGCCTACTTTTCTGTGCATCCCATCACTGTTTACACCAATGAACCATTGAAGAAGATCCTGCATAAGTTGGATGGCTCCGGACGTCTCCTAAATTGGTCAATCGCTCTTACTGAGTTTGATATCACTTACCAACCAAGGAAGACCCTCCTAGCACAGCCTTTAGTTGACTTCATGGTTGAGACCGCCTTTATGGGTGAGCACCTCCCCACTTCCCGTACGCAAAATACTGCGGAAGAAGAAGAGTCTCCCATCAAACTCCCATCCAACTGCTGGATATGGTACACAGACGGATCGGCTACAAAGAAAATAAGCGGAGTTGGAGTTGTACTAGCAAGCCCGGAAGGAGAGTACACCATACAAGACATCATCCGATTCAAGTTCCATGCCTCCAACAATCAAGCTGAATACGAAGCCCTAATATTTGGTTTCGAGTTGGCTTCCTTCTACGGAGCAACCAAGGTGGCGGTATTCTGTGACTCCCAACTAGTTTTCAAACAAGTAAAGGGAGAGTATAACACCCAAGACCCACCCTTACCAAATATAGAGATCTGGTCCTAGACATGACAAAAAAGATGGAATTCTTTGAACTCAAGCAAATTGGCAGGGAAAATAACCAAATCGCGGACGTTCTATCTAAACTAGTGACTATGGATGTGTCTAAGTCCAAGACCAACCCATACGTAGCTTTTGCTGAGGAACCCGCGTATGAAAGATTACAAATCATGCTCCTAGATGGAGAGGAGAGATGCTGGATCGTTAACTACACGGACTACATCGAGAAGGGCCAACTTCCGGAAGATGAAGCACAAGCCAAACTTATCAAGAAAAGGTCACCAATGTTCACAGTGATGAATGGAATCCTCTATCGAAGATCTTTCACCAAGCCCCTGCTAAGGTGTGTCTATCCTAAGGAAACTGAGAACCTCTTGGCAGAAGTACATGAAGGTATTTGCGGCGGACACCCGGGGGCCAGAACCTTAGCTGACAAGATCATCTCGCAAGGTTACTATTGGCCAAACCTAAGGGAGGATGCGCGCGCCTATGTTAGAAAGTGTGACAAGTACCAGAGATTCTCCGACATTCCTAGACTACCGGCAGTTGAGCAGACACTTGTAATACCTACGTGGCCATTTGATATGTGAGGGATCGACATCATCGGACCCTTCCTTCCCGCCCGTGGTAATTGCAAGTACGTGATAGTAGCTGTTGATTACTTCTCTAAGTGGATAGAAGCAAAGGCATTAGCCAAGATAACGGAAGAGAACGCAATCAACTTTGTCCACGACTACATCTGGTGCCAATTTGGCCTCCCCTATACAATTGTTTCTGATCATGGACTCCAATTTTCTATGGCATTTACAACAGAATTGTGAAGAGTCAAAGTCCACCACGCAAAGTCATCAGTTAGCAGGCCCCAAGGCAACGGTCAAGCAGAAGCTGCCAATAAACTGATCCTAACAGCCCTTACCAAGAACCTTGAAGGACGTGAGGGTAGATGGTTGGACGAACTTCCCCTAGCCTTATGGGCTGTCCGCACAACCACCCAGGGGACAACCGGGGAAACCCCATTCGCACTAACCTTCGATTCTGAGGCTATGGCACCAGCTGAAATGGCCATCCCCACTGTGAGAAACTCCCATTACGATGAGCAAGTCAACAAGGTTAATAGGCTCCTAGACCTAGACCTAATAGATGAAAAATGACTAGCTGCACAGATGAGGATGGTAAAGTACAAGCAAAGGACCAAGGCGTATCATGACAAGAGAGTCATCAGAAGAGTATTCCAAGTAGGCGATTGGGTACTTAGAAAGATTGAGGCAACTGGTCGGAAGGCAGAACAGAACAAGCTCTCCCCAAATTGGGAAGGTCCCTATATCATTACTCAAGTCATTCGAGAGGGGACCTACAGATTGAAGACTAAGGAGGGAAAGGATCTCAAGCATCCATGGCATTCCGACAATCTTCGAAAATATTATCATTAGTCTATTTTATTTTGTAATAGATTAGTTTCCCATTTTCATTCTTTTACTTTTTAGTTTGATAGGATTGCAGTTTGATGTAATCAAGTTTCAGTTTATGAAAGCAACGTCTTCCAACATGCAGAGCAACTGTCAATTCCTACATCGGAAGATGAGGATCTTATCCCCGACTCTTCGAATACATGCCTTATGTCGTGACAAGGGTCCGCCTTGACTCAATGACTATAGGTTCCTAACAGCCAACACGAGGATCCTCCCTCGACACGCTGGCTTACCTTACATCCTGACGAGGGTCCGCCTCGATTCAAGGATCACAAGGTTCACTTGATCGGGGCGAGGACTTCACCTCGGCCTATTGACTTGCCTCACGTCAAGACAAGGAAACACACCTTGCTATAACGACTAACAGGCATCACGTCTGAAACCTGTGCACGAGTCATCTTCCTCGGCATAAGGAGACGAAAAAGAAGAAAACGACCCAACAGTCAAAGCCGAGGAGCCCCTTCCTCGGCTTATACGACTTGAAGTATAGTCAAGATCGATGGTCTTCACCTCGGCCTAACAACTTACTTTATAACCGGGGAACGAGGGACCCTCCTCGACTTCCTCCCTACAAGCCTTGTACTTGTACGTAGCATACAAACAAGCATCCAAATAATTCATTAAAATGCAAACATGAATTGAAACAAAGGGACCATTTCATTGATATTAAAAAGAAATTACAAAGTCCTACCAACTATTACAGCAAAAGAAAAAGAAAAAATCCTAAGTCTGGGTGTCCTCAAAAGGCTTTTTCCAGAAATTCCAGGGTGGCGGCATCAGGGGGAGGGATAGTTTGTTCAGTTTGAGCATTAGCCTCCTCGGCATCCATCCCCTCATCTTCAATTGCCTCCACCAAGGCTTGGAGGTTGGCGGGATCAACTGTCGGGGGCACCCAAGCCTCTCGGCCAGCCCGGGCATCTTCCCTGGCAATGATGGCCAAATTATACTGGGAGTAGGGGAACAGATGGTGGAAGGCCCTAGCCTCCTTGTCGAACTGGCCTTGGGTGATCAACCGAGCAATGGCCTTCATATCCAGACCAGTTGAAGGATCGGCCAGAAGACGGCGAGCCAATTGCAGATAGCCATCCTCGAACATCGTGGCCGTCTTCTCGTCCACGGCATCCTGAAAGGCCCGACTGTCCTTAAAACGGGTCACGACCTCCTCTTACCTCGTAGGAATGATGGCTTCCAGACCTCGGCATTTGGCCTCAGCTTCCTCGGCCCTCACTTGGACCTCGGCCTTGAGCCTCCTTTACTCAGCCAGCTCGGCATCCTTCTACAGGAGATGTTCCTCGGCTTTCTCACGGGCCTCTTGGGCTTGCCCACGAGCCTCCTCGGCTCTCTTCACCTCGGCGTCAACCTTAGCTTGAGCAGCCTCCAGCTCGGCATCTTTGGTTTTCAGTAGCCCAACCAGTGCAGCCTTCTCGGGCTCGCCCTTCTTATGGGCGGCCTTGACTTCCTGCAGCTACTTGTCCGTAGCCTTGGACAGGACATTCTCGTAGGCCGAGACACTAGCAAACTGAAAGATAAATCAATGTCAGATCATATCAAGTATAAAGTTACGAAGTTACGAAATCAAAGACCAAGGATACGAGATAGTTACCTCGGCGATCAAAAGTCCCTTGCGGCACAGCAAGTTCTCCCTGCTCGGCTTCTCTCGGACCAGCTCCTCGTAAGCCTCCTCATCCATGGACCTTTGAACGGGAGCTCGGCCCAATCTCAGCAATGGCCCCTTCCTGTTCTGCAAAGGGATGCCCCTCAAACGGGGGACATTCGCCGCCATACGCCGGGCAAGCTCCTCGGCCTCCTCATGGGTTTTCATAGTTTGGATGGTAAGGGTGGGAGGAGCTTGGGGGTTGGAAGACTCCACGGCAGCCCTCTTAGCTACAGACTCCTCGGCAGGAGCACCTTGGGGCCTCTTGGAGCCAGAGCGCCGCTGAACGAGGTCAGTGTCCTCGGCCGACGGGGTGTCCGTCTCCACTGAAACATCAACATGGGAGCTATGCCCCTCTACAGTTGGTGTACTTTCTCGACCTTCGGAGGCCCCCTCCTCGGCATTAACCTCCTCGTGCAACTTGATGGGGAGAGGTTGATCCCCCTTGGCACTCAAGATAAGGTTGCGACGATTGGTCTCATCCTTTCTATCTGTCAAAGCCGAGAGCTTGGCTTGACGCCTTCTCTTCTTGATCAGATCAACGGTGCTCAACTGTTCCATGGCTAACTCTGCCTCCTGCTCGGGGGATAAATCTGCAAATGCAAGGAAGAAAGATTAGGTTGCGAAAAAGGATTAAACAAAAAGCACAAGTGTTGAGAACAAGGAGGAAACAATTACATCCTACAACATCAGTCTCCCTAAGGCACTGATCCAAAGGAGCAAGCTTGCATCTCGCACAGTCTTCATTGAAGACAAGACCAGGATGGGTTCTCCAGTCATTAAACCGCCTCCCTCTCTTAACATCGACGAGGGGAACCACCTCGTCCTTTTGTCACGGCATCAGGCCTGCCTGGATATAGTAATGATCACTGGCCTCCAAGGCTGCCCAGTCGAGGAGCCCCACCTCGGCAAACTCTTCAAGGCGCTTGATCAGGTCCTTGGTCCACTCATATCTCTGCGCGGGACCAGACGAGGTCGACACGTCATAAGGAGAAGGGAACTCCCAGCCTTGTCGGCTTTCTACCCTTATCATGTGATTATCCCATCCTCCTACCTTGCTGGACGTAGGGAGAAGTATCTTCGGTTTCTTAGACTCACTCCGAAGAACGAGAAGACGAGTGCCCTTCATATATCCAACGAAGAAGAAATGATGGAAGGCTCCCATGGTAGGCTCGTAACCCAAGCTACGGCAAAGCACAATGAAACTGACGAGAACTATGGTCCCGTTAGCCCCCAACATAGCCGGGACGACCCTCACATCACCAAGGAATTCGTTAATAAATGGGTCCAATGGGAGACGAAGTCCCTACTGAAACTGTTTGAAATAGAAATGGACGTGGTTGTCGTTATAATAAAAACTTCTCTCCGCGACATCATCTGCAAAGGTGGGCTTGCCGATGTAAGTTTGTCGAAATTCATTTCTATCCACCCCATACTTGGTATACAATTTCTCCAACATGGGGTCCCCAGCTTTCGGTGGTCTCTCTCGTCCTCAGCCCCCTCCATTTCGGCCACCTTGTCCTCGGCCTACTCTCCCCTCGACTTGCTCTCCCTCTACGAAGGCGTTAACAATCCTGGTTGATGAGGAGGCTTCACCCTCTCTTCCCGTCATATCTGCAAAATGCCGAGGAGTCACAGTTAGTTACGTCGTCCACGGCTGATATTGAGACGGGGAAGAGGGAAGCCCCTCCTCATCATCACATTAAGGCCGATGAGGGAGTCTTACCACTTATACGCTCGCGAGCTATGTGATCCGAAGACGGGTAGAACAAGTTAATGTGCTCCATTATCTCGGCCCTACACTCAAGTACGACTATGCTACGAGATGAGGAATCAACCCTGTCAATCCTCGTACTATCTGGGTATTGGATGAACATTCATGTACGGCAATAATGTCTCAACATCTTTCCTATGTCATCCAAGTTCAGCATCAACCATGGTCCTCTCTCTCTCCGGTAAACTCTCAGATTGCCCTTGTGGCATCCATAAATGAATCGGGGAAAATGGTCCCAAGAACGAGCCATTTTTCTAAGGGAGAAGTCAAGATTCAAAGGAGTTCATACAAGATTCAAAGAAATTCATTCAAAATTCAAAGAGAATCAAAATTTCCAGAAAAGAAGTTTCAACAAGCTTAACAATGGCGGTTTGTTACGTCAAAACCCCTTCTAAAACCCTAGAAATGGCGAAATCATGAACGAAAAGCATAATAAGGAAGAGATATATACATGATTGCGAAAAGAAGCCGGAATCGACTCGAATCAACGTCACGGAGAAATACAGCCTTCGCTGAAATCGGTCTGGAAAATCAAGGTCAGCTTGAGGGTGTTGTCTCTTAAACCTTGCTATTTTCTCTCAAGTACGAAAAGGTTAAAATGAAAAGGGTTTTAGTTTTTATACTCACTAAAACCGGGTCAAACCCGAAAGGAAAACGGGTTAAAGGGTGACGCGCCCCAGCATTAAATGCACGCCACAACTTCCAACACATGTCAGGCGTGGGGGCCCACATCTCATCATGGCAATAACCGGCGAATAATGAAACGGCGCACTACTGAAACGACATCGACGCGTGGCAAACCTGTTCGTATCCCGTAAGCCGAGGACGAGATGACTTTCACCTCATCCTAGGCCGAGCTAGAAAGTCGGGGGCCACTGAACAGTATAAATCGAGATACGAACATGGGCTTGTCCAGGTCAGGCCCAAATGGATTGGGCTATAAATATAATCCACGTATAAGTTACTATAAGCAACCATGGGCTTCCTCGATCTCGTATATCATCATCGACAAGGCTAATCAAGGCCCAATATACAAGTATAAATTCCCCAATTATGAGTGTCGAGGATACCTTCCTCGTATGTCGAGAGGTACCTTCCTCGGCCTTAACATTGTCAACGGGCTCTGCATACCACTATTTCCTTGGCTCATCATGCTTCGAGAGGTCATGAATGACGAGGAGAGAAAAGTTCTTACCTCGACATATCTTCATATGACGAGTAGACAAAATCATGAATCTCGACATATCCACATGTCGGTAGATCATCAACTGACGAGGAAGCAAAATCATGCATCTCGGCTTACACGCAAATGCCGAGATAAGGCATCCGTATTCCTCGGCTATCCGGTGAGCAGATTGAGCAGTCCTAGTCAAACAAGGATTCAACAGTTATTATCCAATCAGGATTGTAACCATCTACATCAATTCAAGTCAAACAATGACTCCTTAACAGATATAATCCTTTGAGGATTATATCTTATCTCTTTACAAGTTCAATTCAACATGGATTCTATCAATTCATCCCTATAAATACAAGCCATATAGCACATTATTTGGTACGTTACTTTTTACATACAGAAACTCTGTCAATTTAGTTTCTCACTACAAAACCGTGAACTTATTCTCACGCTGGAGGGCCTTCGTCGGTCTAGCCCCGGCTTAGTTTACGTGTTTTCTCTTATTTTCAGGCCTAGCAATCGCCGGAGCAAATGATCGCTTGGATTTGGGCTGATTTGACGATTTTGGCATCATCAGTGGGTTTGTGTTCTACTCCATGAGGAGATAGAGATTGAATATTCATTTGTCCAAAATGATTAAGGGATGAATGAGATATGAAGGCTCAAAGTGAGAGGGTTGAAAATGGTAAAATGTGGTTATCCCACATTGGAAAAAGATGGAAAAGTGGGCTAGTTTTTATACTCCTACACTTTAGTAGGGAGTAAGATTAAGTAGTATAGAGGCTATCTCTCACGCATAGGTGTGCAGGGTGCAAATCATGGTCCGGATTTGCCTTCGAACTACCGAACTCGTGTGCGCGTCCTGCGGACACGAATGGAGCTCCGAAATTGTCCATCCACGCAAGCCCACCTTCTGCCATTTTTTTATTTGAACTGAACTAGAACAGACAGAAATTCGGACAGTCTTTTATGGAACATACAGAAATTCGAGCAGTCCAGTCCCTTCATTTCATTTGGCAGTTTCATGGAAGCTGAAACAGCAGTCCAGTCCCTTCATTTCATTTGGCAGTTTCATGGAAGCAGAAACACTTCTTTGATTCTAACGATTTGAGCAGCGTAAAAAGGGAGACACAAACCAGTTTGCTACACACAAAAAATCCATCAGTTCCTCACAATCTCCTATTCATTGCATATTGATAAATCCGTTCCCTTGGCCTCTTGCATCTACACCCGTGGTGATACTGTCCAGGCTCATTCTCAATTCGCCGGAAGTACTATTGTGCAGTAACTGTTTCGGTCCGCTCCATTTTATCCTGGGAGACAACCGTCCGATCAAACTCAAGCACGACTCGATGAGGGGGCATAAATTGTCTTAAGGAGAGTGTGGTCTCACACGACTCGGGCAATTTCAAAAATTCGGTTTATTTAATATTTTGTTTCTGTTTGTAATCTGTTTTCTTTATATTTACTGATTTTGTAAGTAATTTTCCTAACATTTGGCTATTTAGAGGAACATAAGAGTGCAAACAGGGGAGGGGATTGTTGGAAATGGATAACGGAAAGTTAAGTTTAACTTAACGTTGATCTAGTTTCTAACGGAAGTTCGTTATGTGTTAACGGAACTAGTTACAAATGGTAATCTACATTTGTTGTAGATTATATATATAACTCATTTAATGTCTCAAAACCATTTCCGTGTGAATGAGAAATTAATGACAAATGATTTGTAACTTAAATATTGGGTCAAAGTGTGATTTGGGTTGGTCCCAAAATTGGTGTGGACTTGTTGTGGCTAAAGGACTGACGAGCAGGCTGAAGAAGCTTCTGCACGGCCGTGCAAGTATCTAGGACATGGCCGTGCACCGTGCCTTGCTTTGCCACTCGACCGTGCTGAGCCATGAACTCGACCGTGCATATTGCCTTGCACGGCCGTGCAGTTCATTGGACACGGCCGTGCAAGTGCTGTTATACCCGAAAAGTTGTGACTTTTCAAGGGAAAAGCCACCAAACCCTTTGACTCTCCTTATATACTTCCCCTCCGAATTTCAATTCATATACATAGTATTTTGAGCATTCCTACCCTCTAGTAAGATAGAAAAACATATCCCAATCATTGTCATATTGCTGCATCAAATCCTTCAAAGTCCAAAGTTGCAAACATTGTGTTGTTCGCTAGAGTATTTGATTTGGAGTGCTCCTATCATATACTTAAAAGTCGTTTTATCTTACTAGAAGATTGCCATTGAAACCGTAAGCACCTGTGCGGGGCAATAACTTCTTACGGAGATTGTATTAAATACAAGACTCGACTTGATTTCTTTTGTTTCCAATCTCCGTTATCTTTTTCTGTTAAGATTCTAGTTAAGTTCTTGAGAAGCCTACACAATTTTCCAACAATCGTAAGAAGTTATTTGCGCTTCTTCAAGATCTTCAAGAGATGGCAAATGAGAAAGACATCTCCTCATCCAGACAAGGGAATGTTACGCCTCCTTCTCAAGGTGACGCTACATTCAACCATGTTGCACCCGCTACTACACCATCTCACTCGGTTCATGGTAAGAAACCTCCTTCTGGTGAAACCTCAAGGGTTGCACCTCTTAATGCTCTCCCTCCGTCTCATGTGTTCGCACATGCGGAAAGACCGGGTATTCTTATCGGGATGAACTTTAAGAGGTGGCAACAGAAAATGCTGGTCTTTTTGACAACATTAAAATTGGTGCATTTTCTTTGGGAATATCCACCATTGATATCCGAAGAGGTTGAATCCAAAGCAAAGAATGATTTGGATACATGGAATCACAACGATTTCTTGTGTCGCAATTATATTCTTAATGGCTTGGATTATGCACAATGCAAAGTGTGTTGTGGCATAAAGACCGCGAGAGAACTTTGGGACTTTCTCGAGATGCACAATACTATGTGTATTGTGACTAAAAGACCGCAAGTGAACTTGGTGGAAAGAAGTACCGGAAACAAGAGAAAGAACACCGGGAAAGTGAAGAGGACCGCCAAGAAGGTTAAAGGTAGTTGTTTTAATTGCGGCAAACCCGGGCATATGGCTAGGGAATGTCGACATCCTAGAATCAACAACCAAGATGGAAACCCTCTTCAAGCCAATGTGACTGAAGATCGATATGTTCCATTGGACTTTGATCACTTAGCCTAGGGGCATAAGATTGAATTGACCAAATGTGGTCATTGTATTACATTAGTAAAGGGTACCTTGTTGAAGGACTTCTTAACTTGAATTGTAAATGTTTTATCCGCCTAAGTGCGAAGAATAAAATTTCAAATTTTATTTACTTGGTTTGAAGTGTTCCAATTGTTATGACGTGTTCAATTAGGTCGTGTAAATTTAAATTCACTAAGTCGACGAGTTAATTTAAAATTACTACCTAAGATGAAGTTTGATTCGTAAATCAATTGTGATTTCTTTTGTAGAAATCAGTTCAAACCAGAGATAGTAAATAGATAGTTCATTACTTCTATTTATGATTGCATTTGATAATGCAAAGTTCATCTTTTGGAAAAGTAAAAGTAAAACCTTAAAGTTTTAAGTAAACAATAAGGTTTGTGATTCATCTTAATTAACAATTAAGAATTTCGTAGTGATAGAGGTGGTTAGTATGTAGTACCGTTTGAAAAAAATAATTGTTGGGACGCTAAAACTTATTTATCAAACGAATGCTTCTTACACACTCAAATCAATTGAATCACAGAAAAAAGGAAAGATAGAACTTTTAAAGGAGATGGTGAACTCCTTATTGATAAGTTCCGTCTTATGTGGGTATACCTAGCAAAGGTAGAAATATCTAAACCTAAAGAGGTTAAGATAGGACCCAAAACCATGGATTACGTTTCCATTGGATATGCAAACTAACAGTAGTGCATATAGATTTGTGAAGAACAAATTTGAAATGAAAATGCGGTATTCTTCAACATAGTTATGACTATGTCGTCGGTTCATCTCAAGGAGTTGAAATACATTGTAGATAACATGGTTATTACAATTAAATGACTCCACATAAAGGAGAATATTAAATATGAATATTCATAAAATATTTGATATGTGGAGGTACACCTCAAGTGTGGGGGTACAAGCTAAATACATAAGTTCTATTGATATGAACTTCTAGTATTAATGAAACCTGTTAAACTGTTAACAGTTAAAAGAATGGATCATCATATATTTGGAAGTTATTTGATCTTCCTCCATAATGCTAACCATTGGGTTACAAATGGATCCTTAGAAAGGAAATATTCAATGATGACGAATTATGAAATATTCATAAGCCGTTTTATAAATACCTCAAATGTGGGGGTATTTGGCTAAAGTAGAAATACTTAAGCAAGACACTTTATATTCTTTGAGAATATACTTCCTTGAAATGATAGGAAATTTATAGAAACTATGGTGGTCTTCTTAATAAGAAGAAGAACCAAGATGTAGTTGGAGGACAAAAGTTACTAATTCTTTTGGTTCTATTTGGTAACAGTTAATAGTGCATCCTATTCTATTTTGGAAGATGGTTGATCTTCCTATGCGAACCGTTGGGTTGCAAAAACTAGATGTGCCAAGGATAAAACCTTTAAATATTAGACTACAAAACGGTCCATCTCAAATAGAAGATGAAGGACCTAGACATAGTAAAAGGGCAAGAGTGGAAAAGTCTTTTGGTCCTGATTTTCTATCATTTATGTTGGAAAATGAACCAGCAACTGTTATGGAAAGCGTTATCTGGTCCGGATAGTTTGTTCTGAAAAGAGGCTATTAACAGTGAGACAAAATCCATAATGCTTGGGAATTGGTAGATCTCCCTCCAAGTTGCAAACCATTAGGTTGCAATTGGATTCTTAAAAGAAAATATAAAGCCTATGGATCTGTCGATAAGTATAAAGCCAAGCTAGTTGTCAAAAGGACATTATGATTCATGCAAGATTATCCCAATTGACACAACAGAGCGTTCTATGTCGCACAACCGTGTTGGATCTACTTGTGTATTCATATGGACTAAAACAAGCAACTAACTAGTGGCATGAGAAGTTCGATAGAACTATGTTATCAAATGGATTCAAGATTAATGAATGTGACAAATGTGTCTACATTAAAGGAACATCTGAATCATTTGATACCAAAGACATGTTAAAGAAGAACTTTGACATGAAATATATGGGATTAGCCGATGTCATATTAGAAATAAAGATTTCTAGAACATCAGAAGGAATAGTCCTATCAAAATCCCATTATCTTGAAAAAAAAATACTTCGAAAGTTCAAATAGATTCTTGAGAGGTGTACTCTAGTAAGGTAGAATCTTGAGAGGTAATCTCTGTAAAGTAGATTCCTGAAAGGTAGACTCTAAGGAGGTCAAACCACTTAGAGATACTGAATACTTGGGAAGTCGAAACAGTACAGAGATAATAACCACTTGAAGAAACTGACCGATAGAAGAATTTGATCACTCGTAGGGACTGATCATTCTAGATAGACTCAAGGTCTAATTGTAATTGTAATCAATCACCGGAATAGTATAATCATAGTACTTGGTGTACTTGAAGATATACTTATGATTAAAGATTACAATTCCTATGTAAGTTGAATGGTCTTGGAAGATATTCCTTTGTGGAATAAGTTTGTGTCTACATAACCTAAGGCATTGTGACGACAATGAGAAATAGGAAAAGGTGTAGAATATCATGGTAAGTCTAGACATATTCGTCGTAGACACAATACCATTAAACAGTTGATCAAGAATGGCGTTATCACTATTGATTATGTAAAGTCATGTGATAACTTAGCGGATCCGTTTACCAAAGGTATTAATCAAGATCAACTGTATAAACTGTTAAGGGGAATGGGTCTAAAACCCACAACAAAAGGACTTATAGCGGACACTCAACCTTGAGAAATGGAGATCCCAGGCCCTTGGTTCAATGAGACAACCAAGTTATAAGTTCTAGTAGAGTTACTTGGAAACAACAACTCGGTTTATTAACCTGGAGATGTTGAATACTCATTCCCAAAACATCCAAGTACTAGCACATGCAGCAGTGGTAAGGATAAGTTAAGAAAACTTTTAATGATTTCTATACCTACGGGTGGAGTAGTGCATGATACTCCTTATAGTGAGAATCACCTATATAAGCGAGAGGTAATTAGGCCGCCTCTAAATGAATGCTTATGAATGAGATACGGTCCAAGGCCAAAATGGACAAAACGTAAGAACAACAATTGTTAGAGCTGTTATTATGTGAGTATTATTGTCTTGGTATACATCCGACAGTCACTGGTTCAAAGCGACTCGCTACCAAATGGCTAGTATATCCGATAATATTTCACTAGGGAAGATTCAAGGCCACAAGCTATCTATCCCGATGTAATAATAGTTCGCCGGAACTTTGGACGAATTTGCATACATGCATTAATTGTCATTCATGTGGGGGATTGTTGGAAATGGATAACGGAAAGTTAAGTTTAACTTAACGTTGATCTAGTTTCTAACGGAAGTTCATTATGTGTTAACGGAACTAGTTACAAATGGTAATCTACATTTGTTGTAGATTATATATATAACTCATTTAATGTCTCAAAACCATTTTCGTGTGAATGAGAAATTAATGACAAATGATTTGTAACTTAAATATTGGGTCAAAGTGTGATTTGGGTTGGTCCCAAAATTGGTGTGGACTTGTTGTGGCTAAAGGGCTGACGAGCAGGCTGAAGAAGCTTCTGCACGGTCGTGCAAGTATCTAGGACACGGCCGTGCACCGTGCCTTGCCTTGCCACTCGACCGTGCTGAGCCATGAACTCGACCGTGCATATTTCCTTGCACGGCCGTGCAGTTCATTGGACACGGCCGTGCAAGTGCTGTTATACCCGAAAAGTTTTGACTTTTCAAGGGAAAAGCCACCAAACCCTTTGACTCTCCTTATATACTTCCCCTCCAAATTTCAATTCATACACATAGTATTTTGAGCATTCCTACCCTCTAGTAAGATAGAAAAACATATCCCAATCATTGTCATATTGCTGCATCAAATCCTTCAAAGTCCAAAGTTGCAAACATTGTGTTGTTTGCTAGAGTATTTGATTTTGAGTGCTCCTATCATATACTTAAAAGTCGTTTTATCTTACTAGAAGATTGCCATTGAAATCGTAAGCACCTGTGCGGGGCAATAACTTCTTACGAAGATTGTATTAAATACAAGACTCGACTTGATTTCTTTTGTTTCCAATCTCCGTTATCTTTTTCTGTTAAGATTCTAGTTAAGTTCTTGAGAAGCCTACACAATTTTCCAACAGGGATTGTATTTACTAGTATACCATCAAAATGCTTTGGAAGAATGACCAAAACAAACACCAGAATTTTGCTATACATTTCTTTCTCTAGAGATGTAACATAAGGTAAATTTCGGTCGGTGTTTAATATTAAAGTCCTGGTGCTTGTTTTATTATTGTCACAATCAATATAGATGTAAGATGTTTGGTTGCAAATCTTTTTGACCAAAATAACAAATAATAGATCAAAAAGTAGCGCCAAAACCCTATCAGTTAATAGGGTTAAGGCTATTTATCAATACTGAGTATACGATAAGCATGGCACTTCCTCTACGAAAAATCAAGAAATATACATACTCCCTCCGTCCCATAGTAATAGGCAAAATCAAAGAAAAATAGTCAACTTAATTGTTCTTTGACTAAAAACTTATATAACATTTCATTATCTAATGAAAATCTAAAAATTGTTATTAACAGTATTCTTAATGCCGAGTTAATAACAATATTTAAATTCTCGTTAGGATAAACAAATTTTCTATACGATCTTAGTCAAAGTACAATAAAGTTGACAATTTTTCTTTGACTTTGCATTTTACTATGGACGAGGGAGTATACCTCTGATCATTGTAAAAAAACTGGCTCAAGCTTGAAGGTTTTTTCACAACTCCATCATAATGTCACATGTACAAACTACTAAAGTACTCCCTCTGTTCCCAAATGAGTGTCAAAAAAAAATTCAAAACTTGGACATTCATTTTGGAACAGAGGGAGTATCACATAACTTAACATGTAAAAGGGTCAACTTATAGCTAAAAAAATTCAGTAAATGATGCACTACAAAGGAACAAATTATACAATACCAACGAAGTTGATCCTCATACAGGCGGCAGGCGAATACAAAAGAGATTTGAAATAGTGACAAGGAGGTTCACAAGGACCCAGTCAGACAAGAAGCTATTCGACATCAAAACTCAGTAGGAGGTTTAACCCTTACAAGTCTTTTGATTCTATCATTGTCGGTGTTCTCCAAAAAACCCTTCACAGTGAAAAGGTGACAAAAGAGAAAGTAAAGGGGGGTAAAGAGTATGCCCATGAGCATAATGTGAAATCGAGGCAATATTCCTACTCCAAGGAGGTCATAGTTGAGGCCCCGCACTTTAAAATATAGGTGGCTTCAAACATTAATAACAAGCCTTTTAAGACCTTCTTTCTCAACAACCCAATCCAATCAAATTCAACAATATAATACTATTTTTCTCTCTTCCACATATATCATCTACTATCCAAACCATTATCCTTCATTTTTTGACTTTATTCACAATCCAATCCAACCAACCAACCCAACTCAAATATCATTTATTCTTTATTTTTTATTACATATTTTATGTGAATACTGAACCATGCAGCTTAATGATATTGACAAAAGTAGATATGATATAAAGTTGATGTAACAACTCATTACGAGTTAGTGCAAAAGACTCCAATAAAAGAATAGGACAAAAATCACATGGATTCTATGTGAATATTGAACCACGCAGCTTAATGATATCGACAAAAGTAAATATGATATAAAGTTGATGTAACAACTCATTACGAGTCTGTGCAAAAGACTCCAATAAAAGAATAGGACAAAAATCGCATGGATTAAGAACCATTAACAAAGAAAAAAGTAGACAAAAGAAAAAAGTTGATGTAACAACTCATTACATGAATTTTGAAAACTCACTGTAAAAGATGATAATAAACACCAGGACAAAAATCAAAGCATCATGTGAAATCACTTACTAATTCAAATTAGATTAAAACAACCAAAGTTACAATAATAAAAATAACATAAACTAAAATTACATAAAAAAAGTACATTACACAAATTTAAATTACATGAACCCAAATTTAAATCAATTCCCAAGTACAATTTCCATTAGGCGACGTTTCATTTCTTCCTCTTCTGGAGACAAGTGATCTTTCCCCAACAATGCAGTCAACATCATGACATTCATTTTCTTAGATTTTCTTTCTTCTTTTTTACGCTCCCTTTCCTCCTTCATGCACTCCATTTCAATTTTATCATTTCCCAATTTATTCATCAGTTTAATTTCATTGTCTCTTGTGAGCCTCAGTGCACGAATTTCTGCAGTAAACTCATCAGAAATATAAGAAGTTTGTGATGCCTTACCTTTTCCTTTCCTTTTAGCAACATTTCTACCTTCTGGACGAGAAATTGTTGGAGAATCACAAACTGGAGTTTGTGGGTTTGAAGGGATTGAATGCTCCCCATCTTCATTTGTCCTTGATCTTTTTGAGCTGCCACCACTTTCCTCGTTGTCCTCCAAATCTTTATATGTACGTATTGCACTACTAGAAACAGGGCAATTACCGACGGAATTTTACCGACGAACGAAGTCTGTCGGTATTACTGACGGAAAAAACCCATTTACAGACGGAATTTAAATTTTATTTGCCGGGAATATTTTTTTTAAAATTTTCGTTTAATCCGTCGGTAATGCTTTTAATTCCGTCGGTATTACCGACGGACTTCGTCCGCCGGTAACAAGCTCTATAAATAAAAACCCTCCCCCTTCCTCGTCCATTTACGCCTTCAACTCAAATACGCATATCGCCGATCCCTACCTTGGTCTGAACCAACGCCGTCGCCGCGCCGTTCGCCATTCGCCGTTCGCCGTCACAGGTCGATGCTCTCACTGGTTAGTAAACTCTCTCACTCGCTTTTTCTCTCTCAATCACTTTCTCTCTCTCACTTGATTTCTCTCTCTCACTCGCTTTCTCTCTCTCTCTCTCATTAGTCACTATTCAAGGCAGTCGTAGTCCTCGTTCAGAAGTCGTCGTTCCTCTCCCAGTCTCGCTTGCCGTTCATCGTCGTCGACGTTCCGCTCTCAGGTTTTGATTTGCTCAATTTAGCAAAATATTTTTTTATTTCGAGTTTTATGCATGTTTCAAGCCTAAATGTTGTACCTCATGTTTGGGAGGAAAACTTGCACTTGCTTTTTTGAAGATTAAAATGCAAAAATGTGTTCTACCAAAATCTGCTCACCCTGCTTCTGCGAGAATTACTTCTGGAATAATCTGTTTCTTTGATAAGAAAAGGAATACTTCTTTGGATAATCGGTATAAAGTAAAATCTTTATTTTGCTCCTAACCATAATTCGATTTTACCATATAAATCATATGGCCTATCATTTATTATCTCCACTGTCAAATTCCTTTTTAATAGCACAGCTTCTGCAATTCCGTGGCATGATTGATCAAACTTTTCTTTCTTGTTTTAGTTGTGCTCTCTATTATAGCTAGGTGTTAGACGATCTGGAACCATAGATTGCGTTCTCCCATTAATCAAGGCAAGGCAATCCAATGATTTGAATTAAAACAAGTAAAGCCTTAGTTTTGACATACTTTAATCTAGACTATTGGATTGCCTCTTCTTATGGAGCGATCGCAATTTCGGGCCTTTTTACGTCATGAAATGGCGGTCCTGTAGAGTGATGGTAGAGCAACCCGAAATGTGTTGGACGGACATGAATCTTATCTGATGAGATCATATTATTTGTTTTGAAAATTTGATGTTAATCAGAGTGTGTGCAACTTGGTTACTGTATTTACGTTGTTAATTTGTAACTAGCAGAGTTTATGGATCTAGTGAAGAGTATAGTCCGAAATGTATATTTTATTGTGGCTGGTCAGTTTATTTTCATTTTAAATTCTGACCCATGTTCTGAACTGTTGATTGTTTACTGCTAGGTATGTTTCTTTATTTTGGGTACAACTGTTTACTCTTAATTTGTATTAGATGGCTTGTGTAAAGTCAAAGGGGGAGGGGGTGTATGTCTCAATAATGTAACATATTCAACCGCACACTACCTCACTAGTTCTAGATCCTATTTTGGGGCGATTGACTGCATTACGGACAGTGATGTATGTCGCCTACATTTGAGCGCATGATATCAGTCTTGGCACCCTTGATGCACCTTAGGTCGGATCACACTTTTTGATCAAGCAGTTTACTGTTTACTCTTAATTTGTATTATATGGCTTGTGTAAAGTCAAAGGGGGAGGGGGTGAATGTCTAAAATTAGGAAAATTTGGATGGAAGTATTGTTAAGGAATTAGACTCCTAATCATTGTCTTAAATTAGGAAGAAAACTCTTAGTGGCACCCTTATAGGGTATTGTGGTTGGTGGTTAACATCTTAAAATATAAACAAGATGAGAGCCTTTCTCATCCACAGCTATCAAAATCCGTCCATCTTTGACCAAGAAAGACAGAGCAAAGAAGTTCTCGACTGTTTGAGCAAAGGATTTTCTGTTTAATAAGAGTTTTTCCAGTTTCACTGTCCATATTGTATCTCAGGATCTCAAACATCACAGCCATGTTTATGACAGTGTCTATTTTCTCTTCACCAGTGTTATACTATTACCTTGTTTTTACCTGTGACCATATAACACCAGTAAAGAGTAAAACAGGCACTGTCACAAACATGGCTGTGATGTTTGAGATCCTTAGAGAGAAGAGGACAGTGAAACTGAAAAAAATTTTTATTAAACAGAAAATCCTTTGCTCAAACAGTCGAGAACTTGTTTGCTCTGTCTTTCTTGGTCAAAGATGAGATATGGTTTTGATAGTTGTGGATGATAACGACTCTCATCTTGTTTATAAATGTTAATTTAACTCATCATTGTAAAATTATATATTTTACAACAAAGAATTAATATTTAAAATTATTCACAATAATAATAATTTAAAAAATATGATAGATGTGTGTGTTAATTCATTATTGTAAAATAGATTTGTGTGTTAATTCATTATTGAATAGTCGATAGTTAAGATATTTCGGCTGCATTCCTATTGCAATTGTTCTCTGAGTGTATACTAGACATAGTTGATTACATACTGTCGATTCTAATTGATTGTGTTTGATTGACCTAGTCTACGTCGTGCACTTGGAGACCATGGGATTATGCTGCCGAAATTTCTTGATTTTCGATTATAAAGCAAGTAGACAAAGTGATATTTGCAATTCATATAATCGTGTATTTCGGGATGGGATAGAAGCCAACCCCAATTCTAAACCTAATGGACATGAATTGTCCTTTCATCCTAGGGAATGATATACTTTACAACAAAGAATTAAATATTAATATTTAAAATTATTCAAAATATTAATAATTTAAAAAATGTGATAGATGTGTGCGATAGAAGCCATCCCCAATTCTAAACCTAAATGAAGTGTCTTGTTGATTTTAAGTTTGTAATCCAAATTTAGGGAATTGTAATGCGTTAATTACATCTAAACTGTTAATATATTATGAAATGCAGGAGTTAATTATGTCTGGAGAAGATCGTAGTTGGATGGATAATCGTAGTAATCTCGGTAGAAGGGGTGTTGTCAGACCTCAATTCTTAGAAGGTTTAGAACATTTCGTGGAGTTTGCTAGAGCACATCCCTAGTGCATGCGTGATGATAATATTAGGTGTCCTTGTAAAAAGTGTAAGAATAGAAAATATCTGAGTGTTGGATGGGTAAAGAAACATGTTTTGGAGGCAGGGTTTATTGATGGTTACAAGGTATGGGTAGCGCACGGGAAGCATTATGTGGTTGAAACAAGTGTTCGCAATCATCCTACTATATCACGTGGTCCGCCAAGGGAACCTGAACATTTGATTGATGAAGAGGAGTCGTCTGTGGGTTTGGATGATATGGTTCGAAATGCGGCTGGCCCAGAGTTTGATTGGAACCCTAATCCAACAGAGGCACCAAATCCTATTGCAAAGAAGTTTATGGGGACAACGGATGCTACCCGAAGAAAATAATATGGTTCACAATTTTTATGAGACAAAAAAGTTGGTGGCGCAGATCGGTCTTGGGTATGTTAAAATTGATGCTTGCAAGAATCAGTGCATGCTTTTTTATAAGGATAATGAGGGCCTCAATTCATGTTTAATATGTGGACTTAGTAGGTATAAGCCACCACGCCGTGGTAGTACCAAGCACAAGAAAAATGTGCCTCGAGCGTAGTTGCGTTATATGCCGCTAATTCCCAGGTTGCAACGAATTTACGCATTGAAAGAAAGCTCAGAAGCCATGCGTTAGCACAAAGAGTGTCCTCGTGAAGAGGGTGTGATGACTCATCCTTCTGACGGTGAAGCATGGAAACATTTTGATGCCACTTACCCTGATTTTGCTGCTGATCCTAGAAATATAAGGCTGGGGATATGTACGGATGGGTTTTCTCCATTTGGACCAGGGGCAAAATCTTATTCATGTTGGCCTGTTATAGTCACAATGTATAATCTTCCCCCGTGGTTATGTATGACTGATCCTTATATGTATTTGAGTTTGTTCATTCCCGGGCCTTCGAATCCAGGCAAAAACATTGATGTGTATCTTCGACCTCTGATGGATGAACTCAAACAGCTGTGGAATGATGGTGTCCAGACATGGGATGCTTTCAAGTTGCAAAACTTTAACATGAGGGCTGCAGTGATGTGGACAATTAATGACTTTCATGCTTATGGTATGATGTCGGGATGGAGCACACATGGGAGATTGGCCTGTCCGTATTATATGGAAAATACAGATGCATTCACACTTCAGCATTACAAGAAGCAGTGTTGGTTTGATTGCCACAAACGGTTTCTTCCTAGTGACCATCCATTTCGTAAACAAAAGAATGCTTTTACCAAAAATAGAGTTGAGCGTCGGGGCCCCCCTCCTCGTCTGAGTGGTGAGGATATTTTTGAGCAGGTGTCTGAGGTGTCTGATGTCGGGTGGGGAAAGTTGTTTTCAAAGGATAGACCAGACGGATTTGGTAAAGACCATAACTGGATCAAAAAGAGTATATTTTGGGAGTTACCTTATTGGAAGACGAACTTGATAAGACATAACCTTGAAAAAAAAAGTGGCAAAAGGATGGTTTGCCTCCAGCTAATTTCTCGAATAGTTCTTGGGAGCAGTGGGAAGCCTATTGGACAAGCGAAAAATTTAAAAAAAAATCATAAATAGCAAAGAATAATAGGAACTCACAGGAGGGGCGGGGGAGTGTGCACACAGGAGGATCGATTGACTTCAGCGAGACTTGGTCCCGAATGGTAAACTTACTTAATTTACTATCCGTTTGTAAATTAAGCAATACTCTATTTGATTCATATATTGTTATTATTTGATGAAATTTTGAAGTTTTAATTTTTTTAATATTTTAAGCGAAAGAAACACGGAGATGATCAGGCTAATGCAGCTGCCGTGTTTATGGCTACGCAAACTACGGAGGCTCCTGATGGCTCAGGGCTACAAAGAGTTAACCCTTATTACCAGAGCCTTTATGTAAGTGTTAATAGTATTTTCTATTAGTAAATTATAAATTATTTAGTTAAAGAAATATTATTTTCTACCATGGTGTATAATGTTTTTTCCCAGGAAGAGTATGATAGGCGTGCTCGTGACGAGGCTATTGAAGAAGGAAGTATGGAGCCTGAGAGCACCGAGCGGCCCGCCTTTCGTGAAAAGCTTTGGACGGCCATTGTCCTCTATTGGTCTCAAAGGTGCAAATTTTTCTCCCTCTTTTCAAAACTAATCCTCTAAGCTTACAAAACCGCTTGCAGTTGATAATAGACTGCAAGTAGATATGTAAAATGCACAGCGGAATAATGTAGATACAAAGTGGTTTTGGAGAGGCAGTTTGTAAAGCGGTTTTGATAGTGCAGTTGGTAAGTGCAGTTTTACAAACAAGTGTGGTTTTGACACTATTAATCCAAACACAATTCTTAATAATGGATAACTATAAATAAGATCAAATAGAGACAGAAATAAATAATTAGTAAGCACAATAAAAATAAATGCAGAAATATAAGAACACTCGATTTGGAGTGGTTCAATCGATAAACGATCTACGTCCACTACGAAGATGGTTAGTCTTGGATTTTCAAGAGTGATTTTACTATTGAGTATGAGAGATTACAAGTTACAAAGATTGATACTAAAATCTAAAATCTATTCTATGAAGATTGAATCCTAGACTATAACCAGTGTATCTCAAATGATTAATCTATGTGATTAAACAAGTGAGGTGTGTGTGTGAGAACAAGATCAAGGCTCTTTAAATCTTTGAGATGGAGAGCACAATGATTCTTGATGATGTTAAGGCTTGATTTCTGGGCTGGGATATATTTCTTGAAGGTTGAAGATGAAGATTCAAAGGGTTGAATAATTTTTGGGCAGAGCTTCAGCTTCTATGAACACAGCACTTTCAATTTTCTCAAGCAATCTTCAAATGGTGAATATTAGGGGTATTTATACCCAAGCACCAAGGAACTAGCCGTTGGACACAGCTGTTGTAAGGACAGTACTTGATGCCTTCCCATTGGTCTACAATACCACTTTTGTCCTTTGGTACAGCAGCTGCAGATAAAGCTGATCAGGCTCCAGCTGTAAGCAATGAGGTTAGGACACCTGTCACCTTTTCAAGATCCTTGCAGATCTTCTCTGACATTGAATCACGTGACAAGATTTAGTGGTTGACTTTTGATATTGCTGACGTGGATTCCAACGGTAAAAAGTGGTTCACTTCAAGTCTTCAATCATTGGATGCTGTCCTGGAGTAGAGCGGTTGGATAGATGTGGTTTCACCAGGAGGTTGCAAAGTGCAGTTGAGATATTGGAACTGCACAAGTGCGGTTGCACTGCAGTTGTTCAAAGGCAGTTTTAAACAAGGAATTCCACCAAGCAATTGCTAGAAGCGGTTTGCTAGGTGCGGTAGAGAGTGCGGTTTGAGACTTTTGAACTGCATCCTCAAATCCAATGAGTCTTGTGCCAGTCATCAAGCTTAATTTTAACCTATTCTATAAAATGGACTTAGCTAAAAAATTGAAGTCTAAGCTTCATTACATAGGGTCCTAGAGTCCTTAAAATAGACAGGAGGTTATGGTATCAATCAAATCTAATCTAAAATAGGAGGGTTAAAATATGCATACCCATCAATCTCCCCCTATTTGATTGATGCCATTACCTACTACAGCAAAAGCAAACATTGTACTTGGTAAAAACATGTCCATAAGAATTAACATGGTAATTCATGTCCCAAGTCAATGCACACACTAGCTTAAGCTATAGATTTCTATACTATTGAAAGATTAAAAACTTACAATATGAAAAAGTATAGAAATGCATTCAGTGCACTTGAAAAATATGAGTTTAAGTATAAAGTGCAGTTTAAACTGAATGTTTAACCTTCATTTCAAAAATATGATTTTAAGTTGGAAAATATTTGAATGAGGTTATAAACCATAAGCGGTTTCATTGTTCTACAAAGAAGCAGTTTGATATGAACAAGGTTTTGGAACCAATGATGCATTTTTCATTACTACCTCAAGCAGTTACAGTTACAAGGTAGAAAAGCAAAATACAAGGGTTACAAAAGCAAAAGAGGTTGGACAAAAGAAATACATGAAGTGCGGTCCAACAAAACAAAAAAAGAGTTCAGCAAAAAGGAAGGAAATTACAGTGAAGAGCGGTCCTAATGCTGACGCGGTTGGTGTTGATGATGCGGTCGTTGGGAGGACTAATGGCGTGGTTGAGTAACTTCTTGATTTGGCACTTGCGGTCCAGAGGGTCTGAATGCTGAGCTTTCACCACGAAGGGTTCTTCTTAAGGTTCTGACCTCTTTAGCTTGTCTTCCAAGAGTTGTCTCTACAGTCCTGAGAGCGGTTACAGATTGGGCAGAGGTGGCATTGTTTGCATCAACAGCTCTTGTATTGGCAGCAACACTCTCCTTGATTTCTTCATAATAAAGCTCAATGGAGGAGTTGAGAGTGTTGTAAAAGTATGAATCCCCCCTGAATAGTTGCGGTCTGGTTTGAGATAGCTTCTTTCATGGGCTCCAGATCAACAGACACATTCAAGGAGGTTCTCAATTCCTTGATTGAATTGTCCAGCTTCAAGTTAAATCCAGCCTTAAGGTTTTCAAACCTAAAACTGATATCATCGTCAAAGGTTTTGATTTTGTCCTTGAGACTGTCTCCCACAATGTTCAGGTCAACATTGATTCTAGCTTTGAGGGAGTCCAGCTCAGATAGGATCTTGAGTTCCAAGGCATCAAGGGCGGTTTGGATTGGGGCGGTTGAGGTTGAAGCTTGAGCTTGAGCAGGTTGCAAACTGAGGTTCCTTATATCTCCCATCAATTCCACTTTGAATCTACCAATTGCGTGATCAACTGAATCACAGAAGGCGTTTGTAAGTTGTTGCATCATATCTTTGACCTGATCTTTGTTGACGGAAATGCCTAGGAATGCAAGAACTGCGGCTTGAAGTTCAACCTTGAATTTGTAAAGGGAGGACTCTGCTGCGGTTTTAAAGATGGTTTCAATGTTTGCAATCTCAGAAGGTGATTTCTCCCCCTTAATGGCATCAAGCAACTGTGATTTTAAGATGGCCATTTCAGTGGTTTGAGAATCAACCTTGGCATGCAGAGAGCAGTTGGAGGCTTCAAGGGAGGAGTTGGAGTTAGCCAAGGCAAGGTTTGATTTAGTGAGTTTCAGTATGTGCCCTTGGTTAAAAATCAGCTGAGATTGGATCAGTTGAAGGGTAGAAAGAATTTGGCAATAGTCAGAAGGATGTGTGGTTGAAGTGGAAGGAATTTGGGTAAAGGATGGAGGCGGTTGAGATTCAGTGGTAGGGGCGGTTAGAACTATGTGCGGAGTTTGTGTAGGAAGGGTAGTTTGATGTATTTGGGAAAGAAGGGTTTGGAATATGCGGTTAGCAGGGATTGTGTATGGTGAAGCGGTTGATGGAGGAATTGGAAGTGTTTGGGGTAAAGTTGTGGGTGCGGTTGAGATAGGGGCAATTGGAGGAGGTGGAATATTGGAAGTTGGAATGTTGGAGGTAATTGGGTTTGAGTTAGAGGAGGAACTGGTGTGAGAATCATGAAGTTCAACATAAGGGGTTTTCTATTTTTGAGGTGAGTTATGAGGAGTAGGATTATTGGAATGAATGGGGGATTGATTTGGTGAAGGTGTAGGGGATCTATTATGGTTGGAAATAGTTTGAGCAGGGTTGTGGTTAGAGAGAGGTGGTGATTGAGCGCGGTTGGAATGGGGAGGTGATTGAGAGCGGTTAGAGTGTTGAGGAGATTGGGAGCGGTTGGAATTTTGAGGTGAGGGAGTTGGGGTTCTGTTCTGGTTGGAAATGGAAGCTGCTAGGCCAGCAGATGGTCTTGAGGTCCATTGGGAGAAGGCAGGAATGGGAATGGAGTCATTTATGGAGGGGGAATGGGAGTGAGAGTTGGAAGGTGAATGAGATGGTGAATGGGAAGGGGAAGGGGATGGAGATGGAGATGGTTGTTGGGCCACACGTTGTAGAAAGCGTTTGGGCCCTTTGGTTGGGGTCTTTTTCTTGGCAATGTGTTTGACCCTTTTAGCCTTAGGAATCTCCCCCTGAGCAGTTGCAGCTCTGAGCGGTTGAGAAGGAGAAGGTGATTGAGAGTTGTTTGGTGAGGAGTGGTGAGATTGGTCAGGGGATTGAGGTGGTGTTTGGATACGTATTTGGGTTGGAGGTGGTTGAGTAGTTGTTTGCGGTTGTGAGGGAGGTGGTTGGGTTTCAGCTTCCTTGGATTTACCTTGAGCAGTCCTTTTCTCATCTCTCTCTTTGTCAATCCTTGCAATCTCTGCCTTGTAAAAGGCGGTCAGATCCTCATCAGATAATTTTGCCAAAGCCGCTTGGGTTTGCTTGGCCTTCTTTGCTCTTGCAACCAAGGGAGGAATGGTTGCATCTTCTTCTTCTTCAGCAGCCTCATCAAGAAGTGAAAACTTTTCTTTGCCCTTCTTGCTAGTTCCAGCACCAGCTGCACCACGCGGTTGTACAGGTGCGGTTCTGGTCTTCTTAGGAAGCGGTTCTTCAACAGTTTTTCTTTTCCTAGAAACCTTCCTCATTGCTTTGCCCAGACCCTGAACAGCGGTCTCAGGGGTCATCTCTACATAATGCTCCATAGGCTGGTGGGTGTCAGCATCATAAAAGGCCTTGTAATCAGCATTGCCAAAAGAGAATCTGAAGTTGTGGCAAGCTTTAAGCCCAAGGGATTCCTCATTTCCCCAATGCACAGATATTTCTGGAGTAGTAGTTCTCAAATCCTCCAAGTGTTGGTAATTTGAGAAGATAGCGGTTAGTAACCTGCAGAAAGGTCTCCACCTGATAGCTTCATCCTTGGTCTTGAATTGATAGGTGTCAATGCTATTGGCTAACTCTCTCATCAGAATTCGTGGCCAATGGAGCTTGATTCCATTGAAAAGTGCACAGCAGTACATCCATTGCTGTGAGGTGAAGTTGTTGTGGTTTCCAGTTTTGCCACACACAGACTTCCCTACCAAGTAGCAGAGATGGCTCATAATCTCACCAAAGGCTCTCCTGGGCTTCTTCTTGTAATACCCAGATAATGAAGAAAGATCACCAAGAAGAATAGAGCAGGTGGCATCCATAACCTCTTGAGATACATCAATAGGAGAACCAGGAACATGGAACTCATAGGTACTTCTGATGTCCAGGTAATCAATGGAGACTTCAAAACCTTCAACTACTCCAATCAAGCAGTTGATCTTCTTCCCACCAGACAGCTCTCTTTCTCCACGCTTTGCGGTTGCATAAAATTGGTCCACAAAGAGAGGGATAGTATAGGACTGTTTCTTGTTGAACAGTGGAAGAATTCCAGAAGCATCCATCTTTTTGATCATCTCTCTTCCAAGAGCATCTGACTTCAGCTCAGGTTCATTGATTTCCCAACCTGGTAGAAAGTATTGAGAGTTCTACAAAGGAAAACAATCAAGTTAGATCTTATTTAAATCCACAGTTTACAAGAGGTTTGGGCACATATGCGGTTGGCAATTGTGCGGTTTTGAAAAATGAAGATTTTCAAACCTCAAGGAAACTGTGAATACAAGGTAGGGAAACAGATAAGAAAATACAAAAGTATATTTACTTAGTACGTGGTATTGTAATCCAAGGTTATCCCACACATGCAAGCAGTGTTTTAGAGGGGAAGGTTATGGTTTCCAGCCTATATACTTAGTAAAACTTAAGTAAATTCAAGCATGCGGTTTCAAGAGATAGTCATGCGGTTTTCAACATGCGGTTACAATTATTAAGAGCATGCGGTTGAAACACATAGTATAAGCGGTTGATATCATGCGGTTTCAAACATAGCATGCGGTTGAAAGTGAACCGATTCAAACATGCAAATCAAAATCCAAAATTTCCAAAAATTTACTAAGTAAGAAAAACAAGATTGAAAATCAAGGCAATCCAAAACATGAGAAATTTCTGAGAATGAAGATGAACAGTCACATGAATGCATGAAGAACACGAGGAACACCAAGAACAGAGATTCATCAAATGTTAACCAAAATCAACAAATAATATGTCAAAATGATCACATTGAGCAGTAGATTAATAATATAACAGTAAAAATTCATACTTTGCTCATAATCATCAAGAAAATGCAAAAACACAGAAGTGGATTTTCAAAAGTTAAAGACCTAAAAATTCAAAATCAGTGTCCTAGATGTTCATTGATCATGAAATAAAGTTCATAAACAGAATCACAAGTATAATCCGAACATAACCCAACAAATTTATTCAAAATGATCAAGAAATGAAGTAGATATGAACGAAAATCAGTTTAGGAGTTTGAAACCTTGAATGTTCATCAATGGCAGTTTATACAAGTATGTTTTGCAGAAAATTAAGAAGATAAAGGTTCAGAAAACATACCATGTCAAAGAATGGTTTCTTTGGAGCCATTGAAGAAATGAAACTTAAAGGTTTTAAGAAGATTTGAGAAGAGAGAGAGAGAGTTGGTAGAAATTATCAGGGAAGGTACAAATGCCAGAGAAGACAGTTTGAAAAGGTTGAAAAGGTAGGGTATGTCTTCTATTTATAGGCAAAAGGTTGGGCTTTGGCAGCTGAAGGGACAGATACAATTTCCCACATGGTGAATCATTACTTATACCCTTTCAGCTTTTACATATCAACCAATGACGGCTGACATGAAGGCCATTTAATGCTAATGTTCCCTTTGCATTGAATGCATTAAAATTTTAAAATTTCGTGGGAAAACATTTGCAAAAATACCCTTAAGAAAAAAATAAGGATTGAAAAATAAATAAAAAGAATTTGAACAGTTTTTTTTTTTTTGATAAACAAATAAATATACGCAATAAATAGAAATTACTCTAAGTTGAAACGCAGTTGAGATCCAAGCGGTCAAGCTGCAGCAAGCGGTTAGAACTACGTGGTTGGCTGCAAAGGCGGTTGACTACTTGCGGTTTGGATACACGCGGTTCAACAATGGGAGGTTTGAAACCTCAACAGGAAATACAACCTATACTCAACACACAAGTTAGTAAATAAAAAGAATGGAATCATTTAAGTTCAAGCATACCCATTTCTCCTCTGAGGAAGGAAAACCTCTTGGAGTCCAGAGCTTTGGTGAGGATATCAGCAATCTGGTTGTCTGTCCCCACATACTCTAAATGGATATTCCTCTTTTCCATATGGTCTTTGAGGAAATGATACTTGATATCTATATGCTTGGTCTTGGAATGCATGACAGGGTTGTTGGAGACTGAAATTGTTGAAGTGTTGTCACACATGATAGGGCAATTTCCTTCTTCAATTCCATAGTCCACCAACTGCTGCTTCATCCAAAGGATTTGACAGCAACAACTTCCAGCAGCAATGTACTCAGCCTCTGTGGATGACACTGAAACTGAAGCTTGCTTCTTGCTGGCCCAAGCAACTAGTCTATTCCCGAGGAAATGACAAGTACCACTAGTGCTTTTTCTGTCAATAGTACAAGCTGCATAATTTGAATCTGAATAACCTACAAGATCGAAGTTCGAATCTTTGGAATACCAAAGTCCAAGGTTAGTGGTTCCAGATAAATAGCGGATTATACGCTTGACTGCAATCAAATGTGCTTCTCTAGGATCTGCTTGATAGCGTGCACATACACAGACACTAAACATAATATCGGGCCTACTAGCAGTTAAATAAAGTAATGAGCCGATCATACCTCGATATAGGGTTTGATCAATCTTCTTACCTTTGAGATATTTATCTAGCTTATTGCCGGTGGCCATAGGAGTATCATATGCTTTTGCATTCTCTAATCCAAACTTCTTTATCAACTCCTTGGTGTATTTGGCTTGGCTGAGGAAAATACCTTCTTCGCATTGCTTGATTTGAAGCCCGAGGAAGAATGTTAATTCTCCCATCATGCTCATCTCAAACTTGCTTTTCATTAGCTTTTCGAAACGCTTACAAAGTAACTCATTAGTAGAACTAAAGATAATATCATCGACATATATTTGAACAAGTAAAGTATGCTCATTATATTTGGCAATAAAAAGAGTTGTATCGATTTTACCGCGTTTAAATCCTTTTTCTAGTAAAATTTAGAAAGAGTCTCATACCATGCCCTTGGAGCTTGCTTAAGTCCATACAAAGCCTTCTGGAGTTTGTAGACATGATTGGGAAATTTGGAGTCTTCAAATCCAGGCGGTTGGGAAACATACACGGTCTCTTGCAGTTCATCGTTGAGGAAAGCACTCTTCACGTCCATTTGATATAACTTGAAACGATTGAAAGAGGCTTAGGCTAAGAAGATTCTGATAGCTTCCAATCTTGCAACTGGAGCAAAGGTTTCATCATAATCAATTCCTTCATCTTGCCTATATCCTTGTGCAACCAACCTTGCTTTATTCCTAGTGATGCTTCCATTCTCGTCCATCTTATTCCTAAACACTCACTTAGTTCCTATCACTCCTTAATCCTGAGGTCTAGGCACCAAAGTCCAGACCTTGCATCTTTCAAAATGGTTGAGTTCCTCTTGCATAGCAATGACCCAACTGAAATCTTGGAGTGCTTCATCAATCTTCTTGGGTTCAACTTGAGATAATAAGGAAGTATGCTCATCATAGTTCGATCTCCTTGTTTGAGCACCGAAAAACAGATCACCAATCACATTAGAGAGAGGGTGACTGCTGACTTCACGAACCTCCGGGGGTAAGTCTGGTTGGACTGAGGTTTGCTGAAGATCTTCAATAGGAACATCGTTAGATCCTTCAGCGAAGTCATGGAATGTAAGTTAACGAAGAGGTTCTATAAGTTGGATGGGGGAATTCTCAACATCCACTTCCCTTGGAGTTGCATCTGGAATGGGAATTTCAGGTGCGGTTTGAGGGAATGTCAGTTGAGGGTACTGGATTTTGAGGTTGAGGTTCAGGTGCGGTTCTAGATGGTTCACCTGTTTCATTATGCTCAGCAAAATCATCAGCAACATTTGGAGCCAAATGTGGTTCAAGGAGAGAATGCTCATCGAAAGTAACATGGACAGACTCAACTATTTTTAAACTAGTTTTATTGAAAACACGAAAAGCTTTTGAATGCTTAGCATACCCAACAAAAATACCTTCATCGGCCTTGGCTCCGAATTTACCTCTATTTTCTCTTCCGTTGTAGAGGATAAAGCATTTGCAGCCAAAGATCTTGAAGAATGCAATGTTGGGGGTTCTTCCTCTCCAAAGCTCATATGGAGTCTTGTTATAGGTTTTGTTGATGAGGGAGCGGTTCTGAGTGAAGCATGCAGTGTTGATTGCTTCAGCCCAGAAATACTGAGGCAGCTTGGCTTCAGATATCATTGTCTTTCCAGCCTCAATCAACGTCCTGTTCTTCCTTTCCACAACCCCATTTTGTTGTGGAACACCAACTGCGGAGAAATTGTGATCAATCCCATGGTCATCACAATACTGACCAACACCGTTGTTTTTAAATTCTGTTCCATTATCTGATCGAACACTAACGATGTCATCTTCTTTTTGAGTTTGGAGCCGTCTAAAAAGTGCGGTGAGAATCTCATATCAATCATCCTTGGAGATCATCATCTCAACCCACGTATATCTTGAATAATCATCCACCACCACTAAAGTATATCTACTTCCTCCAATGCTGGCAGTGGTAACGGGTCCAAACAAATCTATGTGAAGCAGTTGTAAGCATCTTGAAGTTGATGAAGCGGTCTTGCTGGTGAAAGACGAAGCGGATTGCTTACCAAGTTAACATGCACTGCATTTCTCAGGATGGTGGTCAGCCACTTTGGGTAAACCACAAACGAGGTTTTCCCTACCAATCTTTGCAAGATACTTGAAGTTCAAGTGGATCAACCTCTTGTGCCATAGCCAACTATTTTCGCTCACATTTTTTGCTACAAAACAGAAATTAGTAATACTACATGCAGAATCTAGATCAATAATGTAAATATTACTCTTACGAATCCCTGTGAGTAGGGTGACTCCGAAAATGCTATCTTTGATAAAGCAATTTGATGACATGAAGTTGCAAAGAATTCCTTTGTTGCAGAATTGAGAAATTGAAAGGAGGTTGTTCTTGAGTCCTTCAACAAGAGAAACCTTCTCAATGGTTAGGTTTCCTTTCCTTATTACACCATATCCAATGGTCTTGCCTTTGTTTTTGTCACCAAAGGTTACAGACGGACCACTTGCTTCAATGACATCTTCAAGTAATGATCTATCTCCAGTCATATGTCTTGAGCAGCCACTGTCAAGGTACCATTCATTATCCTTGGAGTGACCAGCCATTAAGCAGAGGACCTAAAATGTAAACATTAAGAACGAATTCCCCCTTTATTCCTTGGGTCCTGAAGTTAGCAACCCTTCACGACCCACACATGTTTGACAGAAGGAGGTTTACTCTTCCTGGCATTGGATGTGAACCGCAAAAAGGCATTCTGTAGTCTTGTGATCTAAACCATCACACACAGAGCATTTATAAAAGCTACAAGCATCATGAGGTTTTACTAACTCCTTACTTTTCTTAGGAGTTGCATGCGGTTTGGGAGCAGCGGTTTCAGCCTTAACAAAGGGAACTGGCTTTGGTTTGACCATGTATTTTCTAGGAATGCTCTTCTTGCTTTTGAAGGCAGGAGGAGCAGTCAAAGAAGAAGCGCGGTCAGCCTTGCAGTTACCAGCACCACCTGTTCCACTAGAAACGGTTGGAGCAGGGATGCGGCCAACTCCATAATCCATTTCCTCTGAAGCTACACTCTCAGAATCCTTTGCCTTCACCTGAGAGTTCTTCCCATATTGTTTCTTTAGGTAGACATAATTGAAATTTTGATGTCCTTTACCCTTAGAATTAGCATGCTTCCCCTTAGGAATTTCTTTAGTTAGTTTCAAAATTTCATCATCCTTTTCACAACAGGATGCACACTTCTCCTCTTCACCAGATCCAAATCCAATACCCTCTTTAATTCCATTGGGTACTTGGATATCTATGATTTGATCCATGGTGGATTTTGACTTGAGCCACCCATCAATAATCTTTTGGAGATCGTTGATTTGGATGACCAGGTCATCATTCCGGAGTTGAAGTGCAGCAACCTTAGTTTCAAGGGTGCGGTTTTGATCAGCAAGAGGAGTCATACTTTTGATTTGGTCCTTAAGATTTGAAATTTCAGACCTCATCACAGTTTTCTCCGTCTTGTACTGAGAAATTTCATCATGAGCTAAACTTAAAGCTTTCTTAACATTGGAGAATTTGTGGATCATCATTTCTGCTTCCTTGACCATCCTTTCATGTTCCACGGGAGAAACCTCTTCCACCACCTTTTTCAAAATTTTCTTCTTTGGAATTGCTTTTGAAGGTGGAGCATTTGTAGGAGGAAAAATGGGACGTGAATACGAGCAATTTCCTATCTTAATGCTTGGAGTAAGTTTGATGTTATCATCCAATTTAAAATTTGGAAGTTTTGTAGAAACCTCATCTTCCTCCATATCCAGTGACTCGATTGACTCAGTATCTGACTCATCGGAAGCATCTGCAACCAAGCAGAGATTAACCTCTTCGGTTTCTTCATCACTTCCATCATCAGAATCTGTTTCAATCCTAGTTGCTAATTCCTTGGAATTCTCTTCCTCTTCTGCAACCATACCCTTGCGACGAGAAAATTTCGCAGGAGTGGTTTTCTTTTTCATGTATTCATATTTAGGCTGTGGACACTCAGATGCAAAGTGACTAGGTTTTCTACAGTTGTAGCAAACTAGATCACCTTTTTTCTTTGTATCTGCAGCCTTAGAAAATGTTGCAGGAGGTTTGCCTTTTGAAAATGTTTTTGTGAAAGGTTTTGAGGATTTTCTAAATTTTTGAAATCTTTTCAAAAATATGGCAAAATCATCATCATCCATCTCGATGAGTGATGAGGTTGATATGGAAGAATCTGCGGTTTGATTGGATGTGGATGGTTTCTCCTCATGTTCCACTACGGACATGGAAAGCAATTTGGTTTTCTCTTCAATCTCTTCAATGTGACTTAATTTAAGCTCATAGACTCTAAGATTGGCGTACAAGTTACTTAACGACCAAGTACCCAAAACTTTAGAGTCTTCTAGAGAGGTTGCTTTATTTACCCATCTAGAACCTAAAGCAGCTAGGAAAGTCATATTGATTTCCTTATCAGTTAAAGTTTTACCAAGAGATTTACAAGCATTAACTACCTCAACGTAGCGGTCGTAGGTTTGACGCAAGGTTTCGTTGGATTTTCTGTTGAAGTTGTTGTAGTATCTTTCAACAGCATATAATTTGTTCTCCTTGCATTCGTCATCACCTTCGAGGTAGCTCTCTATGGCATCCCACATCTGCTTTCCGGTTTTGAGATACATCACTTTTTGAAGGGTTGAGACGGGAAGGGTTCCAGAAATGATATTCCTTGCCTTGCTGTCCAAGGCAGCTAGTCTCTTCTCTTCATTCGACCACTCATCTTTTGGCTTTTTGACTTCTGGAGTCTTTGTATTGGTGGTTGCATCAGTGTTGGCCTTCATGGGAACGAATGGGCCATTGATTACGCACTCCACCAGCATTTCATCAATTGTTTCCAAATGAATAAGCATTCGGCACTTCCAGATGTCAAAGTGGTCTTCGTCCAAAACTAGAATGTGTGAATAGTTAACAGTTGTCATTGTCTTTGAGTTTGCCATATCGAATTGGCACACAAGCTGTTAAGCTTGAAAAATAGTGGTTTTAAAATGTGTTAAGCTCTGATACCACTTGTTGGTCCCAAAGGTGGCAACAAGGGTGAAAATACAGCTAGAGGGGGGGGTGAATAACTGTTTCAAATTTTTTGCCCTCTTTTAAAAACTAAACCTCTAAGCTTACAAAACCGCTTGCAGTTGATAATAGACTGCAAGTAGATATGTAAAATGCACAGCGGAATAATGTAGATACAAAGCGGTTTTGGAGAGGTGGTTTGTAAAGCGGTTTTGATAGTGCAGTTGGTAAGTGCAGTTTTACAAACAAGTGTGGTTTTGACATTGTTAACTCCAAACACAATTCTTAATAATGGATAACTATAAATAAGATCAAACAGAGACAGAAATAAATAATTAGTAAGCACAATCAAAATAAATGCAGAAATATAAGAACACACGATTTGGAGTGGTTCAATCGATAAACGATCTACGTCCACTACCAAGATGGTTAGTCTTGGATTTTCAAGAGTGATTTTACTATTGAGTATGAGAGATTACAAGTTACAGAGATTGATACTCAAATCTAAAATCTATTCTATGAAGATTGAATCATAGACTATAACCAGTGTATCTCAAATGATTAATCTATGTGATTAAACAAGTGAGGCGTGTGTGAGAACAAGATCAAGGCACTTTAAATCTTTGAGATGGAGAGCACAATGATTCTTGATGATGTTAAGGCTTGATTTCTGGGCTGGGATATATTTCTTAAAGGTTGAAGATGAAGATTCAAAGGGTTGAATAATTTCTGGGCAGAGCTTCAGCTTCTATGAACACAGCACTTTCAATTTTCTCAAGCAATCTTCAAATGGTGAAGATTAGGGGTATTTATACCCAAGCACCAAGGAACTAGCCATTGGACACAACTCTTGCAAGGACAGTACTTGATGCTTTCCCATTGGTCTACAATATCCACTTTTGTCCTTTGGTACAGCAGCTGCAGATAATGCTGATCAGGCTCCAGCTGCAAGCAATGAGGTTAGGACACCTGTCACCTTTTCATGATTCTTGCAGATCTTCTCTGACATTGAATCACGTGACAAGATTTAGTGGTTGACTTTTAATATTGCTGACGTGGATTCCAAAGGTAAAAAGTGGTTCACTTCAAGTCTTCAATCATTGGATGCGGTCCTGGAGTGGAGCGGTTGGATAGATGCGGTTTCACCAGGAGGTTGCAAAGTGCAGTTGAGATATTGGAACTGCACAAGTGCGGTTGCACTGAAGTTGTTCAAAGGCAGTTTTAAACAAGGAATTCCACCAAGCAATTGCTAGAAGCGGTTTGCTAGGTGCGGTTGAGAGTGCGGTTTGAGACTTTTGAACTGCATCCTCAAATCCAATGAGTCTTGTGCCAGTCATCAAGCCTAATTTTAGCCTATTCTATAAAATGGACTTAGCTAAAAAATTGAAGTCTAAGCTTCATTACATAGGGTCCTAGAGTCCTTAAAATAGACAGGAGGTTATGGTATCAATCAAATCTAATCTAAAATAGGAGGGTTAAAATATGCATACCCAACAATCTCCCCCTATTTGATTGATGCCATTACCTACTACAGCAAAAGCAAACATTGTACTTGGTAAAAACATGTCCATAAGAATTAACATGGTAATTCATGTCCCAAGTCAATGCACACACTAGCTTAAGCTATAGATTTCTATACTATTGAAAGATTGAAAACTTACAATATGAAAAAGTATAGAAATACATTCAGTGCACTTGAAAAATATGAGTTTAAGTATAAAGTGCAGTTTAAACTGAATGTTTAACCTTCATTTCAAAAATATGATTTTAAGTTGGAAAATATTTGAATGAGGTTATATATTTGAATGAGGTTATAAACCATAAGCGGTTTCATTGTTTACAAACAAGCAGTTTGATATGAACTTAAATCTTTGTTTGAATGGCAAACGTTGATTTTAATGAAAAGAGCGTTTGAATGTCAAACGTCGAGTTTTGAGTTGTTTTGAAAAGGAGTTCGAATGACGAACTTAAATCTTTAGTTTGAATGACAAATGTTGATTTGTGAAAAGAGCATTTGAATGTCAAACGTCGGGTTTTACGTTGTTTTGAAAAGGAGTTCGAATGACGAACTCCGATTTTGAACCGGGCATTACATTATTACCAATTTTATAAAAAAAAGGCATTAAATGATATGCGATCAACGAGTCATTTTGTGACTCGGACTTTTATAAGTAAATACTATCACAAGCCAAACGACTCGGACTTGTAAATGACAGTATTTAAAGTAGGCTATCAACGGAATCAAACGATCCGGACAGTAAAGATACGATCGACGAGCCAAACGGATCGGATTTGTAAAGTTTCGTAAATTAAATAGCAGTATCAACAGATCAAACGATCCGGACTTTGTAAATGACGATCACGAACTAAACGGTTCGGACGGTAAAGAACGAATCAACAGATCGAACGATCCGGACTGTAAATGACAGAAACGTAAAAAGGGGACTGGAACGCCGTTTTAACTAGAAATTAATTCTCTTACGGGAGAGAAGATGATTAGGGACTAAAACGTATCGAGTCCCGTAGACGGCGTTACGTCTACATTTTGAGAGTTTCGGTTGGATCAAAAATAGCGTTTGACGAGTAAATCGAGGCAAAATGGAGTTTTAGAGAGAGAGAGTGTGTTACCTATGGCTAGGGATTGACTCTTTGGCTCGGAAAGATGTATACTGGATACGATTTAGTGTTTAGAAGCTGTTTTGAAAGTGTTTGGCTCGTGTTTGGTCAGAAAATGGGATTTTCACGCAAATCGAGACAAAATGGGGCTCGGGAGGGGGTTGAATGGCTTAGAACCGTGGGGTTTTGGGAGAGGGGTAATATTTTTTCCTCCCTTTAACAAAATGACAGCCCTTGTATTTATAGGGGTGATTTTGTAAAACAGGTCGGACGGCCTAAGACTCAATTTGGGAGATTTTTGGGTATTTTGGAAATTGCAGGGACTTTATGAGAATTCTGGTTCTTCAAGTAAAACAGGTCGGACGGCCTAACTATCAATTTTAGGAGTATTTTGGTCTTTTCACCCCTGAATTTGATTGATGGGGATAGGGGAGGCCATACATGCGTGTCATGTGTCTCTGTGAGTCACCGAAGCTAGGGTTTCGTCCCGTTATTCCCGGTTTTGAATGTTTTCTAAATAACTGTTCGGAAAATGTCCGAAATGCCACCGGAAAGTGCGATTTTCGAGGAAAGTGGTACTTTTACGTGTGATAACGTGTGTTGAGTACACTTTGGTGTCGGGATGCATGGGGCAGTCCTGGGACATCTCGTTGACTCGGGAATGGGGAGTTAAAGGGTTCCGGTTAACCTGGAAAGGGCCAGTTAACGTATTTTGGTTAACTTTTAACGGATTTTGACGATCCGGATTTGGGGACTTACAGTGAGCATCATCCCAACTAGCCTTTAACGTTCTCCACCAATGTTCTGCAGCCCCATAAAACTTATACGCAGCAAATCTAACTCGATCCTCATCAGTACATCTCAATACATCAAATATCTTCTCCATTGCTTCTATCCATCTTTCAGCCTTAGTCACATCTGGTTCACCATCATACCCGATTGGTTTCATCTTCAAGAACTGTTCAAGTCCATACCTTGGAAGTGCATGTTCTCCTCCCTGCCTCTGATAATTCATAGCTTTCATTGCTGCCTCGAGCATACCTTGGAACATATTCCGAGTCTCATCCCTTGCATTTCCGTGGCCTGAAGATTCAGTTTGATCACCCCCAGTTCCTGCCATAATGACTGAGTACTTGCATAAAACACTTAACGTCACTCACTCCATCCATAACTACCCTCCTAGGTCACTTAGTCACTCTAGACTATCTATAACCGGGATCTGATACCAACTGACGCGACCCGATACGTGGTCCTACTTGGCCCCACATCCGGGACACGCTCTGATGAAGATGAATATAGTGATAAGTTTAGTTTTAGTTTTATTTATTTAATGTTATTTTCGGATTTAATATTAGGTTGTTAGTATTTTTGGTATTAGAAGTATATTAGGACTTTATTTTAAAGTTTTATTGATTGATTAGGTTACTATATAGACTAGGGTTATTTTGGAACGTTTTTGACTTGTTTTTCAAGTCCTAGGGTCACTATATAATTAGGATTAATTGTAATTCCGAATTTAAGCTTTTGATTAATGAAAATTGAGTCTTTACTCTATTAAATCCGAAAGTTTGAGTGTTCTCCTTTCGTCCAATTCCCGGCAATCGTGCGCGATTCAACGTGGGTTGAAGATCGATTACTGGCTAACGTGCGTGTTACAACAGTAATTGATATCTATCAAGTCTTCCACTACGTCAGTTGGTATCAGATTTCGGTTCGTTCTAGGAAGAATGAGACGAGGAAAGAAGGCCACTGTGGAAGCGATCTACGAGAGAGATGAGGCGGTTCTGAAAGAACGCATCAGATCCATCGTAGATCAACGTATGGAGTTGTTGATGGAATAGTTAATGGGCAGGATGACCGAATTGTTCAATCAACAGGCTCGGCGGAATCAGCCTAAACATAGTGGCAGCGACGGACAGCGAGATTGGGAGGTGGATTATGATGGTGGTGATATTTTGTGGCCTTTCGTCGAATCGGCGACTACCGAACTTTCTATCGATTGGTCAATACCTCCAAAATATGATAAGTGTGATTGTGAAAATTGTCAGTTTGATAGTGTCCTACCTTTTTTCGATACACCTTTTCCACAATCTATGATTGAGTGGTTTCAGCCTTCGATTTACGATGATGAGATTATTAGTCATCGATTCGTTGATCCGTTTGATATCCCTCATTCAAAGACATTTTCTTCAAGTTACATAAAAAAATTGTTAATTCATGAGTTTATTAGATTACATTGGACGGATTGGATGAAAGTTGTTACTCAAGTAAGCAAGTTTAAAGTCCGACAAGGTTATAAAAGAAGATTTCAAGCGTTCAAGTATTATTTCAATGAGAGGATCGTTACAAATATTTTTATGCAATGATCAAGATTCGACTACAACTTGTTGCAAATTCGAGGACGAATTTTTCGAAGCCGGTGATAATGATGAAGATGAATATAGTGATAAGTTTAGTTTTAAGTTTATTTATTTAATGTTATTTTCGGATTTAATATTAGGTTGTTAGTATTTTTGGTATTAGAAGTATATTAGGACTTTATTTTAAAGTTTTATTGATTGATTAGGTTACTATATAGACTAGGTTATTTTGGGAAGTTTTTGACTTGTTTTTCAAGTCCTAGGGTCACTATATAATTAGGATTAATTGTAATTCTGAATTTAAGCTTTTGAATAATGAAAATTGAGTCTTTACTCTGTTAAATCCGAAAGTTTGAGTGTTCTCCTTTCGTCCAAATCCCGGCAATCGTGCGCGATTCAACGTGGGTTGAAGATCGATTACTGGCTAACGTGCGCGTTACAACAGTAATTGATATCTATCAAGTCTTCCGCTACGTCACGCTCGAAAGACGTCATAATTTTCTTTTTACTTTCGAAATGTTCTTTCTTAAATTTTTTATATACAAAAACCTGTTTAAACTCAAAAAACTTTCTTATATACTACTAAAAGTAACAACATTTTACTTAAAACTCCAACATCACATTTACAACTAATTACAACTCAAGGAACATAGTTCCAAAAACTTACACTCTTTACTTACAATATTTACAATCACTAAGAGTGTAACCAAAAATAGTGACATAACGTTTAGGTCTCGGTATACTACCCATTGGTTATACATTTACATAATGTAAACCAATACAAAATGTCTTCCCAAAATAACATACCCAACTCGACGTCCTCCCCGTGCTCAATGTGGCCTATTCCCTGGCTCGCCCTTATCTAAGGAAAACAATAAAAGGAAGGGGTGAGATAAATCTCAGTAAGCTATTATGAATGCAACAATATGATATGCAAATCACATTATGAAAACATATATCAATTTACTCATCGAATACGCCACAATCTTGTAAACATATAGAAGGGTCCAAGATAAACACATAAGTGCAATACCGTAACACTTAGAAGGAAACTGAGCCAAGGTTTAATCCCAAAAGGATATAATAGTCTGAGCAGCATCAGCAGCCGAAGAAGAGGTTCCGGAACCAAGCAACAACAGGGGAAAAATGACACAAAGTCATATTCCAAACTTGCAGCTAGAACTCACTCAAGGGAGCTAGCAAAACCCAACCATGGCCAATGAAAGGAGGTAAAATGGGAAATCAGTGAATGGTATTATAATGAACTTGGCTCTAGTACCATTATAATCTCTTACCACTGCCCGATATAACAATCAAATGCCAGCTGGACTTTAAATAAAAGCACAGTAATAAATACTTTCTTAAATAACCAATATATGATTCCAAAGTAGGGAACCATACCAAATACATCATAATAAGATGATAAACAAGTATTACTCATAAATAGCACAACGGCTAAACATCCTTGAAACCATTCATTTTAGCTTATGCTTCCAAAGTAGGGAACCTTATCAAACACACAATTAAAGATGTCAAACAAGTCAATATTGAGTAACACATAATATCCACACACTCAATATAACATTTCAAGGATCTTTGATCAACCATATAACGTTTAGAGCAATTTGGGTTCATGGAAATCAAGTGTTCTACCCTATTTTAACCAAGTATTAAACAACCTTCCCAACATCACAATTGATATGCTAAGACATCATTTGGTAGTTCATATATTGTACTTTGATTATGGTGTTTAATTGGATAAAAATGTATTAGGTAGTTAGGAATAATTTGCTTTAAAACTCACACAGAAGAAACAGGGCAGGGCACAAGTCGTGACATCCAGCACGAGTCATGCCACATGAATCAGCACGAGTGCAATTATTTATACGACTTGTGTCACGACTTCTAAAGCAGGGAACGACTCGTGACCTCCAGCACGAGTCTTGCCCTTCAGCAGAAGTTTGTATCTGATGCTGAACAATTCAGTAACACTTTACCCTCTTCATTTTTAACCTTACCATTTCACCTCAAGCTAGCACCACCACACCCTCACTTCATATAACTCATCCAAAGACCATTTCAATCCATTCAAACTCAAGGAAAATGTTCAAATTCGACATGCAACAATTATACTTCAAAGATTTTAACTTGAAACCTCATATGAACAAGGATTTAAAAGAAGGAAAATAATAACTTACCTTCCGAAATAAAACGAAAGAATCCAAAATCTATTCGGATGAAAATGATCTACTCTGCTTCCCGAACATTTAGACGAAGTCGGATTGAAGAACGGACAAGAGTCGAATTTATGGTGAATTTTTTAAGGAAGAAGGAAACCTAAGTGAACTAAGAAGAAACAGAGGATAGAAAATATTTGCTGGTGTTTTTCAATTTGGAAGCTTCACTACTAAGGAGATATACATTGACTTATTTTCACTTAAGCTCCTCCTTGAATTGAGTTATTGAAATTAAACTTCTTAAGGTTTCAACTTTTACACTTTAGCACCTCAATATATTTTATAGATTTTTAATTAAATTTCAACAATTACTACTTCAACTACACAACTCCTATTAGTTTCAATTAGACATTAAATAATTCAATTTAATTTAGTAACATACTTAAAAATGTCAAATAAGTTATTCAAAATATGAAAACTAACACATAATAATCACAAATAAAATGTGAAGCATAAAATGATATGCAACACACACCACATACACGTGCTCAACATGTGATCAAAGTCGTGCCTAGTTTTAGGGTCATGACAGTGATGGTGGTGGGTGTGATGGTAGTAATTGTGGTTTTCTAAAGGTGTTTGGAGTTGAAGGAATAAATGGAAATTGAAAATAAAAAAAAATTGTTTATAAAATGATAACATGATATACAATAAAATAGTAAGAGTCTTTAAAAAATTAGTGAGAAATAAATAATTTAAAATATTAATATTATCATTTATTATTTTATTATTTTATCATTAACGAATAAATAATAAATTACATGGTTGGTGGTATTTATAATTTATTTGAACAATTTTCTCTCTTTAAAAATAAACAATTTTCCCGAAATTTATACTTTTCTCCCTTTATTTATTGAAATTTTCTTACCATTGTTTTAGTTGATTAGTTAGCTCCACGTATAACAGAAGGTTGTAATGGTGGCAACTCAGATGAGTTTAACGAATTGACGGAAGGATGACATAATACTAGAAATAATAGGTTAAGGACGAAAAGATAAAAAAAAAATTGGAATAAGGACTAAACTAGTTGAGGGACTAAGGGCCCGTTTGATTTAGCTTATTGATATGTGCTGATGACTAATTACTTATGACTGATGAGCTGATGAATGATGCTGTTTGATTTAGTGTTTTTGAAGTGCTGATGAGCTGTCAAAAGTAAGTATGGCTGTTTGATTAATAAGCTGAAAAAGTGCTGAATGAAATTAAAAAGACGAAAATAACCCTTACCATAGAATCTTTTCCCTCTTTGTTAAAATTAATTGTGTTAACTAACAAATTTATTATCAAACGTTAAAAAATATTTTTTTTTATCAATAAATTTATATTTCAAAAAGAATTCATAGAGTTACAAATAAGTTTTAATATCAAAATTTAAATCAAAGTAAATTAGAAATACAAAATTACATACATATATAAGTTCAAAGTTGATAATATCCAAATTACATACATATAACTAGTGATAGGTGTTTAACAAAAATACATACATCTAAGTTCAAACTGGTAATATCCAAATGCTAATTCAAAAAAATTATGATTACATATTTGATAACACATTGCATTTCTAATTTCTTCCATCTCTGGATCTGTCGTACCCAGAAAAGAGATAGGTGTTTGATTGACCACATTAGGGTCATCTTCCTCGACCTCAGGAAATAAGTTAGGGTCAGTATCATAAATAAGCAGCAATAAGCCCGCCCATCAAAGCAAAATTTTTCTTCCTTTTTGAAATAATTTCGTTATTCTTGAACACATCATCTTCATCTTCATGATTATTTTCCATTACAACTGCAAAAAAATAAAAATAGAAAAAAAATAGAAAGTTCATAAAGTCATAAAGCTGAAACTCCTGAAGTGCAAAAGATGTAAGGGTTTCATTAGGGGGGGTTACAAGATTATAGCGATATACATCCAAAATATTGTTTGAAGGTACCCTCAAATCAGTTCCTCAACTTGACTGATTATGGAGTTAACACAAGGCATAATATGATTCAAGAGCCATTGATAGTAAACAAATAGCAGAGAAAGTTCAGGTACCCTCAAATCAGTTCCAAAAAGCCAAGCATTAATAGCCTAACTACATCACAGTAAATAGTGGTACAAGCTGAAGCATGTAATTTCTTGGATCAAGTAATAGCAGCAAAATTTCTTATAATAGGGACTGACAAGAGTTCTAATAAATCTCAACATCAGAAAAATACACAGCTCCCACTAGCCTTAGTACAATTGTGTGCATTAAAACAACTCAGCTAAACACAAGCATAACATCCAAAAACATCCCCAAGCAGGGGCATCAAAATGCTATAATGATTCAACGGTAAAATCATTCAATATTATTATTGCATAAAGAAATAGTACACGAAAAGTTAAAGGCAAAAAATTCAAGCTAAAAGGAAAAGTCACAATCATACAACATCTAAACAGAAAGGCCTAGTTTATGATTCAAGAAACAAACTCAGCTTCAGAAACATACTACTGCCTGTGTCCTTAAATATTTGGAAAAATAGTAATTAGCAATTACCCATAAATACTTAGGTTAACCAGCAATTAGCTGCTGATGAAAGAAACATACTAGTATGCATTACAGCGTAATCAAACTCTAGTCAGAGAATGACGTTTAAAGCAAACAATTGACAGGAATGCACGCAGTATCCAACCGACACATGAACTTAGATGATTGTCTAACAATCAAAGCTAAAGGATACAGCAGTCAAGAATCTTCCTGTTCTGTGAATCAGGAAAAAATAAACTATAATATATTGAAATCTTTGAAAAACTTGGCGAGTTAGTATCATGTTTCATCAACCATACCTATACCCCCTCCATCCCAAATTGTGATTTTCAGTTTCCCCAAAATATAAGGAAGTTAACTTTGAGCACTTTTAGTAGTATTTATATAAAATAGTGAAATACCCTTAGCATACACATGATATCATTGCAAGTGCAAACTGAACATGATAATCAACAAAGGTGAATTTAGTACTATAGAATGGAGACTCGTCTAAGGATCAAATCTTTTCCTTCTTTAAATGGTAATTCATTAAAGAACAGGGTTCAATGATTTAAACATGTATCACCATTTATACCAAGTATGCATACACAGTTCAAGTGTAGATTGGAAAAATAGTAATTAGCTCTTAATCACTGGCCACCTAAAAATTCTTCAAAAGGATGACATCTCTTCCTCAAAACCAGTTGCTTTCAAGAAAAAGTCTCAAATTATAGTACAGAGAAAGCAATGGTTGGGAGTGCTGAAGAAATAAATTATATCTTTTTTTTTTCTGAATCAAACGGGCCCCAAACAGATTAGCTGGTAGGTTTTCTAAAGCAATCAATCCCGAACGAAAATCGATAATTAACAAACAAAAATCATTGATTTAATTAGGAGAAATCGAGAACAAGTTGACTAACAGGGGATCAAATAAAAAAGAAACAGATGGAGAAAATGACGGATTCGACCGGTACCTGAATTTGCGTTGGAAGGATGTGTTGGAATTTTGGTTTTGTAAAAGTGAGGTTTGACGGACTTTTGACCAGGAATTCCATTGGGTTCCATTTTAGGAAAATGGAAATTGATTGCATATTAATAATCTACATTTCGAGTAGACTAATTTGATATATTTACTTTCTCAAAACCAATTAGTGGTGAATGAGAAATTAATGTTCAAAGTATGCAAAAAGAAATGGGTATATGAAGAGTTTATGGGATATGGAATAGTTATCCCACATTGCTTAAAGACGTAAAGTAATAAGAGTTTATAAGTGGATCCATCCAAAGGAGTAGTCAACAAGTTGATCTCCTTGGGCCAACCTAGTTGGAACATTGGGCCAACTATGCATCCAAGTGGGCTATTGAGCTAGTTTTGTTCTAGCTCAAAATGGTCCCACAACCCGCGAAGGGCGGAATGGGCGGTTTAGGGCGCACTTTGCACTTCGCTAGGAGCTAAGGAGCCTTAAACTTTTGACAAAAGTTGGCTCGGTTCATGGTTCGATTCGGTCCAAGGCGGTTTCGGCTTAGGTGGTTCGGTTCTGGTTCAGGTGCTTGGGCTAGGTCCGTTTGGGTCTGGGCTGAGTTGGACTGGCTTTAGGCGAGTGGGCCGCTTGGGAAATCTGGTGGTTTGGGCCGAGGCCCAGTTGGGTTCAGCAAAGAGGGCGGATTCGGATTGGAGTAATGGGTTGTGATGGTTCTTGAAAAGGTGGGTGTGACCCATGCCTTTTCAAATAGGCGGGTCAAGACTGTTGGGCCGACCCAGCAGATCTCCTCCCTCCATCTAGATCTGATCCAACGGTCCAAAATCCACCAGACATCAATTGTGCCTATTCCCAAGAGGCACCCTAACTCTTCATCTACTATAAATAACCCCCACAAGTTTGTCAAATTCATTCATTCACTCAATCATTCCTTCACTTCACAAATTCACTCTCTCTTCTCACTAGAAGTAGAGAATCACTTATCTAACGGAGTTAACTAACTCAGTTAGATATTTAATTGAATTAGGGAATTCAGTCACAGAATTCAACGGAATTCTTAACATCATCTGTTAGAAGATAAAGCATCTCGTTGCATAAGTCTTTTTCAAAGTCTGGAAGTGTCAAACACGAATTTTGTTCGCCGAAGTCATTAATTTGGAGTGCTCCTATTAATGACTGTAAAGTCGTTTCATCTTGAGAGAAGATTGCCGCTAATCCGTAAGCACCAGTGCGGGGCAATATCTTCTTGCGGATATTGTGTCCAACACAAGACTCGACTTCTTTAATTACTTGGTTTGATTTAATTTCCGCATTCTAGTTTATGTTTATTTCCTGCCCCGTTAATTATGTTATGGTTCATTATATTATTTGTCATTTCGTTAAATTCAAGAAAGCCTTATTTATTGTTGAATGTGCGCTCGCCGAAAAAAATGAGAGTCGCCACGCCGTTTTAAGAGGAAACATTGAAAACCTTTTTAAGAGAGAAAATGGGTTCGGGGGTCAAGTTACGTGTTGGGAAGAACCGAGAGTTCACCCAACACGCCTCGTCAGTAGACGAGTCTTTCAATGTTCAACATTCAATTCATTCAAAAGTGTGTGCAAAGTGTGTATGACAAGATATGTGTAAAATGCAAATCAATGCTTTGTTTTATTACTCAACAAAAGGGAGTTACAATTTGTAAGCCATTGACTCTGGGAGGCCACGTCCCACTTTACATCGAGGACTTAACAGAACTTACAACTGAAATGTGATCTCTGCAGAGAGCCACTTGTGTCGCGTGACACAGGACTCCAACTGTCCAACTGTGTCGCGTGACACGAGTTAACCGTCTGCAGGAACCTTACAACATGAGCACAGATCCAACAGAGAGCAAATCAAATCCCAACACAATACCAAATCAATCCAGAAACAATGAATGCACAATGGATTGACCAAGGGGACGTGGATATAGAGAGATCCACACTCCCTTGGCCAATAGACAACAAATCCCACAAAATCACATTATTAATATCAACAATACCAAGCAAAGCTAATTAAACAGAGAGATCGACAGTTGGGACTTGATAATTGAGAACGAATGGAGTCCAATTATCAAGTTCGAGAATAGCTATTGCAATGAAACAATCAGACAACAAATAAACGAGAGAGATGGAATTGGATCGTTACCCTCGTAGTGTCCTCAAATTTGATACCACGTTAGGTATCGAATTCTTCAATTCAGCTTCGAAATCGGATATAGCCTTCAGACTGAGAGCTGCGGTCAAACTCCAAGTGTCTGTGCGTTGAATTGGCGCTGGAACAGGGGAGCCGCAATTGAGGATTGATTGGCCTGAGATTGCTGATGGAGTAGTGGTGGCAACGGCTTAGGGCTTAGAACAGGGGATGCGGTTGTTGTCAACGGGCTTAGTTTCTGGGTGATAGCGATTGATTGGGTTGGATTGGTTTGTTCGCCGTTTGGGTATAGGGAGAGGTCTGGTGTGGATTTGACCGGAGAATATGGTGGGGAAGGTTACCGGTGAGTGGGTTTTGGTAAGGGAGAGTTATGCCGGTTGATTCGGTTGAGGGGGAATTGGAAGAGATTGGAATCGGTTGAGGGAAATTGGGTGAGGTTTTGGTTTAGGAAGGATCGCCGGTTGGATTTGGGTGAGAACAGGTGAGGGTTTTGGCCGGAGGGAGAGGCTAGGTTGTTGTTGGGCGGAGAAGATGGATATGCGTATAGAGAGAGAGAGGAGCGATTCCGGATAGAGAGAGAAAGGGTGAGGTTGTGTGTGTACTGTGTGTTGTAATTGTTGGCTCCCTTGACAAATGAAAGGCATTGGATATTTATACGTAAATTGGGAAATTGGATTAGTTGGTCGCACGACCCAACGTATCCAATTTCCATGCCTCAAGATGTCGCACGACTGGAGGAGTCAATAACCGATTCTGGCGCCAAAACCAGATTCTGGAACATTCCGGGTTAATACCCAAAAGGTCCAAACTGATTAATTCCTTTTAGGTCCTTTTGTCCGGGAAAATATAAAAAAACACTTCCTTCGCGAGAAACTTATAAAATGTTTCCGAAAGTCTCGGAATGGACCGGGAATTTACCAAAACGCCCCTTAGTGTGATTATATCATTTAAAATGCACCTAAAAAAGGTCGCGAATTGGATTGGCGTACTTACAGAGCCCCTCGGCAACGTCAGTTTTGGAAAAAGTGAGATTGTCGATAAAATAAGACCCAATCCCAATGAGCGGCAAAGGGATAAGGCTGAGGGTTGGACGGTGATCTGGGGAATCGGATGGCTGGACCTTTGGAGAAAGGATTCCTACGTATCCCTTAAAAAGGGAATCAAGCCAAATCGTAGTTCGGAAATTACTAAAATTAAAACATAAGCAAGAAAGGGGTAGAGATGTATCTTCATACCTTTGCTGTGCTCACCTGTGACTTCTTGAGGAATCGGTACTACTGCGGTTGGCTAGTAGCTATCTTTTGTGCCAGGTTGTAGCTGCCGGAGGGTCTCATGCTGCAACTGGTATTTGCGAGTAGCTGCCGGAGGGTCTCATGCTATCGCTGTTGACGGGTTGTAGCTGCCGGAGGGTCTCATGCTACAACTGGTCTTTCGTGGATGCCGGAGGGTCTCATACCACTTCTTTTGGTGCAGGGTAGTTGCCGGAGGGTCTCACACTACTGCTGCTTCTCTTCGTGGATGCCGGAGGGTCTCATACCACTTCTTTTGGTGCAGGGTAGTTGCCGAAGGGTCTCACACTACTGCTGCTTCTCTTCGTGGATGCCGGAGGGACTCATACCACTTCTTTTGCTCTGGTGGGGATAAGTGTAGCTGTCAGGGGTCTCACGCTACTTCTTTTCCTTTTGTTGTTCTTTTACCGGTTTTGTTGTTGGACGGTCTTTGTTGATTGTTTGCTTTTTCTTTTGTGTCCTGAGCTTTGCTTGGGAAGCCGGGGACCTCGCTTTTGTCTGTGCCTCGAGGCTACTGATCTTTTTGCTTGGTAAACCAGGGACTCTGCATTTCTGGGGAGTTGGCTTCTTTTTGGGATTTTTGCCTGGTAAGTCGGGGACACTGCTTTCTGGGGGAGTTGGCTTCTTTCGGATTTTTGCTTTGTAAGACGGGGACTCTGCTTTCTGGGGAGTTGGCTTCTTGGGTGCTTTGGGGCCGTTGATCTTGCTGCGCTCTGCCTGGGAGACTAACATGGATACGGACTTTCTTTTTTTGTCTCGGTTTTGTCTGAGGGCCGGTCTTCGAGGTTCGGTGAGCATCATTGTCTGGATTCTGGGGGCAGCTGGGGCTCTTCTTTCTTTGACAAGCGTTGTTTGGGGCTGAGGCTACCACTTGTCGGTGTTTGCTGGGGAGATTGACAGATGCGGACTCTTTGTCTCGGTTTATCATGCAGAGTAGGCTTTGAAGTCGCCGAGACTGGTGAGCCTTGTTGCTTGGATACTGGGGCAGCTAGAGCTCTTTTTCTTTGACAAGCATTGTTTGAAGACTGGGGCTGCTGGGGCTCTTTCATATGATGCTGGTGAGATCGGATGGCTGGACCTTTGGAGAAAGGATTCCTACGTATCCCTCCTTAGGAGGGAATCAAGCCAATTCGTAGTTCTGGGCCTTATGAAGATAATAGAGGCGGGGTTTGCCACCTGCGGGGTTTGAAATTCCTGTCCAAGATTGTGATTCGAGGGGCAGTCCTCACGATCACATTACGATCACCTGATTATTGTACTCTGCGGGGGGAGACACAACACTCTAGGCACTTTGCATTTTATTCGACTCTTTGCTTATGCATTATTAATCTTTGGTTGCACAAGTCCATCTCAGCTGGGGAGAATAGGGAAGTGGGGGTTTTGCACGGCTTGATGAGCGAATGTGTCAGTATCAGTTGCTCTATGAGGGATCGTGTATGGGACGAAAGTGTTTGTAATGGGGGGGACCCTCTCCCGTTAGTGATGGTGTATGGATGATATGGTGCATCTTAGGCAAGTCGGGGACGCTCCCGGGAGTACAGATTGGAGCAGGTCCATTGCTAGTGAGGACAAAGTGTATCGCGCATCTGAGACAGCAAGCAGTAGAGAATGTGCAGAGAACCATCCTGGCTTGGCGAAGCCCCAGTTGACAGTGCAAAGTAATCTTGAAGGGAATCTGGTAAGGAGAGCCGAAGGGATACCTTAACCAAAGCCCCAGCTTGAGGACATTCCATGCAGCTTCATCGCAGGCAGAGTCATCTTGTGGCCGAAGAGGCAACCCATCATTCCAAATCGTAGTCAATCAGTCGCTGGACAAGACTCGGAAATGTTTACGTGCAGGGGCGTATCTTTCGAGGGTGGGAATGAATCTCGAGTTCTGTATGACACTCTCGCTTTTGGGTTTAACTCTTTTGGGAGAGTATAAGCATCACAAGGTGTGAAAAAGTGTATGGAAGCCCCTGCTGACCGAAACAGTGTTTGGCACTATCTTCCTATGATGTAGAAAAAGAAGACTTGTCGAGACACTTGAAAACTTGTCTTATTAGTGATGATCACAAGGCTGCTTAAAAACCTTTATTGATGTTCGGGTTTGTCAAACCGCCAAAGCCGATATGAGCAAATATTTTTATTAATCCTGAGGAGAAAACCTACTGATATCGAGATCGAATTTGGAAAGACGGAACGAAGGATCTGTGTATAGGGACGGCATTTGAGGAGACCAGATTTTCTGAGATTTGTTTGTGCTTTCGACCGGACCAATTATGGTTGCCTACGTTCCCCTCCCTAGGAGGAGCTCAGGTCGCCGTAGTTCGGGCTTATCCCGAATGAAAAGAATGAATGTGTTAGTCAAATATATGCTTAGGCTTAGAATTGCTTAAACCCAATCATAACAAGCATTAATGAGGACCCCTAATTTAGTTAGATCAAAATAGAATTTTTCTATGTACCATAGGATCCCTTAGTGCTAGTGCCAAGTGTTTTTGCTATGTATTTTTCTCAAGATTTGAAGACTTGAAGACCTGAGAATTTCCATCAGCAATGTGTGAGTTACCGGTTGGAGTCAGTTACCGGTCAAAGCTTCACTTACCGGTTGAGTATCTTACCGATTGAGTTACCGGACCGGCACCTCTGTTACCGGCCTTGTTACCTTACCGGTTAAAGCTTACTCTTCAAGCTTCCTCTTATTAGCAGCTCTTAGGTGCATTAATTGCTCCCAACTACCAAGCCATCAACTTTAGCTAAAGTTGGTAAAAGCAAAGCATCTTGCCGACATGACATCTCTCGCAAAGCAAATCGCACCTTCTTTGAGAATGTCAAGTAACCGCACTCACAGAGCCCCATCTATCTCTGGAAATCCTCTCTATCCAAATCTCAGGCATTTAATGCAAGGATCTTCCCATTTAATGCCTGCCAGTCTAAGTCATCATTGCAACCTCTTCAAAGACAACGGCTCCTTTTCAAAGTTCACTATAAATAGCTTTCCTGGAGCATTGAAGAAGGTTGGGTGCATTTATGATTCTTGAGAGTGAGTTGCTTTGAACTACCCACCTGCACATTCTCTAGTTCAAGGCATTCAATTCAGTCCTCTTATTCACTAGACATCTCTGTTAGGACTTATTCACTGGCACCTCAATCAATTTTGTAGTGTTCCTCCATTAGACTACTTTTGGAACACATTGATTGATTCACACACAACACCCTAGAGAAATCAGCTCAGCTTGTGAGCACATCTCTAGAAAACACCGGGTCTTTATTGTAGCACGACCCATTTGTGGTCACCTCTAGTTTGGCAGCCTTTCAATCATTGGCTTGCAACTTGTAATAGGTAGAATCCATTAATAAAGTAGTGCACCTTCACAAATCCAAGTTCTGACCAAACTTGGTAGAGGACGTAGCAGTTATTTAACACTGTGAACCTCTTCAAACAATGTGTCATTTATTGCTTTGCTTGTTTTCTGTTGTGTAGTTGTAATCAGTTGATAATCTCTCAACTGGTCACAACCTCTTGACTTTACTTACTGCTCACTTTGTTTGTCTTACTTGGAAATAATTTTGTCTTGTCTTGCATGATATTTTGTCTTACCGGTTTGCCTATTTCTCTAAACTGAAAACTTAATTTCCGCTGTGCAAATCACTTACCGGTAAGCTAAAGTTTTTCAAACGAAGTTTAGCTAAAAATTTTAACAGGCTATTAACTACTGTAGTCAGAGATGGTCCCATAACACCCTTGAAAATCAATCTTGCAACCAGAGCTCCCAAAACTCCTCTCATGGATCATGCAGATAGAGAGTCTGAACAAGATTTTGAGGTTTATGAAACTTATGTGCCAAAACCACGAGAAGAATGGACTGAGGATGACAAACTGTGTGACTCCTTGGACAGAAAAGCTTTGCACATCATAACCTCAGGACTTGATGACAGACTGTACAAACAAGTACAATGCTATGAGACCGCTCAACAAGTGTGGCAGAGTCTTCTTAGATACTTTGAAGGAGATCAAGTGGCCAAGGACAACAGACTCTACAAAAGTGTTGCTGAGTTTGAGTCCTTCAAGAAGAATCCAAATGAGACAATGAAGGAAACGTACGACCGATTCTGCGAGGTGAGTAACTCTTGTGCATCTTTAGGTAGAGTCTATACCATGAAAGACCTAAACATGAGATTCCTCAATTCTCTTGGAGACTTGTGGCATGTGAAGGTCGCTTATTTTGAAAGAGTGCCGTGGATTTGAATGTTACTCATATCCGTAACATTGTGTCTACTTTGTTCTTATATGAGGAAGAGCTCAACCTACTGAGCGGAGTGCAAAAACAATTTAAAAATTTATCTCTGCGCACTCGCATCGAGATCTTCCCTGGTTCTTCTATGCTTACCACCCAAACCACCGCCGTTGACTCTCCCTCAATATCTCACCTCAACCAACTCAAGCCAATACCTCAACTAGTACACCTCTTGAGGTAGAGGATGAATTTGCCGCATTTGCTAGAAATTACAAAAGGTTTAAGGATTTTAAGAAATCTCACAAAGAAATCATTCCAACCCAAATCCTCATCTTTCCATAGATCCGGAAACTATCAAAGAAAAGGCCAAACCTCAACCTCAACCGATGGTAAAAATGCCCAAGGTGAGCTTGTGTGTTACAATCGTAGAAAACCCGGCCATTTTGCCTCCAAATGCCCTCAACCGAAATATGAATTTCGAGGAAGAAACCGTTCAAGAAATTTCCAAGATCTAAGAGTTTAGTCATGAGGATGCAACCGAAAAGGCTTTACCTGTTTGGTTTGAGACCGACTCGAGAATGAGGAAGCCGACTTTGCCGACTCAGATGAAGATGCCGATGTCGCTTTGTTGCAATGGATGGAACTTATGATAAACCCATCTCTACAAGCTCCTATATTTAGACACCCCAACTCCAATGAACAATCATCTTATGTTGACCGTACTCCACCTATGAGATCTCCCTTGACATACTTTGATGATCCCATTCCTATTCCCAAGGTAGATGCAGCAATCCATATAACTTCAAAATTCAAAACATAGGTGGATCCCTCTACGGTCAGCCCAAACCATGCCCACTCTCGCACCGTTGATGCAACCCATTCAACCGACCTATCAAGCTCAAGCCTTACCGATCGCTACCTATCAACCGATGCTTGAGAACCGACCGATTCACTTAAAGCCTCTAACCGAGCCTAACCCCGAACCGATATCATCACTACCAAATTTTGATCCCAATTTTGAACCATCATCCTCTTCCCTCACCCTACCGCTTGACCCTATGCCCAATATGTCAAAGTCTCGAAATGGCAGAGGTGATGAATGAGCTTCTTCTCCGATTTTGAAAAATTAAACGAAGCTCACAAAATTATGGCCGATAATTTCAAAATAATCTCTGCTGAAAATGACTCTTTGAAAGCCGAAATAAAAGATTTGAAAGAAAGCAAGCTAGAGTTAATTCAGCTTAAAAAGGACAATCAAGAACTCACCGAGACCGAACATTTCGTTTGTCAAATTGCTGATCTTGTGTCAAGAAATAATTCTCTTTCTAAAACTATTGACACTTACACAAAATCCCGAGCCGCTATGGAGACTATCATACAAGATCGATGTCTCCAAACCGAGATGTTACATCCGGAATAAGTTTTACCTCCAGCAAGAAGGAAAATGACAAAGAATAACAAACCGGTTACCAAGTCTGTCTCGAGAACTTGATGGGTAAATTTGATGATGCTCAATCCAAATTGATTAAGAGAGAATTAACTAAACCTTTCAAAGTCCGTTCCACACACCTATCCCAAGGGAAGAGAACAGATGAAAGCTTATTTGGGCAAAAACAAATCCCAATGGACCGAGGTAGCCGATCCCGAGCTAGGACAATATGTTCCACTCAAGATGGAAAAAGCAAAGGTGGAATTAAAATTGTTAACTGTTGCCGGTAAGGAAACTACAACCGTAAGGAAGCCATCACCGGTAAGGGACAAACCGGTGGCCGACAACCGTCATCGGCCAACCAACCTGAGGGCTCCCCAACCGGTAATAGGTCATCCAAACCATAAGCAAATACCAACAAAGCTAAACCCATCGCCTTCGTCCCCAAAGGATGCGCTTTCGTCCAATCGCTAATCCTCTCAAGCATTGGCAAAATTGAACATCAATTCATCTAAGCCCTCCTCACCATCTTCTAATAAATGTGTGAACTGTGGTTTTATTGGTCACAAGGCTTATGAATGCCTCTTGAAGCACCTATCCGGACCCACCGAGTCTAAAAGCTCGTGTGGTGGCCAGTATGGCCGCCAAAGAGGAACTAACTCTTTGGACCCAAAAGAATAAGGGGGACCATAAGCTTACCGTTTTATTTCAGAATGCTTAATGGCCTCAACCGATGCCGGTAAGGATGTTTGGATTATGGACAGTGGATGCTCTAGGCATACGATCGGACATGCCGATCTCCTCACCGATCCGGAAGAAGATGGTCCTCCAGCTTGTCTTTGGTGACAACGCAAAGGGTAAAATTATCGGTCGTGGATCCATCAAAAGAGGTACAGTTGATTGTATGTAAGGTATCTCGTGGATGGTCTCGAAACATAACCTTCTCTCTATTTCACAATTCTGTGACAAAGGTATGCATTGTGTTTTCAATTCTTCCAACTCAAGTATGTGAAAGACATTGCTACAGTGAAACACTTCTCACTCGGATATAGAAAAGGTAACGTATACGCTATAGATTTAAACAATGTTTCGAATGTTACTAATGTTTGTTTTGTAGCTAAGAACATCGCTGAGAATTCCTGGCTATGGCACAAGAGACTCTACCACCAACTTCAAATATCTATCCAAGTTCGGCCAATAAAAATCTTGTCGCCGCTTACCTCAGTGTCTGCGATCATGGAAGGAAATGTAGAGCTTGCTAATTGGGAAAACAAAGATAAAGAATCTTTCCGCAAAGCAAGCCTGCTTTGTCCACTTCTAGGTGCCTCCGGTTGCTACATATGGATCTGTTTGGCCCCCAACAAGCGCGCCGCTTAGGGGGTAGCAGATATGCTTTGGTTGTTGTAGACGACTTCTCAAGATATACCTGGGTGGAGATGTTTTGCTTCAAAAGATGATACATATGAAGTAGCCACCAGATTATTCCGTCTACCGCAAACCCAGAAAGAATGTGACATCATCGTATGAGATCGTATAATGGAACCGAATTTAAAATCTTGGAAATTGCTCGCATCTTGTGATGATCATGGAATAGATCATAATTTCTCAGCTGCCGCAACAAAATGGTTAAGTTAAGAGAAAGAACAGGACTTTGATCGAAGCTGGGAAAACAATGATATCCGAAGCTAGGCTTCCCAAGTATTTTTGGGCCGAAGCTATCCATACCGCTGCTTTCACCTGAATAGATCCTTGGTCAACAAGTTTCATAACAAGACCCTTATGAGCTTTGGCGTGGCAGTAATCCCTAACATTGGTTTCTTCAAGATCTTCGGCTGCAAATGCTACGTACTTTACAACGGTAAAGAGCGCCGAGGTAAATTTGATGAAAAAGCCGATGAAGGTATCTTTGTGGGATACGCCAAGCTACGTAAGGCATTTAGAATTTTTAATAAACGGTTATTGAAAATTGTTGAATCTGTTCATGTTACTTTTGATGAATTTGATTTGCTAGAGTCTCGATAAGGCTCCAAATAGTACTTGATAGTTTTGGTGTTTGAGACAGTGAAACAAGTAATCAAAACTCCAATCAATCCACCGGCTTCTAATGCAAATCAATCCCCGCTTCGGCCTTCGGCCTCACGTGGTGTAACTTGTAGAGACTTAGTTGATGACTCCTTCTTTCTCAATCGGTTAGACATTCCAATGTTCAAACTCCCTTAACCGATCCTTATTACCAAACTAGTCCTCATGTTAGCATTCCCAATTCACCACCCGAAGCCGAACCCAATTTCAAACAATTTACCATTTCCCTCTCCACTAACCGATCACCAGCCCCGCATCACCTTCTCCAAACCGATCACCTCAACCGATCTCTTCTCCCTTTACCGATTCTACTCCTCCATTAGAAAACCTTAAGACAAGAATCGGTCCGCTAGGCAAGACCTACCAAAGGAAGTGAGACCAGTTAGGAATCATCCTTTAGAAAATGTTATTGGTGATGTCTTTGGACCTAGAATGACTAGAGGCCAATTAAGAAGCATGGAGGAACAACATGGATTATTTTCCTCTGCTATGGTCTCCAATATAGAACCAAAGACTAAGACCGAAGCACTTGATGACCCCAGCTGGGTAGAAGCTATGCAAGCAGAGCTTAACCAGTTTGATAGATGTAAAGTTTTGGGAATTAGTGCCTAGACCTAGTGATCAAAACAGGTGATTGGAACGAAATGGGTTTATAGGAATAAATTGGATGAGTCTGGAAAAATTATAAGAAATAAGGCTAGATTAGTGGCGAAGGGATATAGACAGAAAGAAGGTATAGACTATGATGAGACTTTTGCTCCCGTAGCTAGATTAGAAGCCATTAGGTTATTTCTTGCCTATGCTGCCTACAAAGAGTTTAAGCTATATCAAATGGACGTGAAAAGTGCCTTTCTCAACGGGGAACTTCAAGAGCTTGTATATGTAGAACAACCCCCAGGATTTGAAGATCCCAAGAAGCCTAATCATGTCTACAAATTGAATAAAGCTTTGTATGGCCTCAAGCAAGCACCTCGAGCATGGTATGAAACTCTCTCCAAATTCCTACTTAGTGAGAAGTTCGAACGAGGTAAAATTGACACCACTTTATTTATAGCAAAGCACAATGGTCATTCATTGTTAGTTCAAATATATGTTGATGACATTATTTTTGGATCTACTAACGAAAAATTGTGCAAGAGATTTGAGAAGCTTATGAAGAGCAAATTTGAGATGAGTATGATGGGTGAGTTAACATTTTTCCTTGGACTTCAAGTCAAGCAAACTCAAGAAGGTATTTTTATCAATCAAGCCAAATATACCAAATATTTAATCAAGAAATTTGGTCTTGACTCTGCTCATCCTCAAAGCACTCCAATGGCCACAAATGTACACCTAGACAAAGATGAGTCCGGTAAGAAAGTAGATATGACACTCTACCGAGGTATGATAGGATATCTACTTTACTTAACCGCTAGTAGGCCAGATATCATGTTTGTCGTATGTGTATGTGCTAGATTTCAAGCTGACCCTAGAGAATCTCATTTACAAGCTGTTAAAAGAATTATTAGATATCTTGTGGGAACTGCTAACTTAGGTTTGTGGTATTCAAAAGATTCATCATTTATACTAATTGGCTATTCAGATGCTGATTTTGCAGCTTGTAGGGTCACCAGGAAAAGTACGAGTGGAACTTGTCAATTTCTAGGTAACCGATTGGTTTCCTGGCCGTGCAAGAAATAAGCATCAATTTCCACGTCTACGACTGAAGCTGAGTACATAGCCGCTGGGAGTTGCTGTTCACAAATCCTATGGATGAAGCAACAACTAGTGGACTATGAAATTCCCCAAGAAGTATGTCCTATCTATTGTGATAATACCTCAGCCATATCAGTCTCCAACAATCCTGTGATGCATTCAAAGACCAAACACATAGACATCAAATATCACTTCCTCAAGGATCACGTTGAAAAGGGTAACATTGTTCTTTTAAAAGTCCATACTGATTATCAACTAGCTGATATTTTGACAAAACCTTTGGACATTAAAAGATTTGAATTCCTTAGAGGAGAACTAGGCATGATTGATATTCGTTAATTTATTGTACTAACTTTGCTGTTTGTGTAAGCTCTCATCTGATCTTGGTGTTGCCTCAATTACTAGTGCTAACCGGTGCTCTTGACCGGTTCGTATAACCGGTATGCAAGATATCCTAAACCGACATCTCCTAACCGATAAAGTTATCCTTAACCGATGGCCCTTAGCCAATACAAAGTCCTCTCTCTCCTAATCGGTCAAACATACACTCCTAACCTATCATTGTCTAACTGATCACCCTTTTGATCGGTCAAGCCTCAAGCGGTGATGTCATAAGAAAGCCTAACCGACGAACTGTGGCCGGATTACTATTCACAATTCGTTTTAACCGGCTCGTCCCTTACCGATTGGTCACATCAATCACAACAGTCGTTCACCGCTTCACCCTATCCTGACACCTATAAAAAGTTGTTCCCTACTCCTTCCCACTACCGTCCTTTTGTACTTGATTGTTGGCCAAATTTAAAATTTTGTGATCAAAAAGGTAACTTCTGTATCATTCCAATTTATCAAAAGGTTATCTTTTTGTCATTATTACATTATGGTTTAACTGCTGCACACACGTACCTATTTTTAAGCCTTCATATTTAAAATCGTGTTCAATATCCTTTTAAATATTCGTGCCAGGCAGTTGAAACGTTTTTTTAAAATTCAAAAACCCCTCCATCTTCCCTCTCTCTACTATATAAGGAAAATCAACTTCTCATTTAAACTTTCCGAATCTCTCTTTCTCTGCAAAAGCTCCGAGCCTTCAAAGCAAACAATCTTCATTCTTTCCAAGTTCTTCAAACTTTAATCCTTTCTGGTAAAGGTTTCTATAATCCTTAAATACTTTCAACTTGGAGAACACGAACCACTTTCAAAATCTAAACTCACTTCTATTTTTTTTTTTGAAATGTGTTCTAACTTAGAATGTTTTAATGTTTAACTCTTTTGACAGATGGCTCTCAAACCAACCAAGAAAGACATCTTCGGAGGTTACATTCTTCCAAGCTTCTTCGAATCTGAAGAAGGAAAGCTCCTTCAAGCTATGTTGACTGCTGCCGGTCTGTTGCCGTTCTTGATGCCCGAAGGGAATGATGACATCATGTTTGAGCTGGTTAATGAGTTCTTCAACAATGGTGAAGTGGATGAGAATCTGAAGCCCGGTGTTGTGTCCCATATCTCTTCAACCGTTGGTGGTGTTTCTGTTGATTTCTCTCCAACCTCCATTGCCGATGCTTTCCCTACCGTTCCCTCAACCGGTTCGTCCTCTGTTACCTCGAAAGACATGGAGTTAGCCTGGGCTAGTGTTCGTGGAACCGATCCCTTTGTGACCAGTGAAGGTAATAAGAAAGCCGATCTTGATGCAGTTCACTATGCCTTAGCTGAGGTAATTGACCGATGTGTGATTTGCTGGTCCGGTTCCCATCATTGTATCACTATGATACAATGGGAAGCCATTGCAGCCGTAATGCTTCAAAGGAAGTTTAATTGGTGCTCCTTCATCTATCGAGTCATTCTGATTGCCTTCAAAAAGTTTCAGAAGGAGAAGCCTTTGTCCGGATCAAACAAGGCGAAGCCCATTCACTATCTTCTTATGAGTAAAATTCTTATGAGAATCCCATCAATCTTTGCTATTTCTGGTAATCAGCCATCAGTTCCTAAGTCATTCGTCAAAGCCTTTGACAAGGCTGATCAAGCAAGGATTCTCAGAGAAGCCAAACCGGTGGCTGCAATTGCTCCCCCAACCGAAGCCCAATCGGCCAAGAAGAAATTGTCCCAACCGAAGAAGAAGAAGTCAACCGATGCTCCCAAACCGATTTCAGATCAACCTCAGCCTGCTCAACCGATCCCCTCACCAGCAAAAAGAAAATCTCCAGATCATGATGATGGTGACAATGAACCTATCTCTACCGATATCTGACCCAGAAAGACAGCAAGAAAATCATCCAAACCTTCTACTCCTCCAACCTCCTCAAAATCTAAACCAATTCCAAAAACTCCTTCCCAAATCGCCAAAGAAAACGCTGATAGAAGGAAAAGGATTGAAGCTGACATTTCTTCATTCATACCTTTCATCCCCAACCGGTTGCTTGGCCATGATACCTTGACCGATGACATTCCTATCACCGGTCATGCTTCCAATCCCTCTTACCGGAGATGCCAACCGATCAGGAATCCCACTTTCCATATTTTCCACAATTACCCTTGGTCCTTTAACCCTCAGTCTGCTCCATCACCAAGTTGGGTATATCCAATTGATCATTTGCCACCGTTTATTCGGAAGTTGCTTCAGTTTCATGAAATCAATAAGTCCTTCGTACCGGTTGGCAACCTTCAAGATTATATTGATTTTGGAAACCGACATGAAGAGAATGTTGTGTACTTCAGCAGACCGTGCCATCTCAGAGACTATGATCTTTCTTCATCTCGGCGCAGTCTCATCAAAAGATACAACAAGTTCTTTGATCAGCTTCCTCTCAAGTGGAATGCTGTTTATTTGGCTCAATATAGAATGAGGCAGGACATGATGGTCCAAGCTGTATGGGCAGACTTTGCCATTCTATATGGAGCTGAAGATACGTTGATTAAGACTGACTTTTATCAATCTGGGAGATATGAGATGGAAGTTGATTCTCTTCCCAATTTTGACTCTGAACCGGTATGTCTTGGTCCAAGGAAGAACCAATTGATTAGGAATGTAATGGATCTGTTAGACAATCTTCTGGACATGGATGCTGAACATAAGGCTGCTGGAAATATCTCTCTTGCCGATTTCTTCTCATCGGTTCAGTCTAACAAAACCAAGTGGCCTACAGTTACAGATGCTGAAATTGATGCTATGTTTGAAGATGAAGGAGAAGAGGAAGAAAAGGAGAAATCTGAGGATATTGCTAAATCTAGTTCCAGTTCTACTTCTAGTTCTGGTGATGACGATAAGCCTGACCGAATGGAGAGTATGGAACAAGTGTTTACCACTCCTGAACCGATGGCAACGGTTAGAAGCCTAGGAGGAGGCCTTATCGATACGTCACCGGTTACAACATTAGGAGGAGGCATTGCAGCTAAACCAGCTACCACTCAACCAATGGTTTCTCCACCAGTCTCAATCCCTCCAACCGATGTATCTACTGAACTGGTTGGAGTATCTCAACCGATTGAAGCTGATGATGTTCTATTGCAACAGGCTTTGGCTGTTAGCCTATTTGAGGTTGAGCAAAACCGATTGCTAGCCCGAGCTGATGAAATGGCTACTGCTCAAGCTGTTCAAGCTTCTCTTCTGGACAGCCAGGTTAGAGAAATTCAAGCCTTGCTTTCCAGTCCTCCAAGGGTTGAGGAGGAAATTCAATCTGTGCCTCCCACTTCCACAATTCCTGATGATGAATCTGATTTCTTTGAGGTGGAAGAAATTTCTGATGATGATGATGAGTTCAATATATTGGATCCTGCTGTCCCACCGGTTTATGCTGATCCTTGCCTCTATCAGAAAGATATATTTTCTCCCTTGAATTACTATACCACTAAGTCCTCCATTCCTCGAACATCTCATGTTATTCCTCTTTTTGGTGTTCATGAAAAGATCTCTAGCCGTGCCGAGTACAAGCTTGTATCTGCTCCTCCACCTTTTTCCCAAGAACTTCAGAAGTTGAAAGAGAAAGATGTTAACATTCCTTTCTATCTCTCCAGAACAGTTGGCCCTGGGGAAACCAGTACCAAAGGTCAAAAGCCTATTGCTCTTAAGCTTCACAAAAGGTTTCCTCCACCCAAGGGTCAACCGGTTAAGCCTTCTAAAACCGATCAACAGTTGGTTACCAACTTTCCCACCAAGCAAAAACCGATATTCTCTCCATCCAAATCCCAAAGGCTTCGTCACATTAGAATTCAAGGTGAAATTGCTCAAACAGCTCCTAGAACGATTGAGTGCACCTTCTCAACCACCAATCTTTTCATGCGTTTTCTCTCGGTCAACAACAGAATCTCTCAAGTCTTGGAGTTAAGAATTTTGAGATGGACTTATGATGTCACACACAGAGTTGGGTTGATGCCAAATGTGACCAGACTTTCAATTATAAGGAATGGCAATCCTCAGCTTGAAGCAATATTCGTCAAGCCTCTTTACTTCTTCTTGCTCTAAGGGTGATTCCCTTGATTCCACTTAAGGCAAGCTGCCATTTCCTTAGCCCCCATTGCTGCTGAGTTGGTTACTTCTGCTTTTGAGGAAGCTTATGATATTCAAAATGCCATTGCACTCAGCCTTGAAACCGATGTGGTTGTCTCTTCTGATCCCAATGAATTTCTAGTGCAAAGTCCCTCTGTTGCTTCCTCTGAATCAGTAGATGAGGAGATTGATTTTTCTCCAACCGATCAAGTCTCTATGATCGGTCCAGTTCATGCTAGTCCCTCAACCGATCCTCCAACCGATGCCTCTACCGGTTCTCCAACTCCATCTCTTACCGGTCGCTCAATTCCTCTCTCTGCTCATCTAATCGAGAAGCTTCCTACTGATCACTCTACTGGTCCCTCTACTTCTCCACCAAACCAGTCCCTTGCTATCCAAATATTCACTCCTCTACCGGTTCAAGCCTTAGTTATTGCTGCCCATCCAACCGGTCCTCCTGCTGTCTCAGTCAGTTCCTCAACCGTTGACTCCTCTACTGACAGTGATGCTGCTGCCGATGCTGATCCTTCCCCAGATGCTCCCCAACAAGTTCCTGAAGAAGAACTCAACCGACCCGTTGTTGTTCGTGATCTCTGTGAATTGTATGATGCCTTGGTTGCGAGCATGGTTAAGTCCAACCAGGAGGAGGAAGAGAAGAGGTTAGACAGAATGGAACACGGATATGCAAAGGATTTAGCTAACTATGTAGCTGATCTTTTTGACAAGGATGCCAAAATCACTGAACTCTCCACTCAGCTCGGTGCCCTGTCCCAATTGAATAAAGAGCTTCTGAATACTGCCAAGGACTCCCAAGCCTATCTGAAGCTTGCAACCGAAGAGATCAAGAAGCTAAATCAGAAGCTGACCAATCAAGCCTCATTGTTCAGAAAGACCAACACCGATAGGATAAAGCTGAAGTCTGAAAATGAGGTCCTCAAGAAGATGTTAGCCGAGCGTGATGCTGAGAAGTCAGCTAGGAAGAAAAGAAAAAGAGAAGAGAAGGAAGCCAAGAAATCTGCAAAGAAACCTCATCCTCAACCGGTCAGTCCATCGGCTACTCCTCCAGCAGACCCCAAGGACAAGTCCCCAACCGATGATCCGGCTGCCTCTATCTAAGAATGTAACCGATGATGAACATGTCTTTCCATCCTTTCCAAACCGGTTGCAGTTTAATCAATGAGATTTCTTTGACCTCAAACTTTATTGTTTTGAATGATTTGTTTTTCCTTTATTTTCTTTTAATTGTTTTTGAATGATCAAACTGTTCTAACTGTTTCATTTTGCAGGTTTACTCATTCAAAATTCTTTTACCTTAATCTGTTTTTAGTTTAAGCTTTCAATTTGTCTGTAAGCTTTCTTAGGTTACATCTAAGATGTTACTTGACTTAGGGAATGACATATCTAAAAGATAAAATCTTAGTCATTCTTTTACTAAGTCAAGATGATGCTAACCTAGGGTGATTGGACTTAAGCAATTAGGAGGAGATTGTTAGTCAAATATATGTTTAAGTTTAGAATTGCTTAATCCCAATCACAACAAGCATTAATGTGGACCCCTAATTTTAATTAGACCAAATATAATTTTTCTATGTATGATAGGTCCCCTTAGTGCTAGTGCCAGTGTTTTTAAATTATGTAATTTTCTCAAGACTTTGAAAACTTGAAGACCTGAAGGTTTTCCCCTTTGATTTGCCTGTGAGTTACTCGGTGAAGTTACCCAACCGGTTGATCACTCAATCGGTATGCCTACCTAACCGGTCGCCCCTACCTAGCTGATAGAACCTCTCAGGTTATGTCTCCTCTCTTGCTGGTTAAGGCTTTCTCAACAAGCTTCCATCAGCTTAGCCTAACCGAAGCATTTATTGCTCCCAACTACCCAACAATCTACTTTAGCTAAAGTTGGTAAAGCAAGCATGCTGAATGGACGCTGAAGTGACATTCCTGCGGCTGTCAGAAGCTCAAAATGGATTGTCAAAATAACCAGTACTCACATCCATCCAACCACTCAAGGAAAATCTTCTCTCTCCTATCTCAGGCATTAAATGCAAAGATCCCCCAATTCAAAGGCATGCCTGATCAAGTCATCATTGCAACCTCTTCAAAGACAACGGCTCCTTCATTTGAAGTTCACTATAAATAGCTTCCCTGGAGCATTGAAGAAGGTTGGTGCATTTATGATTCTTGAGAGTGAGTTGCTCTGAACTACCAACCTGCAAACTCCATAGTTCAAGGCATTCAAAGCAAGTCCCTTTATTCACTAGACATCTCTGTAGGACTTATACACTGAGCACCTCAATCAATGCTGTAGTGTTCCTTTATTAGACTACCTATGGAACACATTGATTGATTCACACACAACACCCTAGAGAAATCAGCTCAACTTGTGAGCACATCTCTAGAAAACACCTGGTCTTTATTGTAGCACGATCCATTAGTGGTCATCTTTAGTTTCACAGCCTTCAATCATTGGCTTGCAACTTGTAATAGGTAAGAACCATTAATAGCAGTGCACTTTCACAAATCCAAGTTCTGACCAAACTTGGTAGAGGATGTAGCAGTTATTTAACACTGTGAACCTCTTCAAACAACGTGTCATTTTTCTGTGTATTTGTTTATTTATTGTGTAGTTGTAACTGGTTGACATTCTCTCAACCGGTCACAACCTATTGATTCTACTTACTGTACAACTTGTTTGTCCTACTTGGAAATGAAATTTGGCCAGGTTGCATGAGATTTTAACTTAAGTTTGATTTGTCCTTCTAACCGACTTTCTGCTGCCTAAAACTTTTATAACCAGTTAACAAGTTCAACTTAATATTATCAATGATTAAATGAGTTTTAGCAAAAAGTTTTAACAGGCTATTCACCCCCCCTCTAGCCTGATTCCTACCATTTGGGACCTAACAGAATGCTATTATCTCAGACAACTTTAGTCATTGTAAACATATTGTACAGACCTTCAAGTATTTTATCCTTGCGTTAACTAGGTCGCTCATTTGAAGCACCAAAACTCAATGTTACACATGATAGTTAAAAAGGTAAGCAACTATCCTTGTTCATAGCATCAGTTCCCTACATTGTTCTTTCAGTCATTTCTAGTCTTGCTTCAATCTATACCTCCAGATATCAACATTTCTTTAATAAGCTACTTTGTATGTGTTTTCCAGGTTGGACACTTGGAAGGTAACTCTATTTATTCAAGATCAAAGGTTACAGTTCGCTAGAGCGACCCGGAAAGCGACACTAAGAGCTCAAAGGCGTAGGTAGATTCTGCGTCGAGTATTTGCTCAAAGGCTAACATTGTATAAAAATGTAGTAGTGCTTGTTAGGTTTTTACCATTTATATTATGTAATTAGTATGTGTCGATGACACGTTGTCATGTGTACATATATATATTATGTATCTTTTGAGAATGAAGTTTGTCAATACATGATAATTAATTTTTTATGTAATATTTTTTTATTATTTAATTGTATATATATTACTATTAGTAATCAATATTAATACATAACAACAACCGTTACATTAGGTGTGCATCTAATTTTTGGCGTTACATTAGGTATTCAACTACTTTTTAAATTGGCGTTGCATTAGGTACTCATCTACTTTTTGGCGTTGCATTAGGTGTTCATATAGTTTTAAAATTGGCGTTGCATCAGGTATTTATCTAATTCAACGCCAAAGCTCTGGCGTTACATTAGCTTACTATGTCGTTGCATTAGACCTAATGCAACGCAAGAGAATGCAACGGCCATTTGGCGTTACATTAGGCCTAATGTAACAGTTTTTGGGCCCTAATGCAACGAAAATTGGCGTTACATTAGGTCAGAAATGTAGTAGTGGGAGATATCTGTCGGTAACTGATGTTGTAATTTCCGATGGTTGTCCGTCGGTAATGCTATTATCGTTTTTTATAATGGATTTACCGACGGAAATTTCCGTCGGTAATTTGCCCATAATTTTTTTAAAAATGATGTTTTTAATGTTAAACCTAATCAAATACCAACCTGTTTAAACAATCAAATACCAACCTACACTACTTGAAACAGGGCAATTACCGACGAAAGTTTACCGACGAAAAAAACACAGTCACCGACAGAATTTAAATTTTATTTACTAGGATTTTTTTTAAAATTTTCATTTAATCCGTCGGTAATGCTTTTAATACCGTCGGCAACTGAGTCCACCGGTAATACAGACAGACTTCGTCCGTCGGTAAGAAGCCCTATAAATAAAAACCCTAGCCCTTCCTCGGCCATTTACGCCTTGAAATCAAATACGCCTGAAATCCAAATCGCAAACCCTTTGGTCTGAACCAACGCCGTCACGCCGTTCGCCATTCGCCATTCGCAGTCACAGCTCGCGCTCTCACCGGTTAGTAATCTCTCTCTCAGGTTCTGATTTGCTTCAATTTAGCAATGTATTTTTTAATTTTTTTCCTAATTTGTTGCTGTTGCAGTGTGTGTATAGTTAAGATGTTTTTGTGCACCTCTTATTGAAATAATAAATCTTAAGATGTCATCCTACCAAGCTGAATATGTTTGTCATTTTACTAGTAGCATATGTAATTATGCTCATATTGCAGAAGTTTAGTTGGAACAATGGTCAGGTCATTATGTCAATGTTCCAATCTATGCTTATGAGAGTGAAGTTTGAGCTTTTACCGGAATACTTTTGTGGCTCTTAAATCTTTAAGTATGACTAGTCTGAATGTGTGTGTAAAATTTGGTGGTTTACTGGATTATCCTTGTGGTTGGTAAATGGTTCCTCTATAATTATTGTTTGGTTGAATGTGATTGAAGTATGATTGTAGGTTTTGTGTGTGTGTGAAATTTTGGGGCTTTTAGTGGAATATCGTTTGTGGTTATTATTATTTAGTTAAGTTTTATATAAGTGATATGTGACTGAAGTGTGGACTCGAAGTTCTGTAAGTGTATGAAATTTCGGATTCTCTCATCTGATTACTTGATTGTTTCTCGATTACTCAAAGCATCAATTGTTATGATCTCAAGTCAATTTTCTAGGGTTTTAATCATTTGGATTTTCATGAATATTTGATTGTTTAGTATTGTTTGTACTTTCATCATCTATTGGACCGGTTTACTCTTAATTTGTATTAGATGGCTTGTTTAAAGTCAAAGGGGGAGGGGGGTGAATGTCTCAATAATGTAACATATTCAACCGCACACTACCTCATTGGTTCTAGATCCTATGGCGATTGACGGCATCGCGGACGGTGATGTATGTCGCCTACGTTTGAGCGCCTGATATCAATCCTGGCACCCTAGATGCACCTTAGGTCGGATCACACTTTTTCAGCCTACCTTAAACGGTTGGTTTTTGATACACCATTTTACTAAGATAAATTGTATGAATTTTAATCATAGGCTAGAATACCTACATGACCTAGCACGTATGGGCATGTTGCCATTGCAACATGATTTCAACAAGGTGAATCTACGACCCCTAGTATGTAAATTGCATTATCCTAAACATTTCTCTATGTTTGATCAAGCAGTCAACTGTTTACTTTTAATTTGTATTAGATGGCTTGTGTAAAGTCTAAGGGGGAGGGAGGGGGGGGGGGTGAATGTCTAAATTTAGGAAGACTTGGATGGAAGTATTGTTAAGGAATTAGACTCTTAATCATTGTCTAAAATTATGAATAAAACTCTTAGTGGCACTGCTTATAGGATATTGTGGTTGGTGGTTAACATCTTAAAATATAAACAAGATGAGAGCCTTTCTCATCCACAACTATCAAAATCCGTCCATCTTTGACCAAGAAAGACAGAGCAAACAAGTTCTCGACTGTTTGAGCAAAGAATTTTCTGTTTAATAAGAGTTTTTCCAGTTTCACTGTCCTCTTCTCTCTAAGGATTTCAAACATCACAACCATGTTTGTGACAGTGTCTGTTTTCTCTTCACTGGTGTTATACTGTTACCTTGTTTTTACTTGTGACCGTATAACACCGGTGAAGAAAAAGCATTCTTGTCTAAATATGGCTGATATTTGAGATCCTTAGAGAAAGAAGAGACAAATTGGAAAAAATTCTTATTAAACAGAAAATTCTTTGCTCAAACAGTCGAGAACTTGTTTGCTCTGTCTTTCTTGATCAAAGATGGGATAGGGTTTTGATAGTTGTGAATGAGAAAGACTCTCATCTTGTTTATAAATGTTAATTTAATTCATCATTGTAAAATTATATATTTTACAACAAAGAATTAAATATTAATAATTAAAATTATTCACAATATTAATAATTTAAAAAATATGATAGATGTGTGTGTTAATTAATTATTGTAAAATAGATGTGTGTGTTAATTCATTATTGAATAGTCGATAGTTGAGATATTTCGGTTGCATTCCTATTGCAATTGTTCTCTGAGTGTATACTAGACATGGTTGATTACATACTATCGATTCTAATCGATAGTGTTTGATTGACCTAGTCTACGTCATGTACTTGGAGACTATGGGGTTATGCTGTCGAAATTTCTTGATTTTCGATTATAAAGCAAGTAGACAAAGTGATATTTGCAATTCATATAATCGTGCATTTCGGGATGGGATAGAAGCCAACCCCAATTCTAAACCTAATGGACATGAATTGTCCTTTCATCCTAGGGAATGATAAACTTTACAACAAAGAATTAAATATTAATATTTAAAATTATTCAAAATATTAATAATTTAAAAAAATGTGATAGATGTGTGCGATAGAAGCCAACCCCAATTCTAAACCTAAATGAAGTGTCTTGTTGCTTTTAAGTTTGTAATTCAAATTTAGGAAATAGTAATGCGTTAATTACATCTAAACTGTTAATAAATTATGAAATGCAGGAGTTAATTATGTCTGGAGAAGATCGTAGTTGGATGGATAATCGTAGTAATCCCGGTAGAAGGGGTGTCAGACCTCAATTCTTAGAAGGTTTAGAACATTTTGTGGAGTTTGCTAGAGCACATTCCCAGTGCATGCGTGATGATAAGATTAGGTGTCCTTGTAAAAAATGTAAGAATAGAAAATATACGAGTGTTGGATGGGTAAAGAAAAATCTTTTGGAGGCAGGGTTTGTTGATGGTTACAAGGTATGGGTAGCACACGTGGAGCGTTATGTGGTTGAAACAAGTGTTCGCAATCATCCTACTGTATTACGTGGTCCGCCAAGGGAACCTGAACATTTGACTGATGAAGAGGAGTCGTCTGTGGGTTTGGATGATATGGTTCGAAATGCGGCTGGCCCAGAGTTTGATATGAACCCTAATTCAACAAAGGCACCAAATCCTGTTGCAAAGAAGTTTATGGATTTAATGGACTCTGCAAATGAGAAAATTCATCCTGGTGCAAAGGCTACAGTGTTAGAGCAAGTGACTGAGCTTCTAACTATCAAGGCTGATACAAATATGAGCCAACATACTTACGATCGTATCATGTCATGAGGACAACGGATGCTACCCGAAGAAAATAATATGGTTCACAATTTTTATGAGACAAAAAAGTTGGTGGGGCAGATTGATCTTGGGTATGTTAAAATTGATGCTTGCAAGAATCAGTGCATGTTTTTTTATAAGGAAAATGAGGGCCTCAATTCATGTTCAATATGTGGACTTAGTAGGTATAAGCCACCATTTCGTGGTAGTGCCAAGCACAAGAAAAACGTGCCTCGAGCGCAGTTGCGTTATATGACGCTAATTTCCAGGTTGCAACGAATTTACGCATTGAAAGAAAGCTCAGAAGCCATGCGTTGGTGATGAGTGAGTTTTACACTCAACCATTTAATACTTTATAAACTTATTATTTGCTTAATCCTTGAGTTTTGTGTATTTTAATGGGTATTTTTAGTGTTTATTTAGTTTCAGGGGTCCAAGTGAAGATTGAGCAAATTAGAAGTAATTTTGTGTCACTTGGGAAGTTCAAATAAAGTTCGGGGCAAAGCAAAAATATGAAGTTCAAGGTCGGAAATTGCAACATAAATTTTTATAATGTCTAAATTGCGAAAAAAGGCGATGGTGCAATTATGGGGCGGAGCAGTAAAAAGTGGAACAAAGCAAGTCTTTGGGCCAAAAGCACGGCCCATGGAAATGGAGATGGCACAGGTGAAGGAATTCAAAGAGGTTTGGGCCGAAGGAATGCTTTCTACATTGGGTTTTGGTTAGTTGGGCTTAATCTTAATTAATCTTAATTAAGAATCTTAATTAATCTTAATTAAGAATCTTAATTAATAATGGTATTTGTTCACATTTAAAGACTTCACTTGGTTTTGGTGAGGAATATATAGAATTCAGCCGTGGAAATTTGTGAAGGGAGTAACACACTATTTTCGGTTTATTCATCCTTTCATTTTATTTTATTTTTTTCATTTTTATTTTGGTGTTCATCAAGTTTGTAATGGATAGCTAATTCTTCTAGTTCTTGAGATTGGAGGTAACGATTTATGCTTTAAGTTTTAATTTTCATCATTTTCATTTTAGACTTGGGATTATTAAGTAGTTTTAATGGAATTTTGGAATATGTATGTTGCATGCCATATATGTTCTTGAATATTGTTGAATTATAATTGTGAACCGCCAAATTCGCAATTGTAATTAGTCGTTGCTTGATAATTACAATTTGTTGAATCCCCATCAAAAGATTCATAAGAATTGTAGTTCTTGATGTTCTTCTTTTCTAAATGGGTTTTCAATTAATCTATGAACGGGCCAAGGATTTAGATTAATTGGAAACACTTGATTGCAAATCACCCGCCTAAGTGTCCCAATCATAATTTCGTAAGAACGAACCCCAAGTATACTTTGATTGATGATTATTGAAATTTGAGCATAATTGTGAACCCAATCCCGAGAATTCCATTTTATTTTATTATTTAAATCTCTTCTATACAAATTTAGTTTTTTTTTCAAAAGCATTAGTTAAAACAACAAAACCTTCGTTTTTATTTAATCTTTGTCATAGCAATAATTTTCTACTTTGAAATACGTGTCTCGGTGGTTCGACCCTACTTACCCTATCTACAAATCAATTGTAGGTAGTTTGAGTCGGAAATTTTCTTTTGACGTTTCGACATTCGTCAAAATTTGGCGCCGTTGCCGGGGAACGCGTTTATTTTAAAGTTGATTTAATTATTTGCTATTGTGAATATTATTTTGTATATATTTTTTTGTTTTAACTTGGTGACCGGACGACTAAACATTCAAATGAACTCAAGGATGTATAACTATGACATCTATGGGTCGTTCGGAGATTGTGGATTATACTCTCATGGTTCTTATGAGTGCCCTTCGGGGACATATTCTTTTGAGTATTATCCACAAGAGGGGATGATGACGGGTCAAGGTCAAGTACAAGGTCGAAGTCAAGGAGAGAGTGTTTTGGGCAAAAGTTGCTTAATTTGTAATTTAAATACCCATGATATTATGGGGTGTCCATTGCGAGGTCAATTTCCAGAATTTCTTAAGAAAGCCAACGCAATGAATTCTTTCCAACCAAGAGTGCGAAATGATCCATTTTCCAACTCTTACAATCCGGGTTGGAGGAATCATCCCAATTTTTCATGGGGAGGAAATCAATGGCAAGGTCATTTTCAGCGGCAATATCAACCCCCGATGCCACAACCGCAGCAACAAGGGCCTGTGAGGCCAAGTGTGGAGGAAACTTTGCAAAAGTTTATGGTGGTCTCGCAACAAAATCAGGTGGCCATTGACCAAAGAATGGAGAACCAAGAAGCTTCAATGAAAAAACTTGAGAAACAATTGGAAAAATTGATAGAGGCATTGAGGAATCAAAATTCGACCATAATCCATGCGCAACCCACAGAACAACTATTGGGGGACTCATTGGGGAACTTTGTCTATAAAGACTCCGATGAAGAACTTGAGAACGAACTACAACAAGAGCCACTTTTGGAAAATGAAGTGGAGGATTTTGTCTATGAAACCTCCTATGAAAATTCTAGTGAAGTGCAATTGTATGATAGTTCGGGTTGTATGGAGACGGAAGAAATTGTAGAGAAATCATGGCATGAGCAAGTTGATGAAATTGAGCTTGCTCTTTATGGTGAGATGCGGGGCGATGAATTTCAAGAAAATATGGTCACTATCGCCAAGATCGACAAGCCATGTTTGAATGAACACCAACCTCTACGCATGGAAAATGCCGATGACGAATTCTCAATCATTTTGGTGATCACTCCCATCCTTGAAGACGGAGAAAGTGGCAAGGACTCCCGAGAGAAGAAGCCCAAGAAAAATAAAAGTCAAAAATTCCCTTGGATCCTAAATGGTTATATATCAAAGGGAATATTTATGGGGCTAAACTGAAAGTGAAAACCCGGGGAGGCGGTGAAGTGGGCAAAAGGAAGGAAGGTGAAGGTTAAGGTAACCTTGGCATCGGTCTAGCTATACGACCTTAAACAAAGCGCTACTTGGGAGGCAACCCAAGGTGAGTAGGTTAATTTGTAGTTCCTTTAAATGTTTTCATTTAAATGTTTTCGATTAAAAAAATATATATATATATATATATATTATTTTCGTGGAACAGTGCTATTTTACTTGATTTTGTTTGTGATGTGTAGGAAAATGAGTGAATTGAGCATTTCATGGCCTACCCATGAAAATTATCATGGCCATGAAGTTTTTTTGTAAAAGGTTCAAGTGATCTGCGCAAACCATGGGCGAGGCCATGGTTTTGTCCATGGCCATGGACGCTTGAAAGGGGTGAAAGCTTTCGGCATTGTCCATGGGAAGGCCATGGTTTGACCCATGGCCATGATTCCAAAAATTTCCATTAACCAAGGAATTAGTTAATGAAAAAAAAGAGGAAAAGAAAATAATTTTTTTTTTTTTTTTTTTTATTTTTGAAGCTGTCCCAACCATTTACTTCCCCACGTTTCATCCCCACTCTTTCTTCTTCACCGCCGTTGCAGTCTCCACCATTTCCTGCTCCCACGGCTCTCGGTTCCCCTCACCATTACCATCCCAAAGACCTTATTTCCCTTTCCCCTCCATACCGGCCTACTTCTTCTCCAAAACTCTTCCCCTCTGCTTAAACCCTAACCCTCTGTCACCATTAAAACCCAAAACTAAATTCCGGCCAAAGTCGTCCCTCTCCGACCAAGTCCCAAATTCGGCCGCTCCTTCCCTTTGCGACCAATCGCCACCTTCTCCAATACCAATCAAGCCCTAACCCAAATCTTAACCCACCATTATCAGCCGCCTGTCCCAAAATTCCCGTCACTATCCACGAACCCAATTCTGGCGACGCCCTAATCGTCATCCATTATCCTCGGCCAAAACCTCCATTGATTCCGGCCAAGTTTCAGAAACCCAATTCGGCCAAACCCTCCTTCCCGTTGCTCTGCTTGCTAAGCCTTGTTGCCGCCTTGTCACTTCAATCCTTCCACATTGTGAAACCCTCTCCCCGTTATCTTCATTGTTCTGCCACTTCAATTTGTCATTCAAACAAAATTGTTATTAATTTGGAGATGGGACGGACTCGTGCTAGTTTGAAAAAGGGTGAGGAGTTGTCAAATGTTGTAAAGACTCGTTCAAAGGAAAAATCGAAGGTGACTCGAGGATCGAAGAGAAAGCATCCGGACACTCGTTCAATATCAAAATCAAAAGTTGCTCAAGGTGAGTGTTCTCGCACTTCTAATGTTGATAATGAGTTTGGGATTGAGTTTCGTGATGAAATGCAAAAGATTCGATTTGAAAAGTTGGTTGGACGAAAAATTGTGAGTACCCGTTACGTAGATGATAGGGTGCTTTCTACATTGGGTTTGGTTGATGACTTTGCGTATTTGGTTGATAATGTGGGGTGGGCGTATTTTCTTTCTCTTAAATTTCCCACTTATGCAAGTGACTTTGGAGTTTTTGAGTTCGATTAAAGCGGAAGTGTTGGATGGGCCAGAAGAGGGGCGGATTACTTTCCGTCTTTTTAATAAAGAATTTAGTTTATCTCTTCTTGGGTTTAATGAAATTTTTCGTTTTCCAAATGGTGGTAGGAGGAGAGTAAATGAGAGAGAGTTTGTGCAAAGTAGTTTTTGGTATAAAATTTCTAAAGAAGTGACTTATCATGCATCGAATTCGAAAGCCACGGCTATTGATAATCCTTGCTTTCGTTATATGCATAGGGTAATGGCAAGACCTTTGTTTGCACGGGGGGGCAGTGATGGTTCGGTGAGAAGGGATGAGTTGTATTTTTTATGGTGTATGGTCTCGAAAAAAAAGGTGGATTCGGGATCATATTTGGCAAGGCATTTTGAAAAAGTAGGGAAGGCAAAGAAGGGAGTGATAGCAATTGGTGGAGTGATCACACCAATAGCTATTCACTTGGGATTTCAAAGTGAGATAAAAAGTTGTTGGCGGTGAAGGGTAGTGATCGGTTGGATTTGCAGTCGTGTATTCAAATAGGTATGATCACATCAGAAGAGGGGAATTATTATTTGGGTCGTGATCGTTTGGCAACCCGTATTGTGCTTCCGGATAACAATCGAAAGTGGGTTCGGGATGAGAGAAATTGGAAGTTAGAGGACCTTGGTTCCGAGTCAATTCCGGAGTCAATTCCGGTACCTCATTTATGTTTGCCCCCACCACCGGTTAGTGGCGCTTCTGTGGAGGGTATGTTGGAGAGAGTTTTGTTGGAGTTGGAGTCTCAACGGGCATGCATGGAACAAATAAATGCAAATGTGGAGAAGTTGGATGCAAGGGTAAAGAATATTGCCCGTCGTGCGGGTTTTTCGGCTGATTGAGGTTGTAAGTATTTCGTCCTTTTTATTTATATTTGTTTTTGTTTTGTTTTTTTTATTCACATTAGGGACAATGTGCTTTTTAAGTTTGGGGGTTGAAAATGTATATACTTAGTTTTAATTTAGTTTTTATAAAGAAAAAAAAAAGAAAAAAAAATGAAAAAAATGAAAAAATGGAAAAATGAAAAATGAAAAAAAATAGTTAGCTATGTCCTTTTCGTGTATAGTGTTTTGTTAACATTCTTGGTGTTCCCCATAATTGCTTGTGATCTCTTGTGACCGCTAATGTGGATAATATGGTGAGATAATTTGTATATGCAAGTTGGTATATTTTTGATTAATTGTGGTACATTACTTAAGAGTTATAATTGAGTCATAAATCTCTTAGTTGCAGTTTTGATTGTTCTTGAAAATATTCTCTTTGTTGATAATTTTGATTCATTTTTATAAAGTTTAGAGTACACCATCATCTTTTGAGTTAATGAATTTGTTTATCAATGTAGCAACATTAGGCAAGTCTTGAATATGAGTATTCCTTGGTTGTGAATGGAACCCCCCCTTGTGATCTTGAAAAAAAAAAGAAGAAGAAAAAAAAATAAAATAAAAATGAGAGCAATGGCAATGCAATGTATACTCGGTGAAACCTCCAGACGCGTAGATTAATTGGTTAGGGATTATTCTAGCTTAACAGTTTCTGGGTATGCAGTAGCGTTATGGAGGAAGAGCTTTACCGCCGTGATGGTCCGTGCCAAGCTCGATACCGAAGTGGCTAACTCTCAAAGCCTTTAAATAAATCTCTACTTAGTATTAGGGGCATGGAGTTCGCTGCTACAGTGTTCCCTACTTGAACGGTAGTAGATTTTAAAGTGTGCTTAAATGATCAAGTTTGGGGGGGTGTAAGTGGTTGTTAACTTGAGAAAATTCATGGGAGTATTCATGCTTTGTGTCTAAAAAGTGTTGTTGTTTGATAAATAGAGTCAATGAAATAAAAGATGGTTGGTGTACTTAGCTTTATAAATATGGATCTTGGTTGTGAGTAAAGAGAAAGATGATAATGCATAAAGAGATTTATGGTGTAATTATAATGGTTAAGTAATATACTACAATTAATGGGAAATATATTGATACTTGCATAGTGGAAGATATTATCCTGCGGTTGTTTGTAATGTGTGATTTGTGCAATTGTGGAACATGCAAGAATGTGGGGACATAGTTGATTATTTGGTAGAGTAGTTGTTTTTATTTTTGTGTTCGTTTAGTTGTATTGTTTATAGTTTATTTTAGTGTTTGCTCGAGGACTAGCAAATGTTTAAGTTTGGGGGTATTTGATGAGTGAGTTTTACACTCATCCATTTAATACTTTATAAACTTATTATTTGCTTAATTCTGAAGTTTTGTGTATTTTAATGGGTATTTTTAGTGTTTATTTAGTTTCGGGGTCCAAGTGAAGATTGAGCAAATTAGAAGTAATTTTTGTATCACTTAGGAAGTTCAAATAAAGTCCGGGGCAAAGCAAAAATATGAAGTTCAAGGTCGCAAATTGCAACATAAATTTTTATAATGTCTAAATTGCGAAAAAAGGCGATGGTGCAATTATGGGGCGGAGCGAAGTAAAAGTGGAACAAAGCAAGTCTTTGGGCCAAAAGCACAGCCGCAAATGGAGATGGCCTGGGTGAAGGAATTCAAAGAGGTTTGGGCCGAAGGAATGCTTTCTACATTGGGTTTGGTTAGTTGGGCTTAATCTTAATTAATCTTAATTAAGAATCTTAATTAATCTTAATTAAGAATCTTAATTAATGGTATTTGTTCACATTTAAAGACTTCGCTTGGTTTTGGTGAGGAATATATAGAATTCAGCCGTGGAAATTTGTGAAGGGAGTAACACACTATTTTCGGTTTATTCATCCTTTCATTTTATTTTATTTTTTTCATTTTTATTTTGGTGTTCATCAAAATTTGTAATGGATAGCTAATTCTTCTAGTTCTTGAGATTGGAGGTAACGATTTATGCTTTAAGTTTTAATTTTCATCATTTTCATTTTAGACTTGGGATTATTAAGTAGTTTTAATGGAATTTTGGAATATGTATGTTGCATGCCATATATGTTCTTGAATATTGTTGAATTATAATTGTGAACCGCCAAATTCGCAATTGTAATTAGTCGTTGCTTGATAATTACAATTTGTTGAATCCGTCAAAAGATTCATAAGAATTGTAGTTCTTGATGTTCTTCTTTTCTAAATGGGTTTTCAATTAATCTATGAACGGGCCAAGGGATTAGATTAATTGGAAACACTGATTGCAAATCACCCGCCTAAGTGTCCCAATCATAATTTCGTAAGAACGAACCCCAAGTATACTTTGATTGATGATTATTGAAATTTGAGCATAATTGTGAACCCAATCCCGAGAATTCCATTTTATTTTATTATTTAAATCTCTTCTATACAAATTTAGTTTTTTTTTCAAAAGCATTAGTTAAAACAACAAAACCTTCGTTTTTATTTAATCTTTGTCATAGCAATAATTTTCTACTTTGAAATACGTGTCTCGGTGGTTCGACCCTACTTACCCTATCTACAAATCAATTGTAGGTAGTTTGAGTCGGAAATTTTCTTTTGACGTTTCGACATTCGTCAAAATTTGGCGCCGTTGCCGGGGAACGCGTTTATTTTAAAGTTGATTTAATTATTTGCTATTGTGAATATTATTTTGTATATATTTTTTTTGTTTTAACTTGGTGACCGACGACTAAACATTCAAATGAACTCAAGGATGTATAACTATGACATCTATGGGTCGTTCGGAGATTGTGGATTATACTCTCATGGTTCTTATGAGTGCCCTTCGGGGACATATTCTTTTGAGTATTATCCACAAGAGGGGATGATGACGGGTCAAGGTCAAGTACAAGGTCGAAGTCAAGGAGAGAGTGTTTTGGGCAAAAGTTGCTTAATTTGTAATTTAAATACCCATGATATTATGGGGTGTCCATTGCGAGGTCAATTTCCAGAATTTCTTAAGAAAGCCAACGCAATGAATTCTTTCCAACCAAGAGTGCGAAATGATCCATTTTCCAACTCTTACAATCCGGGTTGGAGGAATCATCCCAATTTTTCATGGGGAGGAAATCAATGGCAAGGTCATTTTCAGCGGCAATATCAACCCCCGATGCCACAACCGCAGCAACAAGGGCCTGTGAGGCCAAGTGTGGAGGAAACTTTGCAAAAGTTTATGATGGTCTCGCAACAAAATCAGGTGGCCATTGACCAAAGAATGGAGAACCAAGAAGCTTCAATGAAAAAACTTGAGAAACAATTGGAAAAATTGATAGAGGCATTGAGGAATCAAAATTCGACCATAATCCATGCGCAACCCACAGAACAACTATTGGGGGACTCATTGGGGAACTTTGTCTATAAAGACTCCGATGAAGAACTTGAGAACGAACTACAACAAGAGCCACTTTTGGAAAATGAAGTGGAGGATTTTGTCTATGAAACCTCCTATGAAAATTCTAGTGAAGTGCAATTGTATGATAGTTCGGGTTGTATGGAGACGGAAGAAATTGTAGAGAAATCATGGCATGAGCAAGTTGATGAAATTGAGCTTGCTCTTTATGGTGAGATGCGGGGCGATGAATTTCAAGAAAATATGGTCACTATCGCCAAGATCGACAAGCCATGTTTGAATGAACACCAACCTCTACGCATGGAAAATGCCGATGACGAATTCTCAATCATTTTGGTGATCACTCCCATCCTTGAAGACGGAGAAAGTGGCAAGGACTCCCGAGAGAAGAAGCCCAAGAAAAATAAAAGTCAAAAATTCCCTTGGATCCTAAATGGTTATATATCAAAGGGAATATTTATGGGGCTAAAACTGAAAGTGAAAACCCGGGAGACGGTGAAGTGGGCAAAAGGAAGGAAGGTGAAGGTTAAGGTAACCTTGGCATCGGTCTAGCTATACGACCTTAAACAAAGCGCTACTTGGGAGGCAACCCAAGGTGAGTAGGTTAATTTGTAGTTCCTTTAAATGTTTTCATTTAAATGTTTTCGATTAAAAAAAAAATATATATATATATATATATATTATTTTCGTGGAAACGATGCTATTTTACTTGATTTTGTTTGTGATGTGTAGGAAAATGAGTGAATCTGAGCATTTCATGGCCTACCCATGAAAATTATCATGGCCATGAAGTTTTTTGTAAAAGGTTCAAGTGATCTGCGCAAACCATGGGCAGGCCATGGTTTTGTCCATGGCCATGGACGCCAAAGGGGTGAAAGCTTTCAGCATTGTCCATGGGAAGGCCATGGTTTGACCCATGGCCATGATTCCAAAAATTTCCATTAACCAAGGAATTAGTTAATGAAAAAAAAAAAGAGGAAAAAAAAATAATTTTTTTATTTTTTTTATTTTTTTTATTTTTGAAACTGTCCCAACCATTTACTTCCCCACGTTTCATCCCCACTCTTTCTTCTTCACCGCCGTTACAGTCTCCACCATTTCCACTGCTCCCACTCTCAGTTCCCCTCACCATTACCATCCCAAAGACCTTATTTCCCTTTCCCCTCCATACCAGCCTACTTCTTCTCCAAAACTCTTCCCCTCTGCCGCAAACCCTAACCCTCTGTCACCATTAAAACCCAAAACTAAATTCCGGCCAAAGTCGTCCCCTCTCCGACCAAGTCCCAAATTCGGCCGCTCCTTCCCTTTGCAACCAATCGCCACCTTCTCCAATACCAATCAAGCCCTAACCCAAATCTTAACCCACCATTATCAGCCGCCTGTCCCAAAATTTCCGTCACCATCCACGAACCCAATTCTGGCGACGCCCTAACCGTCATCCATTATCCTCGGCCAAAACCTCCATTGATTCCGGCCAAGGTTCAGAAACCCAATTCGGCCAAACCCTCCTTCCCGTTATCTGCTGCTAAGCCACTGTTGCCGCCTCGTCACTTCAATCCTTCCACATTGTGAAACCCTCTCCGTTATCTTCATTGTTCTGCCACTTCAATTTGTCATTCAAACAAAATTGTTATTAATTTGGAGATGGGACGGACTCGTGCTAGTTTGAAAAAGGGTGCGGAGTTGTCAAATGTTGTAAAGACTCGTTCAAAGGAAAAATCGAAGGTGACTCGAGGATCGAAGAGAAAGCATCCGGACACTCGTTCAATATCAAAATCAAAAGTTGCTCAAGGTGAGTGTTCTCGCACTTCTAATGTTGATAATGAGTTTGGGATTGAGTTTCGTGATGAAATGCAAAAGATTCGATTTGAAAAGTTGGTTGGACGAAAAATTGTGAGTACCCGTTACGTAGATGATAGGGTGCTTTCTACATTGGGTTTGGTTGATGACTTTGCGTATTTGGTTGATAATGTGGGGTGGGCGTATTTTCTTTCTCTTAAATTTCCCACTTATGCAAGGCTGACTTTGGAGTTTTTGAGTTCGATTAAAGCAGAAGTGTTGGATGGGCCAGAAGAGGGGCGGATTACTTTCCGTCTTTTTAATAAAGAATTTAGTTTATCTCTTCTTGGGTTTAATGAAATTTTTCGTTTTCCAAATGGTGGTAGGAGGAGAGTAAATGAGAGAGAGTTTGTGCAAAGTAGTTTTTGGTATAAAATTTCTAAAGAAGTGACTTATCATGCATCGAATTCGAAAGCCACGGCTATTGATAATCCTTGCTTTCGTTATATGCATAGAGTAATGGCAAGAACTTTGTTTGCACGGGGGGGAAGTGATGGTTCGGTGAGAAGGGATGAGTTGTATTTTTTATGGTGTATGGTCTCGAAAAAAAAGGTGGATTCGGGATCATATTTGGCAAGGCATTTTGAAAAAGTAGGGAAGGCAAAGAAGGGAGTGATAGCAATTGGTGGAGTGATCACACCAATAGCTATTCACTTGGGATTTCAAAGTGAGATAAAAAAGTTGTTGGCGGTGAAGGGTAGTGATCGGTTGGATTTGCAGTCGTGTATTCAAATAGGTATGATCACATCAGAAGAGGGGAATTATTATTTGGGTCGTGATCGTTTGGCAACCCGTATTGTGCTTCCGGATAACAATCGAAAGTGGGTTCGGGATGAGAGAAATTGGAAGTTAGAGGACCTTGGTTCCGAGTCAATTCCGGAGTCAATTCCGGTACCTCGTTTATGTTTGCCCCCACCACCGGTTAGTGGCGCTTCTGTGGAGGGTATGTTGGAGAGAGTTTTGTTGGAGTTGGAGTCTCAACGGGCATGCATGGAACAAATAAATGCAAATGTGGAGAAGTTGGATGCAAGGGTAAAGAATATTGCCCGTCGTGCGGGTTTTTCGGCTGATTGAGGTTGTAAGTATTTCGTCCTTTTTATTTATATTTGTTTTTGTTTTGTTTCTTTTATTCACATTAGGGACAATGTGCGTTTTAAGTTTGGGGGTGGGAAATGTATATACTTAGTTTTAATTTAGTTTTTATTAAAAAAAAAAAAAAAAAAAAGAAAAAAAAGAAAAAAATGAAAAAAATGAAAAATGAAAAAAAAATAGTTAGCTATGTCCTTTTCGTTTATAGTGTTTTGTTAACATTCTTGGTGTTCCCCATAATTGCTTGTGATCTCTTGTGACCGCTAATGTGGATAATATGGTGAGATAATTTGTATATGCAAGTTGGTATATTTTTGATTAATTGTGGTACATTACTTAAGAGTTATAATTGAGTCATAAATCTCTTAGTTGCAGTTTTGATTGTTCTTGAAAATATTCTCTTTGTTGATAATTTTGATTCATTTTTATAAAGTTTAGAGTACACCATCATCTTTTGAGTTAATGAATTTGTTTATCAATGTAGCAACATTAGGCAAGTCTTGAATATGAGTATTCCTTGGTTGTGAATGGAACCCCCCCTTGTGATCTTGAAAAAAAAAGAAGAAGAAAAAAAAATAAAATAAAAATGAGAGCAATGGCAATGCAATGTATACTCGGTGAAACCTCCAGACGCGTAGATTAATTGGTTAGGGATTATTCTAGCTTAACCAGATTTCTGGGTATGCAGTAGCGTTATGGAGGAAGAGCTTTACCGCCGTGATGGTCCGTGCCAAGCTCGATACCGAAGTGGCTAACTCTCAAAGCCTTTAAATAAATCTCTACTTAGTATTAGGGGCATGGAGTTCATTTGCTACAGTGTTCCCTACTTGAACGGTAGTAGATTTTAAAGTGTGCTTAAATGATCAAGTTTGGGGGGGTGTAAGTGGTTGTTAACTTGAGAAAATTCATGGGAGTATTCATGCTTTGTGTCTAAAAAGTGTTGTTGTTTGATAAATAGAGTCAATGAAATAAAAGATGGTTGGTGTACTTAGCTTTATAAATATGGATCTTGGTTGTGAGTAAAGAGAAAGATGATAATGCATAAAGAGATTTATGGTGTAATTATAATGGTTAAGTAATATACTACAATTAATGGGAAATATATTGATACTTGCATAGTGGAAGATATTATCCTGCGGTTGTTTGTAATGTGTGATTTGTGCAATTGTGGAACATGCAAGAATGTGGGGACATAGTTGATTATTTGGTAGAGTAGTTGTTTTTATTTTTGTGTTCGTTTAGTTGTATTGTTTATAGTTTATTTTAGTGTTTGCTCGAGGACTAGCAAATGTTTAAGTTTGGGGGTATTTGATGAGTGAGTTTTACACTCATCCATTTAATACTTTATAAACTTATTATTTGCTTAATCCCTGAGTTTTGTGTATTTTAATGGGTATTTTTAGTGTTTATTTAGTTTCAGGGGTCCAAGTGAAGATTGAGCAAATTAGAAGTAATTTTGTATCACTTAGGAAGTTCAAATAAAGTCCGGGGCAAAGCAAAAATATGAAGTTCAAGGTCGGAAATTGCAACATAAATTTTTATAATGTCTAAATTGCGAAAAAAGGCGATGGTGCAATTATGGGGCGGAACGAAGTAAAAGTGGAACAAAGCAAGTCTTTGGGCCAAAAGCACAGCCGCAAATGGAGATGGCCTGGGTGAAGGAATTCAAAGAGGTTTGGGCCGAAGGAATGCTTTCTACATTGGGTTTGGTTAGTTGGGCTTAATCTTAATTAATCTTAATTAAGAATCTTAATTAATCTTAATTAAGAATCTTAATTAATGGTGACTGTTCACATTTAAAGACTTCACTTGGTTTTGGTGAGGAATATATAGAATTCAGCCGTGGAAATTTGTGAAGGGAGTAACACACTATTTTCAGTTTATTCATCCTTTCATTTTATTTTATTTTTTTCATTTTTATTTTGGTGTTCATCAAGGCTGTAATGGATAGCTAATTCTTCTAGTTCTTGAGATTGGAGGTAACGATTTATGCTTTAAGTTTTAATTTTCATCATTTTCATTTTAGACTTGGGATTATTAAGTAGTTTTAATGGAATTTTGGAATATGTATGTTGCATGCCATATATGTTCTTGAATATTGTTGAATTATAATTGTGAACCGCCAAATTCGCAATTGTAATTAGTCGTTGCTTGATAATTACAATTTGTTGAATCCCCGTCAAAAGATTCATAAGAATTGTAGTTCTTGATGTTCTTCTTTTCTAAATGGGTTTTCAATTAATCTATGAACGGGCCAAGGGATTAGATTAATTGGAAACACTTGATTGCAAATCACCCGCCTAAGTGTCCCAATCATAATTTCGTAAGAACGAACCCCAAGTATACTTTGATTGATGATTATTGAAATTTGAGCATAATTGTGAACCCAATCCCGAGAATTCCATTTTATTTTATTATTTAAATCTCTTCTATACAAATTTAGTTTTTTTTTCAAAAGCATTAGTTAAAACAACAAAACCTTCGTTTTTATTTAATCTTTGTCATAGCAATAATTTTCTACTTTGAAATACGTGTCTCGGTGGTTCGACCCTACTTACCCTATCTACAAATCAATTGTAGGTAGTTTGAGTCGGAAATTTTCTTTTGACGTTTCGACATTCGTCAAAATTTGGCGCCGTTGCCGGGGAACGCGTTTATTTTAAAGTTGATTTAATTATTTGCTATTGTGAATATTATTTTGTATATATTTTTTTTGTTTTAACTTGGTGACCGACGACTAAACATTCAAATGAACTCAAGGATGTATAACTATGACATCTATGGATCGTTCGGAGATTGTGGATTATACTCTCATGGTTCTTATGAGTGCCCTTCGGGGACATATTCTTTTGAGTATTATCCACAAGAGGGGATGATGACGGGTCAAGGTCAAGTACAAGGTCGAAGTCAAGGAGAGAGTGTTTTGGGCAAAAGTTGCTTAATTTGTAATTTAAATACCCATGATATTATGGGGTGTCCATTGCGAGGTCAATTTCCAGAATTTCTTAAGAAAGCCAACGCAATGAATTCTTTCCAACCAAGAGTGCGAAATGATCCATTTTCCAACTCTTACAATCCGGGTTGGAGGAATCATCCCAATTTTTCATGGGGAGGAAATCAATGGCAAGGTCATTTTCAGCGGCAATATCAACCCCCGATGCCACAACCGCAGCAACAAGGGCCTGTGAGGCCAAGTGTGGAGGAAACTTTGCAAAAGTTTATGGTGGTCTCGCAACAAAATCAGGTGGCCATTGACCAAAGAATGGAGAACCAAGAAGCTTCAATGAAAAAACTTGAGAAACAATTGGAAAAATTGATAGAGGCATTGAGGAATCAAAATTCGACCATAATCCATGCGCAACCCACAGAACAACTATTGGGGGACTCATTGGGGAACTTTGTCTATAAAGACTCCGATGAAGAACTTGAGAACGAACTACAACAAGAGCCACTTTTGGAAAATGAAGTGGAGGATTTTGTCTATGAAACCTCCTATGAAAATTCTAGTGAAGTGCAATTGTATGATAGTTCGGGTTGTATGGAGACGGAAGAAATTGTAGAGAAATCATGGCATGAGCAAGTTGATGAAATTGAGCTTGCTCTTTATGGTGAGATGCGGGGCGATGAATTTCAAGAAAATATGGTCACTATCGCCAAGATCGACAAGCCATGTTTGAATGAACACCAACCTCTACGCATGGAAAATGCCGATGACGAATTCTCAATCATTTTGGTGATCACTCCCATCCTTGAAGACGGAGAAAGTGGCAAGGACTCCCGAGAGAAGAAGCCCAAGAAAAATAAAAGTCAAAAATTCCCTTGGATCCTAAATGGTTATATATCAAAGGGAATATTTATGGGGCTAAAACTGAAAGTGAAAACCCGGGAGACGGTGAAGTGGGCAAAAGGAAGGAAGGTGAAGGTTAAGGTAACCTTGGCATCGGTCTAGCTATACGACCTTAAACAAAGCGCTACTTGGGAGGCAACCCAAGGTGAGTAGGTTAATTTGTAGTTCCTTTAAATGTTTTCATTTAAATGTTTTCGATTAAAAAAAATATATATATATATATATATTATTTTCGTGGAACAGTGCTATTTTACTTGATTTTGTTTGTGATGTGTAGGAAAATGAGTGAATCTGAGCATTTCATGGCCTACCCATGAAAATTATCATGGCCATGAAGTTTTTTTTGTAAAAGGTTCAAGTGATCTGCGCAAACCATGGGCAGGCCATGGTTTTGTCCATGGCCATGGACGCCAAAGGGGTGAAAGCTTTCAGCATTGTCCATGGGAAGGCCATGGTTTGACCCATGGCCATGATTCCAAAAATTTCCATTAACCAAGGAATTAGTTAATGAAAAAAAAAAAAAGAGGAAAAGAAAATAATTTTTTTTTATTTTTTTATTTTTTTTATTTTTGAAACTGTCCCAACCATTTACTTCCCCACGTTTCATCCCCACTCTTTCTTCTTCACCGCCGTTACAGTCTCCACCATTTCCACTGCTCCCACTCTCAGTTCCCCTCACCATTACCATCCCAAAGACCTTATTTCCCTTTCCCCTCCATACCAGCCTACTTCTTCTCCAAAACTCTTCCCCTCTGCCGCAAACCCTAACCCTCTGTCACCATTAAAACCCAAAACTAAATTCCGGCCAAAGTCGTCCCCTCTCCGACCAAGTCCCAAATTCGGCCGCTCCTTCCCTTTGCAACCAATCGCCACCTTCTCCAATACCAATCAAGCCCTAACCCAAATCTTAACCCACCATTATCAGCCGCCTGTCCCAAAATTTCCGTCACCATCCACGAACCCAATTCTGGCGACGCCCTAACCGTCATCCATTATCCTCGGCCAAAACCTCCATTGATTCCGGCCAAGGTTCAGAAACCCAATTCGGCCAAACCCTCCTTCCCGTTATCTGCTGCTAAGCCACTGTTGCCGCCTCGTCACTTCAATCCTTCCACATTGTGAAACCCTCTCCGTTATCTTCATTGTTCTGCCACTTCAATTTGTCATTCAAACAAAATTGTTATTAATTTGGAGATGGGACGGACTCGTGCTAGTTTGAAAAAGGGTGCGGAGTTGTCAAATGTTGTAAAGACTCGTTCAAAGGAAAAATCGAAGGTGACTCGAGGATCGAAGAGAAAGCATCCGGACACTCGTTCAATATCAAAATCAAAAGTTGCTCAAGGTGAGTGTTCTCGCACTTCTAATGTTGATAATGAGTTTGGGATTGAGTTTCGTGATGAAATGCAAAAGATTCGATTTGAAAAGTTGGTTGGACGAAAAATTGTGAGTACCCGTTACGTAGATGATAGGGTGCTTTCTACATTGGGTTTGGTTGATGACTTTGCGTATTTGGTTGATAATGTGGGGTGGGCGTATTTTCTTTCTCTTAAATTTCCCACTTATGCAAGGCTGACTTTGGAGTTTTTGAGTTCGATTAAAGCGGAAGTGTTGGATGGGCCAGAAGAGGGGCGGATTACTTTCCGTCTTTTTAATAAAGAATTTAGTTTATCTCTTCTTGGGTTTAATGAAATTTTTCGTTTTCCAAATGGTGGTAGGAGGAGAGTAAATGAGAGAGAGTTTGTGCAAAGTAGTTTTTGGTATAAAATTTCTAAAGAAGTGACTTATCATGCATCGAATTCGAAAGCCACGGCTATTGATAATCCTTGCTTTCGTTATATGCATAGAGTAATGGCAAGAACTTTGTTTGCACGGGGGGGAAGTGATGGTTCGGTGAGAAGGGATGAGTTGTATTTTTATGGTGTATGGTCTCGAAAAAAAAGGTGGATTCGGGATCATATTTGGCAAGGCATTTTGAAAAAGTAGGGAAGGCAAAGAAGGGAGTGATAGCAATTGGTGGAGTGATCACACCAATAGCTATTCACTTGGGATTTCAAAGTGAGATAAAAAAGTTGTTGGCGGTGAAGGGTAGTGATCGGTTGGATTTGCAGTGTATTCAAATAGGTATGATCACATCGAAGAGGGAATTATTATTTGGGTCGTGATCGTTTGGCAACCCGTATTGTGCTTCCGGATAACAATCGAAAGTGGGTTCTGGATGAGAGAAATTGGAAGTTAGAGGACCTTGGTTCCGAGTCAATTCGAGTCAATTCCGGTACTCGTTTATGTTTGCCCCCACCACCGGTTAGTGGCGCTTCGTGGAGGGTATGTTGGAGAGAGTTTTGTTGGAGTTGGAGTCTCAACGGGCATGCATGGAACAAATAAATGCAAATGTGGAGAAGTTGGATGCAAGGGTAAAGAATATTGCCCGTCGTGCGGGTTTTTCTACCGATTGAGGTTGTAAGTATTTCGTCCTTTTTATTTATATTTGTTTTTGTTTTGTTTCTTTTATTCACATTAGGGACAATGTGCGTTTTAAGTTTGGGGTGGGAAATGTATATACTTAGTTTTAATTTAGTTTTTATTAAAAAAAAAAAAAAAAAAAGAAAAAAAAGAAAAAAAAAATGAAAAAATGAAAAAAATGAAAAATGAAAAAAAAATAGTTAGCTATGTCCTTTTCGTTTATAGTGTTTTGTTAACATTCTTGGTGTTCCCCATAATTGCTTGTGATCTCTTGTGACCGCTAATGTGGATAATATGGTGAGATAATTTGTATATGCAAGTTGGTATATTTTTGATTAATTGTGGTACATTACTTAAGAGTTATAATTGAGTCATAAATCTCTTAGTTGCAGTTTTGATTGTTCTTGAAAATATTCTCTTTGTTGATAATTTTGATTCATTTTTATAAAGTTTAGAGTACACCATCATCTTTTGAGTTAATGAATTTGTTTATCAATGTAGCAACATTAGGCAAGTCTTGAATATGAGTATTCCTTGGTTGTGAATGGAACCCCCCCTTGTGATCTTGAAAAAAAAAAGAAGAAGAAAAAAAAATAAAATAAAAATGAGAGCAATGGCAATGCAATGTATACTCGGTGAAACCTCCAGACGCGTAGATTAATTGGTTAGGGATTATTCTAGCTTAACCAGATTTCTGGGTATGCAGTAGCGTTATGGAGGAAGAGCTTTACCGCCGTGATGGTCCGTGCCAAGCTCGATACCGAAGTGGCTAACTCTCAAAGCCTTTAAATAAATCTCTACTTAGTATTAGGGGCATGGAGTTCGCTGCTACAGTGTTCCCTACTTGAACGGTAGTAGATTTTAAAGTGTGCTTAAATGATCAAGTTTGGGGGGGTGTAAGTGGTTGTTAACTTGAGAAAATTCATGGGAGTATTCATGCTTTGTGTCTAAAAAGTGTTGTTGTTTGATAAATAGAGTCAATGAAATAAAAGATGGTTGGTGTACTTAGCTTTATAAATATGGATCTTGGTTGTGAGTAAAGAGAAAGATGATAATGCATAAAGAGATTTATGGTGTAATTATAATGGTTAAGTAATATACTACAATTAATGGGAAATATATTGATACTTGCATAGTGGAAGATATTATCCTGCGGTTGTTTGTAATGTGTGATTTGTGCAATTGTGGAACATGCAAGAATGTGGGGACATAGTTGATTATTTGGTAGAGTAGTTGTTTTTATTTTTGTGTTCGTTTAGTTGTATTGTTTATAGTTTATTTTAGTGTTTGCTCGAGGACTAGCAAATGTTTAAGTTTGGGGGTATTTGATGAGTGAGTTTTACACTCATCCATTTAATACTTTATAAACTTATTATTTGCTTAATCCCTGAGTTTTGTGTATTTTAATGGGTATTTTTAGTGTTTATTTAGTTTCAGGGGTCCAAGTGAAGATTGAGCAAATTAGAAGTAATTTTGTATCACTTAGGAAGTTCAAATAAAGTCCGGGGCAAAGTAAAAATATGAAGTTCAAGGTCGGAAATTGCAACATAAATTTTTATAATGTCTAAATTGCGAAAAAAGGCGATGGTGCAATTATGGGGCGGAACGAAGTAAAAGTGGAACAAAGCAAGTCTTTGGGCCAAAAGCACAGCCGCAAATGGAGATGGCCTGGGTGAAGGAATTCAAAGAGGTTTGGGCCGAAGGAATGCTTTCTACATTGGGTTTGGTTAGTTGGGCTTAATCTTAATTAATCTTAATTAAGAATCTTAATTAATCTTAATTAAGAATCTTAATTAATGGTGACTGTTCACATTTAAAGACTTCACTTGGTTTTGGTGAGGAATATATAGAATTCAGCCGTGGAAATTTGTGAAGGGAGTAACACACTATTTTCAGTTTATTCATCCTTTCATTTTATTTGATTTTTTTCATTTTTATTTTGGTGTTCATCAAGGCCGTAATGGATAGCTAATTCTTCTAGTTCTTGAGATTGGAGGTAACGATTTATGCTTTAAGTTTTAATTTTCATCATTTTCATTTTAGACTTGGGATTATTAAGTAGTTTTAATGGAATTTTGGAATATGTATGTTGCATGCCATATATGTTCTTGAATATTGTTGAATTATAATTGTGAACCGCCAAATTCGCAATTGTAATTAGTCGTTGCTTGATAATTACAATTTGTTGAATCCCCGTCAAAAGATTCATAAGAATTGTAGTTCTTGATGTTCTTCTTTTCTAAATGGGTTTTCAATTAATCTATGAACGGGCCAATGGATTAGATTAATTGGAAACACTTGATTGCAAATCACCCGCCTAAGTGTCCCAATCATAATTTCGTAAGAACGAACCCCAAGTATACTTTGATTGATGATTATTGAAATTTGAGCATAATTGTGAACCCAATCCCGAGAATTCCATTTTATTTTATTATTTAAATCTCTTCTATACAAATTTAGTTTTTTTTTCAAAAGCATTAGTTAAAACAACAAAACCTTCGTTTTTATTTAATCTTTGTCATAGCAATAATTTTCTACTTTGAAATACGTGTCTCGGTGGTTCGACCCTACTTACCCTATCTACAAATCAATTGTAGGTAGTTTGAGTCGGAAATTTTCTTTTGACGTTTCGACATTCGTCAGTTGGCACAAAGAGTGTCCTCGTGAAGAGGGTGCGATGACTAATCCTTCTGACAGTGAAGCATGGAAACATTTTGATGCCACTTACCCTGATTTTGCTACGGATCCTAGAAATATAAGGCTGGGGATATGTACGAATGGGTTTTCTCCATTTGGACCAGGGGTAAAATCTTATTCATGTTGGCCTGTTATAGTCACATTGTATAATCTTCTTCCGTGGTTATGTATGACTGATCCTTATATGTATTTGAGTTTGTTCATTCCCGGGCCTTCGAATCCAGGCAAAAATATTGATGTGTATCTTCGACCTATGATGGATGAACTCAAACAGCTGTGGAATGATGGTGTCCAGACATGGGATGCTTTCAAGTTGCAAAATTTTGACATGAGGGCTGCAGTGATGTGGACAATTAATGACTTTCCTTCTTATGGTATGATGTCGGGATGGAGCACACATGGGAGATTGTCCTGTCCATATTGTATGGAAAATACTGATGCATTCACACTTCAGCATTACAAGAAGCAGTGTTGGTTTGATTGCCACAGACGGTTTCTTCCTAGTGACCATCCATTTCGTAAACAGAAGAATGCTTTTACTAAAAATAGAGTTGAGCGTCGGGGCCCCCCTCCTCGTCTGAGTGGCGAGAATATTTTTGAGCACGTGTCTGAGGTGTCTAATGTCGGGTGGGGAGAGTTGTTTTTAATGGATAGACCAGACGGATTTGGTAAAGACCATAACTGGATAAAAAGAGTATATTTTGGGAATTACCTTATTGGAAGACGAACTTGATAAGACATAACCTTGATGTCATGCATATTGAAAAAAATGTGTTTGACAATATTTTCAATACAGTGATGGATTTTAAGGCCTCAACGAAGGACACAAGAAAGGGTCGGCTAGACCTTGAAGCGATTTGCAATCGTAAAGATCTCAACATTGTTAAAGTTAATGGAAAAGATTTCAAACCAGTTGCTCCCTTTGTTCTGTCAAAAGATGGTAAGAAACGTGTTCTGCAGTGGTTGAAAGATTTGAAACTTCCTGATGGGTATGCATCTAATATTGGCAACTATGTGAATGTGGAAGAAGGGACGGTACATGGGTTGAAAAGTCATGATTGTCACGTATTATTGGATAGGTTGCTTTCCATTGCATTTAGGAACATTCTCCCTAATGAAATATGGGTCGCCCTAACAGAATTGAGTGAATTCTTCAGAGCATTGACTTCCAGCACTCTTCGTGTTGAGGATATGAAAAGACTCGAAGAGATCATTGTGGTGACAATATGCAAGCTTGAAAAGATATTTCCGCCATCTTTCTTTGATTCAATGGAGCATTTACCAATTCACCTAGCTTATTAAGCTAGAGTTGGAGGACCTGTTCAGTACAAATGGATGTATCCATTTGAACAATTTTTGGGGAGTTTGAAAAAGAAGATGAGCAATAAAGCAAAAGTTGAGGCATCTATGTCTGAATTAGTGATTGTCGGTGAAATTGTGTCGTTTGTTTCAACATATTTTCACCCCGACATTGAGACAAGGTTCACTAAAGTGGGACGCAATTATGATGGGGGAAGTCACTAATCCTGATGGAAAAATTTCAGTTTTTTCCTCACCTGGTCGATTCCTTGGCAATAGAAAGTGCACGCGCATACTAAGCAAAAAGAATTAGAAGCGACTAAACTCTATATTCTCCTTAACTGTGCTGAGGTCGAGGACTACTTGAAGTAAGCATTCTTCATTTTGTATTAAGTAATGTTAATCCTAATAACTTTAATATGAACCAAGCAACTTTATATTCTCCTTGAATGCAGTATGTTCGAAGAACAGGCTGGAGACATTGCACCTGAATTGATTTTGAAAGGCCCTTGTTTGATATGCAGATGATCAGACAGCTATGGTTTGACTTAGCTGTCAGATATTTGTTGAATTGTGCAGCGGAATAAGTGAAGCTTGAAATAATGATAGGACAAAGAACACAATGAAATAATGCAAGTGTGTGAATGTGTTTGCAGAAATATAATAACACAGAGAATTTAAAGTGGTTCAGAGTTCACTCCTCCTACATCCACCCCCACTGTCAATCTTGACAAGTGAGATCAATTTTATTATAATCTTAATCAACAAGAATTACAAATGATTGATAAGGCAAGTTCCTTGAACTTCCTCTTCCTAATTAGTACAGTCAACTAGGAATACACTTAAAGTACAGTCTTAAGTGTTTTTACAACTTGAAGTACAGTCTCAAGATTTTACAAAAATAACTAATACACTCAAAGAACAGTCTTGAGTGTTTACAAATTATTTCTACAACTAAAGTACAGTCTTAGGATTTGGAATTTGGAACAGTGTTTGAAGGGTAGGGATTGGTGTGTAGGGATTTGTGTGTAGGGATGTAAGGGAGAGGTTTATGGACTGTGAAAAAGAGTATTTTTCAAGAGTATTTTGTGCAGAGGATGAACTCTTCTATTTATAGCCTTCAATGTAGCCATTGGAATATGACTGTTGCAGCTTCATTAATGAGTTTTGACTGGTCTTTGCCCCACATGTCCACTTGCAGGTCTTAATGAGTTGGCTTGAGCTGAAGGCTTTCAGAAGGTCTTCAATGGTCTTCAATGGTGAACTTGACAGCTGTGAAGATCCAGGTTCCATCTTGGTTGAGATTGTGGTAGCAGAGAATGAGACAGAGTGATGGCTGTTTGAGGGAATGAAGCTATAACTGTCAGATCAAAACAAGGCTTAGCTATCAGAGATGTTCTCTAATAAGGATTGAGATGCACTTGATGATCCTGATAGCTAAGAGAGGGAATAAGATTCATGTTATTGATTGAATGTAACCAATGTATAAGAGAGAATCATAACTGTCAGACTCACAGCTATCAGATGAACTAGAAGATGAATATGAAGTTGATTTGGTCAGTCATGGTCTTAGCTGTCAGAGTGAAGGATCATGACTGACAGTCTTCATCTTTTGATATAAACCATGTTCTATATATATTCCTTTATCAAAACCAACTAACTAAGACATTGATCAAAGTTAGGTCCTAACAATTTCCCCCTTTTTGGTAAAGGAAGATCTATTTAGAACATGTCTTCACAGTTAATGATAAGAGAAATAATAATGAAAGAAATAATTCAGGGATTCATAGCATGCACAAGTAATCAGAATGAGATTGAAATACTTGGATTTGATCTCAAGATGAGAGAAGTTCACATATTACAGCCATAAAAACTGAACCAAACAAAATAGAATGTTTCAACCACAAAAAAAAATGTTCCATAACAATACAATTCAATCATCAGCCAGTTGATCATAGAACTCTTCTCTTTCTTGTCTGGCTGAAAGGAGCTCATTTCTTTCTTCCTCCAGCTCTCTTCTCATTTCTGGTTCAACTCCTCTATAATAGAACTCATTGTTCCATTCCCAAGTCATCCTCTCATCATATTTGAAGAACTTATCTTCCTTTGCTTTCAGTTGGGCCCTTGTAAGAGGCATCTGATCATTTCTTATTCTCATTGTACCCCACAAATGCTTCTTCTTGTTTCTTGTTTTCTTGCTTTTCTTGGGCACATGGGATGGATCTGGTTGAGATTGAACTGAGACTTGAGCTTCAGGAAAAGATTGAGTAGATTGCTGAGGAGGGTTGGTAATGGTAGGAGATGGAAATATTATTAGAGAGTCTTGATCTGGGCTTGAAGGATCATCATCATCATCATCACTGTCAGAGTCTGAGGAAAGATCAATAACATTATTGGCCCTGCTTTGGCTGACAGCTATGGATTCTCTGAACTCTTTGATCTCAGGAATAGAGATCAATTTCATGAAGTGAGAGTTTTCATTGGGTGAGTTGAAGAGAATGGGATCAACAGAGATGAAGGGTGAAAGATAGGGCTCAATGCCTGGATTTAGGGTTGGGGGAAAGATATTGACCATTTTGCTTATCAAAAGCATAAGGGCACACTTTTGTTCAAACAGAGAGAGAAAGAATGATTTTGCAAGCTCAATGCACAAGGTGAAGACTAGACCTTTTGGCATATACAGGCAGGAATTGAGTGATGGAGAGAGAAGTTGACTGAAGAGAATTTCCCAATCAAGAAGTGTGTTGGGAGTGATGAATTTTGGAAAGGATGGGATTTGGTGAACAAAATTGGAGATTGATGAAGTCCTTGACACTTTCCAATCTTCATAGGCAAAGAATACTAATCCTACAAGATTTCTTGCCACCACAATCAAACCATTTCTTGACAGTTCCCAGGATTTTGGATAGGTAAAGGGGTTTGCAATTTCTGGGATATGAGTCACATGGGCTAACCTTGTCCTTGCTGCCTTGATGGAAGAAATAGAAAAATCAATGCCACAGCTAAGCATCCAAGGTTCTTTCTTGGGAAGGTAGGCTTGATTTAGAGTGGGAGGAATGGAATGGCTTGGAGGGCTGTCAGGACTGTCAAGGATGGGATCACTATCAGACATATCTTGACCTTGTCCAGCTAGGATTGGACTATGAGGGGAGGCTTCAACAGATTCATTTTCTGGGATTGGAGAGATTGGCTTGGAAGGAGCAGAGGTATGGGTTGAAATAGTTGGGATTGAATCAGAGGATTGACCAAGACTTTGATTAATTAGATCAGAACAAAATTGAGATTTTAGGAGGTTTAGGGCTGCCCTGACTTCTCCTTTGTTCAACTTCTGTTCAAGAATGGTTACAAGGGCTGCCTCATTTTCTGGGGTTCCATTAAATACAAGTCCCTTGCATGCATTCATGATTGTTTCTCCCTTTGAGACAAGATTGGGATCAATTTCAACTCCAACCTTTTTGAGACTTTGAATAACCTCAGTAGTCTTATCAGGATTCCCCCTATCAATTTCAACATTTGGGGCAGGTTCATTCACAGGCTCAGTCTCAGGTATAGAAGGGATGGTTTGGATATCTACATCCATAGCTGTCACCTTGGGATTGCTAGATGACTCTCCTGGTCCACTCTTTTTCTTCATGAACCTAAACCTGAGTTCATCTATGGCTATCATTGACTCCTCTTTACTTAGAACATCATCAAGAAATATGAGAGCAGCTTTTTCAGTATCAGGGTTCCCATCCAACTCAATAGCATCAATGGCTCTCAAAATTTTGGCTAACTGTTGAGGTTGGGTAGAGGGGATATTTTCATCAGTGTTCCCCCTTAAAGGTTGCTTCTCTGATGGTTCTTTGAGGTTAAGGATAGCTTCTATGGCTGACTGATGACCAGAGCTAGGTGTGGATGACTTGTCCACTCTTGGACTGACAGTAGTGGATTTTGGAGAAAGGGAAGGGGTATTTATTTTGGTTTTCTTGGCCTTGGGTGCTTTCTTTTCAGGTTTTCTTTTCTTTGGCAAAGATTTAGAAGGAATGGATAAGGAGGATTGTACCTTGGATCTGGTGACTGCCTGCCTGGTAGGGATAGCTGTCAGAGGTTGTTTGCCTTTGTGCAGAGTTTTGGACAAGTCAATAGCTGCCTGAAGCTCTTGAGGATCTATGTTATCATCACCAGCATTAAATTGACCCATGGTGTCAACCCCATGACTGTCAACAGCACCCCTTTCTTCATCATCCTTACCATGGCTGTCAGACAAGGTTCTTTCACTGTCAGCCACCTGATCATCCTTGTTTTTGCCTTTATTGCCATGAGATACCACAGTCTTTTTCAACAACCCTGTCTTCTTGACATTTGACTTTACACCCCTCTTTCTAATCCTGTGACTTGTAGCCAATGCTACCAAGTCCTTCCAATGTTCAATCTTCTTTCTTGTTTCTTCTTGCAGTTTTTCTTGAGTATCAATAAAGCTACTAGTGCTTACATCATCTCCAGCTCTCATTACAGCTCCTTTCTTTTGTTTCAATACAAAGGTTCTTTCATTGAAGCACTTTGTCTCTGACAGCTTCACAGTCTTCAGCCATTTCTTGTGTAGAGGAGGATTGAGCTTAGGAATTAGGACTTCAAGTATTCCACTCATGAATCTGAAATTATTCATCTTTCCACCCTTTTCTTGAATTTTAGAGTAGAGGTTGAGGCTGCAAGCTGGAAGTTGTGGAGAAGAACAATGCACCAGTTTGTGTCTTTGGTCATCAGGCTCAGCATTTACTTCCATTCATTTGATCCCATTTGATCAAATGAAGATTGATTGCCATCAATGGCTTTGTTGACCACATCCATAAGAGTTGATTTGAAAATATCAGCTTTGTCCTTAACCATTGCCTTGTCCTGTACATTCTTGAAGTCAAGGACTTTAACACCAAGGAATTTCTCATACACAGTCTTCAATCTATCTGACCCTCTATCCCATATGTTTGTCACAGCATCTGCTTTGTTTGGGATCCCATAAAATTCACTGACCATTTCTTGAGTAATGGTTATCTCAACATTGTCTATGGTGGCAGTTATTGAATTGTTTTCCTTGTTTCTCTTTCCCACAAGGTAAATTTCTCTGCACAGTTCTTCATAAATTGGAGGTCTGGCTCCCATGAAATTAAGCAATTCATTGACCTCAAGAAGTTCTTTGATGAGTATCCCAACTTCAGAATCATAGAAGCTAGGTTTAATGAAGTAACTGTGAGCATCTGGGTAAATTGCTTTTGATGCTGCCATTGATGGTTAAAAGAATTAGGGTTGAAGAAATACGATGGTGGATTAGAGAGGGAAAGAGACGAATTTTAAACAGAGGGTTAATAAAACAGGAGTTTTGGTGATTACGAAAGGAGAGAGACAAATAATGAGTGGAGAGTGGGTTTTAATGAGCATTGGGGGTTTCAAAGTTTAGTAACTGTTCATATGAACAGTGATTTTTGCCCTTCCCCACGTTGAGGCATTAACTCTCACAGAACACAAGAAGAACATTCTCTTTTTCAAGAATTTTGCAGGGGAAGAGATGGCTAAGGAAGTGACAATTGTGAGCAATTAACACGATCAAATCACCAAAAAAGTTGCTTTAACCTAGCTGTAAAAAAAACTTTGACAGTTAAGTCTAGTTTGAATGATGATGGCTGTCTGAGATAGCTATGGGGAAACTTGACTATAAAACAAAGACAATTTCGGAGGAAACTCATTCAGATTGTTTTATAAACACAAATGGGTAGATTTTCCTCAAAGTTTAATCCCAAAAAGTTGGCTCAAACAGCAAAACAGTTGGTTTTTGGGAAGAATTGTGAGGATGATTTGAGGGGGGATGAAATGGAGAGAGAGAGAGAGAGTCCTTCAATGTAGTTGAAAGTTCAGAGGGAGTGAGTGATAGAGGTAAGAACAAGAGAGTGAGAGTAGATCAGGACTATGGTGTCAAGGAGGTAGCTGTCAGAGAGAAAGTTGACAGTAGAGAAGGAGAGGGAATAAGGCTTTTTGGAAAAACTATTAAGGTTGATCAGGGTGAGTCCAGTAGGGGAAAAAGTAAGGTAGAGAGGGTTTATACATTGGGGGAGTTGGTTAAGCAAGATAGGGCTCAGACAGCTATGGAGAGGGGCTTAGCTGTCAAGAAGAAGGTTGAGCACGAGAAGCCTGTATACTCTGTGTGAGCGGGGATTCACTCTCTCCGGGGTTGGTTTGTTGGAGAGGAGAGGTGATAACTTTCTTTGGAGTGCATGTATCTCCTTCTTCAACAATATCATACCTATTCAACCAGGTTATAGGTTGTTTTAGCCTGTCGAGTTCCAGTTTGTGGAGAGAGAAGAGTCAAGAGCTAGCCAACCATTTTCTGTTGCTGGGAATGGTTTTTATTCTGGAGATTTCAGCTTTGTGACACCAATGGAGGGTTTGCTTCAAACATATGATGCAGTAGAAGAATGGTGGCCAAGAAGAGCAAGTCCTTCTCTTCAATATTCAGTCACTTCAATTGATCCCTTCCTGGAGAGGCACCCGAGTATGGTTGCAAAGGTATCATCGAGACCTTGCGGTCTACTCGGGAGGCTAGGTATGAAGGAATGAGTGGGTGGAGGATGCGGAGGCGTGACATTTCCTAAGAATGTCTGACAGCTAAGGTGAAGATTTGAAGAGGAGCTGGTTCTGGAGATTGTTTGGTTTTAAGGAAGTTTTTTTTTGAGTGAATGCAGATGAGAGAGAGAGAGGGATTTCATGGTTTGTTGTATGTTTTTGTTTTTGTTTTTGTTTTTCATGACTTTTGCATAGATAGCTATCAGTGGATGGCTATCAGGAATGTTTTTGAGGAAATAGCTGTCAGGCTTCATTGTGACAGCATTGCTCTGTATGTAATCCTCCTTTTATTTATGAAGAACAACTCTTTATTTTGGCATGTTTATCATTCCAAGCATAGCTCTTAAAAGCACAAATCTCTTTTCATCCATTGCTTTAGTAAGAATATCAGAGACATTATCCTCAGTACAAACTTTTGCAAGGTTGATATTCCCTTTTTCAACATGGTCTCTGATGAAGTGATGTCTGACCTCAATATGCTTTGTTTTTGAGTGTTGGACAGGGTTTTCTGTCATGGCAATAGTACTTGAGTTGTCACAGAAGATGGGAATGTTGGTTAATTCAATTCCAAAGTCTTGAAGTTGACTTTTGAGATAGAGAATTTGAGAACAACACAAGCCTGCAGCAATATACTCAGCCTCGAGTTTGTTGAGGTGGCTGCGAGGTTTGCTTTTTGCTTGACCATGAAATAATTCTTGATCCAATAAGCGGCATCCACCACTTGTGGATTTTCTATCTAGATTGCATCCCGGCATAGTCGAGTCGGTGAATCCAATTAGAGAGAATGGGGATTCGGTGGGATACCACAAGCCATAATCAGGGGTTCCTTTGAGATATCTCAAAATTCTCTTGACAGCGAGAGAGATGAGATTCCTTGGGATTTGCTTGAAATCTAGCGAGAGACGAGACACTAAACATAATGTCGAGTCTTGAAGCTGTTATATAAAGGAGAGATCCAATGTAACTTCTGTAAAGTGTTAGATTTACACTTTGACCATCTGGATCAGCATGGAGTTTGGTTGTGGTTGACAAGGGAGTTTTGGCAGGGGAAGCAGTTTGCATGTCAAACTTCTTGATCATATCCCTTGTGTATTTAGCTTGGTTAATGAAGATTCCTTCCTTCATTTGCTTGACTTGAAGGCCCAAGAAGAAAGTGAGCTCACCAATCATGCTCATTTCAAACTGGTCTTTCATAATATCCCCAAATTCAGTGCACAAGTCCTCATTTGATGAGCCAAAAATGATGTCATCAACATAGACTTGGATGAGAAACTGATCATCTCCATATTTCTTGATAAACAAAGTGTTATCAATATGGCCCTTGGTAAATCCTTTTCCAAGGAGATATCTAGATAGGGTATCATACCAAGCTCTTGGTGCTTGTTTAAGCCCATACAATGCTTTGTCCAATTTGTATACATGATCAGAAAACTTTGGGTGCTCAAATCCAGGGGGTTGAGATACAAAAACCTTTTCATTTAAGACTCCATTCAGAAATGCACTCTTGACATCCATCTGGAATACTTTCATCTTCTTGAATGAAGCATAGGCAAGGAATAGCCTTATAGCTTCAAGTCTTGGAACAGGTGCAAAAGTCTCATCATAGTCAATACCTTCTTCTTGTCTGTATCCTTGAGCAACCAGTCTAGCTTTGTTTCTTACTACAACACCTTCTTCATTCATCTTATTTCTAAAAACTCATCTTGTTCCAATGACAGTTTGGTTTCTTGGTTTAGGAACAAGTTGCCACACTTTGTTCCTTTCAAACTGCTCTAATTCTTCTTCCATGGCTTCTATCCAGTCAGCATCTTGGAGTGCTTCATTTATTTTCTTTGGTTCCACTTGGGATATGAATGCACTCATGAGAAAAGGAATGTTGTCTGGAACTGGGGTTTTATCAATTTGAAGGCTGATGTAAAGATCTTTATTGGGTGGAATGATGTGACTAATGGTGGATTCATCATTGGTTTTGGGAGGAGAAAGAGGATTATTGGATGGAGATGGAAGGTGGCTAGTAGATGGATTACATGAAGAATTTGGATGGCTGTCAGCTTAGGGTTGGCTGTCAGCTAAGGAAGAATTTTGGGAGATGTCAGTCAAGGGATGACCATTTATTTGAGTATTCTCTTCCTCATCAATTGGATTGGAAGTGGGAGTGATTGCTGTTGACTTGATTGGCTGGATTGGTTGATGATGGGAGTGGGATTGGTCATGGTATGCAGCACGGGATGGGCATCAGATGAATTTCTTGGAACCATGTATGGAAGATTTGATGAATCTTGTTCATGATGGAGAACAGTTGAATCAAGAATGGGAGATGCTTCAGGGAGATTATCTAGGTTTCCCAAACCTTCATCAAAATCACACAATTCAGTTACACTTTGATCATTGTTTTCATCAAAATCAACATGAATTGATTCTTCCACAACAAGTCTTCTTTTGTTGTAAACTCTATAAGCTTTGCTTGTGTTAGAATATCCAAGAAAGATTCCTTCATCACTTTTGGAGTCAAATTTGTCCAAGTTGTTCTTGCCATTATTGTGGATGAAGCATCTACTTCCAAAACTGTGAAAGTAGGAAATGGTAGGAACTTTGTCATTCCATAATTCATATGGAGTCTTCTTATGGAATTTGTTGATTAGTGTTTTATTTTGAACATACACAGCAGTAGTGACAGCTTCACCCCAAAAATACTTTGGGAGATTGTGTTCTGACAGCATTGTTCTTGCTGCCTCACAAATTGTTCTGTTCTTCCTTTCAGCAACACCATTTTGTTGGGGTGTTCTTAGGGCTGAAAAATTGTGATCAATACCTTTGGAGTCACAATATTCTTCTACTCCTGTGTTCTCAAATTCTTTTACATGATCAGATCTGATCTTGACAATGGATGTCCCTTTTTGATTTTGAATTTTATTGAACAGCTTTGTTAGACAGCTAAGGGTGTCACTTTTGGATTCAAGAAGAATGATCCAAGTGAATCTGGTGTAGTCATCAACCACAACAAGGGAGTATCTCTTTCCTCCTAAAGATCTAGTCCTTATGGGTCCAAAGAGATCCATATGAAGTAGTTCAATAGGTCTTGAGGTGTCCAATCTGGTCTTGGGCTTGAATGAAGATCTCTTTTGCTTCCCACATTGGCATGCTTTGCAAAGTTTATCCTTCTTGAATGGGATCTTTGGTAGGCCTCTGACTAGATTAGAATTTGCAAGCTTGGAGATGGTTTTATGGTTAAGGTGAGCCAGTCTTTTGTGCCATAGCCATGACATATCAAATTGATTGAAAGACAGAAGGCAGTGAGCATTTGAGGATTCCACAATCTCTAAGTTTAAGCAGTAGAGATTTCCTTTTCTTGATCCAGTCAGAATGACTTTATTGCTTTTATCTTTAACAGTACATTTATCCTTAGTGCAAACAACATGATATCCCTTATCACAGATTTGACTGATTCTAATCAAATTGTGTTTGAGACCCTCTACATAAGACACATTTGTAAAAATGATATCTTTTGTAATAAGATTTCCTGATCCTTTGACCTTAGCTTGGGAATTGTCACCAAAGGTTACATTTGGACCATTTTTAGGGGTATATTGTTGCAACCAGTCTTTATTGAAGGTCATATGTCTACTACAACCACTATCTAAATACGAGTCCTTTCACGGGTACCTGCAAAACAAAAAGTAAGTTTTATGGTACCCCTTTTTATTCTTTTGGGTCCAAAGGATTAGTTTTTCTTTGGAACCCTAGCTTTGTTCATTGATCCCTTTTTGAAGAACTGGTTTAGGGTATGGTAATATGACATGATTTGCATCATGTAAGGTGTAAGGACAGTGGATTGGGATGGATTGAAGAAGTGGTTTGGGTTGTTATATTGGGGTTGAAACTGAAAGTTATTTGAATAGGATGATCTGGGAGAGTCATTTTGACTTGCATGACTTCTTCCATTTGAGTATTGCCATTGAGGTTTTTGTTGTTTGGTGTATCTATGTTTGTTATAGAATCTTTGTTGCCTTGGGGTTCTTTGTTGTTTGGAAGATTTTGGTTGTTTGTCAGGCCTTGGCTGTCTGTCAAGCCTTGGCTGTCTGTTAGGACTTGACTGACTAGCACATTTTTGCAGCTTGACTTCTTCCTGTATATTGGCCCCTTTTTGAACCCAAATATACTTGCTTCCTTGAATTTTACTTGGTCCTTCCTTTGACTGACTAGGACCAACCAAGATTTCCTTTGATTTTCCTTTGGTTTGAACAGGATAGGTTTGAGCTTGATAGCTGCCAGAGCTTAGACTTTCTAGAACCATTTTTTCAATGGCCCTTTCACCAGTGGGAGGAGTGTACACCTTTTGTTGGTGTAATGCCCTAGGCTTTAGTTATGTTTAACTGAAAACCGTTATGTATCGTCTTTACCGTTTATGTTTATTATTTGATTATTATATAGTTTGCATATTTATTGTAATAATCTCCGTCCCTAATTATTAAGAGAATAATTAGTATAATTGTCAATGGATAATCATATGATGATTATATGCATAGAGATGCACATTGAAATTATGGGTACTTGTTAGAGAACAAGTGACTGGACTTGACCCGTATGAGATTTATGTCATGGTCAAATGCCATAATTAAATCTCATATGGTTACTTCATTTAGTCCCTAGACCTGTGATTATCATGACCTTACATGTGATGAAAAGTTATGTTTGATTTTAGTCAAACGATATCTTAACACGATATCTATAAAGGCTACCTTTGGCATGATCGGATTCATGATGGGAAGGATGATAAGTCAAGATGGAATTTGTCCCTCGGAAGAGAGATGTTTTGCTTGGGCCCCTCGATGAGTGATAATGATGAAAGCGTGTGGCCACACCCCAATATGATTGGACTATCATTATACTCAAGATCGAGAAAGCATTGAACAAATACAAGTTGATGTGGACCATGACTTGTGTTCAATATAACATCGTGAGACAAAGGGAGAAATGGAAGTGTACCATTGGAAACGTGAACTCTTACGTTGTGTTATTTGGGTAGACATAATGGCTTGCTAGAGTCCGCTTATGTCTTATGAGGGTCGATATGATCGGACTCATTGCCAACATAATACAATCCTATTGGGTCACACACAAATAGAATGAATTGGTTGAACAAAAGGAAGAATGATTGAAAGTTACGAACCGGCTAATTATGTCACGCGACATAACTAGCCACGGCTAGTTATGTCACGCGACATAACTAGCCACCGACGCGTTTTGACACTGGTCTCCTAATTCGATTAGGAAACATATTCATACTAAAGTAGTATAAATATGAGAGGTCTGTTAACCCTAATAGTCTGGCCGAAATTTTCAAGGGAAAATCATAACAAAATACTCTCAATATTCTTCCATAAGTTTTAGGAATCTAGCAATTCCCAACCCGAGAATTGTTCTTGACATTCATATTTGTGTGGATTACCAAAAGAGGGTCTTAGTTTTGTTCAAACAAATCAAAGACCTAGAGTTCAAATCTGAAGATCCAAAGGAGTTGAAGATTCGAAGATTTGAAGATCAAAAGTTTGTGATTACGAATCACATAATTATCCGTTCGATAGCTCAAGACCGGAAAGCAATTTAGGTTGGTAAATTCTATCTCATAGCAATTCAATTTAATCGTATAGAACGGATCTTAGGGCTTGGGTTTTGTGTTAATTTTATGCTTAATTCCGCTGCGCATGGATCCATAAAACCCAACAGTGGTATCAGAGCCCCGTTCGTATGGTTAAGTTTGAATTAACATGCTAGAATGATTATATAAATTGTTTATATGTGCGTTGCATGTTTTTTGTATGCGATAGAATTTTGATTGTTTATGTGAAACAATGTGAAAATCGTTTTCGAATTATGTTGAATTAAATCTGTAAAAGGGTTGTTTTATATGATTTAATTGCATGTAATCTGAATTGATTGAAATCTGAAATCCTTGCAATCGGCTACCTATGTCGTGCGACATAGTAGGCCACAGGAGGAAATGCAGTAATACGGCCGGTTATGTCACGCGACATAACTAGCCACCGGCTAGTTATGTCACGCGACATAATAAGCCAAATCTGGCGTAATCAGTTTGTTTAATTTTTCTGCTAATCTATGATTGTGTTTGCAATCTGAGATGTTTTATGTCTTAATCTGGATGCTATAAATTTCTGGAAATAAAATTTATAGGACTATGCTAGATTAATTCATTGTTTATGATGCATGCTTAATTAATTCAAATGTGTTTTATTAATTGTTGCGATGCATGAATTAATTGTTCTTAAGTGTTAAGAATTTTATTAGATGTTTAGTTGAAACATTGATTTATAGTTTCCTAATATGTTTAGATTTAGACATTGTAAATTTTGGATTTTATGATTGTTTATGAAAACAAGTCATAATTACGCGAAATTTTAAAAGGAAACTAATTGTTTATAAAAGGTAGTGATTATGTTGCCAAATCAGAGTTGATTTCTAATTGTGCATGACTAGGAGAGTTCTGTCTAAGGAAGAGTTGGTACTTAAGTAGTCCTTGTGGCTCACCTATCTTCCTGGGAACTTACCTGGTGCATGATTATGACTATCTTTGCTGATATGCTTATAATCTACCTTAAAGAACCTTCATTTAACTTTTAAGTTCTTTATGCCAATCCATGATTTAAACACTTGAGACCACTCGGATAGTTTTGGGTGGGCTTGCCATAGCAAGGTGCTTTGATTCTATTCCGTTTGCGAGCAAGATGAGGAAATGGTGGTTCCTATACGTTTAAAGTGGATGAACTTAATTGGGTTATCAAAATGGTTTTGGACCCAAGGCATAAGATGAGATTAAAATATGCTTAGACATATGATGTCTTAAATAAATCTCATAAGAGTCATATACGATATGATTGATGTTTTCTACCTAATTAGTTTAATCTTGAGCGGTGCGCCATAGTGTACTTGAGATTAAATTAAAGTTGGATCTTAGCCCTAAGAGTCATATACGATATGATTGATGTTTTCTACCTAATTAGTTTAATCTTGAGCGGTGCGCCATAGCGTACTTGAGATTAAATTAAAGTTGGATCTTAGCCCATTAAATGCATATTATGCTTATTAGCATTAGAAGGTGTATGATTTAGTGGAAGTATTTGTAAAATACATTATTTGCTCTTAAATGATAAATGTGTTGATATTGATATGTGTTCATATAATTTGTATATTTTGTTGTAGAAGTAGCATTACATAATGATAATTGCGATTCGTCCTTATGAAGGACAAAATTCGAAAGGAACGATACAAATAATTCTGATTGGATCAGAAGCCTAAAGAATAGTTCTTGGGTAAATGTGTACGTTCTTGACGAATCCGTTCCTACTGAACCCACTGCAAATGTTGAAAAGGGCAAATAAGGAAGCAACATTAGAAACATATTGATGATTCTGACAATATTGCTTGCCTTGTAATTGCCATCATGTTTAAAGGCTCTTGTGAAGAACCTTGAGTACATGATAACTATTCTTCTGTTCTAGCATAACGCAAAAGGGGAAATGTTCCAAGTGCATGCTAGGCAAAAGATATATGTTGTGGTGAAGGCTCTTAATTCATGAGATGAAAGAAGGAGCAATCCGCAAATTGTGTTAATGGTTGACACAAGAAAAGGGTTCATAAAGGAAGGAAAAGAAGGTAAAGCAAAAGTTGCTAAACCTAGGACAAATGTTGTCAAAGCCGAAGAGGCTAAACCCAAAGTGTCTCAAAAGGATGGATTTTTGCTATCATTGCAATAAGATTGTCATTGGAAGCAAAGTTGCAAGGCTCATTAGGAAGGCCTAAAAGGTGAAGAAGGGCAATATGATCGCTACTAATTCAAGAATCTATATGATAGATATTTTTCTTTTCGACTTCTTGTTCTTGGGTATATGATACAGGATTGGATCCCACATTTGTTTAAATGTGCAAGGAACAAAGAATAGAAAGCTACTCAAATAAGGTAAATTAAACCTAAGCATGGGAATGGAGCAAGAGTTGCAACATTAGCCATAAGGGACTTATGAAGTCACTTTGCCTTGTGAAGTAGTACTTGTTTTGAACAAGTATGACTACGTTCCGGATTTGAGTAGGAGTATTATTTCTGTTTCTTAAATGGATGATGAAGGATATAATTTTCTTATTTTCAATAAGAAGTTTTATATTTATTTAATAATATGCCTTATTGTAATGCATATGCCATTAAATGGTCTTCATATCCTTGATGATGAGAAACAAAATAATATTGAAGATATCTATGATATAAATGGGAAATCTAAACCGAACAATATGAACAAAGCGTTTATATGGCATCGCTTGGTCAAATAAATAAGAAACATATATCTAAACTCCATTAACATGGACTTTTAGACTCATATGACCATGAATCATTTGAGGAATGTGGATCTTATTTATTGGGAGTATTGACCAAACCACCCTACACTAAGAGTAGTGGGAGGGCTAGTGACTTATTGGTCATTATACACTACCAGAAAAAGGTCATTTAGCGACGGAATTAACAGCGACGGACATATTGCGTCGCTAAATAGCGGCGGAATATAGACTTTAGCGTCGGAATTATTTTGGCGTCAAATTTAGCGACGGAAATTAATTCCGCCGCTAAATTCCGCCGCTAAAACGAATATTCCTCGAATATTCGTTTATTTCCGCCGCTAATTTGGCGGTTGATTTACCGACGGAATATTCCGCCGCTAAATCTTTATCAGCGACGGAATTATTCCGCCGGTGAAAATATATCATTTTTTTATTTATCAGCGTCGGAAATATTCCGACGGTGAAATTAAAATATTTTTTATTTTTCTTTTTGAAATATTACACCGACGGAATATTTCCGACGGTGAAATTAAATGTTTTTTTTTTTTTATTAAACACCGACGGAATATTTCCGCCGTTGATAATTTAATATTTTTTTATTTATCAGCGACGAAAATATTCCGTAGCTGATAATAAAATGTAATTTTTGTTTATTTTTAGAACTAATTAACAAAATAACAAACTAAAAACATTAAAATATCATAAATATTTATGATATTTTTGAAAAAATAAATAAATCATAAATATTTATTAATTTTAATTTTATAATGCCATTATTTTTATTTATATAAAATATGAAAGTTATTTTAAATTACTCTCAAAAAAATAAATATGAGTCAATAAATATTATTTTTGAAAAAATAAATAAATTATAAACCCTAAACCTAATACCCTATATACTATACACTATACCCTACACCCTATACCCTATACCCTATACCCTATACCCTATACCCTATACCCTATACCCTATACCCTATACCCTATACCCTAAACCCTAAACCCTATACCCTATACCCTATACCCTATACCCTATACCCTATACCCTATACCCTATACCCTATACACTATACACTATACCCTATACACTATACCCTATACCCTATACCATATACCCTATACCCTATACCATATGCCCTATCAATGACAAGGACCGCTGCCCACAATGCAAGGGCGAAAAGGTTGTACAGGAGAAGAAGGTCTTGGAAGTGGTTGTGGAGAAGGGTATGCAAAATGGACACAAAATTACATTCCCAGGAGAAGCCGATGAAGCTCCTGACACTCTTACTGGAGACATAGTCTTTGTACTACAACAGAAAGAGCACCCAAAGTTCAAGCGAAAGGGTGATGACATATATTTGTTAGTTCCTTGTTTTGGACTAATCTTGTTTTTGTTTTATTTTGGATAAAAAATTTAAAATTGTATGCAATTTACCAATTTGGGAATAGCTACAAGAACCCTTGCAATTCTTATATCCCCTAACCCCTATCCCTAAACCCTAAACCCTAAACCCTAAACCCTAAACCCTAACCCTAAACCCTAAACCCTAAACCCTAAACCCTAAACCCTAAACCCTAACCCCTAAACCCTAAACCCTAAACCCTAAACCCTAAACCCTAAACCCTAAACCCTAAACCCTAAACCCTAAACCCTAAACCCTAAACCACAAACCCTAAACCTAACCCCTAAACCCTAAGCCTAAACCCTAAACCCTAAACCCCAAACCCTAAACCTACAACCCTAAACCCTAAACCTAAACCTAAGCCACAACCCTAAACCCTAAGCCACAACCCTAAACCCTAAACCCTAACCCTAAACCCTAAACCCTAAACCCTAAACCCTAAACCCTAAACCCTAAACCCTAAACCCTAAACCCTAAACCCTAAACCCTAACCCCTAACCCCTAAACCCTAACCCTTATAGTGTATAGGGTATAGGGTATTGGGTATAGGGTATAGGGGTATAGGGTATAGGGTATAGGGTATAGGGTATAGGGTATAGTGTATAGTGGTAGTATAGTGGTATGTGGTATAGGTATAGGGTATGGAGTATAGTGGTATAGGTATAGGTATGTGGCATGGTATAGTATAGGGGTATAGGTGGTATAGGTATAGGTATAGGGTATAGGTATAGGCATGTATAGTATAGGGTATAGGGTATAGGGTATAGGGTATATAGGGTATAGGGTATATAGGGTATAGGGTATAGGGTATAGGATATAGTGTATAGGGTATAGGGTATAGGGTATAGGGTATAGGGGTATAGGGTATAGGGTATAGGGTATAGTGTATAGGGTATAGGGTATAGTGTATAGGGTATAGGGTATATAGGGTATAGGGTATAGGGTATAGGATATAGATAAAAATAATGGCATTATAAAATTAAAATTAATTAATATTTATGATTTATTTATTTTTTCAAAAATATCATAAATATTTATGATTTATTTATTTTTATATAAATAAAAATAATGATATTTATTAAATTAAAATTAATAAATATTAATGATTTATTTATTTTTTCAAAAATATAATGACTCATACTTATTTTTTTGAGAGTAATTTAAAATAACTTTCATATTTTATATAAATAAAAATAATGGCATTATAAAATTAAAATTAATTAATATTTATGATTTATTTATTTTTTCAAAAATATCATAAATATTTATGATTTATTTATTTTTATATAAATAAAAATAATGATATTTATTAAATTAAAATTAATAAATATTAATGATTTATTTATTTTTTCAAAAATATAATGACTCATATTTATTTTTTTGAGAGTAATTTAAAATAACTTTCATATTTTATATAAATAAAAATAATGGCATTATAAAATTAAAATTAATTAATATTTATGATTTATTTATTTTTTCAAAAATATCATAAATATTTATGATTTATTTATTTTTATATAAATAAAAATAATGATATTTATTAAATTAAAATTAATAAATATTAATGATTTATTTATTTTTTCAAAAATATAATGAAAACAATTATATTTATTAATAATAGCGGCGGAAATTTCCGTCGCTGAATTTAAAATCAGCGGCGGAAATTTCCGTCGGTGAGAGTGCCATGTCATCGATCCAGGTGAGCGTACGTATAGTTTAGCGTCGGATTCACAGCGACGGAATATTCCGCCGCTAAATATTAATTATAGCGTCGGAATTTAATTTCCGCCGCTATAATTAATATTTAGCGGCGGAATATTCCGTCGCTGGGGGAAATTATAAATACTCATTTTATCCCTCAGATATCAATTACGCCACATTTCCCTCTCTCTCTCTTCCCGCTTTCTCTCTCTTCCCGCTCTCTCTGCGACCTGAAGAAGAAGAAGAAGAAGAAGCTCTATCGCCGCCGTCCGTCCACCTCTCCACCGTCTCCGTTCGAGCTGCTGCCGCCGTCTCCGTCCGTCCACCTCTCCACCTCTCCACCGTCCGTCTCGAGCTCTCACGCCGTCTCCTTCCGTCCGCCTCTCCACCGTTTTTCTCTCTCTTGCTCTAATCAAATCAAGGTAAATGTTTCGATTTCTTTCAAATATGTAGTTCTAATTCGAGGATAGGGTGTTAATTTGTTGTGAATATGAATTTGCTGGGAATTGAATTTTCTGATTTTACGTGACTCGGTTTCTGTTCTGGGAATTGGGTTTAGATGCCAGGTCTCTCTCTCTCCCTACTTGGTTTGGTAATGTTTCCTTTTGTGACCTACGATTAATGATTTCTGTATAAATTATTTTTTTTTTTTAATTTGTACTAAATGTGCTGGCCTTTGAAAGTTTGGATTCATCTGGATTTTATACGGACTAGGGTTAAGATCTTTATGAATTTATAAGTTTCTGTTATTGGTGTACACATAATTATTTTTGACATTTTTGAAGCTTATTGGTTGTATTTTTTCTTCCCCTTAAATGTTCTTGCTTTGATGTTACTTTGACTAAATGATTCATTTGATTAGCTTTTGTGTCATGATATGCCCTTGGATTGTTACTTTTTTCTATTACTTAGGGTTATAGTAAGTAACATTGCAACAGTGAATGTGTAAAATTATAGATTTCTTTCTTTGTGTCCATATGCGTTATTTTTATCTTAATTTGTGTTGCTTCTAAACATTTTGGAATTTGCATGCTTTGAATCCCTCTTGTTGAATTTGCCTAGCATGACTACCATTCCTTTGAAGGATGCTTACTTCAATTATATTTTCTATGGGAAAGTTAGGAAGTTGTGAGGTTGTAATTTTGCTTGGGGATTTTAACTAGGTTTTTTGTTCAAATTTATAATGATATCGCACACGAAGATAGTTTGATTTGAATTTAGGTAATTTGAGCTTTAAAATGAGGTACTTTTGATACATTTTTTCCAATAATATGAATCATATATCATGCCTTAACCCTACTCACTTTAACAAGATTTAACTACCTAAAGGTGGATAATCATGAAATTGATTCATGCTAGTATTCACACATAGTAAACATAAATCATGCAACTATATTATTAATGTCTTTCGAAACATGAAAGAATTAGGAAGAATAATAACAATTTTGATAACCCAACAAATATATTAAACTAATAAAACAAATATATTAAACTAATAAAAGTAAGCACGAATGATCATGAGTTGAGACTTTAATTGATCTCAATTACAAACAAATAAGTAAGAAAACTGTGGATGAAATAGTTTAGGAACATCTAGTTCTAGATCTCATTTTGGGGCGATTGACGGCATCGCGGACGGTGATTATGTCGCCTACGTTTGAGCGCCTGATATCAATCCTGGTACCCTAGATGCACCTTATATGAAACAAATTAGGATACAGTTTCTGTATCCTAGTTTGTTACATATTTAGTAATATTAACGAATAGAAGAAAACATATGTTAGTAATATTAACGAATAGAAGAAAACATATGCCACTATAAAGAAAACGATAAATAACCGTACTCATAATCAAATATGTAACATGTTATATTTAGTAAACATAACATGTTACATATTTAGTAAACATAACATGTTACATATGCAACAATTAGATAAGTTACTAAATATCTAATTTTCAAGTCTTTTAATCCAACTCCACTACTATCACGTACAACCACTACCATGGGGTTATCTTTGGAGTGGAAAATCTCAAGTTTTTTGCACAAGCATTAGGTCCAAAGATTGAAACTTTGAAAGTAGATTTAGCAATTAATCAGAAAACAAGAAAATCCCCAACTTCAGTTTGTAGAAGATACAAAAACTGCAGTTGGGGATTTTCTTGTTTTCTGATTAATTATAATAGTAAATCTACTTTTAAAGTTTCAATCTTTGGGCCAAATGCTTGTGCAATAGACTTGATATTTTTCACTGGTGTAACATGTTATATTTAGTAAATATAACATGTTACATATTTAGTAAACATAACATGTTACATATGCAACAATTAGATAAGTATTTAAATATCTAATTTTCAAGTCTTTTAATGATAAAAAGCTAAAAAAGTTACTAAATATCTAATTTTCAAGTCTTTTAATCCAACTCCACTACTATCACGTACAACCACTACCATGGGGTTATCTTTGGAGTGGAAAATCTCAAGTTTTTGCACAAGCATTAGGTTCAAAGATTGAAACTTTGAAAGTAGATTTAGCAATTAATCAAAAACAAGAAAATCCCCAACTTCGGTTTGTAGAAGATACAAAACCGCAGCTTGGGGATTTTCTTGTTTTCTCGATTAATTATAATAGTAAATCTACTTTTAAAGTTTCAATCTTTGGGCCAAATGCTTGTGCAATAGACTTGATATTTTCCATCGGTGTAACATGTTATATTTAGTAAATATAACATGTTACATATTTAGTAAACATAACATATTACATATGCAACAATTAGATAAGTTACTAAATATCTAATTTTCAAGTCTTTTAAAGTCAAAGGGGAGGAAGGGGGTGAATGTATCAATAATGTAACATATTCAACCGCACACTACCTTAGTGGTTCTAGATCCCATTTTGGGGCGATTGACGGCATCGCGGACGGTGATGTAATATCGCCTACGCTTTGAGCGCCCGATATCAATCCCGGCACCCTAGATGCACCTTAGGGTATTGTGGTTGGTGGTTAACATCTTAAAATATAAATAAGATGAGAGCCTTTCTCACCACGCCTATCAAAATCCGTCCATCTTTGATCAAGAAAGATAGAGCAAATAAGTTCTTGTCGCTTGAGCAAAGGATTTTCTGTTTAATAAGAGTTTTTCCAATTTCACTGTTCTCTTCTCTCTAAGTGATCTCAAACATCACAGCCATGTTCTTGTCAAGTCTGTCTTTTACTTTCATCGGTGTTATACGGTCACAAGTAAAAACAAGGTAACAAAGTATAACACCTGTGAAGAGAAAACAATCTTTCCTCCAATTTTTATCTTCACCTTCCATTTACTCGAGATCTGATTGCAGAATCTTCCTCATGAGCTTGAAAGCCGGCGGTGTTGCCCTCAATCTCACGCTTGCTTCGCATGTGCAACCGTGAGATTGAGGGCAACACCGCCAGCCTGTGCTCATGAGGAAGATTCTCGCAATCAGATCTTGGGTAAATGGAAGGTGGAGATTGAAAAATTGGAGGAAATTTCGTTTCTCTTCACCGGTGTTATACCGTTACCTTGTTTTTACTTGTGACCGTATATCACCAAAGTGAAGAGTAAAACAGTAATCGTCAAGACATGGCCGTGATGTTTGAGATTCTTAGAGAGGAGGACAAAGGAAACCGGAAAACCTATATTAAAATGTAAAATCCTTTGCTCAAACCGACAAGAACTTATTTGCTCTATCTTTCTTGGTCTAAGCCGAGATAGGGTTTTGATAGTTGTGGATGATAACGACTCTCATCTTGTTTATAAATGTTAATTTAATTCATCATTGTAAAATTATATATTTTACAACAAAGAATTAAATATTAATATTTAAAATTATTCACAATAGTAATAATTTAGGTCTATGCAAAAGCCGAAATTTCTTTATTTTCGATTATAAAGCAAGTAGGCAAAGTGATATTTGCATTTCATATAATCATGCATTTCGGGATGGGATAGGTTTATCAAACATGCACTTAAAGGACAGAGTAGGTGGTTAGGTAGGGACACCATTATCCTTTAGTTTAGTTTGAACTAGAGCTCAAGATTTGTTGATACAATTATTCACAATATTAATAGGTAAAAAGTCCCAAAGAAATTTCCCCAATTTAAGGCAAAGATGGAGCATTACAATGGAGAAATTGTTTCCCGCGAGTTTCAATTTCAACAAGACATTCTTGAACTCACGCGCTTTCACCAAAAACACCACCGGAAACTTATTGACAGGAGGTATAGCATGCCATGCATCCGGTCTCTAAAAGATTGGAAGATTGATTGGGATCTCGCTCCGAGCCGCTTCGTGCTTTGGGATTCGGAGCGACATGTGTTCACCCTATCGTACAACGATCCGATGCCAACGATGGAGGATTTTCGAGCACCGACCGGTGTGGCCGAGTCGAGGACCGTGGCATTTCCTCGAGACAGACGATCGCCACGGAGCAACTATCTCGAATTCTTGGGATTATCGCCAGACCGGGTATCGTGCATTGTCGTTGACGATAGATTCATAGACTTGACTCATATAGCCGTATTGAGTCGGACCAGCCCCTGATCGTTTGATCTATCCACTTCCTTAGATATATTCATGTTGCTCATTCTCGTCTCGCGCACTACTTCGCGGCTACACGGAGTGTGTCCAGCTACGCTCGTTAGAGATCATCAGCCGAGAGGTGATCGAGGAGTTGACATCCGGCATATTCAATCCGGACAGGAGCGATGGACATCATTCCACCGTTGCTAGCGGAGACATACCACGGCATTGATAGATTAGCCTGAGGATCCGAGTACATTGGGTTCTGCACCTGCATTACTATCATTGTGGCCGTATGAGAGATTTCGCTTGATCTCGCCACCGCGTAGGGGCGTACGGCATTACCTAGGGTGACCGGACAGCGCAGATATTGAGGGATGCCGCTACCGAGAGTTGGCATAGGAGGTTGGCCTTGGCCCGATATGAGACCGCAAACCCGTACTATTGGATTCCGGCATGGGGATTGCAGACTATGAGAGATATTCAGACGGGCCGCTTATTGTCCGACTTCCGGGACTACATGTATCATCCTTTTGCATTCCATCTCTAGTGAGCAGACAAGCACGGATACCCGCGCAGCAGACCATCTCGGACTTTGAGAGAGCAAATTGACGACTAATACAATGCCGATGATTATGACCGAGCCTCGTACTACACATTTCTTTGGTAGAGAGCATTTCTAGAGGGCTTTCTTCCGATACGACCACTACTCCGTCGACTAGAGGTAGCACATTTCCGACCACCGAGTATCCGACATGGTACGAGGAGCAAGCAAGGTCCCGTACACTGATGATAGAGGCTCGACGCCGAGAGTGTTTTGGGGCGTACTATTCTTCCAAATGACATTAAGAGGCATGGAGGCCAAGAGCAACCCCGATGAAATCACCGGCGACATTGCAGCAGATTATGAGAGACGGGAGATTCTGAGAGCCGCTTGAGAAATGATCCCGAAGTGATAGCTCGCAGGAGGCCTCGAGGCAGAAAGAGCAAGATCGAGAGCTACCGGGACCGATTGATCCACCACTCACACGATACCCGAGCCAGACGAGGTCCGACCGACTTTTTCAACATACCTAGACCAAAGACCTCCCTGGGACCGAGGCGGAGGAAGAGTAGAGATTCGAGTTCGGGAGCGGGAACGAGTTCCTAGACACTTTAAGAAGACCCGTTAATATATTGTTAAATATGAGTTAGAAGCTTTATATTTATTTTAAGAAGATCTCGTGTTGCTTTTAAGTTTGTAATTCAAATTTAGGGAATGATAATACGTTAATTACTTCTAAACCGTTAATATATTATGAAATCCAATAATTATTAACATCCCAATTTTGTTTCATCCGTCGATTAAATTGAGTGTACGTATAATATATGGATTGCAATGCAGGAGTGATGTCTCGTTAACGATGATCGTAGTTGGATGTATAAGCGGAAGTTGCCGAATCAACGCGGTATCAATCCCGAGTTTTATAGAGGGTCAAGGGGTTTGTTGAATTTGCTCAATTAAATAAAACCGGTCACATGGATAAGGATGGTAAGATTAGGTGTCCATGCGACAAGTGTTGTAATGTCAAGTATCTAAGCTTGATCGAGACTCAAACATCTTTGCGTAACGGGTTTGAAGTTGGGTACAAACGGTGGACCCGTCATGGTGAGCCGAGATTGCGCACAAATGTTGCGAATAATCCCCCGAGAATATTCATGTACCTCCCGAACCCGAACCTATTATTCAGTGACAATGAAGAACCACCTTTGAATATGGAAGATATGGTTAGGGATGCAAATGGTCCCTTCCTTCGATTGGTCGAGAACCAACAAAGCAAGAACCAACCCCGCAGCCCAAGAAATTTATTGATGCTATGGACTCGCAAAAGAGAAGGTCTATCCAGTTGCGAGATCGGTGTTGGAGGCCGTGGCCGAGCTCCTTAACATAAAGGCCGATTGCAATATTAGCCACCGCTTATAATCGTATCATGAAAGCAATTAAGCGGATGTTGCCGAAAGAGAATAAGATGGTTACAAACTTTTATGAGACAAAGAAGTTGGTTGGGCATGATTGGGCTATGTTATGAAAAAGATTGATGCGTGTAAGAATGATCGCATGCTATTCTACAAGGAAGATTCACGTAAGACAGAGTGTTCAATTTGCGGACAAAGTAGATATAAGCCAAATCGGAGGGGGAGTTCAAAACACAAGAAAAACAGACCACATAAGGCCATGCGTTACATGCCGTTGATTCCAAGATCGCAACGCCTCTACGCGTCTAAATCTACCGCAGAGGCAATGCGTTGGCATAAGGAAAGTTTGCGTGAAGAGGGTGTGTTGATTCATCCCGGTGATGGGGAGGCATGGAAACACTTTGATGAGACTTATCCCGACTTTGCGTCCGAAGCAAGAAATATACGGTTATGCATCTCGCTTCCGATGGTTTCAATCCGTTTGGTCCCGGGGCAAAATCTTACTCTTGTTGGCCTTATAGCCACCGTCTACAATCTTCCGCCCCGGTTGTGTATGAGTGATCCCTACATGTTCTTGTCGTTATTCATCCCCGGCCCAAATGTACTCGGGAGGAACATTGACGTCTATCTCCGACCTTTGATGGACGAATTGAAGCAGCCTTTGGGAGGATGGGGTCGAAACGTGGGATGCTTTCAAGCGAGAGAATTTCAAAGCATGAAGGCTGCGTTGATGTGGACAGTTAATGACTTCCCCGCATATGGGATGTTATCGGGTTGGAGCACCCACGGGAAGTTGGCCTCGTCCGTATTGTATGAGTGACACAAAGTCTTTCACGCTCACGCACTCGGAAAACCATGTTGGTTCGATTGCCATAGACAATTTCTTCCTGAGGACCACCCATTCAGACCTTAAGAATGCGTTTAAAAAGAACAAGATTGACCATGATGAGGCCCCGATTCGTTTAAGTGGTGACACGGTCTATGAGGAGGTATCTAGATTGCCCGATCCTCGGTGGGGAAAAAGTTTTCGAAGACCAAAATACAAGGGTTCGGGACTACCCATAACTCGGATCAAGAGGAGTATATTTTGGGAGCCGCCATACCGGAAAACAAATCTCATTCGACATAAGCTTGACGTGATGCACATTGAGAAGAATGTATTCGATAATGTTTTTAACACGTTGAGGGATTTCAAGAGAACAACTAAAGACAACGAAAAGCTCGAAAGGACCTTAAGGAAATCTGTAAGCGGCCGGCCTTAGACTTGGTATACGTCAATGGTAAAACCGCTTAGACCGATGGCTCAATACGTGCTTACAAAGGAAAAGAAGCTCCTCCTCCCGAAATGGCTCAAGGATTTAAGGCTTCCTGATGGTTACGCGTCTAACATTGGTAACCGTGTCAATGTAGAGGAGGGGAAAGTGCAGTGGTTTGAAGAGTCACGATTGCCACGTTTGCCGGATAGGCTACTTCCGATTGCTCTCAGGGGGTCTCTTGCCCGACAATATCTCGGGTGGCGTTAACAGAGTTAAGTGAGTTTTTCCGAGCGTTAACATCGACCACACCGCGTGTTGATCACATGAAAAAGCTTGAGGAGAGCATCGTAGTGACTTTGTGCAAACTTGAGAAGATATTTCCTCCTTCATTCTTTGATTCTATGGAGCATTTACCGGTCCACTTGGCATACGAAGCTAGAGTCGGTGGTCCAGCTTCAATACGTATGGATGTATCCATTTGAGAGGTAATTGAATTTATTCTATTTCTAAATAATTTGAGCGTTAACAATATACGTTCTTTAACATTATTTATGTTTTAATCTACGAATGACTTTTAGGTATCTAGGCCAATTGAAAAGGAAGATGAGCAATAGGGCCATGGTCGAGGCCTCAATTTCGTAGGCCGTTATCATAGATGAGATTGTTGCCTTTGTCGGAACATATTTTCCTCCCGATGTTGATACGAGATTGACTAGGGTTGGCCGCAATTACGATGGTGGTTTTCCGTCTAAGGGAAACATCTCGTATTTTCATCCCCGGTCGGTTGCTCGGCAAACGGGTTGGTACGCGTACGTTAAACGCTAAAGAGTTTGCCGCGGTCGAAACGTATGTTCTTCTTAACCGCGACGAGGTTGGGGAATATATCAAGTAAGTCATTGATGTTATGTTTACGCCTCGTCGATTAAATTATGCATGTTTAATTACCTCGCATATGAAATGCCTTGTTTAACCCTATTGCAGAATGTTTGAAGATTTAGCTCAGGATTTATCTCCGTAACTCATCGCAACTAGGACAGAAAGAGAATTTCCAAACCGGCTAAGGAAATATGTAAATATTTCGTTTCATTCAAATTTATTCTATACACTTCTTTAAACATTCAATCTTAAAATTGTATTAAATTGGTTACAATATTGTCTTATAGATAGCCGAACATCCGGTGATGCCAAAGCCGCGAGGTTAAGACATTTAGCATCATCTCCGTACTTGAACGTTCATTTATACAACGGTTATTTCGTGAATGGCTATGTGTTTCATACCAAAGCTTACGGGGCTCTAAATTGACGTGGAATAGCGGTGTGAAGCTTATAGGGAATGATTATTATGGCGTCCCGAAAGAAGTAGTCGAGGTGGAGTATTTGGGTAGAAACAAAGGTTGTCTCTTGTTCAATTGTGATTGGCGGGATGCCGTGCGAGGTGTTAAGAAGCACGCCATATTTGACCTCGTCGATGTAAAGGACTCGTCCGTACATAATGGCGACGACGTCTTCATCTTAGCATCTCAAGCACAACAGTATACATGACTCCCTACCCTCGTCCGCGACCCGACGGATGGTGGGTCAAGTTTGGATGACCAAGGCTAGGAGCATGATTGACAACCTACCCTCGTCGACAACTACAGAGTCGTCATTAGAAACACCCTATCAAGAGGATGAAATGCCGTGCCACCTAACGTTTCATCGCCTAATCATCCATTAGATGATGTCACTCATATTCCTCAAAATGTTGATGAACCCGAGGAGGATATCTTACCGTGAATTTGCCAAATCCCCGCCTCGTTCAGTCATCTCGCGCACATTGATATTGATGAATCAGAGGAAGAGGAAGAGGAAGAGGAAGAGGAAGAGGAAGAGGAAGAGGAACCGTGAGTTTGATTCATCGTAGTCCGAAGACGAAGATGAAGAACTCGAGTTTTGTAGTAATTCGAGTCCAAAGTGATGATGATGGGGACGAAGATTAATAATAGTTTAAAGTTTAAAATTGTATTGTGAATGCTTTAGATTATTAGAACTTTAAAGTTTTATATGTATTGTGAATGCTTTAGATTATTAGAACTTTAAAGTTTCATATGTATTGTGAATGCTTTAGATTATTTTTAATATCCGTCGTTTTATATATATTGTGAATGCTTTAGATTATTAGAACTTTAAAGTTTTATATGTATTGTGAATGCTTTATATTATTAATAGTTTAAAGTTTTATATGTATTGTGAATGCTTTAGATTATTAGAACTTTAAAGTTTTAGATGTATTGTGAATATATTGTTTCCTATTGTTAAAGTTGTATATTTTAATATTTTTACCGTAATACGATATATGAGTTCTATTAGAAAGGGCAAGGGTAAGAAGACTAAGCCTATTTACACATTGATTATCGGGACGCAACCGTCCCGATCCGGTAGCGATGATGTCGACCCTTCACGCAAAGTAGTACTAGCTCCACCTCTGGGGCCGGTACTCGACTCACCGTCGATTCCGAGGGGAGTGATATTTGTCGATATCATCACTTTATGACCAAGTAAGTAACTCTTCATTAATTTGATATAAGTTGGTTCCTTTTTGCTTTATATATAATTCATTATTTAAGTTAAAATGTTATTGTATAAATATACTTGGTGTTTGTAGGTGGATACCCCACCACAGTGGACTAAGATCGGCAATACCGGCGGTCTCGAAAATGATCGAGTTTTGGCCCAATCGGAAAAAATTGCCACAGAGGCGTAAGGACGATGCGTGGGATGAGTTTAAGGTAATGTGTTAATGGTTTTTATTTAAAACTTAAATGTTAGTTTGTTATTAAAATGTTATAATTAATAATGATTATACTCTTTTAGTTTTGTAATGTTATCATTATATGTTGTAGGCTAAATATTATTGGGCGCCGTACATCGCCGATGCGACGGCTAGATATGTTTTCGATGAGTGTGCTCACAAGCTATTTAAGGATTTTATTTGTAACATATTTATCTATCCTTAATTTGTTTAATTAACAATGATTATACTCTTTTAATTTTATAATGTCATCATTATATGTTTACGAGATATTCATATTTTTTATAGGTACCACGAAGAAAAATTATTATACTACTCGGCTCGCGGCGGGAGAACAGCCCTTGTGTCCTACTTTTATGACCGATGAGGTGTTTCGTCAATTTTGCGAATATTGGGGGTCGGATGCGGCGAAGGCTATATCCGAATGTGCCAAGGCCAATAGAGCAGTGCTCCTCGGGTCGGCGGCGTTGCATACCGGGGACGCTCACGGTCGCCGAGCATCAAGACCGCATGGTATGTATGTTAATTTAAATGTAGTAGTGTATGGATGCTTTTAAATAGGTTTATGTTCGTATGTTAGCTGGGAGCCATGTTGATGCTATGAAATCCATAGTTTTAGTGTAAATGTAGTGTATGCATGCTTTTAAATCAGTTTAAATGTTGCATTTGTACAATTTCAAAGTAATAATCTCGCTTATTTTATTTATAGGAAAGGGAGTATGGTCCGAATATCAGTTTTGTGGATGTTTACGCTAGCACCCATATTCGGAATTCTACGGCGCCCGATCAACCTCCGCAATGGGTTGACGATCGATCCGCACGCCTTTGTAAGTAAACTACCATTAAATGACTTGATTTTGAATATGTAAATTTATTTATGTACCTTACATTGTGTGTATGATTATAATTGTTTGTTTTATTTTGACAGGCTGCATATCAAGCCGCCGTTGTTCTCGAAGGAACGCTCCCGCGAGCCCGTCCCCTTCGTGCCCGATGTTTGGCACGAGGTCACCTCTCGTGGACATCCAAGGAGAGGAGCCCGAGTGTTAGGGATGGGGATTACGGCGGCAATGCCCATCGACGCCGACCGGCCGTCGGCGAAATGTAGCCCACCACGTTTCATGATCCGAGGGTCGACACTCCGGGAGGCCGCGGCTGGAGGAGGAGAAACGCGAGCAGGCAAAGCTTGCGGATGCTTTGGCAGTTCAGACGCAGATGCAGGAGGAGAACGATCGACGTCATGCAGAGATTCAAAGACAACATGCAGAGACTCAAAGACAATTGGCGCTGTTGATGGCTCATCTCGGCCAGGACTCCCAGGGTAATTTCCAGCGTCCCCCAGGTTGATTGCGGATTTTTTAAGACATTTTTGTATTAATTTATACTTGTTTGTAAACATTTGAGACATTTGGTACCCGCGGGAGCCCCTCCCCGCCTCTCCCCCCGCTCCACCCCTCTCCCCCCCCCCTCTCCCCCCTCCCCCTCCCCCTCCCCTCCCCTCTCCCCTCTCCTCCCGAATTGGTACGGTGGTATTTAGTTTTTATTTGGTACGTTGATATTTGAATTTTAGTTTTTATAGTTTTAGTTTTATAAATTGAAATGTTATATCAGGTACAAAAAATTTTGGTTTATTAATATTTTAAATTATTTTTTTTAAATTTATTTCAATCGCCGACGGAATTTTCCGTCGCCGAAATTAATGCCGAAATAAAAATTAATTAAATAAATTAATTTCGCGACGGAATTTCCGCCGCTATAATCATTTAATTTTTATTTAATTTTTGATTTCAACGGCGGAAACTTCCGTCGCCGTAATAAAATTTAAATTAAAATTAAATAATTTCACGACGGTAATTTCCGCCTGAAATAATTTAATTTTAATTTTAATTTTATTACAAATGACGGAAATTTCCGCCGAAATTAATTTAATTAAATTAATTTTTATTACAAATGACGAAAATTTCCGCCTTCGAAATGAAAATTTAATTAAATTAAATTAATATAGCGGAATTTTCCGTCGCTGAAACCATTAATTCACCGGCGGAATTAAATTCCGTCGGTAAAAGAAAAAAATAGCGGCGGAAATTGACCCGTCGGAGCACTGCGACGAGCTGGTAGCGGCGGACCACCGACGGAATTTTTCCGTCGGTGATTTATTTTAGCGACGAAAATTTAATTTTAGCGGCGGAAATTTCCGTCGCTAAATGACCTTTTTCTGGTAGTGATACATGAAATGTATGTGGACCATTAAGCAGCATTGCTAGGGAAAGATTTCGGTATTTCATCATATTTACCAATGACTTATCTAGATATGACTATGTCCATCTGATGAAGTCCAAAGGTGAATCGTTTGAGATGTTTTAAACATTTCAAGATGAAGTACAAAACAATTTGGCAAAATTATTAAGTACTTCGATTAGATCGAGGTGATGAATATTTGAGCCAAGAGTTTGACAATCATCTCAAAGCTATGAAATTGTTTCAAGAGTTGACTCCACACTGAACACCACTATGAATGGTGTGTCTGAAAGGAGGAATTGAACCTTGTAGGACATGGTTCGTTCGATGATGTGTCAATCAGACTTTCCTATTTCCTATTTCCTTTTGAGAATATGCATTAGAAATAATGCGGTTACACTGAATCGAGTCCCTACTAAATCGGTTCCTAAGGCCCCACATGAGATGTGGCATGGAAGAAAACTTAGTTTGTCTTTCATGAAGATTTGGGGTTGCGAATCTTATGTAAAGAGACTTGTCTCTTATAAGTTAGCACCAAATTTGACAAAGGTTATTTTCGGAAATTAATCTTACAACCGCAAAGAGAACAAAATGTTTGTTGCTCTATACGATTCGTTTCTTGAGAAATAGTTTCTCAATAAAGAATCTAGTGGGAGTAAAATTAATCTTGGAAGAAGTTCAAGAACCCGAAAATAATATGGAACCAAGAGTAGAGACAGAACCAAGTTCACAAAGGAGTTGTGAAACCGGTTCAAGATGCACAAGTCCATCGTAGATTGAATAGGTTACGATCCGAACTCAAGAAATAGTGATTTCTCGTTGCGGAAAGTGATGAAGTGGAAGTCATTGAGAATGACGATCCTACTTGCTATCAAGAAGCGATGTCCTCTCCTAATTTGGATAAATGGTTAGGAACCATGGAATCCAAATTACAATCCATGTTTAACAATCAAGTTTGGAACTTGATTGGGCTACCTAAAAGTGTAAAAACTAAAGGGTGCAAGTAGGTCTTCAAAGACCGACATGGATGTGAAGGTGTATACTTTCATGACTAAGGATTGTAGCAAAGGGATTTAGGTTAATTCATAGTATTGACTATGTTGAAACCTTTTTCGCCAGTTACAATGTCGAAGTCTGTTAGAATTTCAATTGCCATTATCGCATATTGTGACTATGTGATATGACAAATGGATGTCAAACGACTTTCTTTAAATGGAAAGATTATTAAGGATGTGTAGAGTACACAACCAGAATAGTTTGTCGATCCAAGAAACTCTAATAGAGTATGCATGTTGCAAAGATCCATGAGATGGGTTGAAGCAAGCTTCAAGGAATTGGAATCTTCGTTTTGTTGAATTGGTCAAAGAGTTTGACTTCATCAAAGAACAAAGATGAATCTTTTGTATGCATGAAATTTAGTGGGAGCGTAGTATTATTTCTATTGTTTTATTACAATGATATCTTACTCATTGGAAAAACAAGTTCCGACACTTAAGACTGTTAAGTCTTGGTCAAGGAAAGGTTTCTCAATGAAAGATATGGGTGAAGCCGCTTACATCCTTGGCATCAAGGTCTATAGAGATGGATCTAGAAGGATAAATTGGTTTGAGTCAAAGTGTTCACATTGACAAGATTCTTAGAAGAGTCTAAGAAGAGTAGCTTGTCAATGGGTCATGGTATTTCTCTTAGCAATATTCATTGTCTTATGACAAGTGATGAGCAAAAGGGAAATGAATGAAGTTCCATATGCTTCGGCATTTGGATCTGTCATGTATGCCGTGATTTGTACTAGACTCGGCGTCTCATATGCTCTAAGCATGATGAGTCGATACCAATCTGATCCTGTGATGAGAACCATTGGATGGCAGTCAAGATGATCCTTAAGTTCTTAAGAAGAACTAAGGATACGTTCTTGACATATGAAAGGTTGGAAGTTAATCTTGTTGTAAGAGTTACATAGATGCTAGCTTCCAAACTGACAAAGTTATTTTAAAATCGCAATTAGGATTTGTGTTTATGCTTATTAGAGGTGCAATTTTGATTGGAAGAGTTCCAAGCAGAAATTGTAGCCAATTCTACGACGAAGGCCAAATTTTAGCAACATATGATGTAGCTAAAAGGAGGCGGTTTGGATCAAAAGTTCGTTTAGTGTTTTGGAAATGTTCCAAGTATCACTAATCGATGAAACTTTTGTTATGACAAATAGTGGTGCCACTTGTGCAAACAGTGGAACCAAGGTCACAACAGCGATCCAAACGCTCACTTAGACGTTCTTCGAGGAATTCATAAAGAATGAGAAGACGTTAAGATATACAAAGTATCAACCGATGATGACATAAGGGATTCACTTACAAAGACCCTCGCATAGGCAGAAGCATGGTGGGCATGTTAGATCCATGAGTATTCGATACATAAATGGAGCCTAGTGCAAGTGGGAGACTGTTGGTGTAATGCCCTAGGCTTTAGTTATGTTTAACTGAAAACCGTTATGTATCGTCTTTACCGTTTATGTTTATTATTTGATTATTATATAGTTTGCATATTTATTGTAATAATCTCCGTCCCTAATTATTAAGAGAATAATTAGTATAATTGTCAATGGATAATCATATGATGATTATATGCATAGAGATGCACATTGAAATTATGGGTACTTGTTAGAGAACAAGTGACTGGACTTGACCCGTATGAGATTTATGTCATGGTCAAATGTCATAATTAAATCTCATATGGTTACTTCATTTAGTCCCTAGACCTGAGATTATCATGACCTTACATGTGATGAAAAGTTATGTTTGATTTTAGTCAAACGATATCTTAACACGATATCTATAAAGGCTACCTTTGGCATGATCGGATTCATGATGGGAAGGATGATAAGTCAAGATGGAATTTGTCCCTCGGAAGAGAGATGTTTTGCTTGGGCCCCTCGATGAGTGATAATGATGAAAGCGTGTGGCCACACCCCAATATGATTGGACTATCATTATACTCAAGATCGAGAAAGCATTGAACAAATACAAGTTGACGTGGACCATGACTTGTGTTCAATATAACATCGTGAGACAAAGGGAGAAATGGAAGTGTACCATTGGAAATGTGAACTCTTACGTTGTGTTATTTTGGTAGACATAATGGCTTGCTAGAGTCCGCTTATGTCTTATGAGGGTCGATATGATCGGACTCATTGCCAACATAATACAATCCTATTGGGTCACACACAAATAGAATGAATTGGTTGAACAAAAGGAAGAATGATTGAAAGTTCTGTAAACTGGCTAATTATGTCACGCGACATAACTAGCCACTAGCTAGTTATGTCACGCGACATAACTAGCCACGCACGCGTTTTGACACTGGTCTCCTAATTCGATTAGGAAACATATTCATACTAAAGTAGTATAAATATGAGAGGTCTGTTAACCCTAATAGTCTGGCCGAAATTTTCAAGGGAAAATCATAACAAAATACTCTCAATATTCTTCCATAAGTTTTAGGAATCTAGCAATTCCCAACCCGAGAATTGTTCTCGACATTCATATTTGTGTGGATTACCAAAAGAGGGTCTTAGTTTTGTTCAAACAAATCAAAGACCTAGAGTTCAAATCTGAAGATCCAAAGGAGTTGAAGATTCGAAGATTTGAAGATCAAAAGTTTGTGATTACGAATCACATAATTATCCGTTCGATAGCTCAAGACCGGAAAGCAATTTAGGTTGGTAAATTCTATCTCATAGCAATTTAATTTAATCGTATAGAACGGATCTTAGGGCTTGGGTTTTGTGTTAATTTTATGCTTAATTCCGCTGCGCATGGATCCATAAAACCCAACACCTTTAGTGTAGGATCATCAACACCAATCCCTGTTTTGTCACTGGGATGTCTTTGGGTGTAGGTGAAAAGGGATAATGCTTTGCTTGACTTGTTCCATGAATCTATTTTCCTTTTAAGAGCCTCATTTTCTTTTTCAAGAATTATGAGTCTTTGACAGTTTTCTTGAGTACTGGATGTCTCAGCTGTCAGATCCATGTTTTGTTTTTCAAGCATGAAGCATTGATCTCTTAGCCCTTGACAGGCTTTCTCAAGCTCAGAATTGGTTTTTGTGAGGGTGTCAATGGTTGAGGTTTGGGAAAGGTTCTCATTGACCAGTGAAGCAAAGCTAGTTTTTTGTTTTTTGGTTTGAATTAAAAGAGTGCAAACTAATTGTTTGAAACCATCAATATTTAAAGAGTTAAAATCATGTACCTCTTTTAGTTCATCTGCAGCAGCAAGTGCTTCCATTTCTTCCTCATTGTACGATTCTTCCTCATTGTCCGATTCTTCCTCATCTTCAGCTATAAGGCATAGCATGGCCTCTTCTCCTTCATTGTCGAATCATCACTTGACACATACTCTTCATCACCGAATTTTGATGAATCAGCTCTCATAACTTGCTCCTTGTTTTTGTCATTTTTATTTTTGGAACAATTGAAAAGATTGCACTGAACCGTGAATGATCTCTTTGAGTAAGTCAATTTCTTAGTGCCCGATTGTCCCTAGGTTTCCTTGGTTCAGGACAATCGATGAGTAATGTCCTTGCTTTCCACAGTTGAAGCAATCAATTGTCTTCTTGTAGCTGTCTTGTTGAGAATTAGATGTGGAAGGGTTGTATTTTTGTCAAAAGATTTCTTTTGAAATTTCATGGCACTTCTCGACAAACATGGATATGAGACTTGGAATGTCTTCTTGAGAGATCTCGTTTGCCGATGTGTTTGGAGCCGATGTTTATCTTTTGAAGGGCATTGTTGACAATGGTCTCAATGTCTTGGTGAGTGATTGGTTTGTGGACCGGTTTCTTGAGCAGTTAAGGCTAAAGTTTGTGAAATGGTAGGAACTGGTTGAATTTTTATCATACCTTCCGGTTCATAAGCTTCAAGCTTTCCAAAAGATTGTTCAACTGTCATTGTGCTCGATTCAGATCCTTCTCTAATAGGTAATGCTACCTTTTCATATTCTTGTGGGAGATTAGAATATATCTTGAGGTAGAGATCTTGTTGTTCAAAGGTTTTTCCATGGTCAGCAATAGATCTAACAAGGTTTTCAAACCTTGGTTGAGCAAAGACTCACTTTTTCTCCAGGATAGAACTTGAAGTTGTCTAATTGCCTAAGCAAGTTATACAAATTTTGTGTCCTGACACTGGTGTGTTTAGTGAACTTAGTTTGAATGAGAGTCCATGCTGATCTGGCATTTGGTTCCTTAGCAATTTCTTGTGCTAGTGAGTCATTTACACTCTTTTGAAGAATGTTTTTGACTTTTAAGTTTGCACTGATTAATTGCTTTTCAGATTCAGACCATGTTTCTGGGGATTTGATCTTACTAGGTCCTCCATCAATACAAATTTGAGTTGGGTAGGACACTTCATTCTCTAGAACATACCAGTTCCATATACTGTTTGCATCAAGGTATGTTTTTATTTTTGATGCATAGATCTCAAAAGATCCACAGTCATCAATGTGTGGGATGTCTTTCTCATTATTTCTCCTTGGTTGAGGCATGGTGAGATTGAAGAGGATCCTTTACAAGTTGTTAGACTTTTGAATGTGAAGACAAGCTCTGATACCAATTGAAAGGCCCTTGTTTGATATGCAGATGATCAGACAGCTATGGTTTGACTTAGCTGTCAGATATTTGTTGAATTGTGCAGCGGAATAAGTGAAGCTTGAAATAATGATAGGACAAAGAACACAATGAAATAATGCAAGTGTGTGAATGTGTTTGCAGAAATATAATAACACAGAGAATTTAAAGTGGTTCAGAGTTCACTCCTCCTACATCCACCCCCACTGTCAATCTTGACAAGTGAGATCAATTTTATTATAATCTTAATCAACAAGAATTACAAATGATTGATAAGGCAAGTTCCTTGAACTTCCTCTTCCTAATTAGTACAAATAACTAGGGATACACTTAAAGTACAGTCTTAAGTGTTTTTACAACTTGAAGTACAGTCTCAAGATTTTACAAAAACAACTAATACACTCAAAGAACAGTCTTGAGTGTTTACAAATTATTTCTACACCTAAAGTACAGTCTTAGGATTTGGAATTTGGGAATTAACACACTAGGGTTGTTGTTGTTGAAACAGGGGTTTCAGGCTGAAGGTTTTTGGTTTGGAACAGTGTTTGAAGGGTAGGGATTGGTGTGTAGGGATTTGTGTGTAGGGATGTAAGGGAGAAGTTTATGGACTGTGAAAAAGAGTATTTTTCAAGAGTATTTTGTGCATAGGATGAACTCTTCTATTTATAGCCTTCAATGTAGCCGTTGGAATATGACTGTTGCAGCTTCATTAATGAGTTTTGACTGGTCTTTGCCCCACATGTCCACTTGCAGGTCTTAATGAGCTGGCTTGAGCTGAAGGCTTCCAGAAGGTCTTCAATGGTCTTCAATGGTGAACTTGACAGCTGTGAAGATCCAGGTTCCATCTTGGTTGAGATTGTGGTAGCAGAGAATGAGACAGAGTGATGGCTGTCTGAGGGAATGAAGCTATAGCTGTCAGATCAAAACAAGGCTTAGCTATCAGAGATGTTCTCTAATAAGGACTGAGATGCACTTGATGATCTTGATAGCTAAGATAGGGAATAAGATTCATGTTATTGATTGAATGTAACCAATGTATAAGAGAGAATCATAACTATCAGACTCACAGCTATCAGATGAACTAGAAGATGAATATGAAGTTGATTTGGTCAGTCATGGTCTTAGCTGTCAGAGTGAAGGATCATGACTGACAGTCTTCATCTTTTGATATAAACCCTGTTCTATATATATATTCCTTTATCAAAACCAACTAACTAAGACATTGATCAAAGTTAGGTCCTAACAGATTTCAATAAGGACAGACAACGAATTTCCCTCCTGGTTTAATAATTATGTAAATGCCAATTAATTAATTCAATGTTTTTAATAGAATTTGAAGTATGAGTTTTTTACTATCTATGTGTTTTATTTAGATTTTGAACAACTGTGGAGATGCAAAAGCTGCGAGATTACAAGCATTAGCACACGGTCTGTCCTTAAAAGTGAATGTATATAAGGGATATTTTGTCAATGGCTACGTATTCCACACCGAAGAATATGGCCAAACGAAATCAACTTGGAATAGCGGGGTCAATCTCAAAGGAAATCTCGATTATTATGGCGTATTGAAAGAAGTTATTAAATTGGAGTACTTTTTTGGAAATTCTGTAGTTCTTTTCAATTGTGAGTAGCGGGATGCTGAGCAAGGCATTACCAAACATGGCACTTTTGATCTCGTTGACTTAAAGCATTATTCTAGGCATAATGGTGATGATGTATTCATTCTTGCATCTCAAGCACAACAGGTGTATATGACCCCCTACCCCCGTCGACAAAGAGAGTCTAGCAGATGGTGGGCCATATGGAAAACCAAAGCAAGAAGCACTTTTGATATACAATTGCGTGCAAAAACTTCTACTTCAAATATTGATTCATCATTAAATGATTGTTATCAGGAAGAGGAAATGCCTATACCTCCGATTATTTTCTTGAATGATAATGTCGAGGATGAAGCATTAATGGCCGAAAACACCAATCTACTAGGGGAGGAAGTCTCTTTCAATGAAATTGAGTATGACGATGTGGAGGATGAGGAAGGAGAAGGGTATATATCTGGATCCGATGATGAAGATGGGGAAGAAGACGAGGAGGAGGAAACTAGTGATGAAGAAATTTAATTTTGTAGTGATACTGATCAAGATTGATAGTGAATGAATCAGTTTTGTTTTAATTCAGATAATGTTTTGTATATAATATTTACATTTTATATCACTTATCACTGTCCAATTTATCTGCAATTAATAGAATCATTTTTTTCATCTCTACTACGCTTTCCAGTATTACTTGGTTACTCTTACATGCTATGTAATATTACATCTCTCTCATGATTTGGACATTTATCCTTTACTTGGTTACTCTTACATTTTATTATTGTAGTCTAAATGAATGCTTACTACTATTTAAATTTTGTTCTACTTCTTGATTCATTTTCTGTCTACATATTTTATATTCTAGTTTAGATATGTCTGGTCGAGCTGGAAATCGTTCAAAGAGAGGGAAGGTTTCGAGTTTTGTGCATCGTATTGCTTCATTAGGGACGGGAGGGAGGGGCACTGGAGGACCTGATTCTGGACGTAGTAATGAGGATGTGATCAGTCTAGGTATTGAGAGCTCTAGTATTCCTGTTAGGGAGACTAGTGAACCATCCGGGCGGGTTATTCAGGACACAAATATTGATGAGGAAGGAAAAATGGAAATTTCTATCTCTCCCAGTGGCCAGTAAGTATTATTTAATTGTAAATGTCATATATTTAAATGTCAACTCATTATTTATATTATTTCTATGTTACATTTAAAAGCTATACATTGATTCTATTGTCTTTTTATTGTATATATATTGATATATTGTTTTTTAATTAATATCTTAATAGGTTTGTACATGGTGGTTGTCGAGACCCTGCTCGATGGTTTGGGGATATATTCAGTGGGTATACTTTTGAGGAATTTTATCCCACACCAAAATTAATATCAAAAGATGTGTACGATATCTAGTATAGCCAGTTTTGGGTAAAATATTCAATTCTCTTTCCTTTGTAAAGTTTGTAGACCAATCCCCGTTCATCTTTATGTCCTAATTTACGCTTAATAATTAATTAGCAACAACTATTTTAGTCCCTGTTTATTTAACTACTTTTACTATTTTTGTAGCACATATATTCATGCCCCGGGTGCTCTGATATTCAAATAGAGAAGGCTTTCAAGAAATTAGTTGCTAAGCGATACGTTGGTAAAGTCTATGACATGAAAAAAAAGTGGCAAAAGGATGGTTTATCTCCAGCTAATTTCTCGACAGGTGCATGGGACCAATGGGAACTCACAGGAGGGGCAGGGGAGTGTGCACACATGAGGATCGATTAACTTCAGCGAGACTTGGTCCCGAATGGTAATCTTACTTAATTTACTATCCGTTTGTAAATTAAGAAATACACTATTTGATTCATATATTGTTATTATGTGATGAAATTTTGAAGTTATAATTTTTTTATATGTTAAGCGAAAGAAACACGAAGATGAGGCTGATGCAGCTGCTGTGTTTATGGCTACACATACTGCGGAGGCTTCTGATGGCTCAGGGCTAAAATGGGTTAACCCTCATTACCAGAGCCTTTATGTAAGTGTTAATAGTATTTTCTATTAGTAAATTATAAATTATTTAGTTAAAGAAATATTATTTTCTCCCATAGTGGATAAATTTTTTTTTCCAGGAAGAATATGATAGGCGTGCTCGTGACGAGGCTATTGGAGAAGGAAGTATGGAGCCTGAGAGCACCGAGCGGCCCGCCTTTCGTGAAAAGCTTTGGACGGCCATTGTCCTCCAAGACAAGCAACCAAAGGGAGATTGCTTGCCTGGATTCGGAGGACATGGTGCTGGGTATTTTAACATGCCATTCATCAGCCCTACTACACAGTGCTTTTCTTCTTCTTCCTCCGGCAGTCAGCATGTGGATCAAGAGATGTTCGATGATCGGGTTCATAGAGAGGTTGAAAGGAAGTTGGAGCAGCGCATGCAAGGCTTGGAAAGCCAGTTGGAGCAGCGCATGCAAAGCCAGTTTGAGCAGCGCATGCAACAATACATGGCCACCATGAATTTACAACCACAGCAACCTACTAGCGGTAATGCCTCTGCCTCATCAGCCGGTCAAGATCTGGAGGGTGGTCGTGGCACTAGTAGGCGAAGTGGTGGTGGTGGTAGCGGTAGCGGTCGTGGTCGTTAAACTTGAATTTTATTTGACATGTAATCAAACTTAAGTAGTTTTAAAACCCTTCCCTTTCCCTTTCCCCCTTTCCCCTTTCCCCTTCCTCTTTCCCCTTTCCCACCCAGTTTCGCTTGATTTTGATGGTTGTTGTGGTGTACTTGTATTTTATTTGATGTTCAAGCGAAATAGATTGTTGGTGTTTGTTTGTAATTGTTGGGATTTGTTTAAAACAGGTTGTTTGAATATGTTACATCCTTTTACAGGTGGTTTACAAATGAAACAATATTTTTTTTCAAAATCTGGACAGATTATCGACGGAAATTTTCGTCGGTAAATCAAAATAAAAAAAATCAATACCGACGGACGATTCGACGGTAATCTATTATGATTACCGACGGACCCCAATCCGCCGGTAAATCCATTATGATTATCGACAGACAATCCGCCGATAACTCTTGCGATTGCCGACGAACATATCCATTGGTAATTCTCCGGCATAACTCCGGCGAACGGCTGGCGTGATTCCTTTCCGACGGACGTTTTCCGGCGGATTTTTTTATTTACCGATGGACAAACCGCCGGAATTATCGTCGGAATAGGTCCGCCGGTATTACCAACCAGTTTTTATCGACGGAATCCGACGGATTTAGTCCGTCGGTAAAGAGACTTTACCGACGGAAATTGACAATTACCGACGGAAATATCCATCGGTAAAGGGTCAGTTTCTAGTAGTGCTACCAACCTGTTTAAAACAAATAAAAACCTTTTCAAACAAACACTAACCTGTTAAAATCTACTTAAGTCTGATTACATGACAAATAAAATACAAGTTAAAATACAAGTTTAACGACCAAGACAATGATCGCTACCGCTACCACCACTTCGCCTACTAGTGCCCACCATCCAAATCAAGGTATTGACTGACTGATGAGGATGAGGCATTACCGCTAGTAGGTTGATGTTATAGCAAATTCATGGTGGCCAATACTTGTTGCATACGCTCCTCAAACTATCTTTGCGCAACTTCTCGCTCTTCCCGAATTAGTATTTGGGCAATTTCTCGCTCTTCCCGAAGACGTTCCTCCAACTTGCTCTCCATCTGGCTCTGCAATTGGCGATATGAATCTTCTCGCTCTTGAGGCTCTAGCTCCACTTGCCTTTGTACCTCTCTCTGAACTCAAGTATCGAACGTTTCTTGATCCACATTTTGACTATCGGAGGAGGAAGAAGAAGAAAAGTATTGCGTAGTATGGCTGCGGTATGGCATATCAAAATACCCAGCACCATATGGTCTGAATCCAGGCAAGCGATCTCCCTTTGGTTGGTTGTCTTGGAGGACAATGACCGTCCAAAGTTTTTCACGAAAGGCGGGCCGCTCGGTGCTCTCAGGATCCATACTTCCTTCTTCAATAGCCTCGTCACGAGCACGCCTTTCATACTCTTCCTGACAAAAAAAAAACATTATCCAGGAATTAGTTGATATATCTCTCTTCTAACTCTAGCTACTCGAGATAACCGAAACTAAAGGATGTGAAATTGTCACGGTCAGAAACACAAGTGATATCCAAGGTGATAACAGCAACAACAATAGCACTTGAGATAGCACACACACTTCGAAAATAAAAATAATTTTGTAAAAAAGATTGCAGCAGAATAAAGACACCAAAATTGTTTTTCTCAAGTTATATAAATTATATAACTTGAGGATGCCTCTTAGGCAAGACTTTATCACTTTATAAAAAAAATTACACAAAGCCGAAATGTGTTCCCTAAGACTAATACAAAGTAAGCTCTATGAAACAAGAGATAAAGAACGGAATCTAATCATAGCCAACACACAACTTGATACCAATGTAATCAAGTGCGAAATTACAAGGGAGGATGGATGAAACGAACCACAAAGAACTCTATCTCTAAATGCTTTGAAGGTGTGAAGTGTGTAATTGGCATGTCTTCAAATGAATCCTTCCAAGCATATTTATAGTCTTCAAGTGACTTGAAGGCTTACTTCAATAAATGTACTCTTGGGCTGTCTTGGACTTTGAGGGAGAGTGGGGAAGTGGTTGGCGTATTCCTCACTTCATGCGCCCACTTTCCTCAAAAATAGCAACTGTGTACTTGATCTCCAAGTTCATACTTCAACGCCTTGTACTCCCAAGCTTTCTCCATGTTGTACACTCTTTGAATCAGCAACAACTCCTTTGAATAAGTCTTTCCATGTTTTTTTAATGTTGTTGACACAAAGTAGCTCTTGGAACGGTTTATGCATAAAATGTTATTTATGCCTAAATCTTTCTTTTCCAAATTCCTCCACGTTTCTAGCTCATTCTCCAATCATATTGCAACCTGAAATATGGACATACAATATATACTATACCGATTAGTACATAAATTAATAATCAAGAAATGTACAACTATATAAATTCCAGTACAGTACAGGAAATCATCTGAGATGTCATCTGGAATCTGGAAAATCATTCAGGATATCACCTGCGTTTTACACTAATAGGATGTATAGTGATATATCTCTCGAAGATTGAATTAATGGGATTTAAGGCTCAAAGTGCAAGTTCATGAAAGCGGGTGCCCTATGCATTTGGCTCTCTTGCTCTATTTATAGTGTTTTAACTCAACCTCGAACAGGAATTAGTTGGTGAAAAATGTGAATGGTTTTGTCGGTATCTCCATAATTTGTTTAGTAGATTCTTTGGTAAGTTGTTTTTGTCTGCAAGTTCATGCCGCATGTGTTGTACCATATGAAGTATTACATGTACCAACGATTTTCTACTCTGTTATTACACCACCTGTCTTTATTATGGGCAAAATATACATTAGTGGTAAGTGGATTTCTCTTCAACTTCATGCTGCATTGGTGGTACCATATGAATTATTATGTGTACGGAATACCAACAATTTTCTACCTTTTATTACATCACTGCCTTTATGGAGAATTCTGAGATTTAAAATTAAAGTAATGTGATAACTGTAATCCTAAGTTTTGGTGAATAAAGTTGGAGTTAACAACTCAATACTGGTGTTTGCTCAAAAAAAAAAAACCAGCTCAACACCCGTGGTTTTATTATTCTTTGGCACACTTAATCTTGGGTGACATTTCATTGCTCTTCGAGTTTTGCCATACAAGCATACTCCGATCTTGTGCAGACCGGAAGCGATCCAAACGGGTGCTTGCATCTTCATTGAACCAAATATCGTTTCTTGTACGTCAAATAAACAATGATGACGGAAATTGGAGAACTAAGGAGGAACTACAAGTGAACACTCTCAAACTCAACATTCAAAGGAATCCACCAAAGAGGAAGAGCAATAAACAAGAAGAAATCCTTCTTCTAATCTATATATATATATATATATATATATATATATATATATATATATATATATAAAGAAAATATTGTCTTTTGGTATTCTTTTCTTTCAAAAATAAGATTTTCCCTCTAAAATAGTGACAATTCTAGAAGCTATTGTTAATAGTCTTTTTAATGTGTTTCCTAATAAATGTTTTTTTTTAAAAAAGAACTAAAATATCTTGCAAAATAATTGGGCTTATATTCAATTTAACAAGATCCTTTTTATCAATTCTTGATCCTGTTGGAAATTAAATTAATAAGCACCACAGATTAAACAAAGATTTAATCAACAGTAGGGGATTTTATTGATCAAGTCAAACGTACCAATTAAGCCAATAGCAAAACCGAAAGCCAAGGAACAGGAAAAACCAAACAGAAACAAGAAATCAAACGGTTAGAAAACTTATCGTGATTTGATCGAGTCGCCTTAGGAAGACTGTCCTAAGAGAAAATATTGCCCCCAATTGGTGCAACTCAGGTACAGGCAAATTTCTCCGAGGATAAAACGATCACGGACTACGTACCACAAAGCAGCACACAGGTAGGTAGTCACCGGCGGTCCTATCTCAATCGCCTTGAATCTCACGAACAAATCTCTATGAACGGGAGTAATCGATCAATGAATAAAAGCAAGAGAATTGTGTTTCTCTTCAATTCTCATACACCAAAAACGACTGGAGGGATTATGGTATTTATATGTATGGTAAAACTAGAGTTTTAGGGCTTAAAGAAACCTAAAACTGAACTAATTCGGCCCAGGAAAAACACCAGATCCGACGCCAGCGCGGCCGCCCTCGAGGCGTGCGCGACCGCGCTAGGCTCCAGAAACTTTTGGTGAGCTTAAGACAAACAAGCGCGGCCGCCCTTGGCATGAGCGCGGCCGCCCTCCTTGCCAGAAACTCCAAACGCGTTTTTTCCTTTGCCAAATTCAGTCCAAACACAACAACACAACTATGTCATAGATCTATGGACTTCCATACCACAAATATCAAATATTCCAACAATCCCCCACAAGTTCATAGAAATATGACGTGTACAGATTGTCCATTGCCATGCTTTCAATAATGGTACCTTCCGGCTTGAACCACTACCTATGTTATCCAACGCAAACCTCCACAGGACCAGATGAACGGGTGTCTTGAATCTGATGCCTTTGGATGTAGAGGCCTTTGCTGGTAACAAGCACGACAAAAGCTATGATAGGCCCTCTATCGAACACTTGACGCTTATAAGCCATACGTCCCGATCCTCTATCATGAATGCTTTCAAGGAATAACCCAAATTCCTCTAGTTGCGGCCAACAACAACACTCACTTAGCTGGGCATCTCAGAAGATGTACTGCTAACATCTTGTCTAAAAGACTTGATCCCATTCAAAGTTCCAAACTTTTACTAAATTAGCAAAGCAATGAGCACCTCTAGGCTATTCGGGGTTAGACTCGGACATGTAACATGTCAATCTATTTATTAGTGCTCCGACTCACCCCACGCTTGTTATTACCACATTGAATATCCTTTGTGGGATCTCCACTCAGGTAGATTGGGTTGCTACTTTGCGTTTGAGTCGACGGGGTTCATCCCATCCCCAACCTAGATTTTTGAACTAGAGCAAATTCTAGCCCTTTGGTTAAAGGATCAGCTGTGTTATCCTTGGTACCAACATAATCAACAGCTATCACCTTCCGAGACACTAGATCCCTTATAGATTTTAATCTAATTTGGATGTGCCTCCTAGTTTTGCAGTTGTACTTGACACTTTTCAGTTTCTCAATTGTGGCAGTGTTGTCACAATGTACAGAGATAACAGGCATAGGCTTACTGACCATGGGCAACTCAGACATAAGTCCTCGAAGCCATTCAGCTTCCAATCTAGTAGTATCAAGAGCAACTAATTCAGCCTCAAATGTAGACCTAGACAACAGAGTTTGTTTGGTCGACCTCCAAGCGACTGCAGCTCCGCCTAAGGTGAAAATATACCCCGTACAGCCATAACTCCCGGAGTTATAGGCAATCCAGCTTGCATCACTATATCCTTCAAGAACAGAAGGATATCTCCCGTAATGCAGCCCAAGGTAAACCGTTCCCTTTAAGTACTTGAGAACTCTATCAAGAGCTTCCCAATGTGCTTTACTTGGACATTGAGTATATCTAGCCAACCTAGTTACCGAGTAGGATATATCCGGTCTAGTACAGTTGGCAAGATACATCAAACTTCCAATTATTTGAGAATATCTCAACTGAGCCATCGGTACTCCACTTTCATTCTTAGTAAGAGCAGATGAAGGGTCATATGGAGTTTTAGCCACTTTGCAATTCTTATAACCAAATTTCTCAATTACACTTTCAGTATAATGAGATTGCGAGATGGTTATGCCACTAGTTGAACGAGTCAACCTAAGGCCAAGAATCACACTTGCTACTCCCATATCCTTCATCTCAAACTTACTTTTCAAGAATGCCTTAGTAGTATCAATTATCCTCATATCTGTTCCAAACAACAGAATATCATCGACATACAGACATAAGACAATACTACTATCACCAATACTCTTGCTATAAACACACTTATCAAACTCATTAGTAACAAAGCCAAACGATGAGACAATTTTATCAAATTTCTCATGCCACTGCTTAGGGGCTTGTTTAAGTCCATACAAGGACTTAACAAGTTTACAAACCTTTCTCTCATTGCCAGGGGCCTCAAAACCTTCAGGTTGATCCATATAAATTTCTTCCTCTAGATCGCCATGCAAGAACGCGGTCTTAACATCCATCTGATGGATAGGAAGATCATATACAGAGGCCAATGCGATAAGCATTCGGATTGTAGTCATTCTAGCAACTGGCGAATAGGTATCGAAATAGTCTATTCCTTCCATTTGCTTGAATCCCTTAGCCACTAACCTAGCCTTAAACTTGTCAACGGTTCCATCCGGTTTCAGTTTCCTTTTAAAGACCCACTTACATCCTATCGTGCTACAACCAGGAGGGAGATCGACCAATTCCCATGTCCCATTAGAGACAATAGAATCCATCTCACTCTTAACAGCATCCTTCCACTGCTTGGCATCAGAAGTAGCCATAGCAGCCTTGAAGGTTAGAGGATCACCCTCGACATTGTAAGTGATAAAATCATTTCCAAAGTCCTTGGTGGTCCTTGCCCGTTTGCTCCTTCTTAGTTCAATCTCATCGTCAGAATGAGTTGCACTGGAATCAACCCCCACATTGGTCAGCTCCTCTACTTGAGCAGGAATAGAATTAGTGGTTGGGTTGGATTCCTTAGGAAGTCCGTTCTTCATAGGAAACACATCCTCAAAAAATGTTGCATCACGTAACTCAACTATTGAGTTCACATCTATGCCAGAAATTTCAGATTTTATAATGAGAAATCTCAATGCATAACTTGTTTCAGAATAACCTATAAAGATAGCATCAACAGTTTTAGGTCCAAGCTTTTTCCTTTTATGTGCTGGTACAAGTACCTTTGCAAGGCACCCCCACACTTTTAAGTGTTTCAAGCTAGCCTGTCGACCTCTCCAAAGTTCAAACGGGCTTTCCTTTCTATGTTTAGGAGGGACTCTATTCAGAATATGGCAAGCCGTATTCAAAGCCTCTCCCCACATATATTTGGGCAGTCCAGAACTTATAAGTAAACTGTTAATCATATTAGTAAGGGTTCTATTCTTACGTTCTGCAACACCATTTGATTGAGGGGTGTAGGGAGGAGTCTCTTCATGTACTATTCCGTTTTCTTGGCAATAATACATGAAGGGGTTAGACTCATATTCACCTCCTCTATCAGACCTTAACCGTTTAAGTTTCTTGCCAGTTTGTGTTTCTGCTTCATTCTTAAATATAATGAATTTATCTAATGCTTCATCCTTAGAATTAAGCAAGAACACATAACAGTATCTACTAGCATCATCAATAAAGGTGAGAAAGTATTTCTTTTTGTCTTTGGTCAACACGCCATTAAATTCACAAATATCAGTATGAACTAAATCTAGAATTTCAGAATTTCTCACAACCGACTTAAACGGACCTTTTGTAGATTTAGCTTCAACACATACATGACATTTAGAATTCTTATCAATAGCATGTTTAGGAATAATATCTAAGTTCATCATTCTTTTCACAGAATCATAGTTAATATGTCCTAAATAACCATGCCAAACATCTGAAGATTTAATGGAATAAGAAACAGGATAATCAATAGAACTAAAATTATTGTGCGAACAAACATCAGTTTCAACTCTAATTTTAAATAAACCATCCGAGGAATAACCTTTCCCCACAAAACTACCAGAATCCAAAATTATAACCTTATTACACTTAAATGAAATCTCAAATCCTTCCCTAACTAGACTAGAACCACTAATAATGTTGCGACGAATATCAGGAACGTGATACACTCGTTGCAAGGAAAGAATGCGCCCATTAGGAAACCTCAGGTCCACGCGTCCAGTTCCAAGCACCTTTGCAGCACTAGAGTTCCCCATCGTCACTAATCTACCACGCTCAGGCTGGTAAGACACAAATAGCAATTTATCAGCACAAACGTGCACATTTGCCCCAGTGTCAACTAGCCACTCGTTGGGTTCATAGACAGTAAAGATTTCAGGATAAGAAGTTACATACTTTGTAACATTGCAGGTCAGAGCGTCAACTCCGGGTGCGTCGAGTCGGGATCATCATAATCCTTCGGACCCAACACCATATTGACAGCAGGATGGTCATCAGCAGAGGCTTGTGGTCCTTTTCCTTTCTTGGACGGGCAGTCCCTAGAAAAGTGTCCACCTTCTCCACAATTCCAGCAGTTCTGTTTTGCTCTTGGCTTCCTAAAGTTATTTTTCTTAACTTTAAGCTTATCATGGTTTTCTTTATCCTTAGAAGTTTTCACACCCTTTCCTTTAAACTTGCTTTTACCGGTTATCATATTAGCAGCAGCCTCCACAGGTACACTCGGTTGGTTACCGTTATGCACCTCCTGAATCGCAATTGCATTCATCAACTCATTGAGTGACAAGCTTCCAGTACGATGCTTGAGGGTCATACCAAATTCCCCCCAAGATCGAGGAAACTTCTCAATGATAGCCATGACAGCGAACTTATCAGGAAGTCCCATGTCAGCATCCTTGAGTGATTGCAAAATGATTTGGAGTTCGTGCACTTGATCGGTAACCGACTTGCCCTCACTCATGTGATAATTCAGGAACTTTCCCACTTGGTACTTTTCCACACCGGATTCATCGGTCTTTGTACTTCTTGGAAAGCGAGTCCCACGGTGACGCGACGGTGAGAGGAGCGAGCAATAAACATCAAAGAGTGCATTCGACAAAGGCGGCCAGAATGCATCCTCGAACAACATCGTCTGCTCCTTCCACGGTTTAACGGCGGCCACATTAAGCTGGATCATCACCATTCGGAGCGGGACATTTAGATGTCGGTATACCGTATATACCCTTAATTGACAGCCAGATCTTCATGCGTTCAGACCAACGCTTGAAGTTCTTACCACCAAACTTCTCCGGAAGATCGGAGGTGTCAACTAGGGACTTAAAGGGAGAGCTAGAGGAACCACTAGACATGATCAAATAAAAACACTATTTTCTCTTAGACTGTTGGAAATTAAATTAATAAGCACCACAGATTAAACAAAGATTTAATCAACAGTAGGGGATTTTATTGATCAAGTCAAACGTACCAATTAAGCCAATAGCAAAACCGAAAGCCAAGGAACAGGATCAGGAAAAACCAAACAGAAACAAGAAATCAAACGGTTAGAAAACTTATCGTGATTTGATCGAGTCGCCTTAGGAAGACTGTCCTAAGAGAAAATATTGCCCCCAATTGGTGCAACTCAGGTACAGGCAAATTTCTCCGAGGATAAAACGATCACGGACTACGTACCACAAAGCAGCACACAGGTAGGTAGTCACCGGCGGTCCTATCTCAATCGCCTTGAATCTCACGAACAAATCTCTATGAACGGGAGTAATCGATCAATGAATAAAAGCAAGAGAATTGTGTTTCTCTTCAATACTCATACACCAAAAACGGCTGGAGGGATTATGGTATTTATATGTATGGTAAAACTAGAGTTTTAGGGCTTAAAGAAACCTAAAACTGATCTAATTCGGCCCAGGAAAAACACCAGATCCGACGCCAGCGCGGCCGCCCTCGAGGCGTGCGCGACCGCGCTAGGCTCCAGAAACTTTTGGTGAGCTTAAGACAAACAAGCGCGGCCGCCCTTGGCATGAGCGCGGCCGCCCTCCTTGCCAGAAACTCCAAACGCGTTTTTTCCTTTGCCAACTTCAGTCCAAACACAACAACACAACTATGTCATAGATCTATGGACTTCCATACCACAAATATCAAATATTCCAACAATCCCCCACAAGTTCATAGAAATATGACGTGTACAGATTGTCCATTGCCATGCTTTCAATAATGGTACCTTCCGGCTTGAACCACTACCTATGTTATCCAACGCAAACCTCCACAGGACCAGATGAACGGGTGTCTTGAATCTGATGCCTTTGGATGTAGAGGCCTTTGCTGGTAACAAACACGACAAAAGCTATGATAGGCCCTCTATCGAACACTTGACGCTTATAAGCCATACGTCCCGATCCTCTATCATGAATGCTTTCAAGGAATAACCCAAATTCCTCTAGTTGCGGCCAACAACAACACTCACTTAGTGGGCATCTCGGAAGATGTCTTGCTAACATCTTGTCTAAAAGACTTGATCCCATTCAAAGTTCCAAACTTTTACTAAATTAGCAGCAATGAGCACCTCTAGGCTATTCGGGGTTAGACTCGGACATGTAACATGTCAATCTATTTATTAGTGCTCCGACTCACCCCATGACTTGTTATTACCACATTGAATATCCTTTGTGGGATCTCCGCTCGAGGTAGATTGGGTTGCTACTGCGTTTGAGTCGAGACGGGGTTCGGTCCCATCCCCAACCTAGATTTTTGAACTAGAGCAAATTCTAGCCCTTTGGTTAAAGGATCAGTGTGTTATCCTTGGTACCAACATAATCAACGGCTATCACCTTCCGAGACACTAGATCCCTTATAGATTTTAATCTAATTTGGATGTGCCTCCTAGTTTTGCGGTTGTACTTGACACTTTTCGGTTTCTCAATTGTGGCGGTGTTGTCACAATGTACAGAGATAACGAGGCATAGGCTTGCTGACCATGGGCAACTCGGACATAAGTCCTCGAAGCCATTCGGCTTCCAATCTAGTAGTATCAAGAGCAACTAATTCGGCCTCAAATGTAGACCTAGACAACGAGTTTGTTTGAGTCGACCTCCAGCGGCTAACGGCTCCGCTAAGGTGAAAATATACCCCGTACGGCCATAACTCCGGAGTTATAGGCAATCCGGCTTGCATCACTATATCCTTCAAGAACGAAGGATATCTCCGTAATGCAGCCCAAGGGAAATCGTTCCCTTCAAGTACTTGAGAACTCTATCAAGAGCTTCCCAATGTGCTTTACTTGGACATTGAGTATATCTAGCCAACCTAGTTACCGAGTAGGATATATCCGGTCTAGTACAGTTGGCAAGATACATCAAACTTCCAATTATTTGAGAATATCTCAGCGAGCCATCGGTACTCCACTTTCATTCTTAGTAAGAGCAGATGAAGGGTCATATGGAGTTTTAGCCACTTTGCAATTCTTATAACCAAATTTCTCAATTACACTTTCAGTATAATGAGATTGCGAGATGGTTATGCCACTAGTTGAACGAGTCAACTTAAGGCCAAGAATCACACTTGCTACTCCCATATCCTTCATCTCAAACTTACTTTTCAAGAATGCCTTAGTAGTATCAATTATCCTCATATCTGTTCCAAACAACAGAATATCATCGACATACAGACATAAGACAATACTACTATCACCAATACTCTTGCTATAAACACACTTATCAAACTCATTAGTAACAAAGCCAAACGATGAGACAATTTTATCAAATTTCTCATGCCACTGCTTAGGGGCTTGTTTAAGTCCATACAAGGACTTAACAAGTTTACAAACCTTTCTCTCATTGCCAGGGGCCTCAAAACCTTCAGGTTGATCCATATAAATTTCTTCCTCTAGATCGCCATGCAAGAACGCGGTCTTAACATCCATCTGATGGATAGGAAGATCATATACAGAGGCCAATGCGATAAGCATTCGGATTGTAGTCATTCTAGCAACTGGCGAATAGGTATCGAAATAGTCTATTCCTTCCATTTGCTTGAATCCCTTAGCCACTAACCTAGCCTTAAACTTGTCAACGGTTCCATCCGGTTTCAGTTTCCTTTTAAAGACCCACTTACATCCTATCGTGCTACAACCAGGAGGGAGATCGACCAATTCCCATGTCCCATTAGAGACAATAGAATCCATCTCACTCTTAACAGCATCCTTCCTTTGCTTGGCATCGAAGTAGCCATAGCGGCCTTTGAAGGTTAGAGGATCACCCTCGACATTGTAAGTGATAAAATCATTTCCAAAGTCCTTGGTGGTCCTTGCCGTTTGCTCCTTCTTAGTTCAATCTCATCGTCGAGAATGAGTTGCCTGGAATCAACCCCCACATTGGTCGGCTCCTCTACTTGAGCAGGAATAGAATTAGTGGTTGGGTTGGATTCCTTAGGAAGTCCGTTCTTCATAGGAAACACATCCTCAAAAAATGTTGCATCACGTAACTCAACTATTGAGTTCACATCTATGCCAGAAATTTCAGATTTTATAATGAGAAATCTCAATGCATAACTTGTTTCAGAATAACCTATAAAGATAGCATCAACAGTTTTAGGTCCAAGCTTTTTCCTTTTATGTCTTGGTACAAGTACCTTTGCAAGGCACCCCCACACTTTTAAGTGTTTCAAGCTAACTTTGTCGACCTCTCCAAAGTTCAAACGGGCTTTCCTTTCTATGTTTAGGAGGGACTCTATTCGAATATGGCAAGCCGTATTCAAAGCCTCTCCCCACATATATTTGGGCAGTCCAGAACTTATAAGTAAACTGTTAATCATATCAGTAAGGGTTCTATTCTTACGTTCTGCAACACCATTTGATTGAGGGGTGTAGGGAGGAGTCTCTTCATGTACTATTCCGTTTTCTTGGCAATAATACATGAAGGGGTTAGACTCATATTCACCTCCTCTATCAGACCTTAACCGTTTAAGTTTCTTGCCGGTTTGTGTTTCTGCTTCATTCTTAAATATAATGAATTTATCTAATGCTTCATCCTTAGAATTAAGCAAGAACACATAACAGTATCTACTAGCATCATCAATAAAGGTGAGAAAGTATTTCTTTTTGTCTTTGGTCAACACGCCATTAAATTCACAAATATCAGTATGAACTAAATCTAGAATTTCAGAATTTCTCACAACCGACTTAAACGGACCTTTTGTAGATTTAGCTTCAACACATACATGACATTTAGAATTCTTATCAATAGCATGTTTAGGAATAATATCTAAGTTCATCATTCTTTTCACAGAATCATAGTTAATATGTCCTAAACGACCATGCCAAACATTTGAAGATTCAATGGAATAAGAAACAGGATAATCAATAGAACTAAAATTATTGTGCGAACAAACATCAGTTTCAACTCTAATTTTAAATAAACCATCCGAGGAATAACCTTTCCCCACAAAACTACCAGAATCCAAAATTATAACCTTATTACACTTAAATGAAATCTCAAATCCTTCCCTAACTAGACTAGAACCACTAATAATGTTGCGACGAATATCAGGAACGTGATACACTCGTTGCAAGGAAAGAATGCGCCCATTAGGAAACCTCAGGTCCACGCGTCCAGTTCCAAGCACCTTTGCAGCACTAGAGTTCCCCATCGTCACTAATCTACCACGCTCGAGTGGTAAGACACAAATAGCAATTTATCGGCACAAACGTGCACATTTGCCCCGGTGTCAACTAGCCACTCGTTGGGTTCATAGACAGAAAAGATTTCGGGATAAGAAGTTACATACTTTGTAACATTGCGGGTCGGGCGTCAACTCCGGGTGCGTCGAGTCGGGATCATCATAATCCTTCGGACCCAACACCATATTGACAGCGGGATGGTCATCGGCGAGGCTTGTGGTCCTTTTCCTTTCTTGGACGGGCAGTCCCTAGAAAAGTGTCCACCTTCTCCACAATTCCAGCAGTTCTGTTTTGCTCTTGGCTTCCTAAAGTTATTTTTCTTAACTTTAAGCTTATCATGGTTTTCTTTATCCTTAGAAGTTTTCACACCTTTTCCTTTAAACTTGCTTTTACCGGTTATCATATTAGCAGCAGCCTCCACAGGTACACTCGGTTGGTTACCGTTATGCACCTCCTGAATCGCAATTGCATTCATCAACTCATTGAGTGACAAGCTTCCAGTACGATGCTTGAGGGTCATACCAAATTCCCCCCAAGATCGAGGAAACTTCTCAATGATAGCCATGACAATGAACTTATCAGGAAGTCCCATGTCAGCATCCTTGAGTGATTGCAAAATGATTTGGAGTTCGTGCACTTGATCGGTAACCGACTTGCCCTCACTCATGTGATAATTCAGGAACTTTCCCACTTGGTACTTTTCCACACCGGATTCATCGGTGCTGTACTTCTTGGAAAGCGAGTCCCACAGTGACGCAGCAGTGAGAGGAGCAGAGCAATAAACATCAAAGAGTGCATTCGACAAAGCTGACAGAATGCATCCTCGAACAACATCGTCCTGCTCCTTCCACAGTTTAACAGCAGCCACATTAACTGGATCATCACCATTCAGAGCGGGACATTTAGATGTCAGTATACCAGATATACCCTTAATTGACAGCCAGATCTTCATGCGTTCAGACCAACGCTTGAAGTTCTTACCACCAAACTTCTCCGGAAGATCGGAGGTGTCAACTAGGGACTTAAAGGGAGAGCTAGAGGAACCACTAGACATGATCAAATAAAAACACTATTTTCTCTTAGACTGTTGGAAATTAAATTAATAAGCACCACAGATTAAACAAAGATTTAATCAACAGTAGGGGATTTTATTGATCAAGTCAAACGTACCAATTAAGCCAATAGCAAAACCGAAAGCTAAGGAACAGGATCAGGAAAAACCAAACAGAAACAAGAAATCAAACGGTTAGAAAACTTATCGTGATTTGATCGAGTCGCCTTAGGAAGACTGTCCTAAGAGAAAATATTGCCCCCAATTGGTGCAACTCGGGTACGAGGCAAATTTCTCCGAGGATAAAACGATCACGGACTACGTACCACAAGCGGCACGCGGGTAGGTAGTCACGGCGGTCCTATCTCAATCGCCTTGAATCTCACGAACAAATCTCTATGAACGGGAGTAATCGATCAATGAATAAAAGCAAGAGAATTGTGTTTCTCTTCAATACTCATACACCAAAAACGGCTGGAGGGATTATGGTATTTATATGTATGGTAAAACTAGAGTTTTAGGGCTTAAAGAAACCTAAAGCGATCTAATTCGGCCCGGAAAAACACCGGATCCGACGCGGCGCGGCCGCCCTCGAGGCGTGCGTGACCGCGCTAGGCTCCAGAAACTTTTGGTGAGCTTAAGACAAACAAGCGCGGCCGCCCTTGGCATGAGCGCGGCCGCCCTCCTTGCCAGAAACTCCAAACGCGTTTTTTCCTTTGCCAAATTCAGTCCAAACACAACAACACAACTATGTCATAGATCTATGGACTTCCATACCACAAATATCAAATATTCCAACAGATCCTTATCGTCAACATTTTTTATTATTTTTAACATCAATATGGAGTTTTTCCCCAAAAAAAAAACATCAACATGGATACTTTTGACATTATTTATTTAATTTTAAGAAATATATGCTTTCTGTCACACTACAAACTACACACTTTTCTCACAGGGTATTCCACTACAAATTACTCCCTCCATCTCATCCAATTTAGAATTTTCTCTTATGACACATAAATTTAGAAATATTAATACAATAAGAGGAGAGAATGAGTGGAATAGGTATTGTGAGTATAAAAATTAAAATATGAGATAGAACGAGTGAGGGGCATAGTAAGGAGATTGTTGTTATTAGTATAACAACTGATTCTAATTTAATATAAAAATAATATAAATTTGCCATTTTGGGATATTATAAGTCTAGTGAGACACTCAAAATGAAAAATTATCCTAAGTCGGGTGGGACGGCGGGAGTATATACTTTCTAAAATGGAAATATTTATTATATTTATATTAATGAGACTCACATATCATAATTAGAACAACAACTCATTTTCTCTCTCCAACCTCATTTTTCATGCTTACAACACTCAATTTAATAACATTTTACCTTAATTTCCGAGTAAATAATAAGTGTGTAGTTTATAATAGAACGAAGGGAGTATAATCCAACTGGACTTTTTTGTTGATCACCCACTTTATATAAATGAAATTTTATAATTCCATGTTTATTTTATTTACTATTTTACTGATTTTATTGATATTCCCACATTATATAGATGAAAATATTAGTATATAAAAGACTAATTTGCTGACTTTCTGGCGTCACGTTTCTAAAAAAAAATAAAAAAATCTGGTGTCATGCACCTTTCGACGAAAGAGTCATTATTTCGTGTTGATTTAAGATTTTTTTTTTGGATTTTATTTCATTAAAAAATTGGATAAATGTTACATTAGTTTTAACTGTAGTTGTTAATTTTGATTTTTGTTTATTTAATTATATCAAAATTATACAAATTATAAAAAATACCAAAAGTCGATACAATTGTTGTCATAATAAGGCTAATAAATATGTTGACTAATTAGATGATTTTGTTTTAATTATTACTACTTTGTCTCTTAATGAACTTCAATGTAAGAAATTTTTGTTTTAAAATTGTCTTTTTTATAAAAAGCTTTGTTCTGAATGTTTTTTTTTACTAAATTTCTTTCACTATTTATTTTATTATCGTAAATAAAATGTTTAAAAGTGAATAATAAAAATATTTATCTTCTTTCCAAAAGCGAGTACTTCAAATTCAAATGAATTGTCCTTTTAGAATAAAAAATAAATCGATATCAAACTTTTGATTTAGGGATATTTTAAAAATATTTATTTGAGTAAAGATGCATAAATACACTTGCTATTCCAAATTTTTTATTTTACAATTATATAATGAATATTAAAATAACAAAGCAGTAAAATAAATCATTTAAGGAAAAATATTTTAAAATAACAATTCCTATTGGAATAATCACTGAAGTTCCTTACATCACGAAATATGTATTTACAAAAATCTTCCAAAATTTATAATATTCATTGTTTTGGTTAAATAATTATAACCTATATATACTTTCATTAGTTTTAACTTTTTATTATAAATTATTTTGGACTCATAATTAATATATTATAATTATATAACATCATTTAAACAAAATATGTTAATATAATAAAATTTTGTTTATACCATGCAATGCATTGGTGCAATACTAGTAATAGCCAAAGGCTTAATAATTCATTAACTTAAAATCTGCCCTTTGCATTAAAAAAATGATCTATTTATATAGCTATTACAAAACTTCTGGATTACTGACTTTTGATAAACCCGAATAGCTAAGGATTAAACATATAAATGAAGTGACATTTGGACAGTAAAGAAAATGAAAGGCCATTGACTGGTGACACTTGAACCTGGACAAAATCATTCAAAATCCGAACCAAAAACATGTTGCAGCAGAATGTAGTCAGCAACGCGCGCCTTGACCAAAACTGCCATAACTCCGTGCACGAACCATATTTTTGCGAACTGTTTTTTTTATTAGAAAGTAAACTCACATAGATTTCTAAGCATGTATGGCACTCCTCCTAGAACCTTCTGAGCTGATACAGACAAATCAGCAAAGTAGACTGAATTTCTTGAACGGCACATTTTGGGCTACACTTAATTCACCTCTGTTTTCTTGATCCTTTGGCAACATAACTAGTTCACAATAACCTGGTGTTATTCCGGTATCATTCTCCCTGGGTTGAAGAAAACTCGCCCTCGAGTCTAGTTCCACTTCCGCTCCATGATATGGGGAAAGATCAGCGACATTGAAAGTTGAAGATACACCATAATGGTCTGGGAGTTCAGTTATGGGAGCAATGACAGTACTGAAACTCTTGATAAATCTCCGATAGAAAGATGCTAAGCCATGAAAACTCCTTATATCATGAATTGATTTTGGAATTGGTTAGCTTGTGATTGCTTTAATCTTACTCGGATCCATCTTTATGCCGCTGCTGGAAACAACATAGCCTAAGAAGATAAGGCTATCTGTGAAGAAATGATTCCATTTTCGCCTCTTGGACCTTGGTAACTGAGTTGTCCACCATTTCCACAACTTTGCTTGAAAACTTCCGTAGGTAAATTGGACTTTAGTCATTAGCTGAAGTAGTTTAGATATTGTTTGATTCATCCCTACTTTTCCCAAATCGGCTACCTTCTAGTCCCATAACACAATATAGCAGAATGTACTTTTCCAAGCATGAGGAAATCAGTACACAAACTTCGTGCAGATTTTCTCAAGAAAAATGGATCAGATTGATCTTGGGCATGCTTTGGCGCATACACCAGTAAAGAGTCTGGTGTCACAAGTAGTGCATATTCGTAGCTTAAGGATAAATAAGAACCGAATTTATTAAGGGTTCAAACCTTTGTAATTTCCACTATTCCATCTTCTCGCTTATCCATAATTAGATACCCATTTTCAGAGTACTCATCATAGATTGGAGGTAGGCTCCAATCTACTTCTCGTCCTTCATAAAAGCTAGAAAAAGAGAAGATATCTTCGAACTTCATCGAAATACCATTGTTAACTTGCCCATATTCAGTAACCATCTCAACAACATGCTTGTTGTTGTGGTTGGTTCTCGGTCTTCCTTCCAAGTGCAACATATTACTTTGCACCGAGGAATCTTAGCAGGATCTACCGCTCTGATACCAATCTGATGACGGACCAAGAAATTCAGTCTAATTTGCTGATTTGTCTGTATCAGCTCAGAAGGTTCTAGGAGGAGTGCCATACATGCTTAGAAAGCTATGTGAGTCTACTTTCTAATAAAAAAAACGGTTTGCAAAAATATGGTTCGTGCATGGAGTTATGACAGTTTTGGTCAAGGCGCGCGTTGCTGACTACATTCTGCTGCAGCATGTTTTTGGTTAGGATTTTGAATGGTTTTGTCCAGGTTCAAGTGTCACCAGTCAATGGCCTTTCATTTTCTTTACAGTCCAAAGGTCACTTTATTTATATGTTTAATCCTTAGCTATTCTCGAGTTTATCAAAAGTCAGTAATCCAGATGTTTTGTAATAGCTATATAAATAGATCATTTTTGTAATGCAAAGGGCAGATTCTAAGTTAATGAATTATTAAGCCTTTGGCTATTATTAGAAGAAGGATTTCTTCTTGTTTATTGCTATTCCTCTTTGGTGGATTCCTTTGAGTGTTGAGTTTGAGAGTGTTCACTTGTAGTTCCTCCTTAGTTCTCCAATTTCCGTCATTAAATTGGTATCAGAGCTATGGTCGATATGCTTCAGCGGCACCATACAAACCGGGAAGCGATGGTGAAAGATCTACGGAGACAAGTGCAACAACTCAGGCATCGTCTTGCATGCTATGAGACTTTGAAACATGATGATTCGTGTCATGATTTAAAATTATTGACAGCAAGTGATCGTGAGTAGATTTCCCTTTCCAATCACACTTTTGACGAGGTGTCGATTGAAGAGGCTTCTCATAGATTTGATTATCGATTTAACCTTACATTCCAAAAAGTTTATGATAATGAGATTTCTGAAAATCTTGAATGACCATTTTCACATTCAACGAGTGAGGAAATTGTTGTTGATTGGGATAAAACTCCGGTCTCTGATGAAGATCCAACATATGACGAAGAACCTGAGGAGTCCATTTGTGTTCTTGATGATCCAACTTACGATGAAGAGAGTGAAGTGCCTAACGGTATTAACGGAAACAATTGTGTGAAGGTAAGCTTGTTTAAACATTCATATTATTGGTTTCATGGAGAAAAAACATGATTCATTTGCCTTTGTTCAAGGCAATCATGGCATCTTAATTCAACATAAATGTAATGTTAGGAAAATTCTTTTACATTTCAAAATTCGAGGACGAATTTTCTCCAACCAAGGGAGAATGATGTGGGAAAGAACCACCTTGATATCATTAAGATTCATTGTTGATGGAGTTGGTTTCGGTTCAAGAGACTATGAAAAGATCAGTTCTCTTTTGGAGTCTAAAATAATAAATACCAGAAGTTTGGGTCCAATTCAAGGACAATCTGGTAATTATAACTAACTTTCCAGCAGCTGAATGACATATCCCCGGAAAGATCTTCGAGTCTAGTTTGCAACACACTTTTCGGATCGTGTTTTGGAATTTTCTAGAATAAGTTATGACCATTTTACCAAGGGCTGCGCACATGGACATGTACATCCGAATTTGACCAAGACTATTGGATTTTAATGTCTTTTGGTGTTTCTATGTTATCTTATCAACAATACTTAATTGTTAGGTCTATCCTTTTAGTTTATGACAATTCCTAAGCTTGAAGGGATGTTTAAAGTAAACTATAAATACCTTACAAATTGTCATTGTAATGGATATAGTTGAGTTATATAAAATATATTGAGTCTTTGACTTGTTTAAGAAGATGGATTTCTTCTTGTTATATCTTATTCCTTAGGTTGGGTGCCTTTGGGTGGCGATTTTAACTCATATTCTTAGGTGGATTCCTTTGAATATTGAGTTGTTTACCCTATAGAGTGTTCACTTGTGTTACCTCCGATTTCTTCTCCACTTTTTCAGCCTCAAACAATCTACTATTTCACGGTCTAGTAGTGAAGCTGAGTATCGGGCTTTGACAATCACCACTGCAGAGCTCCGATGGTTCTCTTATCTATTTCGTGAACTAAGGATACCTTCTCTCCGCCTTCGTTGGTTGGTGATAACCTTTCGGCTCTTCGTATGGCCCGAAATCCTGTCTTTCACGTTCGCACTCACCACATAGAGATCGATTATCACTTCATCCGAGAATTAGCCACTCGTGGTTTTTTGAAGTTGCATTATGTCTCTACCAATGATCAACTGGCCGAAGTATTCATAAAAGGTTTGTCTAAACCACGCTTTCAAGTGTTGTCGGTCAAGCTGTGCCTTCCATACGGACGTCTAGCTTGAGGGGGTGGGTATTGGCCAAGATTACAAGATGTACATATCACAAATAAGATTTCCACATATTGATTAGAATCAAACACTGATTTTGTAGATATTGTGTTTATCTTTTTGTAACAGAGTATTCATAGAATTCTAGCCTAGATTAAGAGATCGTTTCCGTAAATAATAACGTAGGTAGGAACTCTCATGTTTGTAACCTATATATTGTAATTATTATGAATACAAATATCATGATGGATAATTTCTCCAAACCTGTATTCTTCTCTGCCTATCTTTTCTAACAACCAAAAAATAACTGATTTTCAATATCATCTGATACTTGAGCATATCATCTTTGACAATAGGTGCTTGAGTTGACTTATTTACCGGGGAGTTTATCTTCTAAATAATTTGATTTTGTTTTGGGTGAATTCCTTTGTTAATGCAAATGAAAATTTATTACTTCCTCCGTCCCAAAATGTTTGTCCCATTTGACTTTTTTGTTGAAATTTGACCACAAATATATGACAATTTAATTATGTTCATGAAATTCTAAAAATTCCTATTGATTCACCATTAATAATATTATCAACAACAACTTTTAGAATTTCATGAACATGATTAATCTCTCATAAATTTGTGATCAAAGTTCAACAAAAAAGTCAAATAGGACAAACATTTTGGGACGGAGGGAGTATGTCATTCTAATACTAGTATTTTTGTGAAAGAGATATTTGCCTTCCTGCATATGGTAATAATGCCTAGCGGATTTCAAAAGAGTCAAAATAGATAGGCTCAAACTACTCTTTCGGAGAAAGAAGCAAATTGAGCCAATAACTATATCTACATCAATTCACGCAGAGAATTTCCTTGAGAAAGTTGCTAAATTTCCTATAAAAGAAACGAAACAGTTAAGTTATTGCAGTCGGCAGCAAGTAAGTGTGACAGAGGTCAGAGAATTTTAGCTAGCCGGTATGTAATTGAGTAACATAAAGTCAACAACAACTAGCTCGAGTATTACCATTCTTATTGCATAAAAGGATATACAATCAGTCAATTTTAACTCTTACCTCACATATCCTTATAATAGCAGCACTCCTATGAAAGACGAGTTTCTAATTAATATTAATATTACCGTTAGGCTCGACCCATAAGGGGGGCAGCCAAGGCACCAGCCCAGGACCCAACATTCCTAGAGGCCCATCCAAGATATACATAAGCCTTTCAAAGTTGGATTTAAGATAAATGAGTAAATGAAGATAATCTCGTTGCTTGTTCTTCTCTTTTCTTTGATTTTTGAGGTAAGGTTTTATTTCCCCCTCATTGTACTATTCTATTAATAAAATTTAGGGGGCTTTGCCCTTTTCGATTAAAAAATATAAAATAGATAAATAAGTAAATAAATAAAAGGTAACATTTATGTTTTGGTCCAAAAAAATTTAAAAACGGATGATGAAGATAATCTCATTCTTACATAATATTTGAAATTAATAAAATTTTAGTCTATCTTAGAAATGATTTTTTTTTTTTTGAAATTAGAAATGAGGCCTTATTAAAACAGATTTACAATATTTAACTTGTCAAACTCGTGCAATTTTAAGGTGAAATACATGAAATATTATTACATAGATTTCTTCAATGGTATGCCATATAGTTTTACATATAACCAATGAGATTCAACTATTTATAAAAATAAATTCTGTAGAAAGTAAAAATAAGTAAGTTATAAAATAGTATTACGTAGATTTCAATTGTTATGGAACAAAATCATCTAAAGTAAAAATTAATTAATTAGGAAGCAGTAAGTATTACATATGAATATATGAATATATATATATATATATATATATACTCCCTCCGTCCCGCTAATATCCCCACTACTGTTTGCGCGGAAATTAAGGAATATGATATTTTAATAAAATGTTGTGAATGTAAAAGTAAAATAGGAGAGAGAATGAGTGGAGGGAATAGTAAATTATAATGGTGTTGTGAGTATTAAAATAATGTAGGAGAGAGAATGAGTGGAGTAGGGTGAATATTTTATTAATATAAAGTTTCCTTTTTGGGAGTTTGCGGTTTGTAATGGGACGCCCAAAAAGGAAAGTGTGCGGTTTGTAGCGGGACGGAGGGAGTATATATACTCCCTCCGTCCATTTACATGCTTCACAGTTACTGTTTACACGGTTATTAAGGAGGGAGTATTATATTGAAAGTGTTGCGAGTGTGAAAGTAAAATAGGAGAGAGAAAGAGTAGAGGGAATAGTAAATTATAATAGTGTTGTGAGTATTAAATTAATGTAGGAGAGAGAATGAGGGGGGTAGGGTTAATATTTTAATGATATAAAGTTTCCTTTTTAGGTAAAAAACAAAGTGTGAAGTATGTATTTGGACGCCCAAGATAGAAAGTGTGAAGTAAGTAAATGGACGGGAGGGAGTATATATATATATATATATATATATATATATATATATATGATCATATATTTATTCTTCTTTGATTAACATGGTGAGACTTTTTTTTCTTTTTTATATTTCCAAAATCATATGAAATATTAGGAATTAGAATTTAAATATAAATAATGCTCTACTTATTTATATAATTTACTTTGACAAAGATTTATTTCTTCAGTAACAAATTTTCAATATCCGAGAGTTAAGAGAAAAGTGTGTCCTTTCGTCCTCCCAAAGAATATATATAAAGGAGAGGTGACTAAATGATCCATTCATCCCCCAAACATGGCTGGAATCAAAGCCTTGCTTGCAATCATTCTTCTACTCTTTCTAATAACCTTCTTTCACATCCCAAAAGCTTCCTCTAAACCTGCTGGCTTTAGCCTAAAGCTCATTCGTGCCTCCCACAGAAATAGTACCTTTCGTGAGAGGTATAAGTCCTATGTCCATGCCTCAAAGGCCCGAGCTTCATACTGGACTTCGTTTAATAAATCAACTGCTAACAAAACCATTCATACTGATATGATCCAGCCTCCTCTCACAAAGGAGGTAGATAGAATCGTGGTTGAAATGAGGATAGGAACCCCAGCTCAGAAAGTATTCCTAGTATTTGACACCGGGAGTTTTCTTTCGTGGACACAGTGTGCTTCTTGCACCACATGTTTCCCCCAATCAACAGCCAAGTTCAATCCCCTACTATCCACCACCTATCGTGAAATGTCTCCTTATGATATCAACTGTAAGGCCCCCATTTACACCAGAAACGAACATCAATGCCAGTACAAATCTGAATACGTAGACGAACAGTATACCAGCGGAATAGCTTCCTACGACACTTTTTCTTCCTTAGATAATAATCCAGGCCAAACTGCTTCCAATATACGTTTTGGGTGCTCATTGGATGCTGCTGGTTTTGGATTCCCTTCCAACACTATAATATCTGGAGTCTTAGGAATGAGTAGGGACGAAAATTCTTTTCCCAGCCAGTTGAGCCAACGTGGCGGAAAAGGCCGATTCTCTTACTGCCTCGTTGATGTCAACACAGTTCCAAGTGCGGTTAACTTGGTCACGTTTGGAGATGATATTCCGAACAGCCCTGAAGGAAATCTTCAAACGGTCCCTTTTATTGAACACAGCTATGCTCATGGATGGGCTATCAATCTACTTGATATCTCGGTTGGAGAAGAGCGCCTTAATCTTCCTCCAGGGACATTTGCTCCAAATCCTAATGGTGGTAACGGGGGTTTACTTCTCGACACTGGTTCTCCATTCACGTTTTTAACCAGAGTCGCTTACCGTGGAATCAAATCCAAGATTCAGAAGCATCTCTCAAAGAATAGACACATTACTCGAATTTCTGGCGAGTCAGATTTCTGCTATCGCTATAACCGGCCAGCTCGTCGACTTCTAATGGACTACTTGCAGACCATTACGTTTCATTTAGAGGACTCTGCTGAACTTGATTTGCCTGTGACAAGTGTGTACCTTTTCAATCGGGGAGATAATACTTTCTGCCTTAACATGCTGGAAGCCGCTAGTGATTGGCCTAACATTTTGGGATCATTGCAGCAACAGGATACGCGTTTCGTCTACGATCTTAATGAAAATTCCCTCTTCTTTAATCCTGAAAAATGTGGTGGTTGAATTTCACTTTTATTAACTAGTATTCTTTAATTGCCTCTGGGGCAAAAATCGAATTTGCATCAGAAACATTTATGTACTCCAATATATTAAAATCAAAAACATTTGTTGTCATGTGGGTCCTCAATATTTTTTTTGATAACTTTGTTATTTACAACGCCCGCAATCAATCATTGAGATTACGTTAATTAACGGCCGACCAGCAGACCTATAAGTGTTGGGTTAGAGGATCAATTGGACTAGACATCGAAGCAAGGGGAAGATTTTTCGTAGCAGGTTTCTGGGGTCAAGAGCGGCCGCGCTGCCTATGTGCGCGACCGCGCTCTTGTGCCGAGAATGGTGCTAGGGAGGAACATCTTCGAGGGCGACCGCGCTGAGAGGTAGGGCGACCGCGCTCAAGGGCCGAGGCTGGCGTTTGGTCTTACTCGTCAATAGCGCGATCGCGCTTAGCAGGAGAGCGGCCGCGCTCCGCCCGATTCAGCAACAGTCAAAGTTTCCTTGTTTGTTTAGGATTTGGACTCTACCCTAGGTCATATATAAACAATGTTCCGCCCCCAATTCAGTTGTAACAAAAATTCTAATTACATAGTGCAAGATCCTGGCTTGGTAGTGCCCCCAGACGTAGCCAATCAAATTGGTGAACTGGGTTAACAATTTCTTGTGTTCTTTTCTGTTTTCTTTGATTTCTTGTGCTTGGTTTGTGTGCGATTATTATTCTTGTAGGTTTGCTTGGGTGTGGAGGGCCAATACTCACAACAACTGGTATCAAAGCTCTTGGTTCAGGATCAAGGGAGTTGTTTCAAGCAATCAAGAATGGGCAAGGACAAACAAGCGGTCGAGAAATTCGATGGGTCTGACTACGGATATTGGAGGATGCAGATTGAGGATCTCTTGTACAACAAAGATCTCTACAAGCCTCTGAAGGGTGTCAAACCGGAAGATGTAAGTCAGGAGGAATGGGAACTCATGGATCGGAAAGCCCTAGGGGTGGTTAGATCTACTTTGTCAAAGTGGATCGCGAAGACTACCAGGAAGGCGACAACCACCAAGGAGCTATTGGATTATCTTACTGAGAGATTTGAAACTCCGTCTGCTGCAAATAAGGTTGATTTGATACGTAAGATGGGTAGTCTCAAGATGCAAGAGGGAGGATCCTTGGCTAAGCACATCGATGAATTTATGGATGTCATAGATTCATTGACAGCGGTGGAGATCAAGTTCGATGATGAGGTTCATGCATGCTTGTTGCTAGCTTCTTTACCGGCAAGTTGGAGCGGAACGGTGACTGCAATCAACGCTTCAGCAGGTAAGAAAAAATTGAAATATGATGATGTTAAAGACTTTCTTTTAGGTGAGGAAAATCGCATGAAGAAGTTGGGGACATCAAGTACTTCGGGAGCGGCTTTAGCTACTACTAGTAGGGGGAAGCCGGGTACTAGCAAACAAGGGAGAACCGAATCTAGGGAGAACGGAGTGAGTGGTAAGGGCAAAGATGATGAGACCAAGGATAAACCGAAGGTTGCGAAGGGATCTGTTCAGTGCTACTATTGTAAGGAGTTGGGACACTTCAAGAGGGATTGTCCAAATAGTAAGGGCAATCAGGCGAATGTGGCAGTCGAAGGTGATGATGTACTGGTTCTGAGTGTCAGTAGTGCACTAGAATCATGGGTGCTGGATTCAGGGGCATCATTCCACTCTTGCGGGCATAAGGAAGAGATGGATAATTACACTTCCGGTGATTTCGGGAAGGTCTATCTAGCTGATGGCGAGCCTTTGGAAATCAAGGGGAAGGGGGATGTCAGGATAGGAGCATCGGACGGGAAGGTTCTACATCTGAACGGGGTCAGACACATTCCGGGTTTGAAACAGAACCTACTTTCAGTTGGGCAGTTGGACGAAGAGGGTTACAAGGTGACTTTCGGCTGCAGGAACTGGGTTATTACCAAGGAGGATTGTGAGATCGCTCGGGGTAATAAGGAGGGTACTTTGTATTTGGCAAACAACACCAAGGATAGTATTGCGGTGGCAGCAGCCAAGGGTGATACTGATTTGTGGCACTGTCGATTGGGTCACATGAGTGAGACGGGGATGAAGGTACTTTGTTATAAGGGTCTACTACCGGGTTTGAAGACAGTCAACGTGGGGATATGCGAAGATTGTATGTTTGGCAAACAAGGGAGAAATAATTTCTCAAGGACAGGTAGGGGATTGAGGGAAACAAAGTTGGAATTGGTTCACACGGATTTGTGGGGGCCATCTCCTGTTACATCTCTGGGTGGTGCGTCATATTATATGACTTTTATTGATGATTCTACAAGGAAGGTCTGGGTCTATTTCTTGAAGGGGAAAGATGAAGCTTTCGAGGTGTTCAAGAAGTGGAAGGCTTTGGTGGAGAATCAGACAGGACTTAAGCTTAAGTGCTTGAGATCAGACAATGGTGGGGAGTATGAGCTCGGGGAGTTTAGGGAATATTGTGCTGCGAATGGTATTCGTATGGAGAAGACTCCAAAGAAGACTCCACAACTCAACGGGGTAGCAGAAAGGATGAACAGAACATTGAATGAGCGGGCTAGAAGTATGAGATTGAAGTGTGGACTTCCGAAGACGTTCTGGGCATATGCAGTTGACACGGCAGCTTTCTTGATCAATCGGGGACCATCGGTTCCATTGAGGAACGGAATTCCAGAGGAAGCTTGGAGTGGCAAGCAGGTAAATCTGTCATTTCTTCGCGTATTTGGCTGCGTTTCTTATGTTCATGCTGATTCTGCTGAGAGAACTAAATTAGATGCTAAATCTGTTAAGTGTACATTTATTGGGTATGGCGGGGATGACTTCGGGTATAAATTTTGGGATGATCAAAACCATAAGGTTATTCGTAGTCGAGATGTGGTATTCAATGAACAGGTTTTGTACAAGGATAGAAAGGGGGCATCTGATGGTACTAGTTCGGAACCGGAGGTTGTAGAGGTGGATATTCCAGACTCGGGTGGGAGCAGGACAGTTCATGTTGACCATGGTCAGGAGGTCATTGAAGATGAACCACATACTCCAGAACCGGATATTCCGCTGCGTAGATCCAGCAGACTGCGTGGATCACCTGACAGGTATACTCCTTCGAATTATTATTTGTTGTTGACATATAATGGGGAACCGGAATGTTATACGGAGGCAGTTCGTAGTGTGCTTTGTAACAAGTGGAAAGCTGCGATGGATGATGAGATGGTCTCATTGAAGGCCAATTAAACTTGGGAGTTGACTAAACTACCTAAGGGGAAGAAGGCACTGCATAACAAGTGGGTTTACAGGATCAAGGAGGAAGCAGACGGTAGCAAGCGTTACAAGGCAAGACTGGTTGTAAAAGGGTTTCAGCAGAAGTACGGTATTGACTACACCGAGGTATTCACTCCGGTTGTGAAGATGACCACTATCAGAATGGTTCTGGGGATAGTAGTGGCGGACAACTTGCTGCTTGAACAGATGGATGTGAAGACGGCCTTTCTTCATGGGGACTTGGAAGAAGAGATTTACATGGTACAGCCAGAGGGTTACTTGTCTAAGGGTGGCGAGGAGCTAGTTTGCAGATTGACTAAGAGCTTGTATGGCCTTAAACAAGCTCCTAGGCAGTGGTACAGGAAGTTTGATGGATTCATGCACGACATTGACTTTATCAGATGCGAGGCGGATCATTTTTGCTACTTCAAGAACACGGACAATGGGTATATTATCTTGCTGTTATATGTGGACGACATGTTAATAGCGGGCTCTAGCAGTAGAGAGGTAAACAGGTTGAAGACTCAGTTGTCAGAACGGTTCGAGATGAAGGATTTGGGAGAGGCAAAGAAGATCTTGGGCATGCGGATTGATCGAGATAGGGAGTCGGGCAAGTTGGTTCTTTCACAAGCAGAATATGTTGAGAAGGTCTTAGCAAGGTTTTGTATGGAAGAGGCGAAGCCAACAGGGACGCCATTGGGTTTGCATTTCAAGCTATCCGAGAGGGACTCGCCTAGGAACAAGGAAGAGCGTGACAAGATGGAGAGAAATCCATATGCTTCAGCTGTGGGGAGTCTCATGTATGCAATGGTGTGTACAAGGCCGGACATTGCACATGCGGTGGGAGTAGTCAGCCGGTTCATGGGCAATCCAGGAAAGCAACATTGGGAAGCGGTTAAGTGGATCCTACGTTACTTGAAGGGTACTGCTGGTAAGGCTCTATGTTTTTCAAGCAAGGAAGTGGTGTTAGCGGGTTATGTTGATGCGGACTTGGCATCAAGTGATCTTGATAAAAGGAGAAGTACTACGGGTTATGTGTTTACATTGGGTGGTATAGCAATCTCCTGGGCTTCTAAGTTACAAAAGATCGTGGCTCGCCGATCGAAGGCAGAATATGTGGCGTGTGAGGAAGCAAGTAAAGAGATGGTTTGGCTGCAGAACTTCTAAGGTGAACTTGGGAAGACGCGAAGTGGTAATATTCTCTACAGTGACAGTCAGAGCGCAATTCACTTGGCAAAGAATCCGGCATTTCATTCGAGGACGAAGCACATTGAACTGAGGTTTCACTACATCAGACATCTCTTGGAGGAGAAGACTTTGTGGCTTGAGAAGATATTGGGATCGGAGAATCCGGCTGACATGTTGACGAAGGTTGTGAACCTTGAAAAATTGAAGCTGTGCAAAGCTTCAATTGGGCTTGAAGAATGAGAGAGGAGGATGGTACTACCATGATCGAGGTGAGCACTAGGAGGACACCAAGGGTGAGTTGAAGACTGATACGGGGCTTATATGTGTGGTTGATCTCTAGGTGGGAGATTGTTGGGTTAGAGGATCAATTGGACTAGACATCGAAGCAAGGGGAAGATTTTTCGTAGCAGGTTTCTGGGGTCAAGAGCGGCCGCGCTGCCTATGTGCGCGACCGCGCTCTTGTGCCGAGAATGGTGCTCGGGAGGAACATCTTCGAGGGCGACCGTGCTGAGAGGTAGGGCGACCGTGCTCAAGGGCCGAGGCTGGCGTTTGGTCTTACTCGTCAATAGCACGACCGCGCTTAGCAGGAGAGCGGCCGCGCTCCGCCCGATTCAGCAACAGTCAAAGTTTCCTTGTTTGTTTAGGATTTGGACTCTACCCTAGGTCATATATAAACAATGTTCCGCCCCCAATTCATTTGTAACAAAAATTCTAATTACATAGTGCAAGATCCTGGCTTGGTAGTGCCCCCAGACGTAGCCAATCAAATTGGTGAACTGGGTTAACAATTTCTTGTGTTCTTTTCTGTTTTCTTTGATTTCTTGTGCTTGGTTTGTGTGCGATTATTATTCTTGTAGGTTTGCTTGGGTGTGGAGGGCCAATATTCACAACAACAAGTACCACATCCGGGAAATCATCTATTTCTCTGGAGGACTCCTAGACATATTTAGGGTCTTCCATGGACCATTCTGTAATTCATTTTAAAGCCTACAAAGCTACAAGGATCTAAGATGAAGTTTTCTAAAAGACATATTATTTGGGTGACACGGAGCAATATCGTAGGCCGTTGGGCTTGTACGTGTAACACATATACTCTTATTGTTAGGAAATTTAGTGATACTCACATCAATGACAAAAATCAAACACACCCACACCAATATATGGAAGAACACACGCAAACAAAAGTTATTGTTAACCCGGTTTCTTGAACAAATCAAGTGTCCGGTGGCGATGCCAAGCCAGGATTAAACTAATTATTCTCTTGAATATGTGCTACAATGTGTTATAGGTCGTGTCTATGAATTTATAGTTGTACAAGAAAGTCATAAATCTATTCATAGAAGAGATCTCGTTGAAATAGGAAATAAATCTGGCTGGAGTGTTATGCATGTACTGACACGGTCGTGTGCCTATTTGGTGCACGGTCGTGCTCGGAAAAATCCAAGAAACTGATCTTCAGTAGCACGACCGTGTATGCCTCCTTAGCATGGTCGTGTCACCCCTCCCGGAAAATTTCGCTTTCATTTTCATCCTTGGTTTGCAATTCGATCTCAACCCATACTCCTTCATGATTTAGGCTTTCTTTTCTCTTCCACCATCCTTGTTGTTTTAGGACTCCACTCCCAACAATCTCCCATCTGGAGACTAAAACCATAACCATAGACCCTAACCGTCAACTCCCACCATGGAATAATCCTCCGAACACATTTGACTCCTATACTGACTTGACATCACCGAGCCTCCTCGCTCAAGTGCTAAGGCGAGTTGAAGCCAAGTGACGCTTCAACCTCTCCATGTTGGGTTCCTCTTGCCTCTCGGAACCAATTTCTCCTTTGATTCCTCTATGCAAGTCCAACATCGCCTTCTCCTTTCAAACCCGCTTTCCTCGCAATGCTCCTCCATTAAACACTGTCTCCCTTTGTCTCTTGCATTGACTCCTTGTGGTCTTTCCTCGGTCTTTGTTAGTTCCACATGAATTGTTCTCCGCGATGATCAACTTTGAGTCATCCTACCCCTAACATCTTTGTTTGTTGATGGCTCTCCCTTTTTCACCATCAGGCAACTCGGCTAACCTCTTGCTCCCACCCAAGCGAATAATGTTGTTGAAGGTAGTGTACAACATCTTCTCCTTTCTCAATAAATCTACAACCTCCTCTCCTTTTCTGATTTCCATGACCCACCATTGAAGATTACTCCATACCCTTCATTGTCTTACTTTCCAACGGAAATCAATCTCCTCTTCAAGCTAGGAATGTGCCTCACATCACGCAACTCCAAAACAGCCCTACTTTGTTTCTTGATTTGTACATCCTCTTTTCCCACGATCTTTAAAGGTTGATCATCACCAATATAGACCATCCCAAAATCGCCCGAGGTGTAATGCTCTATCTCATCTAAGTTACTACATGAATGAAACGATGCACCTGAATCTAATAACCAAGCCTCATTCGACTTCTTTTCTCTCAAGAACAATGCATCTACAATGTACTCCTCCACGAGTCGTGCGTGACCGTCAGCTATGTTAGAATTATCCAGGCAAGCATAACTGGTATGAACCTTAGCACCACACTTGTAGCACTTGACTGGATGCTTCTTAGATCTCGGTCCTCCCCTCCTCCCTTTACCACTCCCACCCTTAGTTCTTGTGTTGAAGTCTCTCCCTTCCCCTTCCTTCGCAACTCCACGCCAAGGACGAAATCTCTGACTTGCGAGTACTTCAACGGTGCCTCGTTTGTTGATGCACTTAGCGCCATGACAATCGAATCCCAACTATCGGGCAACGATGAAATTAATATCACAGCATGTACCTCGTCGGTAAAGGTTATACCGACGGTTCACAATTGGTCCACCAAAACTGCTGATATGAGTTGTTGACGTTGTACCATCCGACATCTTCAGGTTGAACATCCTCCTAATTAAGTGAACCTTGTTGATGTTGGATGGTTTCTCATACATATATCAGACATAAATTGTAGCATATCTATCATTATCTTGGTCTACAACGTGTTTTGTGCGATCTCATCGATCAATATGCATCTCACTCACACCTATCGTCTTTCGATTTAGCGTCTCCCAATCACCCTTTGACATGGTTGTAGGTTTCTTTATTAAGGAAAGATGAAGATCCTTACTATAGAGATAGTCTGTGATTCTCGTCATCTAAAACGTGAAAATCCCCCCGTTGAATTTCTTAATGGTTGATTTGCCCATCTTGATTGCTCCACAGAATTCCCGAGAACGCGACCCAAAAATCAACTAATGATTTTTGGATCAATAACCAAAGCTCTGATACCCGTTGTTGTGAAATTTAGTGATACACACACAATCAACAACAATAATTAAACACACACACCGACACACACCAATATATGGAAGAACACACACAAACACAAAGAATTGTTAACCCGATTCCTTGAACAAATCAAGTACATCCGGGGGAAATGATAAGCCAGGAATAAACTAATTATTCTCTAAAATATGTGCTACAATGTGTTCTAGGTCGTGTCTATGTATTTATAGTTGTACAAGGAATTCCTAAATATATTCATAGAAAATATCTCGTTGAAATAGGAAACAAATCTGACTGGAGTGTTCTGCACGTATTGACATGGTTGTGTGCCTATTTGGTGCAAGGTCGTGCTTAGCAAATCCAAGAAACTGATCTTCAGTGTCTTTTCCTCCTTGTTTTGCAATTCGATCTCAACCCAAACTCACTAATGATTTAAGATTCCATTTCTCTTTCGTTTCCATGTTGACTTAGGACTCCACTCCCAACACGGATATCATATTAAAGTCTAAGGTTTCATTTTAAAAACAATTGGTGTTAAGGGGAGTGACCCAAAATCTTCATATGTTATTGATAATGATTTTCAATTTCCAATTTGAGATAATATCTCTAACAACGTTCATGTGAATGTTACACGACATCCTTCTTGTCGTACTACAAGTCCCTTAAGTCTGTTTTTATCTATTAATAACATACCTCTTCAACAAGAAAATGATCTGAACATTTGTATTAGAAAGAAGGGCATTGCTGCCATTTTTTGTCCAAGCACTCTCTCTCTCTCTCTCTCTCTCTCTCCAAGATCTAAATACATTTCTCTCCTAAATCATTCAAATCAATCATCCAAACCTTCAAAATTGGGTCAAGCAAGGTTCGAAGATCAAGCAATCTTCATTCTTTAAGTCCCTACACCATGAGGATTATGATAGATGAACATTCTGAGCATCATCATTGTTAGAACAGAATCTATGTAGAAGATAAAAGCAAGCAACAATCACACAACACAAGAATATATGTGGTTCACCAATTTTGCTACGTCCACGGGCAGAGGGAGAGAATATTATTATCGTATGGAAATCAACCGAATACAATCTCTAATCAAGTGCACGAATCCTTGCAAGGAATTCTTGTCTGTGCAAACCCTAGACCTAGAGAAACAGATGAGCAAAGGAACTTAGAACATAGGGTTGGGGGTAGGCTATATTTATAGGCCCTACTCCTAACCCTGCAAGGATTTAACCCAAAACAGATCTCCACCGCTGATGGGCCTGATCCGGCATAGGGCGCGATTGCCCCCTCCTTGGGTGCGATCGGCCCAACTCCAAAATTGTCACAGGTGCGATCGCCCCCCTTTTGGGTGCGATCGCCCCTTTTAGGCAGAAACATCGTGCGATTGCCCCTTGGCTTTGGGCGCGGTCACCCCCTTTGCTGCTTGTCAGGAATTCCGAGATAAATTGTTTTAATCCCCTAATTAGGCGTCCCCAAATCGATGGCATCAAACCCAACAAATCTCCACCTGGACATCTAACCTACGAACATAAACAGAACTCCCTCTCTGCCTCAGATGCTCTCTAATAGCTGCGAACACTCAGCAAATCTAAACAATGTTTGAACTTGCTAGTCGGAACAGACTTTGTGAACATGTCAGCAGGATTGTCCGCAGTACACACTTTCTTCACCTTGATCCGCTTCTCACTTCTCAGAAAATGATACCTCACATCTATGTGCTTGGTCCTCTCATGATGAACTCGATCCTTGGCCAAACATATTGCACTCAAACTGTCACAAATATTGTTGCTTGATCCTGATGTAACCCAAGGTCGCTGATTAGACCCTTTAGCCATATCCCCTCTTTAGCAGATTCTTTCAATGCCATGTACTCCGCCTCTATTGTAGACAATGTCACCGTAGATTGTAGAGTAGCCTTCCAACTGACAACTGACCCACCAAGAGTGAACACATACCCGGTCATAGATCTCCTCGTGTCAACATTCTAGAGTAGTCTGAATCACAATAACCTTCAACTGCACATTCTGTACTCCATAAATGATCCCAACATCTGATGCACCCCTAAGGTACCTGAAGATCCTCTTCACAGCTTGCCAATGTTCCTTACCAGGATTCTCCATGAACCTACAAAAAATACTAACCGCATGAGCAATATCTGGCCTAGTGCAAATCACAACATACATCAAACTACCAACTGCACTAGCATAAGTTACTCGAGCCATGTACTCTTTCTCCTCATCCGACTTGGGTGTGAAAGCGACCTATAGACGTGCATTTGCTGCACTCGGAGAATCTAACGGTTTGCTGTAGACATGCCAAACCTCTCTAAAACTTTCTTGATGTAACCTTTCTGGGATAAGAACAGTTTTCGTTGGCTTCTATCTCTGTAGATCTCCATACCCAGAATTTTCTTCGCTGCACCCAAATCCTTCATCTCGAACTCTGCAGGCAGTAGACCCTTCAACTTCTAAATATCCGACTTCTTGACAGCTGCTATCAACATATCGTCAACATAAAAAACCAGATAGATGATCAAACCATCCACTAACTTATTGTGATACAACAGTCATACGCGCTCCTTGTATAACCAATCTCTATCATATAGATGTCAAACCGCTTGTACCACTGCCTAGGCGATTGCTTGAGTCCATACAAGGTCTTCTTCAACCTGCACACGTAGTCTTCTTTTCCTGGAACCTGAAACCCATCTGGTTGTGTCATATAAATCTCCTCATCCAACTCTCCATGTAGAAAAGCTATTTTCACATCTAGCTGCTCGAGCTTCAAATCCTGATGTGCCACCATTGCTAATAGCACCCTGATTGAAGTTTGTTGAACCACTGGTAAGAAAATCACATTATAGTCAACGCCCTCCCACTGTGTGAAACCTCTTGCAACTACATGAGCTTTATACTTGACCCCCTCTGATGGTGACATACCTTCCTTCTTCTTGAAAACTCACTTGCAAGTCACAATCTTTCTACCCTTTGGCCTCTTGGTTAGCTCCCATGTCGAATTCTTGTGAAGTGACTCCATCTCGTCCCCCATAGCTGCATGCCACTGAGCGGACTCTTAACATGTAACTGCTTCCTTGAAAGTAGTTGGCTCCGAAGTATCGAGCTCTACTTCCTCAGCAACCTGAATTGCATAAGACACCATATCTTCAAAATCATACCTCACTGGAGGCTTCCCGAAATTAGCCTGTCTAGACCTCTCTTGAGCTAACCCATGTTCCTCAGAAACTGGTTATGAACTTTATGGTGCTTCTGATTCTATCGCTAGATCCCGATGAACTTCTGACTGTGAACTGCTTAACTCTGAAGTATGTTGTAGCTCCACCTGTTTATCAAGATTACCAATACCTGATACAACCATAGATATCATAATAGGGTTAAGCACAAAGTTTTCATCAAAAACAACATTTCTGCTTATTATTACCCTACCCTCAGATGGCCGGAGACCATATCCGGTATCCCTTGACACCGTTTCCATAACCCATGAAGACCACTTTTCTAGCCCTCGACTCCAGCTTCCCATCATCCACATGATAATAAGCAGTAAAACCAAAAGCCCTTAAATTAGAGTAATCAACATGTTTACCTGACCATACCTCATTGGGAACTCTGAGACTGATACCTGTATGTGATCCGCGATTTATCAAGTAATATGTTGTACTAACCGCTTCTGTCCAGAACCGCATAGACAACCCTGCATTGGAGAGCATGCACCTAACCCTAGCCAACAATGACTGATTCATGCGCTCTACTATACCATTTTGCTGTGGTGTAGCCCTGATAGTGAGATGTCTAGAAATTCCCACTTGCTTACAGAACTCATTGAACTCAGTACTACAGAACTCCAACCCATTATCTGACCGGAGTCGCTTGATCTTCTTCCCTGTCTGATTCTCCACTAATGTCTTCCACTGCCTGAAATTGGTGAGAGCCTCACTCTTTTGCTTCGTGATAGTTACCCAAGTTTTCCTCGAGTAGTCATCAATCATAGACAAGAAATACCTGTGGCCCCTCAATGATTCCTGACGTGAAGGTCCCCAACAATCCTAGTGAATGTAATCCAGACTGCCCTTCGTTCTATGAACCCCCTTAGGAAACTTGTTTCGTTGCATCTTCCCAAGTATATAGTGCTCGCAGAACTTATGGTCCTTGACCTTATGGCCACACAGAAGACCATGATTAGCCAATATCTGCATCCCTCTGATGTTCATGTGCCCAAGCCTAATATGCCACAACTTTGTCATATCCTCCTTGACCACTTCAGATAATGCAACCAAGACTGACCCAGAAAGCGTCCTTCCTTGGAGGAAATACAAGGAGCCCCGCTTAAGGCCTCTCAGAATCACTTCAGAACCTTTATAGATATACACTGCTCCACCCTTACCTTTGAAACTGTACCCTTTGCTATCGAGCTGACTAAGAGATATCAGATTCTTTGTCATCTGTGAAACATGCCTCACCTTGTTCAAAGTGCAGAACTTACAATCATGAGTCCGTAGCTTGATCGAGCCAATACCTACCACCCTGCAAGTAACACTGTTAGCCATATGAATATTACCACCGTCTACCTGCTCATAAGTTGTAAACTACTCTCTCCTCGAACTAATATGATAAGAAGCCCCATAATCAAGAATCCACGCATCCAACTGTTTTTCAGATTCTTCTACCACTAGAACATAATCCCCATCAGAGCTGCCAGTATCAACTGCAGCAGCGTTAGATTCATTGCGATTTGGAGGCTCGCCTCGCTTCTTCCTAGGATAATATGTCTTTCAGTGCCTCTTTCCTTTGCAGTAATTACAAACATCTTCCGATTTTGGGCCCCTCTTACCAGAAGATTTCTTCTTCTTCTATTTACTGCTAGAACCTCTGTTGCCTACCGCAACCAATCCTGCCGGCTGATTATCTGTACCACTATTACCGCTTAACATTCGACGTAACTCTCTTGTCTTGAGCGAGGATTTCACCTTCTCCAGAGTCACCGTCTACTTTCCATTGCTAGAGTCAACGTAGTGCTCATATGATAAAGACAAAGAACAAAGAAGCATTAATTCAGCATCCTCGTCATCAACTTTAGCATCTATATTACGCAGTACAAGTAATGAAGATGTAAATCTATCTAGGTGATCCCTAATGGGCGTACTTTCCTGCATTCGGAGAGAATATAGCCTATGCTTCAGATATAGCTTGTTGGTCAATGATCGTGTAAAATATATGTCTTCCAACGCAAGCCATGAACACCTCCGGAATCGGCATCTGAAATATCCGCAAGAACATCATCATCAAGACACCTGATAATCTTAGAGTGGGCCCTCTCGTCTAGCGTGACCAGATCTGCCTCTTCCTTCTCTGCTATCTTCTTCTCTTTCTCCGAACCTTCTGCTGTTGCAGCCGCGCCAGCACCCGTGGGAATGGCTTCTGCTCTGCCCTTTGGATCCTGGCTACCCCTGATTGCAGCAGCCACTGGAGCCCACAGCCCTTGTCTCTCAACAAGGCTTTCATCTTGATTTACCTTAGAGAAAAACTATTCTTACCGTTAAACTTGTCGACCGGTGATTCGACCGGTGATTCAATTCCTCATCCCATCTTCTTCTGCAGCGGAACAGCCGTAGACCTTTCTCAACCTGACCGGCTCTGATACCAGTTTGTTAGAACAAAATATATGTAGAAGATAGAAGCAAGCAACAATCACACAACACAAGAATATAAGTGGTTCACCAATTTCGCTACGTCCACGGGCAGAGGGAAATAATATTATTATCGTATGGAAGTCAACCGAATACAATCTCTAATCTAGTGCACGAATCCTTACAAGGAATTCTTGTATGTGCAAACCCTAGACCTAGAAAAACAGATGAGCAAAGAAACTTAGAACATAGGGTTGGCCCTACTCCTAACCCTGCAAGGATTTAACCCAAAATAGATCTCCACCGCTGATTGGTCTGATCCGGCATAGGGTGCGATCGCCCCCTCCTTGGGTGCGATCGCCCCAACTCCAAAATCGTCACAGGTGCAATCGCCCCCCCTTTGGGTACAGTCGCCCCTTTTTAGGCAGAAACTTCGTAAGATCACCCCTTGGCTTTGGGCGCGATCGCCCCCTTTGCTGCTTGTCAGGAATTCCGAGATAAATTGTTTTAATCCCCTAATTAGGCGTCCAAATAGATGGCATCAAACGCAACAATCATATTGTTGGTATTCAGCTTTGATATTTGACAAATTGTGGTTTTTGGGTTAAATGAATTGAATAATTTATGTGATACATGTGATGCTTAGTGAATTGGTCCGGCCAGTTTATTACGTTTTAGACAAAGTCAATTATATCACTCTTGGGTAAAAAAAAAATGAATTGGTGTCATAACTTATTGTAGTTCATTTAATTTGTTTTCACAATACCACATTCATCCTCAATTTCAACTCAGCCCCCATTCATTATGTACATATCAATTCTAACCCTAATACAAAGCTTACATTGATTTCTAATTTAAATTATTTAAGGCTCAGAATACTTACGAGGTTAATTTCATAAATACTCCGTATATTGAAAGTATTTGTAGGCAACTTGACAAACTTCTGAGAATAAATATATAAAATTTAGATTTAACTTTCTTATTCAAGTTATTTAACTTTGTTAGAATTAATCTTGTGTTTATAGGATTTGGATTTCTACAAAGTAGTAAGAGATTGATTGAAAAACTTTTCAAAAGTGCCTATAAATACAGTGTAGACGGTGTTGGGGTTTGGATCCTAAACTGCAAGGAAGGAAGCGTCCGAGGAGTTTCTGCGGTGGAGAGCGGCCGCGCTCGTGGTGGAGAGCGACCGCGCTCGTTGGTCAAAATTGGGGCTGGAACTTCGGCAAAGGAGGGCGACCGCGCTGCAGGGGTGCGCGGCCGCGCTGGCGTCGGGGAAGTTTGAATCCTGGTCTGATTTTGTTTCCTATTTTGTGTAGATCTTTTCTTTGACTGAGCTAGGTTCCTTGTATAACTATATAAACTTAATTTCGGCCTAGAACACATTGTAGCAACATATTAGAGAGGAGACTAATACATATTGGCTTGGCAATTGCCCCCGGACGTAGTTCACGAGTTGGTGAATGAACCGGGTAAACAACTCTTGTGTTCTTGTGTGTGATTGTTTCTTTCTTGTACGTGTGGGTGTGTTGATTTCTTTATCTTGATTGCAACGGGGGAGCACCAATTTCACAACAACTGGTATCAGAGCTTTGGTTCGGAGGATTCAAAATTTTTTCATTAGTTGATTAATTTTGAATCGCGTTCTTGGGGATTTTGGTGAAGCAGTCAAGATGAAGAACTCAATCGAGAAATTCAACGGTGTGAATTTCACGTTTTGGAAGACAAGGATTGAAGACTACCTTTATTGTAAGGATCTTCATGGACCCTTGAAGGCGAAGCTCGAAGACATGTCACAAGGGGATTGGGAAACGTTGGATCGAAAGGCGTTAGGAGCGGTAAGGAGTGCCCTAACCGACGACGTTGCACGGAACGCTATGGAGGCCAAGACAACGGTGGAGTTGCTACAAACGCTGTCCGACATGTATGAGAAGCCGTCGAATATCAATAAGGTGCATTTGATAAAGAGGTTTGCGAATGCGAAGATGTCGAGGGGCGAACGGCGGCAAGTCATATCGGCAATTTCAAAGGTATGGTGGACCAATTGAAAAGTGTTGATATTACTTTCTCCGATGAAGTGCTAGCTTGTTTTCTACTAAAGTCATTGCCTGATAGTTCGGAGGTTACTGTCACAATGATTAGTACGTCGAAAACAGCATTGGTATATACGGAGGTTAGAGATCTCATCCTTCAAGAGGAGTTGCGAAGGAAAGAGAAAAGGGGAGAATCGTCCGTAGATGGGGCTGCACTTAGGGTGGAGAGAAATAGGGGGAGACCTAAGGGGAAAAAGGTCAAGTGCTACAATTGTGGTGAATTGGGGCATATCAGTTATGACTGTCCGGGAAAAGGTGGTGGTGCGCACGTGGTGGATGATGGTGGTGATGTATTAATTCTAGGGGAGGAGCAGTCGGGTGAAGATTGGGTGTTGGATTCTGGAGCTTCTTGTCATGCTAGTGGGGATGCAGAATCAATGAAGCGGTACAAAACCGGAGATTTTGGGGTTCTCTATCTTGGTGATGGTCAACCATTGAAGATCAAAGGTAAGGGGGACGTAATGATGAAGACACCTAATGGGGCTGTTTTACAACTACACAACATGATGCATGTTCCGGATTTGAGGAGGAGGGTGATTTCTGTGGGACAACTTGACAGTGAAGGATACGGTGTTTCTTTCATTGGTGGGTCTTGGGAAGTCACAAAAGGGGCTAAGGTGTTGGCTCATGGGGTTAAGGGGAAGATGTTGTATTCTACCTACAACGTCGATGTTCGTTCCGGTGGGAGCAAGAGGCTTAAGAACCGGCCTGTTGGTGTAAAAAGGGGAGACATCAAGAAACGGTATGTTGGGGAGGACACAAAGTTGATCAACGCGGTGTGGATGTCCAAGGGCCCTAACAGAGAGCGGATTCAGACCAAGAACAGTCGATGCAAGAAACAAGGTGTGTCCAAGTTTCAAGGGGAGGCATTGCGAGGAAGGTGGGTCTGGAGGGAGAAGGCGAAGTTAGACTTGCGGGGAGAAATCAAGGTAGAAGCTGATTTGGGGAGGCAAGAACGATCTAACACGGAGAGGTTGAAACGTCGCTTGGTTTCAACTCGCCTTAGTACTTGAGGAGAGGAGAGGTAGTGTCAAGCCAATATGGAGGAGGGGGGAATGTGTTCGAAGGTCTTTACTCTGTGGTGGGAGTTAATGGGTGATTTTATGTTTGTTGGTTTAGTCTCCGGTGGGAGATTGTTGGGGTTTGGATCCTAAACTGCAAGGAAGGAAGCGTTCGAGGAGTTTCTGCGGTGGAGAGCGGCCGCGCTCGTGGTGGAGAGCGACCGCGCTCGTTGGTCAAAATTGGGGCTGGAACTTCGGCAAAGGAGGGCGACCGCGCTGCAGGGGTGCGCGGCCGCGCTGGCGTCGGGGAAGTTTGAATCCTGGTCTGATTTTGTTTCCTATTTTGTGTAGATCTTTTCTTTGACTGAGCTAGGTTCCTTGTATAACTATATAAACATAATTTCGGCCTAGAACACATTGTAGCAACATATTAGAGAGGAGACTAATACATATTGGCTTGGCAATTTCCCCCGGACGTAGTTCACGAGTTGGTGAATGAACCGGGTAAACAACTCTTGTGTTCTTGTGTGTGATTGTTTCTTTCTTATACGTGTGGGTGTGTTGATTTCTTTATCTTGATTGCAACGGGGGAGCACCAATTTCACAACAGACGGCACATGAGAATACTAAGCATCAAAAATTCTTTATAAGAGAAAAACACTTTGTTCTTTACGGATTTGAGATAACTATTTAGGTTGTTAGTGCAGTTGTGTCTTACATCTAAACACAACTAAACTCACGTCTAGATTCCATTCAATTTTTTTGTTATTCTTCTGTTTATAATAGGCTTTCATTGGGAAAGAAATATTGTTGTTGATTTATAAGTTGGTTAGAACTTGCTTTATTATTTTAATAATTTTGTTTCACTTATTATTGTTTTAGTCCGTAAATCAGATCTTTCATAGTGAAAAACTTTTTAGGCTTAAAGTCTTGTTTGATGGGAAAGAACCGGTAAACGTTTAATTATGTGTGTTCTTATTTTTATTCCGCTACATATTGTTGTATGTGTGGACATTTGTAACTCACATCTGTACTTATCCATAATCTGTTATCTTTAAACTGATTTACTAGCTAAATTAAACTTTCAAGTACTTTGCATTATTTATAACCAATATAAATAGTATGTATGATTAGAAGGCAAACGCGTACTACGTTGCATAAATTTTAAATTTATTTGTGCCATAATGCAATATGTTGGAATGCTCAAAAATGTGACATGCTTGAATTTTGGCATGCCAGATAATGTGACGTATTTGTATTCTCTATACGTGTGTGACAGGGTCACACGTGAGTGGGAGTGTGAAAGCTAGATATATATTGTTAAACCACAATCTAACAATTTAATCTTTTAAATCACGTGGTAACTCTACAGTTTCTACATTCCTAAATTGTAAAAATTGATACTGAACAGTATAAACCGAGATACGAACATGGACTTGTCCGGGTCAGGCCCAAGTGGATTGGGCTATAAACATAATCCATGTATCAGTTATGAGGAACAACAATGACCTTCCTCGGTCTCGTATATCATCATCAACAAGGCTAATCAAGGCCCAACATGCAAGTATAAATGCCCCAATTATGAGCGCCGAGACCTTCCTCGTATGCCGAGAGGTACCTTCCTCGGCCTTAACATTGTCAACGGGCTCTTCACATCACTATTTCCTCCGCGGCTCATCATGCTCCGAGAGGTCATGAATGACGAGGAGAGAAAAGTTCACACCTCGGCATATCATCATATGACGAGGAGACAAAATCATGCGTCTCGGCATATCTAGATGTCGGCAGAATCATCAACTGACGAGGAAGAAAAATCATGCATCTCGGCTTATATTCAAAGGCCGAGATAAGAAATTTGTGTTCCTCGGCTATCCAGCAAGCAGATTGAACAGTCATATTCAAACTAGGATTCAACATTTATTATCCAATCAGGATTGTAAACATCTACATCAATTCAAGTCAAACAATGACTCCTTAACTGATATAATCCTCTTAGGATTATATCTTATCTCTTTACAAGTCCAATTCAACATGGATTCTATCAATTCATCCCTATAAATACAAGCCACATAGCACGTTATTTAGTACGTTACTTTTTACCATACAGAAACTCTGTCAATTTAGTTTCTCATCACAAAACCGTGACTTATTCTCACGACGGAGGGCCTTCGCCGGTCAAGCCCCGACTTAGTTTACGTGTTTTGTCTTATTTTCAGGCCTAACAATCGCCGGAGCAAACGATCGCTTGGATTTGGGCTGATTTGACGATTTTGGCATCATCAATTAGTTCCATTGCCGGGAAATCGATTCAAACACCCTTTGTTTGGTCTGAAAAGAGTTCGCCTGAAGCCATATTCTTGCCGAATTTGTTCTTGATTCAACGGAAAAATCTGTTCCGTTTTGCTCTGTTCCAATTTTGGCCGGATTCTGCAGATTCAGCCGAAATCTGCCCAGTTTGCTTGGAACTAGCGTTTTTGGCCAGAAAGTTTATCGTGGTCAAATTGCAATTGGCGATTTCGTGTTTGCATTGAATTTTCTCCGAATTTGGCTGGAAATCGTGATTGTTGGAAAATTCGTCCGATTGGTAATTTGTTCATTACGATTGTTGATTTGCAATGGAGGACGGACGATTTACAAGTGTTACCGCCGAGGACCAGACTCAAGTGAATGGGGTCAACCCAAATGCCAAGATAAAGGAAGAGAATGCAATCAACTTTGTCCACGACTACATCTGGTGCCGATTTGGCCTCCCCCACACAATTGTTTCTGATCTTGGACTCCAATTTTCTACGGCATTTACAACTGAATTGGGAAGAGTCAAAGTCCGCCACGCAAAGTCATCAGTTAGCAGACCACAAGGCAGCGGTCAAGCAGAAGCTGCCAATAAACTGGTCCTAACAGCCCTTACCAAGAACCTTGAAGGACGCGAGGGTAGATTGTTGGACGAACTTCCCCTAGCTTTATGGGCTGTTCGCACAACCACCCGGGGGCCAACCGGAGAAACCCCATTCGCACTAACCATCGGTTCTGAGGTTATGACACCAACTGAAATGGCCATTCCCACAGTGAGAAACTCCCATTACGATGAGCAAGTCAACAAGGTCAATAGGCTCCTAGACCTAGACATGGTAGATGAAAAACGACTAGCTGCGCAGATGAGGATGGTAAACTACAAACAAAGGACCAAGGCATATCATGACAAGAAAGTCATCAGAAGAGTATTCCAAGTAGGCGATTGGGTACTTAGAAAAATTGAGGCAACTGGTCCAAAGGCAGAACAAGACAAGCTCTCCCCAAATTGGGAAGGTCCCTATATCATCACTCAAGTTATTCGAGAAGGGAACTACAGATTAAATACTAAGGAGGGGAAAGATCTCAGGCATCCATGGCATTCCGACAATCTTCGAAAATATTATCATTAGTCTAGTTCATTTTGTAATAGATTAGTTTCCCGTTTTCAGTCTTTTACTTCTTAGTTTGATAGGATTGCAGTTCGATGTAATCTAGTTTCAGTTTATGAAAGCAACTTCTTCCGACATGCAAGATAAATATCAACTCCTGACATAAACACCGGAAGACGAGGATCTTATCCCCGACTCTTCAAAATACATGCCTTACGTCTTGACAAGGGTCCGCCTTGACTCAATGACTATAGGTTTCTAACAGCCAACACGAGGATCTTCCCTCGACCTACTGGCTTACCTTACATCCTAACGAGGGTCCGCCTCGATTCAAGAATTACAAGGTTCAAAACAGTCAAGACCGAGGACTTCTCCTCGGCCTATTGACCTGCCTCACGTCCAGACAAGGAAACACACCTTGTCACTACGACTAACTGGCATCACGTCTGAAACCTGTGCAAGAGTCATCTTCCTTGGCATAAGGAGACGAAAAAGAAGAAAAACACCCAACAAGTCAAAGCTGAGGAGCTCCTTCCTCAGCTTATACGACTTGCAGTATGGGCAAGACCGAAGGTCACCACCTCGGCCTGACGACTCACTTTACAACCGAGGGACGAGGGACCCTCCTCGACTTCCTCCCAACAACAAGTCTTGTATTTGTACATAACCAACAAACAAGCATGCAAACAATTCATCAAATCAACACACATGGATTGAAATAAAAGGATTTGTTCATTGATATTTCAAGGGAAATTGCAAATCCTAGCAACTATTACAACAAAAAAGGAAAAGAAAATCCTAAGTCTAAACGTCATCAAAAGGTTTCTCTAGGAAATCCTGTGTGGCACCATCAGGGGGAAGAGGGATAGTCTGTTCAATCTGTGCACCAGCCTCCTCGGCATCTCCTCCCTCAGCTTCGACTTCCATCTCCCCATCTTCAATAGCCTCCACCAAGGCTTGAAGATTGCCGGGATCAACCGTTGGGGGAATCCAAGCCTCTCGGCCAGCCCGGGCATCCTCTCTGTCCATAATGCCCAAATTATAATCGGAGAATGGGACGAGATGGTGGAGGGCCCTAGCCTCCTCATCAAATTGGCCCTTACTGATCAGTTTGGAAATTGCATTCAAGTCCAGGCCAGTTGACGGATCAGCCAGGAGACGACGGGCCAGATGCAGATAGCCGTCCTTGAACATCGTGGCCGTCTTCTCGTCCACGGCATCTTGAAAGGCCCGACTGTCCTTAAAATGGGTCACGACCTCCTCTTCCCTTGAAGGAAGGGTTTCTTCCAGGCCCCGGCACTTGGCCTCAGCTTCATCGGCCCTCACCTGGACCTCGGCTTTGAGCCTCCTCTCCTCAGCAAGCTCAACATCCTTCCGCCGGAGATGCTCCTTGGCTTTCACGCGGGCCTCCTGGACTTGCCCACGGGCCTCCTCGGCTCTCTTTATCTCGGCCTCCACCTTTGCCTGAGCAGCCTCCAGCTCAGCATCCTTGGCTTTCAGTAGCCCGATCAAAGCAACCTTCTCGGTCTCACCCTTCTTCTGGGCGGCCCTAGCTTCATGCAATTGCTTGTCCGTATTCTTGGCCAGGACGTTCTCATTGCTCGACTTCTCTCGGACAAGCTCCTCATAAGCCTCCTCGTCCAAGGCCTTTTGAACGGGAGCTCGGCCCAATCTCATTAGAGGACCCTTCCTGTTCTGCAGAGGGATGCCCCTCAAACGAGGGACATTTTCCACCATGCGCTGGGCAAGCTCCTCGGCATCATCATGGTTTTTAATAGTTTGGATGGTGAGGAAGGGAGGAGCTTGGGGATTGGAAGGCTCCACGGCAGCTCGTTTGGCTCGGGGCTCCTCGGCAGAAGCACCTTGGGGCCTCTTAGAGCCGTTGGACGAGGTCGGTGTCCTCGGTTGACGGGATGTCCACCTCCTCCACAACAACATCAACATGGGGGGCTATGCCCCTCGACAGTTGAAGGGTTAAATCGTTCCTCGGAGGCTACCTCCTCGGCTTCAAGCTCCCCGTGCAATTTGACGGGAAGGGGTTGGTCACCCTTGGCACTCAGCAGGAGATTACGGCGGTTAGCCTCCTCCTTCCTACCCATCAAGGCCGATTGCTTGGCCTGGCGTCTCTTCCTCTTAATCAGTTCGACGGCACTCAGCTGCTCCATTTCAAGCTCGGCCTCCTGATCGGGGGATAAATCTGCAAAGACGAGGAAGATGGGGTTACATTACGAAGAAGATTAGAGCTAACAGCAAAAAATAAGTATCAAAGACGAGGGAAAAACAATTACAACCTACGACATTAGTCTCTCTCAAGCACTGATCCACGGGAACGAGTTTACATCTCGCACAATCTTCATGAAAAACAAGACCGGGATGCGTTCTCCAGTCATTAAACCGTCTCCCTCTCTTAACATCAATGAGGGGAACCATCCCGTCCTTCGGCCCCGGCATCAATCCGGCTTGGACATAGTAGCGGTCATCAGATTCTAAGGCTGACCAATCAAGGAGCCCAACCTCAGCAAAATTCTCGAGGCGCTTGATCACGTCCTTAGTCCACCAATACTTCTGCACTGGACCCGACGAAGTTGGCACATCGGCAGGAGAGGGGAACTCCCAGCCTTGTCAGCTCTCAACCCTTATCACGTGATTATCCCAACCTCCTACCTTGCTGGACGTAGGGAGAAGTATCTTCGGTTTCTTAGATTCACTCCGAAGAACGAGGAGACGAGTGCCCTTCATGTAACCAACCGAGAAAAAATGAAGGAAGGCACCTTGGGTAGGCTCGTAACCTAAGCTACAAGAAAGTACAATGAAACTAACAAGGACCCGAGTCCCATTAGCCCCCGACATGGCTGGGACAGCCCTCACGTCACCCAAGAATTCGTTGATGAAGGGGTCCAAGGGGAGACGAAGTCCCTGTTGAAATTGTTTGAAGTAAAAGTGGACGTGGTTGTCGTTGTAGTAGAATCTATACTCCTCGTCATCGTCTGCAAAGGTGGGCTTGCCGATATAAGTTAACCGAAATTCATTCTTATCCACCCCATAGTTAGTATACAATTGCTCCAACATTGGGTCCCCAGCTTTCGGTGGTCTCTCTCGGCCTCGGCCTCCTCCACCTCGGCCCCCGCGTCCTCGGCCTACTCTTCCCTCGACTTGCTCTTCCTCGATAAAGGCATTGACAATCTTGGTTGACGAGGAGGCTTCACCTTCTCTTCCCGTCATATCTGCAAAATGCCGAGGAGTCACAGTTAGTTATGTCGTCCACGACTGATATTGAGATGGGGAAGAGAGAAGCCCCTCCTAGTCATCACACTAAGGCCGAGGAGGGAGTCTTACCACTCAGACGTGCACGAACTATGCGGTCCGAGGACGGGTAGAACAAATCGATGTGCTCCATCATCTCGGCCCTATCCTCAAGCAAAACTATTCTACGAGATGAGGAATCAACCCGGTCTATCCTCGTACTGTTTGGGTATTGGATGAACATTCGAGTACGGCCGTATGTCCTCAACAACTCTCCTATGTCTGCGAAGTTCAGCATCAACCATGGTCCTCTCTCTCTCCGATAAACTCTCAGATTGCCCTTGTGGTACCCATAAATGAATCGAGGGGAATGGTCCCAAGAGCGAGCCATTTTCTAAGGGGGAATGAAGGATTAATATGGGAGTGCAAGCACATTCAAGAAAATTAAAAATGTCAAGAAAAGTCAAGAATCAAACTTTCCGGGGATATGCTTCAACAAACTCAACAATGGCGGGTTTTGAAGTCTAAAATCTTACCAAAACCCTAGAAACTGCAGATTACAAACGGAAATCAGTTATACCTGTTTCTGGTGTTTGAGACGGTTGGTATCAAGCAATGAGGACTATCACGCCGGAAAACCAAGGATCGCCGGTAACTGGGTTCGCAAGCTCAGGAAAGTCGCCGGAGGTTCTTGAAGTTTCTAATACTCTCTCTTAAATTCGAAGTTGTGAAAGTTTCAAATGAAAAGGGATTTTCATTTTTATACTCACCCAATCGGGTCAAACCCATGGGCAAAGCGGGTATCCAGGTATGGCTCCCCAAGAATTAATTGCGTTTAACAACTTTCGAGGCATGTCCGACTTTGGGGCCCACCTCTCATCATCATGGAAATAACCGGTGGATAATGAAACAGCGTACTACTGAAACGACACTGACGCGTGGCAAACCTGTTCGTATTCCGTAAGTCGAGGACGAGATGACTTTCTCCTCGTCCTAAGCCGAGCTAGAAAGTCGGGGCCACTAAACAGTATAAACCGAGATACGAACATGGGCTTGCCCGGGTCAGGCCCAAGTGGATTGGGCTATAAACATAATCCATGTATCAGTTATGAGGAACAACAATGACCTTCATCGGTCTCGTATATCATAATCGATAAGGCTAATCAAGGCCCAAAATGCAAGTATAAATGCCCCAATTATGAGCGTCGAGACCTTCCTCGTATGCCGAGAGGAACCTTCCTCGGCCTTAACATTGTCAACGGGCTTTTCACATCACTATTTCCTCCGTGGCTCATCATGCTCCAAGAGGTCATGAATGACGAGGAAGCAAAATCATGCGTCTCGGCATATCATCATATGACGAGGAGACAAAAACATGCGTCTCGACATATCTACATGTCGGCAGAATCATCAACTGACGAGGAAGCAAAATCATGCATCTCGGCTTATATTCAAAGGCTGAGATAAGAAATTTGTGTTCCTCGGCTATCCGGCAAGCAGATTGAACAGTCCTATTCAAACTAGGATTCAACAATTATTATCCAATCAGGATTGTAACCATCTACATCAATTCAAGTCAAACAATGACTCCTTAACTCCTTAACAGATATAATCCTCTTAGGATTATATCTTATCTCTTTACAAGTCCAATTCAACATGGATTCTATCAATCCATCCCTATAAATACAAGCCACATAGCATGTTATTTGGTACGTTACTTTTTATCATACAAAAACTCTGTCAATTTAGTTTCTCATCACAAAATCCTGACTTATTCTCATGCCGGAGGGCCTTCGCCGGTCAAGCCTCAGCTTAGTTTACGTGTTTTGTCTTATTTTAAGGCCTAGCAATCGCCGGAGCAAACGATCGCTTGGATTTGAACTGATTTGACGATTTTGACATCATCAGATACCGTAAACAATATTAAATTAACATATTATTAATGATGCAATGAGAAATTTGCATGAGGTGGACATCAAGTTCCAAAACATTTAACATTGTCACTTAACCAACTACAACTATAAGAATGCAAATGGCCTCCCAAAAAGAACATGAATATAATAACTATTTTAGTTGAATAAGAAGACACATACTCCCTCCGTCGCATAAAACTTTATTCATTTTGCTATTTTGGGCGTCCCACTTTAAAGTCACACTTTTTTAAAAAATAAACTTTTTAATATTTCTTTATTCATGGGACCCACTTGTCATACTCACAACAACTATCCACTTACTATTCTCTACCCGCTTTCTCTCTTCTACCCACTCACAACTCCTACTTTAATAACATTATATATATTCACTCCTTATTTTTCGTGCTCAACAGTAAATGGGTAAGCTAATGTGGGACGAAGGGAGTAAACATTATTGGTACAATGGTCAAACATGTGGTTTTTAGAGTTTAGGTCATGAATTCTGATACAAGGTAGATTGGTTTTAAAAGTAACGATCTCATAATGTCACTAAAATCACAAAATCTGGGGAGAAACGCGTTTCTCCGTCGCTTCTGGAGAAACGGGGCTTGTTTTGTCGCGCGACATACTTAGCCACCACAACTGGATATCCTTTCCAAAGCTTCGGATATCCGTAGCTAGCTTCTGGATATCCAGAAGTTTGAAAGATATCCGTAGCTTTGGAAAGGATATCCGTAAACCAAATATTTTTTCGGCTATCCTTTCCAAAGCTTCTGGATATCCATATTCAATGTTCTGGATATCCAGAAGCTTTGGAAAGGATATCCAGAAAAAATATTTGATTTCTGGATATCCTTTCCAAAGCTTCTGGATATCCTTTCCAAAGCTTCTGGATATCCAGAAGCTGATGAAAGTATATCCAGAAACTGGCTTATTATGTCGCGCGACAAAACAAGCCCCGTTTCTCTAGAAACACGAAGAAACGCGTTTCTCCCCAGACCGACTCCACTAAAATTAGGCATGAACATACAAAACGTGCTCCAGACATCGAATCTTCGCTTCGAGATTACTAAAAGTGATTTTAGCCAACCAGGATCATTTAAGGGGCAAAAATGTCATTTTTCTCTTTTCTATATTTTATTTTAGTATTATTTTTATTTGTTTTATTTCTATATTGTTAGTGGGTGGCTTTCTTATTTTAGTGGGCAGCTGTTAAATCCTGTTAGATTGTATATATAAATGCTAGAGAGTCATTAAATATGCAGTTTTTGACATGGAATGAATGAAAATTGGTTTATGACCGAAACTAAGTTTGTACTTTAACTCTTTCTTTATACACAAAATCTAGGGAGAAACGCGTTTCTCCATAAGTTATGGAGAAACGGGTCCCGACATGTCGCGCGACAATGAGCTAGATAGCCAGAAATCTATGAAAGTGATATCCAGAAACCTTCAAATGAATATCCAGAAACCTTCAACCCACTCACAACTCCTACTTTAATAACATTATATATATTCACTCCTTATTTTTCGTGCTCAACAGTAAATGGGTAAGCTAATGTGGGACGAAGGGAGTAAACATTATTGGTACAATGGTCAAACATGTGGTTTTTAGAGTTTAGGTCATGAATTCTGATACAAGGTAGATTGGTTTTAAAAGTAACGATCTCATAATGTCACTAAAATCACAAAATCTGGGGAGAAACGCGTTTCTCCGTCGCTTCTGGAGAAACGGGGCTTGTTTTGTCGCGCGACATACTTAGCCACCACAACTGGATATCCTTTCCAAAGCTTCTGGATATCCAGAAGCTAGCTTCTGGATATCCAGAAGCTTTGGAAAGGATATCCAGAAGCTTTGGAAAGGATATCCAGAAACCAAATATTTTTTCTGGCTATCCTTTCCAAAGCTTCTGGATATCCATATTCAATGTTCTGGATATCCAGAAGCTTTGGAAAGGATATCCAGAAAAAATATTTGATTTCTGGATATCCTTTCCAAAGCTTCTGGATATCCTTTCCAAAGCTTCTGGATATCCAGAAGCTGATGAAAGTATATCCAGAAACTGGCTTATTATGTCGCGCGACAAAACAAGCCCCGTTTCTCTAGAAACACGAAGAAACGCGTTTCTCCCCAAACCGACTCCACTAAAATTAGGCATGAACATACAAAACGTGCTCCAGACATCGAATCTTCGCTTCGAGATTACTAAAAGTGATTTTAGCCAACCAGGATCATTTAAGGGGCAAAAATGTCATTTTTCTCTTTTCTATATTTTATTTTAGTATTATTTTTATTTGTTTTATTTCTATATTGTTAGTGGGTGGCTTTCTTATTTTAGTGGGCAATTTGTTAAATCCTGTTAGATTGTATATATAAATGCTAGAGAGTCATTAAATATGCAGTTTTTGACATGGAATGAATGAAAATTGGTTTATGACCGAAACTAAGTTTGTACTTTAACTCTTTCTTTATACACAAAATCTAGGGAGAAACGCGTTTCTCCATAAGTTGTGGAGAAACGGGTCCCGACATGTCGCGCGACAATGAGCTAGATAGCCAGAAATCTATGAAAGTGATATCCAGAAACCTTCAAATGAATATCCAGAAACCTTCAAAATGTTTCGGATATACATTTGAAGGTTTTCGGATATCCGAAAACCTTCAATAGCAATTTCTGGATATGCCCTAACACATTTCTGGATATGCACCTAACAGTTTTCTGGATATGCACCTAACAGTTTCTGAATATACATTTCACATCCTTCTGGCTATCAAATACAAAGCTTCTGGATATCAACTGCAAAGCTTCTGGCTATCAAATGCAAAACTTCTGAATATCCAGAAGCTTTTGGTCTTGGCCTTGGGTTTTTTTTTTTCTGGTTATCAAATGTAAAGCTTCTGGCTATGAAAAACACGTTTCTCCATAGTTATGGAGAAACGCGTTTCTCAGCAGACGCACTCTTCTTTATAGTTCGGTCAATCTCGTAGGCTTTTCGGCATCAAATTCAAATTCCACTACTTGAAAAAAAATCTCTAATTAAATTATATAACATATTTTTTCAACCATTAAAATGTAAATATCACTACTCTATTGAATTATATATTTTATATTTCATCTTTTCTAAGTAAATGAAAATATCACTACTCAATTTAATTATACGTTATATTTCATCTTTTCTAAGAATAAAAATAAGGAGGTTCTTTTTATAAAAATAATGTATTGATTTATTGACTACAATATCAAAAAATATATATATACAAAAAGGTAAAATAAAAATAAAAAATCTTTTCAACATTTTTTTTCATGAAGATTTATAAAGATTGTAGTATTCTTAAAATAAAAAATTTCAAATTATAAAACCATACTATATGTATTATTGTAACTTCTGTTAATTGTGAAAACCTTAAAATTTTAAATTTCAGATTTTAAAATTTAGAGTTTTTAGGAAAAACTAAATCAAAAGATGTTGTTTACAAAAAAATCATGTAAGATATGATATTACAAAAAAAAAAATTCTTTAAAAAAATACTTTTCTTTTAATTTTTTTTTTTTGCCTTTTCAGTTAAAACAACTGATAAATGCATTTATCAGATGTTTATAACTGATAAATTCGTTTATCTGTTTTTAAAGAGTATTTTGAGCTTGATTTTTTGGTTAAAATAACTGATATATGCATTTATCAGTTGTTTATAACTTGATAAATTCATTTATCAGTTTTTAAAGAGTATTTTGTGTTTGATTTTTTGGTTAAACGACTGATAAATTTATTTAACAGTTGTTTATAACTGATAAATTCAATTATCAGTTTTTTTAAAGAGTATTTTGTGCTTAATTTTTGGTTAAAACAATTGATAAATGCATTTATCAGATTTTATAACTGATAAATGCATTTATCAGTCGTTTGACAGATAAACGCAAAAAAATTTAAAAAATTAAATATAATTGAAAACAAATAAAAAAATACTTTATTGTAATATTTAAAGAGTTTTTTTTGTAATATTCAACTTGTGTGGTTTTTTTTTTTGTAATATTCATCTTCCAAAAGTAGTTTTTGGTAAATGCCCCTTTTAAATTTCTCTTCAACAATGTATTTTAAGAAGGGTTTTTATATCAATAAGTCCTGAGGCAGGATAGAAGTGGAAATTATTAATAAAAATATCAACTTTCCTTTTTTACCTTAGGTTCCCTAGTTTGAAATCAAAACCGGCACAGAGGGCCTGACCCACTTTATATTAATTCTAAATAGCAAAACTAGCCCCACATAAAACAAAACAAACATACTTCTCAATTGTAAGGGAGAAATGAATTTTTCAATTAAATAATTTCTCAAATTTAAACAAATTAAAAGTTAGATAATTGTTTTATCATTTATTTAGGGTTTATGAGAAAATATTCATATCTAATTTTAAAACCTAAGAAATTCTGTTTGCAATTGTTCATAAAGATGTGGTAACACATTTATATAACTTTAAACAACTAAGAAATTAATTTTCCAATTATTCACAGGTGAGTAGTTAGTGATAAATTAGGTTCTTTATTATTTAAAAGTCATGTGACATCACACAACTATAAAACCACATGATAGTAGAATAAATTTATCTATGTTATATATAAAGTTATGTGACAAATTCATTGTTACCTTTAAATAACCGATAAATTGAGTTATCAATGAAAATATTTGATTTTTATTTATTTAGAATAGCTTGGAAAGCAATGCTATTCATGTATAAATAAGTACTTCTTATTATTAATAAAATTTAGTAATTCTTATCAATTCTCCCTATTTCATGTATAAATTGATTTCATCTAATTATCCTTTATTCATTTATGGCAACAAAGCCTTAATTGTCCATCTTCGTCAAAACTTGCGGCAAAACCCTAAGACGCCCATCGTATCACCACCACACGCTTCCGCCACCCAACATCCAAACCCTTCCTTACTATATTTCACAACCCTTTTCCTAAGCTGAACCTACCCTAAACACCACTATCCACTTTTGTCTCTCCACTTCCAACACCACCATCGGCTCAACCCTTCTTGGCTGAAACCCTCACTTCGCAACCCAACATCAAAACTCTACTCCTAAATCACCACCACCATCGGCTCAACCCCTTAGCCAAAACTTCTCTTTTTCCAACCTCTTTCTCGCCAACAAAGACCACCACCCTCAGCTCAACCCCTTGGCCGAAACTACTCCTTCTCCAAACTCCATCTCAAAAACACAACCCTATTGTATTAAACCCTCCTTGTCAAAACTCATTGCTTCTGCCAGTACCATCAAAAGTCTCTCCTCCAACCCTCCACCCTAGACAACACCAAAGCTGAAAACCCTTTTCTACTCTCTATGCATCCCAAACCCTAATTATACATCCGTCTCTCCTCCATAGTCACTGACCATCAAAACTTTACCCTTCTAAACCACCAACAAATTATTCCTTTATACACACAACACACCCCACATACACCGACATACGAGCACCTTTAAAATCATTAAATGAAACTTTAAAATCATAAGAACACATTCAAAATCAGTGCATTTTTTGTCATTTCAGTAACAAGACATTCCATCAGATAGACTCATTTACACCGTAAGTTAACTGATAGAACATCAACTTCATAACCATAAATTTAAGGTTTTTTAATCATGATTAAAAAACAAGCGGTTCCTCAGATATACACATTTCACACACACACACACATGAACGAATGAATCACCTGCATAAAAGGAAGAAGAATAGAAAAGAGAAGATGGAAAAGAGTACAGCAGAAAACAAGGAAGAAAGGAGAAACACGGTTAAGAAAAGAAAGACCCAGCTTGATTCTTTTGGGCTCCTGACCTTATATTTTTATACCATTTTTTACAGTCCTATTCTAGGTAAAAGATTACACAGACCTATTGAAAAGGAAACAAAGATAATCTCTCTACTTGGTCTATCCCAATCACAATAATATTCTGTTCTACCACAATCAATCATTTTCCTATTTACATGGGAATGATATACTACAGACATTTTAACAATATAGAACGTATCTTTTGTGACTTTCACGGTTACTTGCTTTCACCCCCCCTCAAGCGAGGCGTCGTGTTACTAAGCTGAAGCTTGTTACACAAGAGCTGGAATCGGGCAGTGGCAAGGCTTTTCGTAAATATGTCTGCCACTTGATCTGAAGAAGTAATATGGTGGAGACGAAGGAAGCCTCGAAGATGGAGCTCGCGAACAAAATGGAGGTCTATCTCAATATGTCGTGTTCGGGCATGAAACACCGGATTTTTGGACATATGGAGAGCCGAAATGTTGTCACAAAATAGAGAAGGTGGGGCTAGAGTAATGCCCAATTCTCGAAACAAATATGAGAACCACCGAATTTCCGCAGCCGTAGATGCTAATGCCCTATATTCAGCTTCACTACTCGAGCGAGATACGGTGTGCTGCTTTTTGGCGGTCCATGCCACTAGATTAGGTCCTATGAACACACAAGCACCTGTTGTAGACCGACGATTATCAGGTGCACCTGCCCAATCGGCGTCACAGAAAGCAACAATGGACATATCTGTGGAAGTGCGGAAGGATAGCCCAAGAGAGGTCGTACCTTTTAGAAACCTAAATATGCGTTTTACAGCCTGCATATGTGATGAGCGAGGGGCGTGCATAAATTGACATACTTGGTTAACCGCAAAAGACAGGTCCGGACGAGTGAGAGTGATATATTGTAGTCCTCCGACCATGCTACGGTAAAGTGTAGCGTCGGGTAAGGGGTCACCATCATGGGCAGTAAGGTGAAGGCCAGGAGCAAGCGGGGTTGGAGCCGGTTTGCTCAAATGCATGTTAAACTTATGAAGGAGATCGGAAGCATATCTCGTTTGATTTAAATGCAAGTGAGTGTCTGTCGGCGTAGCTTCAATGCCAAGAAAAAAGCTGAGTGGTCCCAACCGTCGACTTTCAAAAGTTGAACAAATAGAAGAAATGACCTTGTTTACTACGGACGAGTTAGAACCAGTAACTAGAATGTCGTCCACATAAACGAGTATGGCTACTGTAGTATCCTGTTGATGACGAATGAATAATGATGAATCTGCACGGCTATTGAAGAAACCCAAAGATATAAGAAAATCATGTAGTCTACGGAACCATGCTCGGGGTGACTGCTCTTCGGATAGAATTCCATTAAGAAAAGCATTCCGGACATCCAACTGTTCAATGGGCCAATGACGAGAATGAGCCATAGAGAGGATAGATCGAATGGTTGCAGGTTTAATCACTGGGCTGAACGTTTCATCATAGTCTATTCCCTCTTGTTGGGTGTAACCTTGGGCCACAAGACGGGCTTTGTATCGCTCGAGAGATCCATCTGCTTGCCTTTTGACTTTATAAATCCACCTGCTTCCAACAATATTATGATTTGAAGGAAGGGGAACGAGAGACCAAGTATCATTTTTTCGGAGTGCCATGATTTCTTCTTGCATGGCCTGTTGCCATTGCACTAGAGGAGCAGCTTGTTTGAAGGTTCTTGGCTCAAAGAATGGTGAGTCCACTGTTGTTGCACTTAGAGCAAATTTGTGTTTGGGACAAAAAACCCCAGCTTTGGCTCTAGTAACCATATGGTGGACTCCGAGTGCAGGTGGCTGAGCTGTTGGTGGAGCAGCCTGCTGTGAAGAATCTGTGACTACCGGAGATGGAGAGAGCTGGGCGGGCTGTTCCGGCCCAACCTGTAATGACGCGGACTGGTCCAGAGAAAATGGAACTGGACTTCGACTTGGATTGGCCCTGTTTGAGGGAAGCCCAGGCGCTGAAGGAGAAGAAGCTGCAGCCGAGCCAGAGGAAGAAGGTGGGTTGCTAAGCAGTGGGCTGGGAGAGCCGATGGGCTGTTGTAAGGGCCTAAAAGGCGCTGATGCAGGTGACAAGGTTGGCTGTTCCAACAGCTGGTCAGAGTGGTCCAGAGGCAAGGACATATGGCCTGTTGCAGCGGAAGGAAGGACTGAAGTAGGCCGTTGACATTGTAGCTGTTGACTTTGTCCCGAACTGTCAAAATTATTTTTCTCATAGAAAAAATGATGCTCATCAAATAAAACATGACGAGAAATATATATTCGACCGGTGATGGGATTGTAGCACCTATAACCTTTTCGCATTAAATCATAACCTAAAAACACACAAGGTGTAGACTTAAGCATTAATTTATGTTGGTTATAGGGAACAAGATTGGGAAAACACGTACATCCAAAGGTTTTTAGGAACCGATAATCAGGAGGACGTTTCCACAATTTTTCATAAGGAGAGATATACCTAAGAAGACGCATAGGTAATCTATTTATGAGAAATACAGCAGTAGAGAAAGATTCGAGCCAAAATTTCATAGGAACCTTAGATTTAGCAAGTAAGCAAAGACCCATTTCCACAATATGACGGTGTTTACGCTCAACCACTCCGTTTTGTTGCGGAGTATAAGGACAAGATGTGCGATGACCAATACCGTGTTTAACTAAGAATGCAGCAAATTGTCGGTTAATGAATTCGCCCCCCCCCATCTGTCTGAATGTTTTTTATGGTGTGTATGGCAGAAATCTTACGAGACAATTGATTCTCTATTAGAGTTTTAAATTCTGAGAAAACTGTAACGGCATCAGACTTATGGTATAATGGGAAAAGCCACACATAACGAGAAAAGTCATCCACAATAGACAAATAGAATTTAAAACCAGAAACAGAGGGAACAGAGGAGGGTCCCCATACATCCAAATGTAATAAATGTAATGGTTTCCTAGAATTAAAAGAACGAAGTTGGAACGGAAGATTACAAGCTTTGCCTAACGGGCAATCATGACACATCTCCTTTATTTTAACAGGGCCGCTAGTCGGAATCCTTATTTTATTGACTAAATAATCTAGAATGTGGGAAGAGGGGTGACCCAAACGGGCATGCCAAGTAGATGAAGAGGCTCGCTCCCCGATCAACGCCAAAGAGTTTTTGCGTGAACTGGGAACGAAAGACAATGTATAGAGATCGCCAGAGTTATTTCCAGAAAGAATGGTCCTCTTGGTGCGATTTTCCTTCACACAAAACCCAAATGCAGTTAGCTCAAAAAAACAATGATTGTCTAAGCAGAACTTGCGAATGGAGAGTAAAGAACGACTAATTTTAGGCACATGTAAAAAAGTATTCATGACAAAATTATGATTATGAGACGAGAACTGAGTGGAACCAATATGTGCAATAGGGATAGAAGCACCATTAGCAACAATGATAGAATCGTTACCTGAGTACGGAGATAATTGATGCAGTACATCCGGATCGGATGTCATGTGATTCGTCGCCCCGGAATCAAGAACAAACGAGACGGGAGCCATGGGCGATGAACCACCATGTGGAGCCCACTGATGTTGAGGGGAGTACTGAGCACTGTAAGCAAAATTTCCTCGTTGATAACACGTATCAGCTTCGTGTCCCGGTTTCTTGCAAAGTTGGCAGGATACTATATTTGGGTCTTGGCTAAGGAAAGGATTGGGTGGGTAGTAGGGGACGGTGGCTTGTGGATGGGATGGCCGAGAGGGGTGAGAGGTATTAGAATAAGGAGAGTTAGACGGAGCCAATCAAAACATGGAAGAGAAGAATTGTATTGAATGACTCAATTGATTATGATGCTAGAGATACATACAATGAGGAGGTAATCTCCTAGAATGAGAAGGTTTCTAATCTAATACAAAGATTGTATTTCCTAATCTAATACAAGGATTGTGTTTCCTAATCTAATATATAGCAATATATTTACTTGAATATAATATAATATAATGATATTATATTATATTCCTAATATGCCCCCGCAAGATGGACTGTTTTTGGATAAGTCCAATCTTGGAGTGATGAGATGAACCGGGTTTGATGATGAGTTGAAGATGTGTTTCCGGACATGTGTGTCGTTTCTGATGAGACGTGGTTCCTCGCATCCGAGGTGGTGATAGGTTGGTGCATGACTACGTCGGAGACGGTGGGGTTGTGGAGAGGGGTTTTCGGTTTTACCGAGAGGATTTTGAAGTAGGGTGAATTGGTTTCGGCTAGGCCGAGGGGGTTTTGAAGCAGGGGTTATGCACGTGGAGTCACCTTGTATAAGTAGGGGTTTTACCCCTCACGTGTCGGTCAAAGGGTTTTTGAGCCGAGGGGATTGTATAACAAAAAAAAATTGGGTTTCGATCAAAAGGGGGTTTTGAGCCGAGGGGGTTGAATAATAAAAATTTGGGTTTCGGTCAAAAGGATTTTTGAGCCGAGGGGATTGATTTAAAAAAAATTTAGGGTTTCGGTCAAAAGAGGGTTTTGAGCCGAGGGGCTTGAATTAAAAAAAAATTATGGTTTCGGTCAAAAGGGTTTTTGAGCCGAGGGGGTTGAATTACAAAAAAAGTTTAAGGTTTCGGTCAAAAGGATTTTTGAGCCGAGGGGGTTGATTTAAAAAAAAAAGGTTTAGGGTTTCGGTCAAAATGATTTTTGAGTCGAGGGGGTTGAATAACACAAAAAAAAATTTGGGTTTCGATCAAAAAGGTTTTTGAGCCGAGGGGTTTTTTGATTTTTGGTGGCAAAAGCAATGGTGGTGAGGGGGGTGTGGTTTGGAGATGGCGGAAGTGGGTTATTTATAAGGTGGGGTTTAGGGTGTGTTTCGGCTAGGTGGGTTTTGCCGAGGATTGGTGGTGGAAGGATGGTGTTTTTGTTGATTGATGGCGGAAATAAGGGTGGTGATGGCAGTAGGGTTTTTGCCAAGGTTGAAGGACGGTGGGGTTTTGGTGTTTGTGGCGGAAGCAAGGTGGTGAGGGTGTGGGGCGGCTTAGGATTTTGCCACTAGGGATTCACGGAGAAGTTCTTCTATGGATCTTAATGCTCTGATGCCATATTAGAATAAGGAGAGTTAGACGGAGTCAATCAAAACATGGAAGAGAAGAATTGTATTGAATGACTCAATTGATTATGATGCTAGAGATACATACAATGAGGAGGTAATCTCCTAGAAGGAGAAGGTTTCTAATCTAATACAAAGATTGTATTTCCTAATCTAATACAAGGATTGTGTTTCCTAATCTAATATATAGCAATATATTTACTTGAATATAATATAATGATATTATATTATATTCCTAATAAGAGGCAGTAGGGTTAAAAATAGGGTTGAAGGTTGTGGGGAAAGGAAGGAGGCCTCTTCCTTGATTTCTGTTGTTGTTACGGTTTCTGTTGCGATTACCACCCCCACGATTCTGGTTAGGGACAAAAGAGAACCCCCCCTGACTATGTTGCCCAAATGGCCGAGATCCTCCTGTTAGGGTAGGGTTATGAGAGGCTGATGGGGTAGGAGTAGTTTTGGGTTTGTCTGGTTCCTTTACTGCTGCTAGGGCACTTAGGGTGGGTGAGGCTTTATTGGCAAACTTTTGTTGTAAAGCTTCTTCTTGAAGTAGAAGATCTTTGAGGTCGTCAACCGTAGTGTCCCCTTTAGAATTTTGGGTTGTGATAAATTCCTTGTAGGTGTGTCCCAAACCTCCAAGAATGCGGCGGCATAAGGTGTGGTTGGAGACGGCTTCGCCGGAACGAGCAAGAGAATGAGAAAGAGTCTTGGCACGAAGGATATAATCCTGGATAGTCATGTCGGGGGAGAGGGTTAGGTCATGCAACTCCTCTTGTAGTTTGTGAATGTGAATAGTCGAGGCAACGCCAAATTCTTTGGCAAGAAGATCCCACGCCTCCGGTGCCGTGGTGCAGTGATTGACATGGGGCTGAACCTCTGCTGTTACTGTAGCTTTTATCCAACCTAGAACAAATCTGGAGGTATGAACAAAGGCTTCATAGGCTGGATTTTCTGAGGTGGTATTGTCGGCACTACGAAGGGTACGGGAGGGAGGGATTTTATCAGTCACAACGTTGGTGAGGTAGTGAATCTCCAACATGGACAAGAAAAGGGAACTCCAGTTTGGGTAGTTTTCATTAGACAATCGGCTGTGGCCCATGTACGATTGTACATTGAAGAGGGTAGGAAGACCATGTTTGTTGCGAGGATTAGCTTGCCCCAGATCTGAGGTAGCCAAGGTTTTTGTTGTTTCACCACCCATGGCTATTTTGATGAAGCTCTTGATACCATGAACGAATGAATCACCTGCATAAAAGGAAGAGGAATAGAAAAGAGAAGATGGAAAAGAGTACAGCAGAAAACAAGGAAGAAAGGAGAAACACGGTTAAGAAAAGAAAGACCCAGCTTGATTCTTTTGGGCTCCTGACCTTATATTTTTATACCATTTTTTACAGTCCTATTCTAGGTAAAAGATTACACAGACCTATTGAAAAGGAAACAAAGATAATCTCTCTACTTGGTCTATCCCAATCACAATAATATTCTGTTCTACCACAATCAATCATTTTCCTATTTACATGGGAATGATATACTACAGACATTTTAACAATATAGAACGTATCTTTTGTGACTTTCACGGTTACTTGCTTTCAACACACACACGCATAGAGAAAAGGGTGTACCGAGCTTGGAATAAAACTAGTTCAGGTGTCTCTCTTCTAACTCGAGATAACCGAAACTAAAGGATGTATAGCTGATATATCTCTCTGAAAAATGAATTGAGGGGATTTAAGGCTCAAAGCTGCAAGTTCATGAAAGCAGGTGCTCTATGCAGTTGGCTCTCTTGCTCTATTTATAGTGTTTTAACTCAACCTCAAACAGGAATTAGTTAGTGAAAATGTGAATGGTTTTTGTCAGTATTTCCATAATTTGTTATAGTAGACTACTGGTAAGTTATTTTTGTCTGCAAGTTCATGCTGCATGTGTTGTACCATATGAAGTATTATGTGTACCAACGATTTTCTACCTGTTATTACACCACTGTCTTTATTATGGGCAAAATATACATTAGTGGTAAGTGGATTTCACTTCAACTTCATGCTGCATTGGTGGTACCATATGAATTATTATGTGTACCTAGTACCAACATATTTCTACCTTTTATTACTTCACTGCCTTTATGGAGAATTATGAGATTTAAAATTAATGTAATGTGATAACTTTAATCCTAAGTTTTGGTGAATAAAGTTGGAATTAACAACTCAATACTGGTGTTTGCTCAAAAAAAAAAAAAAAAAAAAGCTCTAACACCGGTGGTTTTATTATTCTTTGTAAATCTCTACAATTTACTTACTCCAACTTTATTCACCAAAACAAAAGTATTACGGCTATTACATTAATATATACTAGTAAAGGTAGTGCTGTAATGAAACAACAATAACAACAACAACAACAAAATGTTAGTATCAAAATAATTTGGGAAAAGGTAGAAAACTGCAGCATGAACTTGTAGACAAAAACCACTAACCAGTGCTCTACCAAACGCTGTATGAACGTACTGACAAAACAACTCATAATTTTCTAACAATCTTTATTTTTGAAAAATATTCATACCATTTTTTCCACATTTCATTATAGACTTGCAAAAATAAAAGTTTAGAAAATTACAAGAATACATATGCATCTATGCTATTAAATTTTATCAAATTAGACATTTTAATAATATCCATTGAATTTTAAAAGATATATATGTATTTATTTTTTATGAGGGAGTATTATTTATAAATTTATTGAATGTCCCCTTTTCAAAATTAAAACACTTTATTCTCTCAATTTCCCACAATGATCCTTTTCAAATACATTTCTAATTATCATCACCCAAGGAATAATTAGGGGGAATTTAAAATATAGGGTAATTAATAATAATCCTTAATTTGTATGAATGTGTTTTTATTGTATGGATATCATTTATTATGCTTAAATAAATTGGATAAATTATAAGGGAAAGCTCAAAATGTAGGTCTTCAATGGTTGAGATGAATGAAATTATATTTTTTCCACTAATTGTACAATATTATATATCAGTCAAAAATTTGATCAAATTAGCTTTAGGTAACATGTGCCTTTTCGTCAAAAGAAATGGAAAAAAACATAAATAAGAAGAAAATATAATTATTAAAAAAAATAATTGAAATTGCATTAAAATTTGAGTTGGTCTTATAAAAAACGCGTTTTTTCTGGCACTTAGAAAAAACGTGTTTTTGATTTCCCCGTTTGTGCCAGTTCCAGTTTAACAAAGTGCCAGTGTGACAAAGTGCCAGTGCATGTGTAACAAAGTGCCAGTGAAAAAAGTGCCAGTACCAGTTTAACAAAGTGCCAGTTTTTACACGGGCACTTTTATATACATGAACTGGCTCTCAAAAACACAAGCACTGGCATTCAAACACACATGCACTGGCACTCAAAAACACATGCACTGGCACTCAAGAACACATACACTGGCACCCAAAAACACTGGTAATCATTTTTTATGGCTCTCAAAAACACAAGCACTGGCACTCCAAAATACATGAACTGGCACTCAAAAAAACATACACTGACATTGGCTCTCAAAAACACATGAACTGGCACTTCAAAATGCATGAACTGGCACTCAAAAAAACATATACTGGCATTAGTTTACACTGGAACTGGCACATCAAATTTCCACCACACTACCTCAAGCCACTGTCCTGATGTCAAAATCTACAGCAGTGAATGCGAGAGTTCTTGGGCTTTTGTGCTTGAGATGGTCTTGGCATTTGAACTGGACTTCCTATCTCCCCTACCCCATCACCGCCTTTATTAAAATGTTGGTGGTGAAATCACCATTGTCGGAATCGAGAAATACATTAGCACTATACAAAGGCCGATTCACATCCTCCTCCAAATATATTTGCAGATCTGTACAAAGTCTACATATTTGAGTTTCAATCTTAAACTTAGGTTGGTGATTTCGAATTTGATTGTTTGATTTGGGGTTTGAATTTGGGGATGAACGGGATTTGGGCGCGCGAGCGAGGCGGAAGAGTCGACGGGTTCTAAAAACACGTTTTTTGTTAAGCTTAAAAAAAACGCGTTTTTTACAAGTTTTTGGCTTAAAATTTAGTCTTTTCATAAATGAGACTTTTTTCAAATACTTAATGTATTTATAATTTGCAAAACAGACCTTTTTCAAATACTTAATGTATTTCAATTGGTATCAGATTTAAAAATCTAATACCAATAGAAATTGTCTATGGCTTATCAAAGTGAGACGAAACTCACAAAGTGAGACGAAACTCACAAGTGTTGTCCTTAGTCTTGGCAACACTAACAACAACACACACCAATTCGAAAAACACAAATAAATAGAAATAAATCTATTTTGCAGCGAAAGAATAAAAATAATACACAAGAATATAATTTTTATCAAGTTATATAAATATATAACTTGATGGGTGGGTGCTAGAAGGGCAAGACCTTACTATATATATATGAATTCAATACAAGGTCAAAGAAGTTTCCTTAATGATAAACAATCATTATCTCAAGAAACAATAAACAAAGAACTCTCTCTGAATACAATCACTCAAAACCTCACGAAAATATGAAAATATAAGTGAAACTCTCGAGTGTAAGACAGAGTGTTGCCAACACTGAATGGCAACACTTGAAGAGCAGAATTCTTTTCTTGTGCAGATTTGTATTTTCTGAATTGGATAATCACTTAAACTGATCTGCTGCACTATATATAGACCTCCAAAACTTGGAGCCTAATCAAAATGATCAGATAAACACCTTGAATTTGTTTCCTCCTTTTTAGCCTTCTCGCCTCATTTATAGAAGACTTGGTCTTCATAGCTTCTCTTGCTTGTACATCTCTGCTGTAGCTCCCTTGTACTCTGACTTAATCTCCCCCTGAATAGCTAACCAATAGATATTTTACTTGGTCATCAATTTAACATATAAACAACATGTTTATATGTTATTTTCTTCTCTCCTTCGAGAATCACGCCTGGGCACTTTCTGTTGACTCATTCAAGCTCATAAATAGCAGACTAACTACTGACATTTAAACATTATTTTACACATTATTATTTGTGAAAAATACAGTAACTATTCTGGTGTTGCCAAATTCACCAGTGGCAACACTGGTTTGCAACACTTGGGACAACATTCATGGCAACACATGATCTAACATTAACAATCTTCCCCTTAGTTACAGATTTCTTCAAAAATACCAACGTGATGATCTTTACAAAACAGTTAGTCACACTTAACAAAAAATCAAAAAAAAAAGCCACGTGATAAATAGTGACAACATCAATCTTCGGGCAATGTTGAAAATATTTTTCAATCAAAGTATCACACTCCAAACTGTGGCAACATCAACCTACAGAAAACACAAAGTCACATAATTTCGAATACATCTCCCCCTTAATCACGAAATTAATAACTAACCAAATTAATTATTAAAATCTCCAAACAACCACCCAAACATTTAGCAAAACCATCCAACAAAGTTTGAAGAAAATTCCAACTGAAACAAAGAAAAAAAAATAGAAATAACAATATTGTTTTAAACATCACAAACCAAATCAAAACAAATAAAATTGTTTGTTTGTTCTCCAACCAAATAAAAAACCACCAAACCAAATAACCTTTCAACCTTCTGCATTTCCTGCTCCTTCTTCACCTCCCTCAGCTGTGCCACTTGGTCCAGCTCCATCCGCTCCATCATCACGCCTTGGCCTTGATTGATCTCCCCCTATTTTGGAAGATATCAATTCCACCATTTTCATCATATCTGTACGTATGTCCAGCCACCCCTGTATTACTGAGTCGATGTGCTTCACCTGACTATTGAAAAAATTAAGAACCATAGCATCATCTATCATCACAGGTGCAGTGTTGCCTGGAGTGTTGCCAATTTCAGGGGCAACACTTGGGGCAACACTGGTAGCAGGGGCAGCCGTTGGAGGAGCAGCTGAAACCAAAACCCATGGCAAATCTCTGTGCCTGTCACCTTCAGTAAAATGTTTGCTAATTTTATAGTAAATAGGTTTTTCAGAGATGTTGTCCGCATTCCAAGGTTTAAGCTTTTGGTACAAAAGGACATTGTAAATGAGGGAAGGGAAAATAAAAGAAGATGTTTTTCTTTTTCTGGCCCATGCAGCAAGGTGTGAAAATACCAACCTTCCAAAGTTGACTCTCTGTTTATTACCTAATTTGTACAACAAAGTGGCTTGCTTAAATGTCACCGTGTTTTCATTGGCCGTAGGGAGCCAATTTGTTATACAAGTTTTATGAAGCACACTAAACAGAGATGAAAGGTGGGTAGATTTAAAGTGGTCACCCAAACTGAGATTCTCCCTCCAGTCAGAAAGCTAGCTAGGGTGTTAGGCTCGACATCCAAACTCTCATCGTCAATACTAGGGAGGCCGAAGGTTTTGTTGATGATCAAAGGATTAAATCATAAATTTTGCCCATAACAAAAATCTTTCCATAATGAGGGGTGTTCCTATCATCAATGTCCTCCCTAAGATGAGCAAAAAAATTCCTAACCACACTTTCGACATAAACGGAAACCTTAGTAACCGTAGGAAGAAAATTCATGTCCTCCAGAAATTGGTACACCCCTAATTCCTTGAACTGAGCCACATACATGTTACTTTCTTTCAAAATCTTTTTATCCAAGTCTTGAACCCACTTATCTAAGTTAGATTCACAATAAAACTCTTCGGAAAGGAATGGACGTTCATAGTACCCAAATGACTCATAATCTGATTTGGAATCTTGAGAGGGAGTAGGGGTAGTTACCTCAGGCCAGGAGATGGGAGAATAAGATGGAGAACTTGACTGGGCTTTGGACTTGGCTCCTGGTGTTGTCTCAGGTGTTGTCATTGGATTGACAACACTTGGGGCAACACTGGACTGAACTTTTTGTCTCTTGGCAATTCTGAACTGGGCTTGAGCTAGCGTTTCTTCATCCTCCATCCATGCTTCCCATCCTCATCAGACGTCGATGAGGGCTCCTTTGTTTCTTTAATATTGGGTCCGAACCTTCTTCGGACGAGACATTGAGGGAGGAGCTTAAGCTATCTTCCACTTTAACAGGATCATCAGCAGTGTTTGATGGGATTTTGGACCTAAACAATGTCTTAATCCTTTCGGATTGTCGACGAACTCCAAATTTGATGGGGTGCAAAGGTGAGTTCAATGGAAGGTGTAGCTTCAGGAAGACTCATAGGAATGGGAATTTGAGGAGGATTGTACACAATGATGTCCAAAATTGGGGAGGTTGAGGGTGTTGCAGGGAATGTCGCCGAAGATGTCTCCATTGGAACGGCGACATTCGAGGCGACACTAGAAGGGGCGAGAGGTGAGATTTCCATGGGGGATGAAATTTGAGGAGAATTTGAGGGACTTGCCATGGAAAATCATTGGAAGAAGATGACGAGGAACATGGAGAGGGTTACGCCTAGAGAGAGAGAGTGGAAGCGTGAGAGAGAAAGAGGGTTTATGAAGGAGGGTTTTAAATGAGTGAATAGAGAGAGATTTAAGTTGATTTGACATTTTCAAATCAAATTAAATCTCATTAACCCAACAAACTCAATCACTTATCCGGCCATTTAAAAAAAAAATAGTTTTTTTTTTCGTTTTTAAAAATATAATAACTAAAAATAATTTTAGAAATATCCATAAAATTTTGTTTTTCAAAATTCAAAAGAAAATGAATTTAAAAAAATAGACATTTCGAAATTACATTTAGTTAGACAAAAATAAATATTTTTGCTAAAAACCTTTTAAATTTCACAAACTCTAAATATAATACATTTCTGAGCTAATGTAACGCCAATTTTCGTCGCATTAGGGCCCAAAAACCGTTACATTAGGCCTAATGTAACGCCAAATGGCTGTTGCATTATCTTGCGTTGCATTAGGCCTAATGCAACGACATAGTAAGCTAATGTAACGCCATAGCTTTGGCGTTGCATTAGGTAAATACCTGATGCAACACCAATTTTAAAACTATATGAACACCTAATGCAACGCCAAAAAGTAGTTAGGTAAATACCTGATGCAACGCCAATTTTAAAACTATATGAACACCTAATGCAACGCCAAAAAGTAGATGAGTACCTAATTCAACGCCAATTTAAAAAGTAGTTGAATACCTAATGTAACGCCAAAAATTAGATGCACACCTAATGTAACGGCTGTTGTTATGTATTAATATTGATTTTTATTTTTATTTATCTTTATTTTATTGTTTTATTTTTTTTTATTATTTTTATTATTTTTATTTTTCATTTTTTATTTTTTGATTTTTGTTATTTTTATTTGTATGTTTATTTATTTATTTGTTTATTTATTTATTTATTTATTATTTTTATTTTTTATTATTATTATTTATTTATTTTTAATTTTTTTTTCACGATGACATATGAGGATTCATGTTAGCCGATCCCAAATTATTTTGGGATTAAGGCTTTGTTGTTGTTGTTGTATTGACAAACTTCATTCCCAAAAGATACATAATATATATATGTACACATGACAACGTGTCATCGACACATACTAATTATATAATATAAGTGGTAAAAACCTAACAAGTTTTTAACATAACAAAGAAAAGTAGATAAGTTTCGTGGCAAAAGTACATAACATGTTTTGTGTCATCGACACATAGTAATTACAAACACCAAAAGATGCACCAACAAAACAAAGCCTCCACCATGTTGGATTGTAATGCTTCCAATGCTAACTATGAACCTGCAAGTGAAAATACAACTAATTAGAACAACAAAACATGGCTGTAAACTTTAACTATATATAGAGTGAGTCATCCTGTCAGTTCTTGGCACAAAACCATTAAAATTAGGTGATCTCTCACAAAGTTGCAGTAAAAAAGGGACTTAGTTGTTCCTGCATAAAACACACGGTAAATACGTGTCCAAAATACATTTCCAAATCAAAACATCCACTTAAGAACTACCCTTGTGTAGACACCCCATTCTGAACCAATAATTCATGATTACACTATTCTTCGTCTCTCTTTTATGTTTTGATGAAAGCATATCAGTTTCGTCATGATTCGTTAAGTTTCTAACTAACCTCGTTAGTTTTGGACCTAACTGACTAACGGAATAAACTGAAGAGGACAAAATAGTCATCAGACTAGATATCTCGCACGAGATATCATATCTCGCGCGAGATATCCCCTCGACAGGATGTGCAGAAATCACTCTCCTTCTCCGTTTCAACCTCCTTTCTTGATAAACCTCATCTAATCCGGTTCTCCAATCAAAATTGAGTTCTGGAAGCTTCCTAGGAGTGTTTTACCTCTCCACCTCTACCTCTTAAACCCCTATAAATACTTGGTGACTTCCACTGTTTCAGAGGTCCAGATTTCCACACAACACACACAATTTGTTGGTTTCTCTCCACGAAAGATTCCTTCAAATCACTCACAAAATCTCTCTAAAATCACCTAAAGTTTATTTATCAATCCTGTTGATCAACAAACATCCAAACCCGAATCAAGGATTGAGGCGAAGCTCTGTCCGCATCAAGATTTAACTCTCATATTGAGTCGAAACTCTGCCCAAATCACTTCTCGATCGAGAAAACATCTTAGAACCACGTTCTAAATCAAATCCTCCCTAAACTAGGTAAACTCCTATACTTTTACTCTTTTCTTCTTAATCTCTCTCTATTGGCTTTTAGAGTGGTGTAATCCCATCTAAAGGATTAGCCTAGAGTCCCTTCAATCGATGAAGGCGATCTCGAAGCATACAATCCGACATTCCTAATCAAGAAATTGATTAGGATTTTCTTGTTCTTTATTTAATTAGTAATTAAAAAGATTGATAATACTCAATTGGCAAGACCGATCTCCGGATTGGGTGGAATGGATGCTCCTCGACCTACCCATTCGATAACTTAACACCCGAACCCTCAAATCTCTTTTCAAAATGGTTTTCCTATGTTTCCAAACAAATAATATAGGTGGCGACTCTGTTATTCAAAATTCACGCATCGCTACAGTTTGGCGACTCTGCTGGGGACAATTAATTAAGAGGGTTAGACTTGCGTTACAATTGAGTATTATCAATCTTTTTATTTTTCTGTAAAAAATCTGATTTTTTTGAATTTTTTGAAATTTTTCGACACTGTTTTCAAAAAGAAATGTCCGAATACTTATCCCGCGCGAGATATACTAATCTCGCGCGAGATTAGTACACGGTATTAAAAACTTTCTATTCCTTATCTGAGGCGGCGGCGGCATTAAAGAAAATACAAAGGAAAAGGTTAGGTTAGGTCAACTCAACTGACCTTTCTATCAATGCCATTAAAAAAAAAAAACAAAAACAAAAACAAAAACAAAAACAAAAAAATTCTCCACTCTCTCTGTTTGGCGTGGTTTACACACAAAAAAAAGTGGGCCTCAGTTGACTTCTCCTTTCGACCCATAAAAATTCAAAAAAAAAAAATTTTGAAAACAGTTTCAGTTTCGAAAATTTTCAAAAAAATATCCAGAAATTTCAAAATAAATTATTATTATTATTTTGCTTGTGCTAACATTATTTTGCAGGGTAGAATAATTTTAATTACTTGAACCTATATACCTGCGTGCGATTGGTTTTTTAATTTAAAGTCCGGTCCATGGAGGATTCGGGAGTTGTAATTTAAATTAATTTATCTCTCGCTCTCTATCTCTTTAAGTGGAACTACAACAGCCTGAGTCTTCCTACTTTGGGAGAAACGTAGGCAACCACTTGGTGCGGCCACTATCTGTTTTTCTTTTCGTTTTCAAAAATAAAACTTTCTATTTTACTCTATCACCTAGATTGACTCCCACACACGCGCACTCATATTATATCTGTCATTGCACTACATACCCCGATTAACCCGGGACCCACACTAAGGACGGATGACGGTAACCACCTAGTCGCCGGTCTCTCCGAAGTTGGATCATCCCACTCCGCGTATTCAATCCACCTAGATTGTCATATCGCGGGGAGCCTAGCCTTCCAGCCCTGCATCGCCACATATCATGTAGATTGACTTTTTAAGACACTCCTTGACCGGTCGGTTTGATCTTGGAGTCCTTGTGATCCCTTGTCAAGATCGTTTTGTGCAATAATCCACGGAAAAGAAATCAATAAATTGTCGCTTTGGAATTGTCCCTTCGGAAACGTCCCTACGGTTGTCCCTTCGGATTTGCCCCTAAAAAGAGAAAATTTTCTCATCAAAATTATTGCACAAAACTTGATGTTACTTTGGATTACTCCGACCCCTAGGTCCCTAGGTTTGGTTCTTGAACTTTAGAAACCCCCAAAACGGATTTTCCGTCCGACCAAAATTAGGATTAAAATCAGAAAAATGTGACTTTCCGTGGCGTTGTCTCGCGCGAGACTAATTGTCTCGTACGAGATAAGTGTTCGATCTTTTCGTGTTTTGGCCAAAACCTTCAAACCTTCAAAGCCTTCATTCACCCTATTCAGCCGACTTGTTGGGACTCGATCATGGTTTAACCCGGTTGCTACACGTCTAGGTTCTTCGCCAAAGCTCGACACGATGTCTGCTTCTCCTTCTACCACCGAGGCCGATTTCAACGACGCTAAGGTCCAACTCATTGAAGCCATGACTAGGTTGGATGAACAAAGTAAGCAAATCGATGAGCAAAATGCCCAAATGGCCGCCCTCATGAAAGAACTCAACGATTTGAAAGTCAAGAAAGAAAGAAAGCAAAAGCAGAAAGTGGAATCCTCCTCCGATGAAGAGGAATCCTACACCAAAGTGAATAAGAAAACCAAGAAGTCAAGCAAGAAAAAGGAAGAATCCGATTCATCCTCTTCCTCATCATCCTCCGATGACGAAGGACATACCTCCAAGGGCACTAAAACCAAGAAAGAAGGCAGTAGTGAAACTACTAAACTTGGTGACCATGTTACTAAGAACTACCTCGAGAAGAAGCTTGCGACTCTTGACACTTCCAAGGGGTCATTCGTTCCATTTGATCCCGATGCTCTTCAACAATCCATCACCAAGTTTCCTCGCAAGTACAAGACACCCGATATTGCCAAGTTCAATGGTACTACCTGTCCTCGAGCTCATGTTGAGACCTACACTTGGGCCATGCTTCCGATGGGCGTTGATAACACAATCTTGGCCCAATGCTTCCCTCAAACTTTAGAAGGTGCTGCAAGGGATTGGTACATGTCTCTTCCTACGACTACAAGGCTTGATTGGTCATCCGCATGTTTGGTCTTCCAAAGGCAGTTTGAAGACAACTCCACTTACCGCCCTACTAGGAGGGATCTTGAACAAACCAAGCAACATGCAAATGAGTCCTTTGCTGAATTTGCTAGAAGATGGAGACTCAAACTTACTGAAATTTTCGAAAGGCCTACTCTCAAAGAGCAAATCCACGTCTTCCTTCAATGCCTTCGTGATGAATTTCAAGAGAAGCTCGCCGGTAACTACTTTCCTAGTTTCAATGAACTCCTCGAGTCCGGAATTACGGTTGACGACTTCCTAAAAAGCAAAAAGAAGGAAAGTACTTTCCGCTACAACAAGCCCACCACAAGTAAGGATGCTTCAGTCAACGCTATTGCACTCAGCCGCCCCAACACCGGAAAGTATTCTGCTGTCCCTCCTCCCGAAAAGAAAAAGAGGCACTACGACAAAATTGAAGGAATCACTCAAGAGGAACTCTTCGATGTACTTGTCCTGAATGAAAAGATCAAACCAAGGGAAGGTGGTCCTCCGAAGGATATGGGTCCTAATCACGCTCATCACTTATTCTGCAAATACCACAACTTCACCGGCCACGACACCAACTCTTGCCACCACTTGAAGGACATCATCCAAGACCTCTTTGACAATGGAGATCTAGAACGTCCCAACGTCATCACCAATCCTCTTCATCGTACTCCATGAAGAAGATGAAGCTCCAAGAAGAAATCTACACTTACCACTTTGGGGCTACCACTATCCTCTCCCTTTCTCCTTTGATAGAAGTAGATTAGGTTTTAAATTTCCAAGTATGAACTCGAAGAGTCGTTCTGTCTTTCTAGTACTCATCACCTCCTCTAGTTTGTGTCTTCTAAACTATCGAGTCTGTTCTTAAATTTCTCAATAAATTAAAGTAATTTCTTTCCTAAACACTTTCCCTAAAGTTGTTCTACCTCATGAATATCATTCAACTCATGCAAAATAATGGACCTTCCATTCCCTAAATCATCGCGAAAATAGAGACTTCTAAGCGAGTTTAAGAAGAAATTTGTCCTTAGGAAGCTTAAGGGCTAAACATTACCCCTACTGAAAGTCAAAAGTCAACAAAAGAAGAAAGTCAAATGTGCTGCTATCAACATTCATCCCAAGAAGAGTGGGGCTACTCAACTCAAGGCTTTGAGAGTACAAAAATAAATAAAAAGCTCGCTAGGTCGAAACTCCTCAAATCGTCCTAGGCAAAAATAGAAAAAAAAAAAAAAAAAAAAAAAAAAAAAAAAAAACACTCTCAAGCCTTCATCGCCCCACAACAAGGATGGAATTTCAACAAAGGCAAGAAGGACTCTCCTACAAAGAAGAGGAGTCAAGTGATACCAACAAAAGAAAAGAGGATTCCTCAATATCCTCCTACATCAAGTGAAGAAGACTTTCAGTATTAAGAAAAATGTTTACCCTTAAGTCATACTAATGATTGGCTTTCTCCTCAATCTTGTTTAGAAATTTCTAGATGAAGCAAGGTCCATTAAAAGTAGAACAACTTTTCTAGACCTTTGAGCCATGTAGCGTTCTTTGTTGAGTCTAGGGGCTTCCTGTTAGCCACTCTCATACACACTCTTGAAATTCAAGCATCAAAACTGGGGCTTCCTCACCTTTCCTCCCCCAGTCAATCTCTACTTCAACTCTTCAAAATAATCAAATCTTCATTAGGGGCTTTCCTCTTTGTTTCTCACTCTCATCATCAGAGAATACACTTCTCTAAAAAAATCAATGCTTGGATCACCTTCCAAAAATAGAGTCCGTCTCTCCTAAACTAACTTGATATCTCATTTCTCTCTCCTCAATAAGATTTTCTCTCTCTAAGTTCTCTTCGAGTTACATACTATTCAAAAAAAAATGAAAAAAAAAGACGCAAAAGAGATGCCCGCTAGATTGAAAACCCGAAAGGGCGGTCTAGGCAAAAACCAGGGTGCGCACTAAGAAAAAAAATCAAAGGACAAAGGGAGAGTATTCTTCAGCCTTCTTCATCGGACATCATTCGATCTTCTTCAAATTAAACCAACAAGGAGAGTCTTCTTCGATCATCTTCAAATCAAGAGAGCAGCTTCACAAGCATGTTCACAAAATCATCTACCACTTGCAAGCAACTTGGGGCTTGAGACACCAAAGAGCCTTGAACATAGAGCCATTACGACAGTCGACAGATGTGTAGTCGTTTGCCTCCTAGAGACACGACTCAAGGAGAAGTAAGAATGAAGATTCTCAACAGACCTAGATGGGTTCACACAAGGATACTCATCGAATGAAATTCTACAACAATACAGCCTCGCTGACTAGCAACAAATTCTGCACAAACCTGATTTGGTCCCAATTAACTTGTCAAACACAAGTCCACTCCTATAGTTCACCCATCTCAAGTACAAATCCATACACATGTCCCTACATATCCATACACCATATACTCATACATAAACTCACCACCAAAATGTTCGACCGGCCATTTACACGAACAGACGTGAGCACCACCACGTAAGTCCAATTGAACAACTAAAATCTGCAAAATCTATTTGGAATCTTTATGTGCTGACAGGTACAGAAAGGTAAGAATCATTCGGGTCCATCCGAGACCAGCATGCATATACCCTTGCGTTACAGGGGCCGACAGAACCTCCATCTCAACCGAAAACTTAAAGTCCGTGACCTCGGCAACAACTACAAAGTCTGTGATGGCAGCAAACCTCAAGTCCGTGACCTCGGCGACATCAACAAAGTCTGTGACGGCAGCAACCTCAAAGTCCGTGACCTCGGCAACATCAGCAAAGTCTGTGACGGCAGCAACTTCAAGTCCGTGACCTCGGCAACAACTTCAAAGTCTGTGACGACAGCAAACCTCAAAGTCCGTGACCTCGGCAACAACTTCAAAGTCTGTGACGGCAGCAAACTTCAAGTCCGTGACCTCGGCAACCACAACAAAGTCCGTGACCTCGGCAATGACAACAAAGACCGTGACCTCGGCAACAACAGCTACGTCAGTAACCTTGGACGGCGCACTTCAACAACTTCATCAACAAACCGGGTATCATCAGAATTGGGTCAAGTCCGTGATTCCTCAGTATGATTTTACCTTTTCAAAAAAATACCTCTTCAATTTTCAAAAATGCTTTTCAAAATACCTAAAATAGCCTTTTTAGTGTTTTGGAGTCGAACTACGTTTGGTCTGATTCTCTCTTAGAGATACGTAGGCAGCCGTGCGGCACGACCATCCCAATGTTCAGAATGATGTCTTTTCTATCGACGACACTTCTTCTTTCATAAGACCTGTCGCCGAGGGGCTCTGTATACACCCCATTCTGAACCAATAATTTATGATTACACTACTCTTCGTCTCTCTTTTATGTTTTGATGAAAGCATATCAGTTTCGTCATGTTTCGTTAAGTTTCTAACTAACCTCGTTAGTTTTGGACCTAAATGACTAACGGAATAAACTGAAGAGGACAAAATAGTCATCAGACTAGATATCTCGCACGAGATATCATATCTCGCACGAGATATCCCCTCGACAGGATGTGCAGAAATCACTCTCCTTCTCCGTTTCAACCTCCTTTCTTGATAAACCTCATCTAATCCGGTTCTCCAATCAAAATTGAGTTCTAGAAGCTTCCTAGGAGTGTTTTACCTCTCCACCTCTACCTCTTAAACCCCTATAAATACTTGGTGACTTCCACTATTTCAGAGGTCCAGATTTCCACACAACACACACAATTTGTTGGTTTCTCTCCACGAAAGATTCCTTCAAATCACTCACAAAATCTCTCTAAAATCACCTAAAGTTTGTTTATCAATCCTGTTGATCAACAAACATCCAAACCCGAATCAAGGATTGAGGCGAAGCTCTGTCCGCATCAAGATTTAACTCTCATATTGAGTCGAAACTCTGCCCAAATCACTTCTCGATCGAGAAAACATCTTAGAACCACATTCTAAATCAAATTCTCCCTAAACTAGGTAAACTCCTATACTTTTACTCTTTTCTTCTTAATCTCTCTCTATTGGCTTTTAGAGTGGTGTAATCCCATCAAAAGGATTAGCCTAGAGTCCCTTCAATCGATGAAGGCGATCTCGAAGCATACAATCCGACATTCCTAATCAAGAAATTGATTAGGGTTTTCTTGTTCTTTATTTAATTAGTAATTAAAAAGATTGATAATACTCAATTGGCAAGACCGATCTCCGGATTGGGTGGAATGGATGCTCCTCGACCTACCCATTCGATAACTTAACCCCCGAACCCTCAAATCTCTTTTCAAAATGGTTTTCCTATGTTTCCAAACAAATAATATAGGTGGCGACTCTGTTATTCAAAATTCACGCATCGCTACACCTTGACCCAATAAAAGAGTTATTTTTGCATTCCTAATCACTTCTTCAAAATAAAAACAACAAAACTCGAGCTCCCCTTGTTAAAACTCGAATTTGAAAAAGAAACACGTAGCTAGAAATTCAATTAACTCGAGTTTGGTCAACCAAATTTGCTCAAACTAGAATTCAAGAAAAAAAGCCTAATCTCTATTGAAAGAGCCCACTTCTACACGGTGAAATCAGTATTAACATTCTGTACAAGATAGTCCAGTCCCTACACAAGCTTTTGTAACTGAGAGAAATCCTACACACTAAACAGCAGCAGCTCCACTCATTTTTGTCCCTCTTGCTAATTTTTTTTTGCCACAAGAGCTAAAACAGTAGTCCAAGTAGCAGCATAAACATAAACATAATCCCAGCTGGCTTCCCAAGTAGTAGCATAAACATAAACATAATCCCAACAGCAGCTCAATCTCTATTTTTTTGTCCCTTTTGTAACTGAGAGAAATCCACTCATTTTTAGGACGGAGGGGGTACATAAACATAATCACAGCTGGCTTCCCATTTACAAACAAATATATATAACCCTCATTTAAAATCTCTAGGATTTTCCTTAAACAAAAAGACTCCATAATGGTACCGACTAGCTCTGTTAATGATTCTCATAAAACTAACCAAACAATACCCATTTCAATGTCAAAATACCAGTTTAAGCAACACTTTATAATTCATACCAGTTTTAGAAATATCTTACTATACCTGATGGGTGTGCCCAGTTTCCAACCTCCACTCAACCTCGATTATCTCAATCGCTCTCCGTCTGATCCAATTTGAGAATACGTAGATTAAAAAAACAATGTACGAACACATAGAGATGAAAATCATATTCCTTTTACAAGAGAGAAAAAGAATGTACCTGATTAACCGTCTCATTAATTGTATCACCAGACTGCCCATTTGGTTCAACGATATGCGGTCCACTATTCGCATCCTTTGCAACCGAAAGTCCCGTAAAATCAAGGACAACAAAATCCATTCCGGGATTAGCATCTTGAAGCTGAGTTACAATCATAGTCGCAAGACTGGGAGCAAGTTGTTGCACCAACTCCGTTTTCACACTCTCCAAGAATTCAGTTGGGAATATAAAACCTCCTTTCTTGTCCTTTTTTCAAATCAGACTGCTTCACACCTTTTCCAAAGAGTCGCAACCGATCTTTTTGTAAGTGCTCCAATTTGAGCTTGTTAGAATTTTCGTTAGAAAATTAACGAAAGTTATAACATTTCTAACATTCCCTAACATTCCTAACTTTTCTAACAAAGTGAGGGTAAAATGGGCATTGTTATTTAAGGTTAAACCTCAAAAAGAATCTCAAAAAGTAAAACAAAAGGAATAAAACCAAAAATAGAATTTCCTGGAACAGAAACTGGCTGTATAATTCAAATTTCAAAAGAAATATTCCTTGTGTCCAAAGCCTGAAGCTGCATTTAATGAACAGTGCACGCGAAGGGACTTATCCGCGCGGACATCTTTGCATATTTCAGAGGGCTATAAATTGAGCCCTCCAGTCACAAAAATAAGGAGCCACAACACCAATTGCACTGACCCTCTGGCGAAATATAGAGAGAAAACAGTGAGAATTTTTCAAGAATTGTCACCATTTTCTCTCCAATCTTTCCCAACTCACACTCATCCACTCACTCTCATATTTAAGCCTTAAACACTCATACACTCAAGCCAAAAACTCAAGAACACAAGGAAGATTGGTAAACCCTCCTTCTCCTTACCCTAAACTCCAACCATGCATGCATTTGCAAACTACAAAATGTAGTTCTTTCATCTTCTTGCTGTAGATCTAAGAAGATCACCATGGAAGACCATCTCCATGGATGATCTTCTACAAAGATCAAAATTATTTTCAAGTTCTCTTACTTTCTTGCAAAGAAAACTCATTTTCAAAACCCTATCAAATCTCATTTTCAAAGGATAAAATTCCCCTTCCCAAGCAAATGAAATGCTTAGTCCTAATGTACCCCAAGGATGGTTTGGTATAGTTGATTCACCACTAAAATTTCAAGTGATCACTAACCAAAACCTAGGGAAATGGGGACAAGCATGGATGCAAAACCCCCCTTAAAATCATATTTTCTTTCTTGAGAAGTTGCTGTCCAGTAGCAATTTTCTCAGACATCAGTCCATGGTCTAATTTTTTGGACACAGATAAATGTGAAATTTGGTGTTGATTACAAAACACTTTTTGTAGCCAACATCCAGATCTTTCCATACATATTTTCACTTTATTTTTTGGGTGAGTAAAACTCCTCTTTTCAAATTTTCTTTCAGAGGCTAGTTCATCAGCTTCTGGGAATCCAGATCTCATATCTGAGGTTTCCAGAAGATTTTGACCTCTCAAATCTTCTCCAAAATGGAAAATTCCTTCGCACAAATCTTATTTAAGGTGTCTGGAACAACTTTCATTCTCTGAGTTTATCCATATTATGAAGTTTTAAGACCCTTGAATCCATTTCAAAATCAAAGGTCCACTGCCTTTTTCATTCTGGCAGAAGTGGCTCTCAACTTCAAAAGGTCTTTTGAGTACCAAATCTCAATCCAAAAATCTTCCAAAAATTCATGGGATCAGTTTAAAGTCTTAAAAAGATATCCCAATTTTTACTTTTCTGAGTTTCAAATTATTTTGGCCAAAACACACACACACACACACACACACACACAAATGATTTTCAGCTTGGAAGACTCGTTTTACAAGGCATTCCGGGTGCACACTAACGTCCTTCCCGGCGTGTAACATGACCTCCGAACCCAAATTTCTGATCTCGGGCTTTTTTCAAAGTTTTGGCCCTTAAAACAAAAATGGCGTGGCGACTCCGTTCTTTTTCCCGGGTTTTATTTGTTTTTTTTCAAAGAAACGCGAAAAATCGAATTCCTTCCCGCGAAAATGGCGACACATCATCACAGTGGCGACTCCGCTGGGGAATTAATCTTTTTCTAAAAAAAAAATGATACTTGGTATATTGGTGGAAACCATTAAACTTCCCGTTATCGCCTCATAACACGAGTCGGGGATAAATTGTGGTTTAACAATCCCACGTACCGGTATCACCGTTTTCAAATAAAAAAGAGCTTTTGAGGGTCAAGCTTCCGTCCCGGCTTTGAAAATCATTTTTGTGTGTGTGTTGATTTTTGCACAGTTTTCGTGTTGTTTTGGCCGCCTCGGAGAAAGTCAAAATTTTGACTGTCGGAATAATGTCCCTAACTGTCGGAATTTTCGTGCATACGTGCTTATGTGTTCATTAAATTTCAAAAAAAAAAAGGATTTTCAAAAAAAAAAAGAATTTTTTCAAAAAAAAAAAATCATGCATCATATTTTTTAAGACACATAAAAATTTTCTATTTTACTCAGAAAAAGAATATAGACTGCTTGCACACTACGCGCACGTGACCGTACACTGCACACTACGTCCCTAACCCGGGGAAATACTTGTCGCGGTCCGTTTGGTATTATTACGCCTCTCGGATGAGCACAGGACTACCCAAACATCCCATGGAGCCTCGTGTCGACCATGCACTTGTCCGTGACACACTTCGTCCGAGACCCGGTAGGTTTTAGTGCAGTGCGTGTCATGCCACTGTCCGTGTATAGACCTTTCCTTTCAAGCCTTTGTCGGAATACCGACTCAATATCTTTCGGGGACCCTAATCGGTCGAAGTTACGCCGGTTTTCCGCCGCGGACTTTGACCAAGATATTGACCGGCGCCTTGACTTCGGCTACGGCGCACAAATTATACACCGACTCCCGGCATTGACCTTTGAGTCATCAAGGATTAATGATTATTCCATGCCTAATTACGGCCTAATTGACAACAAATCAAGATCAATCGTGGACATTTATCGGTCAAATCATGCCGACTTTTCGTCGAGCCCTCGGACATGATCTTGACTTTTGACGTCGGCTTTGTCCGTTATTTACATCGAATGCTCGTTAAGACTCGATTACCCGCCGGACTTTTAGGATCGTTTTCTTTCGGTCGGTGGGACCCGCTTGCCCTATAGGACCCTCGCCCGGGGCTGTCCACCACAGGGAGGTCGAAATACGGGTGGAATACGAGGGGCTTATAGACGTAGTGACGGGGCCCACTGATCCGGGATCCGAGTAGTTTGCGAAAAAGAAGAGCAATCTTTTCCAACCGATTAGGTTAATAAAGCATGTTTTAAGTAAACGTGAACAAATAATCGCATGTTGCATGAGCCAAAAGCCCAAACACCTACCCTCCTTCCATTCCCAGACATCGAACCTTCGTGTCCTTTCCCCGCATGACTCCGCACAAAGCTTGGTTTCGCGCGGGTCATCGTTTGATTAGTTGGGAAGAGTCAGCGCGTCATCGGCTTCGCCGTTTGTTAGACTCACGGGTTTGAGAATGTACGCATCGGCCGGTAATGATGGGGATAACGTTGCTCCATCCTCCAAAATCCCTCGAACAGGACCGGTATTGGATCCAGTTGGTAGAACAGATGAGACTTCGACATGAGGCTCAAATTGATGACCTTACGGGGTTGTCGCAAGTCGTGGTTTGACTATCGAGTCTCAATTCCGATGGCACTTTTACCGCAAAGAAGGAAGAGGGTTCTCCTCCTCTTCTTAATCGTCAGGATACATCAAGATGCTACCCCAAGATTCCTATGTTTCCACCGCCGGGACTCCTGCCCGTCGACTTACGAGCAGCTGGCCCCCAAACAGCGATCGGGGATGAAAGAGTTCGGTATCGTCGGTTGTCCCCTCTCAGTGATGATCCCACAAATATCGGCTGAGTGATGAAAATCGGGGAACAATTGAAGAAATATGGTCAGCCATCAAAGCCTGGAAGAACGCCGGAAACGAGACGGCGGGCTGGATTGAAGAGGCCACACGCCACTTCGGGACCTTAACAATATCCCAAGCGGCGGGGCTACCTTGAAGGACAAACATATGCCCGTTCCACAGGGACCTCAATATCTCTCATTATCCGGCGGAGTCCAATCACTCGCTTCCGAGACGAGCCCGGCGAGCGAATCCCCGGACCGGTTCCACTCAAAGTCATTCCGGCACCGCTCAACTTGAGGTCCCAAATCCGCCGCGGCCGTAGAACACATTTGGTGGGATATTTGTGGCTTGTCCCGATTGCCTTGAAAGGGACTATCGGGAATTTGGATACACGAGGACCGTCCTCCTAAGAAAAAGAAAATTTCCTCCCGGCAAAAATTGAAGGAGAGATTCGAGGCCGGTGATAACGGTGTGGGAACGCTCGGGGAGCCATGCAGGGGATTTGATTATTATGTACTCTACTCCGGTCGAGTCTTCCCAAAGCAAAAAGGGGTAAAAGAGCGAGAAAAGCCTTGCCAACGACGGAATTGAGACCTTCGGATACGCAGTGCTTGCGAACGAAGTCCAACCCCCTCGGGGGTCGGCCAAGGTTCGGTTTGTCCGGCTCAGAGTATACACCGATGAAGAAAAACCGACGCCGGTCTGGCGCTCCCACTCAATCAACATGTTATTTGGAGATGGCAACCGCCACAAAAGGCATCGGTATAACCCGGGGCTTCGGCAAAGGCTCTACCTCGCAAGAAAAAGCACGAAGTGAGCGGCTTGATGACTCTCTATCCCGAGACAAGGACCAAATCTATGATCCTCACCTATATGGGAGTATGATCACCTTCTGCGATGAAGATTTGCCAAGAGATGTCTCCCAACACAATGAAGCTTTGTACATCACTATTCGGCTCAACACCATATCACTCCACAGGGTATTAGTGGACAATGGATCATCGGTAAACGTCCTTCCCCTCGGCATGATGAGGGCCCTCCGCATAAATGAAAGGCGTATGATCCCATCTACCCGGATTGTCAAGGCCTACGACGGTTCGTCTCGTCCCATGCAGGGACGGTGACTACGGAACTGCAGTACGAAACCCAAATGGTGCCCGCAAAGTTCCATGTAATGGATATCCCCTCAGAGTTCACGGCCCTACTAGGGCGCCCTTGGTTGCATCACATGAAAGCCATAGCCTCCACTCTCCACCAATGCGTCAAATTCATCAACCGGCGAGACCTTGAAGTCATAAGGGGTGACGGTTTCCTCATAGGGAACGAAGGCTGAAACAATAGCCAAGAATGCCCGCGATCAAACAGGGGCTACATCCTTCAAGAGGCAAGTCTCGCCGGCATCCTTTGGAATCCGGCGATGCCAACTATGTCAACACACTCAAGCGAGCGAGACTCAGAAGAAGTTCGATTCATCAAATTTAATTGTTATTTCCAACACTTGGAGGCGTCTTGGAAGGAAACGGCTGAACACCGCCATGATACGAGGCACACACAAGTCCCCGGTCCTCAATCACGAGATTTGTCGGCATTACGCAAACCCATTCTTTGGCCTCGCCGGGCGAGGAGATTTTCATGATAAAAGTCGACAAACACCGACGGACTCGGCTCGAATCTATGAACGTCGTGTGGGACGTCCTCCTTCTTGAACTACACCAAGCCTTTCCGCTCGAGTATGGGACATGAGATTTTTCTAGCGGCACACCGAGACGCAATACGTCCTTACATACGGATTGAGCGGTCGGATTGTGACGAAATGGAAATCCCGGGATTGAGGAAGATCCCTACATCCACATGCTCGGCTTTCGGACGCCAAACACAATTGATTACGGTTCGAGACAAAGAGATGATAGCAACGGCGAAGAGGGAGCACGAGACCATGCCTTTCCCGAGTTGTGAAGCCACCGACGGCGATGCCGCTAAAGAATTGGGAAACTCTCTCGGGCCCGTCCGCGACCAAAGAGGAAATGATCACCAAGCTTGGATTGGTCCCCGTCCTTTCGTGTCAACCTTTGTAAAGTCCTCCGAGTCTCTCATTGTTGAGTTCGAGTCTCTCGAGTCGTCCGATGGCCTTACGCTGAAGACTACGAGTGCCGTAGCGAACGTTGTATTCCCTTTCGTCTTCAATGAAATGATGAACCTTTACGAGTATCCCTTAATTGCCACTTTAACTAATGATGAATTAACTAATAATCTAAAAACAGTTAATAACGATTCACTAGATGAAGAAGCGGACACATTAAATGAACAATATATCAAAGAAATCTTTAAGCGAGGTTGTCAGGAAAGAGGAAAATCGAGCCCAGCTGCCGAAGAGATTTTGACGAGTGTGAATGCAGGAGCTGCGGAAGAGCCTAAAGAGACGCAGATTGGTAGTTTCTTGAAGGGGTGAAAGGGATGCCACTAATTGGTGCTAAAAGAATTTGTGGATGTGTTCGCATGGTCCTATAAAGATATGCCGGGCCTCGATCCTTCCATAGTTGAGCACCGAATACCGCTCGACCCGGAAGTCAAGCCGGTAAAACGAAGCTAAGAAGAATTAAGCCCGAATGGTCCCTACAAGTGAAAGAGGAGATAGAAAAGATGCTCGGGGCGGGATTCATCGGGGTCATTGAATACCCTACATGGCTTTCTAACATAATAACGGTGACCAAGGCCAATGGAAAGATCCGGTCTTTGCGTAGACTTTAGAGACTGAACAAAGCCGAGTCGAAAGACGATTTCCCCACTGCCAAACATCGACATTTTGGTAGATTCCACGGCCAACCATGAAGTCAAATCCTTCGTCGACGGTTTTGCCGGCTACAACCAAATCAAAATGGCGAGAAGAGGATCAAGCCAAAACGGCCTTCACAACCCCTTGGGGCACCTCTTGCTACACGGTCATGCCGTTCGGACTAAGAATGCGGGGCTACGTACCGGAGGGCAGCCACGGCTCGTTCCATGACATGATCCACAAAGAAATTGAGGTCTATGTGGACGACATGATAATACATTCCCGGAGGATCGAGATGGCGGCACTTTGTTGATTTGAGAAAATTCTTCGGCCGCCTCAGAGACCACGACATGAGGCTGAATCCGGCCAAGTGCACCTTTGGTGTAAGACGAGGTAAGGTGCTAGGATATATGGTGACGAACGGGGAATCGAAGTAGATCCCCGGAAAATCAAGGCGATAGTTGAAATGAAGCCGCCCGGACAACGAGAAGTGAAATCCTTTATGGGAAAGGCGCAATACATAAGCCGCTTTGTAAATCGGTGACCTCGATCTGCGAGCCGATCTTCAAGTTGATGAAGAAAAATGCCTACACGGAATGGACTCCGGAATGTCGGCTTGCCTTTGAACAGATCAAGGCATACCTTGTGAATCCCCGATTCTCTGCCCACCACATCGGCAAAAGCCACTCTTGCTATATCTAAGCTGTCACGGATACGGCAATTGGGGCTATGCTAGCTCAAGAGAAGAAAGATTCCAAGGTCGAAAATGCCATCTATTTCGTAGCGAAAGCTCCAAGGAAGCGAACTCAATTACTGCGCTTTGCGAGAAGACTTGCGCGGAGTTTGGTGCAGGTAGTGGGAAAGTTGAAACACTACATGCGGTCTCACCCGATACATCTTGTCTCAAGGATAGACCCCATCAAATATACGTTCGACAAGCCTTCCATCTCCATGAGGTTGGCAAAATGGTCGTTCCTTTTGGCCGAATATGACATCACTTATGTTTCAAGGAAATCCGTAAAAGGACGCATAATGGCGGAACATCGGCCGATTTCCCAAGTGATGAGTCAGAGGACTGAACCTCAATTTCCCGATGATGGAATCTTCGCTCTAGAAGGAGAAAATCGGCGGCAACTCTTCTTCGACGGGCGTCAAACAAAAGGGAACGGGATAGGAATGCTTACGGTCGATCCTCTTGCGACGAACACACCCCCATAGCATGAAAGGTGAACCGAAGTCACCAACAACGGCTGCTGAATATGAAGCTTGCATAGCCGGGTTGGAAGCGCCCTTGAAAGAAATATCAAGGAATTGGAGGTGTATGGTGACTCTGCCCTCATCATCAATCGGGTCTCTAACAAATGGAAGACCGTGGACCCGGGTCTGAAATATCACACTTACATGAAAGAGCTAGTAACTCAATTCAAGGAGATCGGCTTTCATTACTTGCCCGGGGATCGCAACAGTTTGCGGATGCTCTGGCAATGCTAGCCTCCCTCGTTGAAATACCCGAAGGAAGTCCGTCAAACCATTCGAGTCGGTAGAAGAGAAAATCCCGCTTATTGCTTTGAAATCGAAGCGGAAGTGCCCGACCAATGATCCTGGTACACTCGGATCTACCGGTACACGAAGGATGGCGAGGCCCCTTTCAAAAATGAAGATGGGGAATATAAAGAAGGAATCAAAGCGAAAAGTCTCTCGGCCACAGAGCGGCTCGCCTCCCATTATGTTCTTTTGGGAAATATGCTATACAAGAAGCGTTATCAAGGCCCCCTCTGCGATGTATCGGCAAACAAGAGGCTACCGAACTCATGAAAGAAATACATGGTGGTACTGCGGCCCTCACATGAATGCTCGAGCTCGATGCAAATCATGCGAGAATGGGGTACTTTTGGATCTCCATGGAAACCGGCGCATCCGGTTCGTCAAAAGGCTGCGACAAATGCAGCGATACTCCAATCTTAATCACTTGCCTCCTCACGAGTTATCTTGCATGTAGCTGACCCCTTGGCCTTTCGTCACTTGGGGAATTGATGTCATAGGCAAAATCACGCCATCGAGCGATATGACCACGAATTCGTCCTGGTAGGCTGTGGATTATTTCACCAAGTGGGTTGAAGCCAAGTCCTACAAAATCCTCAATTCAAAGAAAGTTGCCCTCTTCATCAAAGAGAACATCATGTGCGAGATACGGGTTGCCGGCGAAATCATTTCGAGATAATGGATCCCACTTCGAAGGGGAATGCGACAGTGCTGGCGAGAATTCCGAATAACCCGTCACAAGTCATCTCCTTACGGGCCCCAAACCAACGGAGCCGTCGAAGCGGCAAACAAGACTACTGGAAAATATCATCAGGAAGATGGCTGTCAAGGCGAGAGATTGGCCCGAGAAGCTACACTGGCACTGCGGGGCTACGGAACATCGATCGGAACGGCAAGGCTGGGAAACACCGTTTGCCCTCACATACGGAATGGAAGCCGTGCTCCCAATCGAATTGGAAATCCCCTCGCTCCGCGTCTTCTTTGGAAAGCCGGATCAACGAGGTCGAATGGCTCCAGAGTCGCCATGACGAATTGGCCCTGCTAGATGAACACCGATTGAAAGCAATGGAACACATCCGGGCCTACCAAGGAAGAATGGCCAGAGCCTTCGACAAGAAAGTAATGCATGGGGAGATCCGACAAGGTGATCTCGTTTTGAAAGAAAAGTGCCCAGTCCGTATCAACCCCCTCGGCAAATGGGAGCCTGTATGGGTCGGGCCATATGTCGTCCAGAAGATCTTCTCCGGAGGAGCCATGCAACTTGCGAGACCTCGACGGGAATCCCTTTGTACACCCAGTGAATGGTGACAAGGCTGCGCGAGATACTACGCGTAAAACAAAAAAAAAAAAAAAAAGAAGAAGTCAAAAAAAAAGAGAGTGCTAAAAGAGCAATACCCAACTAGGTTGAAAACCCAAGAAGGGCGGCCTAGGTAAAAAACAGGGTTGCACCAAAAAAAAAACAAAACAAAAAAACAAAACAAAAAAACAAAAAAAAAATCGGGTTGAACTACGAAGACTGAGGCTCCTCAAAATGAGGGAACGTAGAGCGGCGGAAACGGTTCGGTCTAAAGCACAAATAAAAGCCATACTTTGACATCAATACAATTGATCAGACCATGAAAGCGTCTCGAAAAAACTCTAAAGCAATTCAAATATTCATTACAAATTAAAAGCTCTTTGATGAGTCTAAGCCCGATTCATTCCTACAGCGGCAACTGCTAAAAGAAACTAAGATACATAATCAAACTAATGTGTACGCCATGACAAGAAAGGGATACTCGGAAACCTCGGAGTCACTCCAAGCCACTCGTCTTGGCCTCTCCCCTCTTCTTCCCCCTTCGAGTCTTCTTTTACGAACCGGAAAAATGTCGGTCTTCCTCCTACCAAGCTACGGTATAGGAACAGGATCTATCAAACCGGCCTCTGCCGGGGCCTTAGTAGCCCTAGCGTCATCTCTCATCTCCTGTAGCCTAGGCGGTAGCATAGGAGCCCTCCTCTCCTGTCTCTTGACGTAAGCCTCATAGTCGGTCACGGCGTCTCCGCTCTGTCATGAGGGTTGGCCCTCGCCTCGGCCCTCCTCCTCTCGAAACAGTCGGGTCCTCCGCACCCACAATGGCCTCACGCCGTCTCAAAATAGCCACTGAGTCTCTCCCGGATGCCTCTCATACCAATCCAGGTACCAAGTGGTCGGGAACACCGGTCTCGGACGCCGAGAATAACCCGAGGAGGAAAGGCATCATACCTCCATGCTCGGGAAAGAAATGGAAACAACGAGGGATCATCCATAGAAGCAGGGAGCCACCACCACGGTGGCTATATCATCAAAGTCCCCCAAAGGAACTGCTCCGAGGCCAAGCGTCTCGAGAACTAAAGCCGGAATATAGAAGTGGGTGAGAAAGCCCGGAAGCATGACCACATGAGACCCGTCTGAAGCACTCTACGAGTCTCCACCCGCCAACAAGGCAGCGACCATCGATATCTTATCCAACGCTCCCATGAGCCACGGTCATCAAAATCCACAGCAACCCCCTCTGGCAAATGTCGAAGGCTTGATCATGTCGGGAGTTTCCCGAAGAATCCCAAACGCTCCATCGGCCACGGGGTCAAGAGGAACGGGCTGCCCCGTGCATATACCGTCTTCCGTAGCTTGACCTATCGAGAGCATGAAAAGTCTCTCCCAAAATCAAAGGAACGACATCTACGCCGGGCGACGGTGAACGACAACATCTAGCAGAGATCGATGGCAAATCCCAAAGGAATAGACCATGAACAGGGTGCCAAACATGCAAAGTGCAAAAGCATCCCAATAGGCATCATCCAAGCCTAGGCCCCTAAACCTATCGGGAAGGCCGGAAATATCAAAATGATCGGGACCACGGATCATACCTTGCGCTTCCTCCGGGGAAAGATGAAGGAGGACGCACAATCTGTCAACAAAAGAAGCCCCTCCGGGCAAAGGAACCGCTATCTCTTCCACCTCCGGACCTCCAAGCAAGGCCCGAAACTCTTCGACAGTCGAAACAATCTCGTTGAAGGAAAGGCAAAAGATATGCCTTCTAGTGTCCCAAAATGAGGAAGAAGCCCTCAAAAGCTCATAATCCGGAATCAATTCCTTGAGAGACCATAAGCACTTCACTTTATACCTTTCTTCAAAGAAGGACCTCCTCTCATGCATAATCTCCCGGGACCAATCCTTGAACTTGTTGAAGAATGACATTTGGGATTCTTGGGACAATTTTGATGGAGCTTTTCTAAAGTTGTCCATGGGTTGTCTCTCTTTTTCCCCGAAAATGGCTGTTTGAATTTGGAGGTTGAAGAGGATATTTGAATTTGAAATAAAGTGAGACCGAGATACGAAGCAAAATTAAAGGACAATGTCGGATGCGAGGACCCCATCCGCGCGGACATGATTGTCATTTATCAGAAAAATCTGCAACAATCCAAGCTGCTACACCAAAAGAGGAATATTCCGTCCCGGTTGCTCGAAACCTGTGAAAAAACCTCCCCAAACCAGTCCATATACCAAACACTAACACCCTTGCCAAAAAAAAAACAAACAAACATCAATAAAACCCTAAATTATTACATCAAAAAAAAAATGTGCATAAGATGTACAAATCTCAATCCCAGAATCCCAGAAAATCAGTCTAAAAAAAAAGGGGGGGGGGGTAATCAATCAGAATCCCTAGCGCCCGACGTCTGTCCCCGGCCCCTCTTGCGACTCGGGCCCGCCTCCTCAGGAGCCCTGAAAATCTCGGGCTCAGAATCGTCCTCGTCTCCAGAAAGAGGCTCGTAAGGACCAATCGGCACGCTCTGATAGGGCAAGCCGAGATCTGCGAAAAAATTATATCCGAAGGTGAAGGCGTCGGACTCCTGGACGTACGAAGACGACCCACCATGCTTTGCCAGGCGTGTCCACTGCCCGTGTGGATCCCAGAATGACGTGATCCGAAGCGGCACCGCGCGGGGATCAAGGAGAGGAGACGAGAGGAGTCTCTGAAGAAGTCTACGAGCGAATAGGGAAGCCTCCCGTCGACGGGCGCCGGCCGTGGTCGCCTTGCTCTAGCTTTGAGGAGCCCCGCAAGAGACCATCCTCTGATGAATCTCTTAGCTCCGATCACTTGCTTCGTCGGCTTCTCGACGACCACCTTCGAGCGCACAAAAGCAAAAGCGTCGAAGCAGGTTGAAGCGAAAAAAAAAAAATGATGACAGGAAAGAGAAGAAAAGACAAAAGCAAAAAAAAAAGAAGGGGAAAAGGTGAAGCCATACCTTCATACCGGACGAGGCCGGAAAGCTCGTGGAAGCCGCTCGAGTGAGGGATCTGCACCCTCAATCGGACCCCATCCTGGATATATGAAAAATCCGTCCGAGGGTACCGCGGGATCCCAAGCCCCTCTCTATCGAGAACTGAGGCATCCTCGGCCTCCTCAAAACAAATACGAGTGCGGCTCGGTCGCCACAAATGCCGAGAAGTCTTTGGCGGCTCGGTAGTCATCCCAGTCACGAGATCTGTCACTCGGGTGCATCATATCGGCGGGAGGCTCCACCGGTGTCCTCAAAGGCGAGTTCACGCCATGCGACGCGTCACCCTCTCTCCCGGATAATATGCATCGCGAGTCGGACCTCTCGGAATCCTCCTGCACAGTCCAAATCTCGGCGCCCTTCGAGTGCGCCACCTCGAAGCGATCCCAGGGGAAGAATATAATCCCCTCATGTGTCTCGGCCTCCGTCAAAGGAAGGCAATCTGCGTACCTGAGAGTCGTACGCCCCCTGGAGCTTATCTTCTCCCGGGCATGCTTGGACCAAGAATGCATGGCCGGATACGCCCCGACGTACTCCGCCATTTGTCAGCCACATCGTGACGTGGAAAAACTCCAACGCCCATACTGCGAAAGGTAAAAATCAAATCAATCCGGTGACAAAGAAAAGTGTGTGCTCAAAAAAAAGAGGGAGAGGGAAAGCAAAGAGAGCTTATACCTCCGGGCGGTCTCAAAGCGTAAGGAGCTCACAACCTTCCGGTGTACCTATCGAGAGCAAAGTAAAGCTACTGCCGGCCCGGCCTCTCCCCACGAGACATCTCAGGCCATCTCCATGTCCTCCAAGGACCTCAGAGCAAAGGCTGCCGTCCCCTCGGCATGTCCAAAAGGGTGCTCGAAAAGGCAAACCACAAGAAGGCCACTGGCAATCGATCGGTGCCTATCCTCTCCTCCTGACCTCGTAACTCACAATGGTCTCCACAATCTTCCGGTAGACCACCGCATACTCCATCCCCATCCCCTTTTTGGGAATAGGGGAAAATCCCGAAGAGCTGCAGATCGGCATCGGCTGTAGCCGTCCCGCCACTCAATCTTTGCGTCCATTAAAGGACAGGCCCGTGATCGCGGCGTAATCGGAGGAGGCGTAAGCAAGTAGCCTCGCCCCGGAAGAAGTGAAAGGTGTGGGTCGCGTCCCCACCAATCTTTGCGCCAAAGCAAACATCGGCCCTTGCTCTTAGGGAACTTGACCCGGTCCCCTCGAAGCACTCAACAAACACCCAAAGCCCGGTCTCAACAACAATCTGTCTCGGACTCGGCAAAGCTCCTCGGCCCGCATTCGGAAGCCGGTCCCACAAGTCAACCACGGACTCCACCGATCCTCGAGTCTTCATTTTGTTCAGCTGCTCCGTCACAAAACGGTTTCCGCCCTGCAAAAAAAAAAAAAGAAAGAAAGAAAGTGTCAAAAAAAAAACTGCATATGCATCATGAAATTTCAAAGAAAAGTCGACAGCATAACAGCATACAATGAGCATAGCCCCATTTTTCTCGCACAAAAAAAAAAGAGAACAGTTTTCAGCAAATCCCATGCATACATTCATCAAAAAAAAAAATGCATTCCTACGGAAGTAAAAACTCCGTCCCGTTTTCATAAAATAACATGCATTCAATCAACGGGAGGAAAAATCCGTCCCACTTTTCAAAAAAAAAAAAAAATCAATCAAAAAACATACATACATCTCATATTGGCAAAATGCCCATTCTTTCCAAACAAAATGCATGCATTGCATCATTCATCAATATCAATATTCAATTTCAAAAAAAAAAAATCATCATCACAATTTTCGAATTTTCACATGCAATTTTCGGATACAAAAAAAAATGTGTGGCAAAAATGCCAATTCTTTTCCCAAGCAAAATGCATATTCGGGACACCAACAAATTCATTGCAACATGCATAGCATCAAAATCAAATCCAAGACAATGAACATTGCATAATTTTCGAAAAAAAAAAGGAAAAATCACCTAAAAATAAATTCCAAGCAAAAATCGACAAAGGGATCAAAGGGTTTCAAAGTATACCGTTTGGAGATTCGAATCCAAAGCCCAATGTTGCCAAGCATCGGGGTAATGCTCCTCCGCAACCGATTGCGAAAGATTGTAATGTCTCCTCATCCGGACGAGCTCCAATCGTCTCTCCGCTACCGGGCCACGTCCTTGGCCTTGAAAAACGCCTTCCCCGTGTTCCATTGCTTGAAAATCGAAGAAAAACGGAAGATTTTTGAAGCTTTTTGAGCAACAATGGCGGTTCTCCTCGGCTTCTCTCTCTCTGCTCTCGACAATTTCAAAAAACTGAATGGGGAAGGAGAAGGTCGTTGGCCCTCATTATTACCCCTGACTTTTCAACCCTCTCCGCGCGGACAGGATTGTAAGGGTCAAAATGACCCTTCTGCCCTTTAAAAATCCGGGACTCTGCAGTTTAGTCCCCAACTTGACAGAGTTAACCAAAGTTAACCAAAGTCAGCCCCTTGTCAAGAAAATCCTTCCCGGCAGTAAAACGTAAGACCGAGTGCCCCGAGAAAGATAACGGATCCCGTATCTTTCATCAAAATCCTTCCCGGCAGTAAAACGTAAGACCGAGTGCCCCGAGAAAGATAACGGATCCCGTATCTTTCATCAAAATCCTTCCCGGCAGTAAAACGTAAGACCGATCTCCCCGAGAAAGATAACGGATCCCGTATCTTTCATCAAAATCTACGGCAGTCAAACGTAAGACCGATCTTCCCGAGAAAGATAACGAGATCCCGTATCTTTCATCAAAAATCAATCTACGACAGTCAAACGTAAGACCGATCTCCCCGAGAAAGATAACGAGATCTCGTATCTTTCATCAAAAATCCTTCCCGGCAGTAAAACGTAAGACTGATCTCCCCGAGAAAGATAACGAGACCCCGTATCTTTCATCAAAATCTTCCCCGGCAGTCAAACGTAAGACCGATTTCCCAGACGAATACGTCCAATTTTTTCCCAGCAAAGGCTAACAAAATCCCCAGCAAAGTTAACGGAATCCCAAAAGCCAACGAAATCTCGAGAAGAACTCGAACTACGAAAGGGCTTGATTCCCACTAGGGATACGTAGGTAGCCTATCATTAGGTCCAGCCCCTCGACCAAAACGGTCACCCTCTCCTTCGGCAGCAGACGAAGTCCACCGAAAGGCCATTTCAAATTAAGGTCCGAGGCGCCTAAAAAGCCATCATCATCAAGGTTCGAGGCACCTAAAACGCCATCTCCAAGGTCCGAGGCACCTAAAAAGCCATCATCATCAAGGTTCGAGGCACCTAAAAAGCCATCATCATCAAGGTTCGAGGCACCTAAAACGCCATCTCCAAGGTCCGAGGCACCTAAAAAGCCATCATCATCAAGGTTCGAGGCACCTAAAACGCCATCATCATCAAGGTCCGAGGCACCTAAAATGCCATCTCCAAGGTTCGAGGCACCTAAAACGCCATCTCCAAGGTTTGATGCACCTAAGACGCTATCACTAGGAAAACGATAAATCACAAAAATCTCCAGCAGAGCGGATAGCCATCAGACCGAAAATGGTCATTCCTATCCCCAGCAGAGCGGATAGCCATCAGACCGAAAATGGTCATTCCTATCCCCAGCAGAGCGGATAGCCATCAGACCGAAAATGGTCATCTCTTATCCCCAGCAGAGTTTCTTTCCAGCAACCGACTGCAGAACTCGCTCATCAGGTTCGAGGCACCTAAAACGCCATCATCTCCAGGGTCAAAGACCCGAACTACGACCGACTTGATTCCCATTCGGGATACGTAGGTAGCCTATCGCTAGGTTCAGCCACCCGATCACTCGATCATCCCGCTAAATATGGAGCCTTACTCTTATCGACGACCCCGCTTCCTTCGAAAGCGCCGTCGCCGAGGGGCTACTGTAAGTGCTCCAATTTGAGCTTGTTAGAATTTTCGTTAGAAAATTAACGAAAGTTATAACATTTCTAACATTCCCTAACATTCCTAACTTTTCTAACAAAGTGAGGGTAAAATGGGCATTGTTATTTAAGGTTAAACCTCAAAAAGAATCTCAAAAAGTAAAACAAAAGGAATAAAACCAAAAATAGAATTTCCCGGAATGTAAGAACCGCCATTTGTATAATTCAAATTTCAAAAGAAGTATTCCTTGTGTCCAAAGCCCAGCCGCATTTAATGAACAAGGCACGCGAAGGGACTTATCTGCGCGGACATCTTTGCATATTTGAGAGGGCTATAAATTGAGCCCTCCAAATACAAAAATAAGGAGCCACAACACCAATTGCACCGAACCTCTGGCGAAATATAGAGAGAAAACAGTGAGAATTCTTCAAGAATTGTCACCATTTTCTCTCCAATCTTTCCCAACTCACACTCATCCACTCACTCTCATATTTAAGCCTTAAACACTCATACACTCAAGCCAAAAACTCAAGAACACAAGGAAGATTGGTAAACCCTCCTTCTCCTTACCCTAAACTCCAACCATGCATGCATTTGCAAACTACAGAATGTAGTTCTTTCATCTTCTTGCTTTAGATCTAAGAAGATCACCATGGAAGACCATCTCCATGGATGATCTTCTACAAAGATCAAAATTATTTTCAAGTTCTCTTACTTTCTTGCAAAGAAAACTCATTTTCAAAACCCTAAAAACCATTTTCAAGCATCAAATCTCATTTTCAAAGGATAAAAATCCCCTTCCCAAGCAAATGAAATGCTTAGTCCTAATGTACCCCAAGGATGGTTTGGTATAGTTGATTCACCACTAAAATGTCAAGTGATCACTAACCAAAACCTAGGGAAATGGGGACAAGCATGGATGCAAAACCCCCCTTAAAATCATATTTTCTTTCTTGAGAAGTTGCTGTCCAGTAGCAATTTTCTCAGACCTCAGTCCATGGTCTAATTTTTTGGACACAGATAAATGTGGAATTTGGTGTTGACTACAAAACACTTTTTGTAGCCAACATCCAGATATTTCCATACATATTTTTACTTTATTTTTTGGGTGAGTGAAACTCCTCTTTTCAAATTTTCTTTCAGAGGCTAGTTCATCAGCTTCTGGGAATCCAGATCTCATATCTGAGGTTTCCAGAAGGTTTTGACCCCTCAAATCTTCTTCAAAATGGAAAATTCCTTCGCACAAATCTTATTTAAGGTGTCTGGAACAACTTTCATTCTCTGAGTTTATCCAGATTATGAAGTTTTAAGACCCTTGAATCCATTTCAAAATCAAAGGTCCACTGCCTTTTTCATTCTGGCAGAAGTGGCTATCAACTTCAAAAGGTCTTTTGAGTACCAAATCTCAATCCAAAAATCTTCCAAAAATTCATGGGATCAGTTTAAAGTCTTAAAAAGATATCCCAATTTTTACTTTTCTGAGTTTCAAATTATTTTGGCCAAAACACACACACACACACACAAATGATTTTCAGCTTGGAAGACTCGTTTTACGAGGCATTCCGGGTGCACACTAACGTCCTTCCCGGCGTGTAACATGACCTCCGAACCCAAATTTCTGATCTCGGGCTTTTTTCAAAGTTTTGGCCCTTAAAACAAAAATGGCGTGGCGACTCCGTTCTTTTTCCCGGGTTTTATTTGGTTTTTTTCAAAGAAACGCGAAAAATCGAATTCCTTCCCGCGAAAATGGCGACACATCATCACACTTTTCTTTTGGAATCATGTATTCAGCGTAATTTTCTTTTGAGTTGCTACCTTCACCTGGGATGACTCTATAGCATCTATCATTGCCTATCGATGGTGCGTAAAGTCAGTCATGTATTTTTTCATCTTTCTCATTAACAATAAATAATAATGCATCTCATAAACTCACAATTTTCTCTTCAGCTTTCTCAGAAGCAGTGAGGTATTTTCTTCCGGAAACTCTTTTCCTTGATTCCTTGTAGACCTGTGCGTGAGTAGGTTGTTTCTTATCCGGATCTGCTTGTTCCTAAAATCAGAATTTATAAGCACAATCAATAATAAGACGAGAAAATCATGGCTCAAAATATAGAGAATTTTGAAACTAAGGGCCAATAAAAAATAAAATGATTGGAAGGTAGTTACCAATTCATGGCGTAACTCTCCGAAAGACTTACGTCCCATCGTGTGAACATCATCTAACATTAGACGATTATCTCTGTTCACCTTACTTTCCTCCTATGCAATAAGAGTGATGTTATTAAGTATATCCATAATCCTGCTTTAAAATATTATAGTGTGCAGCACTTTTCATTTGGATAAATAAACCTAGAACGAGCACCATGACCACGTTGGGCCAGGGGTTGCCCATATTTTCAAACTCGGAGATTCTAAAGGAAGAAACAGAGAATTCAATCTTGTGGACGGTGGGGTAGCCGCTAATAATCCAAGTATGAACCTTATAAATTTGAAATGTCAAATATCTATCAGATGCTTTGGCTTTACTCTTTCCTAATGGTACCTACAGTCCTCATAACAATGTTAAGATTGTCCTCTTACTCACCACTTTCTCAGTCCTACTTAGTCTCATATTTTGTCTTTGACACAACCAAAATATAGAAATAAAAAATGATGATCATTACAAAATTCCAAAAAATAATATTGATATTATCTTTAATGGTCAATCAATAACTAAACAAGCCAAAAAAAAATTCAAGACGATAGGCAAAATTCAAAATCATGTGGGAAAAATGACCCAATGAGCATAGAATCATGCCGTGGAAATAGAAACCGCTGCATAATGTTTTAGCTATGAACAATCGAAAAATGTTTAAAAGCAACTCGCACTACAAAAAAGGGGTCTTTTACCACACTTTATTTGTTACGATCCGTCGAACCGACACAAATAGGCTTGTATTTATTACGATTTTTAAAACCGTAAGAAATAAAAAATTTTCTACTACGGTTTTCTACAAACCGGGGTAAATAAATGTTTTTGTGTCAGTCTTTTTTAAAACGTAACAAAAGCTTTTAATGAGCAATTTTTTTTTCCATTTACAATAATTTTAAGACCCTAACAATTATTTATTACGGTTTTATAGATCGTAACAATCGTTTTTATAAAAATATTTACTTTTTTCATTTTCATAAATTACATCAAATAAACAAATTTTTCCAAAATTCCCTCCTGCTTCCCTCCACCGCTTCCCTCCCAAAATTTCATAGAAACCCTAAAGCCCTATTCCTAGTTCTTCCGGCGCTTCCCTCCACTGCTTTCCTCCACCGCTTCTCTCTTTCGAGTCCTTGTCAGCCATCTCTCTTTTGAGTCCTTGCTCTGCCAGAGCCGAACCGACGCCTATTCCTAGTTCTTCCGACGCTCAGATTGGAAGCCCTAGAGAAATTGGAATTGCTCTTTCCCGTCCCAAAACCGTAATCCGCCGCTGAAAAGGTAACCATTGTTCTCTCTAATTCTACCTCAACTACAATTTCTATAATCTATGTATTTATCTAATTTAATCTTTTCTTCTCCACGATAGTTGAAGTCGCGCAGTGATGCAAGACGATCGTCTGGATCTCGGAACGAGGTTTCAATATCATCATCTGTTAATTCAATATTTTTTCAATTATGATAAGAATATAATTCAATTCGTGTGTCATTGAGGATATATTTTAGGTTTATTTGAGCTTTGGGTTTCCTTTATTTCATAAATTTGAAAGAAATTGGAGGTTTTTGTTACTTTGTTTTGCTGCAGAATTCGTGTGTCATGGGTGTCCAAAGAAGAATCAAAGTAGATAATTTCTAAGAAAAAAGAACCAACTTTATATTATTAACAAGATTGCACTCTCTGTGCTTACAACCGACTTTGCCAAGAAGAATCAAAGTAGATAATACATGAACTAAGGTCATTCACGAATGCACCAAGTAGTCTGATCAATGAATGTCACCAAGTATCATCAGATTTTCAACACATTATAAAATGAAAATAAGCACAATATATGCACGAATACACTGAAAGAGATCTTACAAAATATCCATGTAGCATTCAATGCGATGTGAGAGATAGACCAACACAAAGAGCTTTGGTCATAACATGCAATCAGTCCTTGCAGGCAATCTTCTAAAGATATTGAGCAAAACTGAAGGTCCCTAGCTGCGAAATCTCGGGTGTCTCAATATATATAATCCTGTGAGAAGAGCCACAACCTGAAAAGGTGTGTGATATAGAACAATGGCTGCAAAGAAATGTAAAATTGTGAATAATGTAGTTAGTCTAGGAACTGTCCAGCCTAGCAAAGATTGAATCCTCTCTCCTTTTTTAGAGATATTAGCCCAGCAAAGATTGAATCCTGAGCTTCAATAAGATTCACTCTAAGATACCAAAGCTTAGGCGATATGTAGAGCTTGGACTGTAGATCAACTTGACAATTAGCCCCTGCGGTATCTGAAAGCCATGCCTCTGGAAACGCATCATCAGCTTGATTACCCCCACCAAATGGCTAACATCAGCTCTCCATCAACCTTTTCCCCTTTCCTATCTTCCAGCCCGTACCACTGTGGAGACAGGGGGATATCTGGGGTACCCGCTTTGGGACCTTGTTAATTCAATATTTTTTCAATTATGATAAGAATATAATTCAATTCGTGTGTCATTGAGGATATATTTTAGGTTTATTTGAGCTTTGGGTTTTCTTTTATTTCATAAATTTGAAAGAAATTGGAGGTTTTTGTTACTTTATTTTGGGAATATAGTTCTAAACCCTTCTTTTGAAGTATACACATATATTGGGAAGATTTAGGTGAAAACTGGAATGTTAGTGACATGTATCATTCTTCAGAGATTTGTCATGAAACCTTTCTTTTGAAGTATACTATAAAGAAGATAACACTACACAAAAGTACTACTCCCTCCGTCCCAAAATGAATGTCCAAAGAAGTTTCAAATTTGAATAAACACATGATTTATGAAAATAGTTTGACTATCTATTAATTCTCTAAAATTACCCCCAAAACATTTGAATTCAAAGGTCCAAAATCCACATCCATGAATGTTTTCGTGGATACGATACAAATAATGTTAAAGGAACAAGAAGATGCTATGCAGGCCAAGTATGATGCTTTGCGGGCTGAGCTTGATGCTTTGCGTGCTGCGTATGCGTGTAATCACACTCTTCGGCATGATTCTCCTCATATTCCATCTAGTGTTAGTCAGGTTAGTAATTTTATTATTGGGTTAATTACAATTTAGGGCCTGAAGTCTTGTATGAGGTCCCCAAATGGGGCCTGACTTTTTTTTTTAGCGATTTAGGGCCTGACATTACATTTTTTGATCAAATCAGGGCTTTTTGACGGATTTTGTTAGAAAAGTTAGTTAAGTGACGAATTTTGGACTAAATTGAAATGCAAATTAGTTATTGAGGACTGTAATGTAAATTTTTAAAAATTGATGACCGTTACAAAATATTTTTTTAAAATAATATTTTTTGAAAATATAATATATTATGAAAAGCTGTAATTTTTTTTATAATTTTTAAAATATGTTAAAATAAATGTTATAAATATAAAAAAAAATTGTATTTTTAAAGAAAATAGTATTTTTTTTTAAAAAAAATTAATTAATTATTAACGTAAATCTTGTAATATTTTTTTTTTAAAAAAATAAATACCTTGTCCACCTCAAAAACTAGGCCCCACTATGGTGTCCCACCGTCTCCGTTCAATCCACCCCCAAAACCAAATCTTCTCTCCAATTTAGAGTAAACAAATTAATTAATTGTAAAAATTTTATTTAAAAAAATTGTAAAATACCGTTTTTTACTAATTATAAAAATTTTGGGGCCGTGGTGCGCGGAGGCGGTGGTGGAGAGGAGTGGTGGGTTAGATGCGGTGGTGTTTATGAGTACTGGGGAGGTGGAGGGAAAATTTTATTTAAAAAATTGTAAAATATCGTTTTTTACTAATTTTTAAAAATAAATTGTTTATGATTCTTGTATTTTTAAAGACAATTTTATATTTTTGAAAAAAAAAACTAAAATATTTTTTTAACATAAATTAATTTTAAAATTTTAAAACATTAAAGGTTTTCTTTTGTTTAAAACATTAAAGGTATTTTAATACCAATATACGAACATTAATTATTTTTTAACATAAAAAAAAATATTTCAAGATTTACGTTAATAATTAATTAATTTTTTAAGAAAATACTATTTTCTTTAAAAATACAATTTTTTTTATATTTATAACATTTATTTTAACATATTTTAAAAATTATAAAAAAAATTACAGCTTTTCACAATATATTATATTTTCAAAAAATATTATTTTTAAAAAATATTTTGTAACGGTCATCAATTTTAAAAAATTTACATTACAGTCCTTAATAACTAATTTGCATTTCAATTTAGTCCAAAATTCGTCACTTAACTAACTTTTCTAACAAAATCCGTCAAAAAGCCCTGTTTTGATCAAAAAATGTAAAGTCAGGCCCTAAATCGCTAAAAAAAAAAAAGTCAGGCCCCTCTTGGGGACTTCATATGAAAAGTCAGGCCCTAATTTGTAATTAACCCTTTATTATATAAATAGCTTTAATTTTTCATAAATTGTTTGGTTTTATATACCTTGTCTTATTTACTCACAAGTGATGTTATGAGCATATTTTTGTCATCTCTCATTTTCTATGGGCATTTCATGTGATTTCATAGTTTTTGATTCATATATATAGGTGAATCCTTCAACATCTGGTGGTACGGAAGATGGGCTTGATGGAATGTCTAGCTAGTGCTTTAGTGTGTTTTGTGTTTTCAGGTAAGTGTAGTTAGTTTATAATTATTTTTTATTGTATCATATATATGAATCAACTAATACTCCATTCGTCCCATAATAAATGTCACACTTTTCCTTTATTTTTAGCCTTCTCAATATGAATGGCACGTTTTAAAATAAGGAATGTAACATTTATTTCGAACGGAGGTAGTAAATATTTTTTTTATTGCTTTTAATTTTCTTAGCATAATTTTACTTTACATATGCATGTATATATATATATATATATATATATATATATATATATATATATATATATATATATATATATATATATATATATATATATATATATATATATCTTGAATATTTGTGTTATATATTTTATTTATAAGAGTATTTGTGGCAGAATGATTCTACTTGTTGGCAAAGGATACATCTTCAACAGTTCTACCGCTAGTGACTTTAGAGTTTATCTTTTGACATGGCTCTATGGCTATAGTGGCTTTTGGACAATGTTATACATTTAGCACATGTTTAGTATTATGAGATTATTTCTTTTGGATATTAAGCACTTTGGAATTATTGTGGTATTGTTGATTTTGGAATGAAAAAGTTCTCTTTTTCATTTACATATTTTCTAGAAATTGTGATTTAGTAAAAATATACCACCATTTTAGAAACTATTATATATATATATATATATATATATATATATATATATATATATATATATATATATATATATATATATACACTACCGTAAATGTGGTTTAGCGACGGAATTATCAGCAACGGAATCATTCCGTCGCTAAATAGCGGCGGAATATAAGCTTTAGCGTCGGAATTATTTTGGCGTCAAATTTAGCGACGGAATTTAATTCCGCCGCTAAATTCCGCCGCTAAAACGAATATTCCTCGAATATTCGTTTAATTACCGCCACTATTTTCGCGGTTGATTTACCGACGGATTATTCCGCCGCTAAATCTTTATCAGCGACGGAATTATTCCGCCGGTGAAAATATATCATTTTTTTATTTTTTTATTTATCAGCGTCGGAAATATTTCGACGGTGAAATTAAAATATATTTTTTTTTTGAAATATTACACCGACGAAATATTTCCAACGCTGAATAATTAATTTTTTTTAATTTATCAGCGTCGGAAATATTCCGACGGTGAAATTAAATGTTTTTTTTTTAATTAAACACCGACGGAATATTTCCGTCGCTGATAATTTAATGTATTTTTATTTATCAGCGACGGAAATATTCCGTTGCTGATAATAAAATGTAATTTTTGTTTATTTTTAGAACTAATTAACAAAATAACAAACTAAAAAACATTAAAATATCATAAATATTTATGATATTTTTGAAAAAATAAATAAATCATAAATATTTATTAATTTTAATTTAATAAATATCATTATTTTTATTTATATAAAATATGAAAGTTATTTTAAATTACTCTCAAAAAAATAAATATGAGTCAATAAATATTATTTTTGAAAAAATAAATAAATTCTAAACCCTAAAGCTAATACCCTCTATAAACACTATACACTATACACTATACATTATACCCTATACCCTATATCCTATACCCTATACACTATACCCTATACCCTATACTCTATACCATATACAATATACCCTATACCCTATACCCTATACAATATACCCTATACCCTATACCCTATACCCTATACACTATACACTATACACTATACACTATACCCTATACACTATACCCTATACCCTATACACTATACCCTATACCCTATACCCTATACCCTATACAATATACACTATACCCTATACCCTGTACCCTATACCCTATACCCTATACCCTATGCACTATACACTATACCCTATACCCTATACCCTATACCCTATACCCTATACCTTATACCCTATACAATATACACTATACCCTATACCCTATACCCTATACACTATACCCTATACCCTATACCCTATACACTATACCCTATACCCTATACACTATACACTATATAATATATACTCTATACACTATACACTATACCCTATACCCTATATACTATACCCTATACACTATACACTATACACTAATTAATCCTAAACCCTAACCCCTAAACCCTAAACCCTAAACCCTAACCCCTGCAATGTAAGGGTACTTGAGAAACTATCAATGACAAGGACCGCTGCCCACAATGCAAGGGCGAAAAGGTTGTACAGGAGAAGAAGGTCTTGGAAGTGGTTGTGGAGAAGGGTATGCAAAATGGACAGAAAATTACATTCCCAGGAGAAGCCGATGAAGCTCCTGACACTCTTACCGGAGACATAGTCTTTTTACTACAACAGAAAGAGCACCCCAAGTTCAAGCGAAAGGGTGATGACATATTTGTTGAGCACGCGTTAACCCTTACTGAGGCATTATGTGGCTCCCAATTTATCTTGACTCATCTAGATAAAAGGCAGCTCCTCGATCAAATCCCAACCAAGAGAAGTTGTTAAACCAGATCAATTCAAGGCAATAAATGACGAAGGGATGCCAATGTACCAAAGACCATTCATGAGGGGCAAATTATACATCCACTTCTCGGTCGACTTCCCAGATTCCTTGACTTCCGAACATTGCAAGGCCCTAGAGGGTGTGCTGCCTCCTAAGCCTTCATCGCAGATGACAGATATGGAGCTTGATGAGTGCGAGGAGACAACCCTTCACGATGTCAACATTGAAGATGAGATGCGCAGAAAACAACAGGCGGTGCATGAAGCTTACGATGAAAATTATGACATGCACGGTGGTGGGGGCCAGAGAGTGCGGTGTGGCTCAAAGAATGATGTGGGTCTTTGTTTTCTGGATATCTTAGTTATGACTTATGAGACAATAATCTCCAGAGTGTTGTCTAATAGATGGTTAGTTCCTAGTTTTGGACTAATCTTGTTTTTGTTTTATTTTGGATAAAAAATTTAAAATTGTATGCAATTTACCAATTTGGGAATAGCTCCAAGAACCCTTGCAATTCTTATATATATGGTCATTGTTTCTATTAAAAAAAAACCCTAACCCCTAAACCCTAAACCCTAACCCCTAACCCCTAACCCCTAAACCCTAAACCCTAAACCCCCTAAACCATATACACTAACCCCTAAACCCTAAACCCTAAACCCTAAACCCTAAACCCTAAACCCTAAACCCTAACCCCTAAACCCTAAACCCTATACACTAACCCCTAACCCCTAATCCCTAACCCCTAAACCCTAAACCCTAACCCCTAACCCCTAACCCCTAACCCCTAAACCCTAAACCCTAAACCCTAAACCCTAACCCCTAAATCCTAAATCCTAAACCCTAAACCCTAAACCCTAAACCCTAAACCCTATACACTAACCCCTAAACCTTAAACCCTAAACCCTAAACCCTAAACCCTAAACCCTAAACCCTAACCCCTAACCCCTAACCCCAAAAATGAAATATTTATTTGAGTAGCTCAAATTTCCGTCGCTGGAACCATTAATTCACCGGCGGAATTTAATTCCGTCGATAAAATCAAAAAATACCGGCGGAAATTGACCCGTCGGAGCACTGCGACGGGCTGGTAGCGGCGGACCACCGACGGAATTTTTCCGCCGGTGATTATTTTTAGCGACGGAAATTTAATTTTAGCAACGGAAATTTCCGTCGCTAAATGACCTTTTTCTGGTAGTGATATATATATATATACATACATATATATATATATATATATATATATATATATATATATATATACATACATATATATATATATATATATATATATATATACATACATATATATATATATATATATATATATATATATATATATATTATGGTTTAAACCGTAACAAATATTAAAAAAATATCAGCACTGTTTTATTATTATGGTAAACTAACCGACACATAAAAATATATGTTACGGTTCAAATACGGTCACAAACTAATATGTCGCACACAATTATCTGAGGTGACGTGTAAATAACCGTAATAAATATATCAATTGTGACGGTTATAACCGTCGCAAAAAAGCGTAATATAACTTTTAAGCATATGACACAATTAAGTCGGCCAATAAACCGTCACAAAACCGTCACAAATACCTTTTGTGTCGGTTTTTGAGTTTTTTGCTACGGTCCGTCGACCGTCGTAAAAGGGGTTATTTTTTGTAGTGTCGAAACACTTGCATAATAGCACGGCTTAATACTTTTGTACTATTTCAGATTGCATCATTACACCATTTCTTAAGTTTTCTACAATACAAAAGGGCAATTTAGAAAGTTTCGCGAAAAAAAAAATACACAGGCTCGCCATTAATAACGGAAAAACTGATATGCGGAGCTCATTATTCAACCCGAAGTTCATTTTTGCAGCAATAAACGCAAACCTAAACTGGGAGATTGAGAGAAAATGGAGGCGGAAGAAGATTTCGAAATAAGATAGCAATTGACACGGGAATGGAAGGGGTTTAGGTTTCCAATTTCATGAGAACTTAAAATGGGGCTTCCAGTTAAAAAAAAACCCTAGATTTATTAGGGACATAGAAATTAACATTTGAGAATGGAAAATTGAGAAAGAGTGAGAGACGGTGAGATGATGAAATAGAGATTATATCGAGGACGGTGGCGGCCGGCGTTGGAGCTTCGTGATTTCTTCGGGCTCGTTGCTAGCGTCTCTTCTTCTCTGCAAAAGCAATTTACCTCAAACAATAAACAATGTTGCTAGAACACCACTATATATATGAGTGAGTCATTTTAATTTTCAAGGGGGGTCAATAGTAAATTTTCAGGGGGGGGGGCAAATTGGAAATATTTAGGTCAAGATAAAGAATAAACAATGGAGCGGTTCCCGGGCTTTGATATTTTTCCGAAAAAAAAAAGAGGGAAAGTAAATTATTTAGCCCACCTTAAAAAAAGAGGGAATTATTTCGGCATTGCATTAGTAATTTAGACGTTACATTAGAAAAATCTAATGTAACGCCAAAAAATCTAATGTAACGCTGAGATCAAAGCCGTTGCATTAATTAGTCTCAATTGTTTCAAGAAAGAGGATTTTTTTTCTGTGCCCGAATCAAATGAAATTAGTCTCAAAATTAGTTATTTTTGGATTTTCATTTTTCTTCTCAATTATTTTATAATAAATTAATTTTAAAAAATTGTTTACACCCAAAAAAAATTATGAATTTTGGGTTAAACAATTTTTTTTTAAAATTAGTTTATTATAAAATAATTGAGGTCAAAGAATTTGGGGGAAAAAAACGTAAATTAAGGCATCCAATCAAAAGCAATTGATGTTTATTTCAATGTCTAATATCTACATTTATGCCATGAACGTTTTTCTTCTCAAAATTAAATAAATGTAGTATAAATCCTCATCAAACCCAACCCACTTCTTCCTCTCCCTCTTTCAAACTACCTATTTATACTACATTTATTTTTTAAAATATTGACATGTACTTCAAAGAAGAGGATTTTTTTTTGTTCGAATAAAATGAAAGTAATATCTATTTTTGGAGGAATTTTTTAATGATTTTAGGTGAAAAAAAATAATTTATTATAAAATAATTTATTTATATTCAAGAAAGAGGATTTTTTTTTTCTGTGTCCGAATCACATGAAATTAGTCTCTATTTGTAAAGGAAAAAAATTATGAATTTTGGGGTAAACAATTTTTTTAAAAAATTAATTTATTATAAAATAATTTAGGTCGAAAATTTGGGGGAAAAAAATTCGTAAATTAAGGCATCCAACCAAAAGCAATTGATGTTGATTTCAATGTCTAATATTTACATTTATGCCATGAACGTAAATAACTAAAACTCCATTGATAGATTTTCAAATTTAACCACTTGATTTACATAGAAAATAATTGACCAATGGGTGAATCACATAATGCCATGTCATAATAGTGACATGGCTAAATGTGATGGCATAAAATGTTTCTCTTTTTATATATTATATAGATAGATAGAATATTGACATACACTTCAAAGAAAAGGATTTCATTTTTGTGTCCAAATCGAATGAAAATAGTCTCTATTTTTGGAAGAATTTTTTTATGATTTTTGTTGAAAAAAAATTTTAAAAAATATTATTATAAAATATTTGATTTATATTAAAAAAAAGGTTTTTTTTTTAAATAAATATCATATTTGTTTACATTAACTCATCATGAACAAAATTATAATATTCTATTTCAATTTAACTTATTTAATTTTGAGAAGAAAAATCAAAATTCAAAAATAACTAACAATGTGCTAAATGAGTTTTTTTTTCTAAACACTACACTCCCTCTTCAAACCCAACCCACTTCTTCCTCTCCCTCTTTCAAACTACCTATTTATACTACATTTATTTTTTAGAATATTGACATGTACTTCAAAGAAGAGGATTTTTTTTGTCCGAATAAAATGAAAGTAATATCTATTTTTGGAGGATTTTTTTTTAATGATTTTAGGTAGAAAAAAATAATTTATTATAAAATATTTGATTTATATTCAAGAAAGAATTTTTTTTTTCTGTGTCCGAATCAAATGAAATTAGTCTCAAAATTAGTTATTTTGGGATTTTGATTTTTCTTCTCAATTATTTTATAATAAATTAATTTTAAAAAATTGTTTGCACCAAAAAAAATTATGAATTTTGGGGTAAACAATTTTTTTAAAAAAATTAATTTATTATAAAATAATTGAGGTCAAAGAATTTGGGGAAAAAAAATCCGTAAATTAAGGCATCCAATCAAAAGAAATTGATGTTGATTTCAAAGTCTAATATCTACATTTATGCCACGAATGTTTTTCTTCTCAAAATTAAATAAATGTAGTATAAATCCTCATCAAACCCAACCTACTTCTTCCTCTTCCTCTTTCAAACTACCTATTTATACTACATTTATTTTTTAGAATATTGACATGCACTTCAAAGAAGAGAATTTTTTTTGTCCTAATAAAATGAAAGTAATATCTATTTTTGGAGGAATTTTTTTTAATGATTTTAGGTGGAAAAAAAATAATTTATTATAAAATATTTGATTTATATTAAAGAAAGATGATTTTTTTTTCTGTGTCCGAATCAAATGAAATTAGTTTCTATTTGTAGAGGAAAAAAATTATGAATTTTGGTGTAAACAATTTTTTTTTTAAATTAATTTATTATAAAATAATTGAGGTCAAATAAATTGGGGGAAAAAAATTCGTAAATTATGGCATCCAATCAAAAGCAATTGATGTTGATTTCAATGTCTAATATCTACATTTATGTCATGAACGTAAATGACTAAAATACCCTTGATAGATTTCCAAATTTAACCACTTGATTTATATAAAAAATAATTGGCCAATGGGTGAATCACATAATGCCATGTCATAATAGTGACATGGCTTAATGTGATGGCATAAAATGTTTATCTTTTTATATATTATATAGATATTTTAATAAAAAATGTCATTTTACTATATATTTAGTGAGTAAAAGGACAATACATTTATTATTTTTGTGACCGATAAAAATAAAAATACAATATGTCATTTTACTATATATTTAGAATATTTTAAGCCATGTCATAATAGTGACATGGCTTAATGTGATAGAATAAAATGTTTATCTTTTTATATATTATATACATATTTTAATGATAAATATGTCATTTTACTATGTATTTAGTGAGTAAAAGGACAATACATTTATTATTATATTATATAGATGTTTTAATGACAAATATGCCATTTTACTATATATTTAGTTAGTAAAAGGACAATACATTTATTATTTAAATATCTATATTATATAGATATTTTAATGACAAATATGTCATTTTACTATATATTTAGAATATTTTAAGTCATGTCATAATAGTGACATGGCTTAATGTGATGGCATAAAATATTTATCTTTTTATATATTATATAGATATTTTAATGACAAATATGTCATTTTACTATATATTTAGTGAGTAAAAGGACAATACATTTATTATTATATTATATAGATATTTTAATGACAAATATGTCATTTTACTATATATTTAGTGAGTAAAAGGACAATACATTTCTTCATCTCCCTCATTCAAAAAAATCAATTCATACTATCTTTATTTTTTTAGAATATTTACATGCACTTCAAAGAAAAAGATTTCTTTTTTGTGTCCAAATCGAATGAAAGTATTCTCTATTTTTGGAAGAATTTTTTTTATGATTTTTGGTGAAATTTTTTTTTAAAAAAAAATTATTATAAAATATTTGATTTATATTCAAAAAAGAAATTTTTTTTAAATAAATATCATATTTGTTTATCTAACTCATCATGAACAAAATTATAATATTCTTTTTCAATTTAACTTATTTAATTTTGAGAAAAAAAATCAAAATCCATAAATAACTAACTATGTGTTAAATGAGTTTTTTTTTTCCCAAACACTACACTCTCTCATCAAACCCAATCCACTTTTTCCTCTCCCTCTTTCAAACTACCTATTTATACTACATTTATTTTTTAGAATATTGACATGCACTTCAAAGAAGATGATTTTTTTTGTCCGAATAAAATGAAAGCAATATCTATTTTGGAGGATTTTTTTAATGATTTTAGGTGGAAAAAAATTTATTAAAAAATATTTGATTTATATTCAAGAAAGAGGATTTTTTTGTCTATGTCTGAATCAAATGAAATTAGTCTCTATTTGTAGAGAAAAAAAATTATGAATTTTGGTGTAAACAATTTTTTTTAAAATCAATTTATTATAAAATAATTGAGGTCAAAGAATTTGGGAGAAATTTTTTCGTAAATTAAGGCATCCAATCAAAAGCAATTGATGTTGATTTCAATGTCTAATATCTACATTTATGCCATGAACTTAAATGACTAAAATACCCTTGATATATTTCCAAATTTAGCCACTTGATTTATATAGAAAATAATTGGCCAATGGGTGAATCACATAATGCCATGTCATAATAGTGACATGGCTTAATGTGATGCTATAAAATGTTTCTCTTTTTATATATTATATAGATTTAGGGGGCTATGCCCTTTTCAATTAAAAAAAATATAAAATAGATAAATAAGTAAATAAATAAAAGGTAACATTTATGTTTTGGTCCAAAAAATTTAACAACACATGATGAAGATAATCTCATTCTTACGTAATATTTGAAATTACAATAAAATTTTAGTCTATCTGAGAAATGATTTTTTTTTTTTGAAATTAGAAATGAGGTCTTATTAAAACAGATTTACAATATTTAACTTTTCAAACTCGTGCAGTTTTAAGGTGAAATACATGAAATAGTATTACATAGATTTCTTCAATAGTATGCCATATAGTTTTACATATAACCAATGAGATTCAACTATTTATAAAAATAAATTATGTAGAAAGTAAAAATAAATAAGTTATAAATATGGAACAAAATCATCTAAAGTAAAAATTAATTAATTAGGAAGCAGTAAGTATTACATATGAATATATATATATATATATATATATATATATATATATATATATATATATATATATGTGTGTATATATATATATATATATGTGTGTATATATATATTGTTAGGACCTAACTATGTAAGCCACATAGTTACAATAGGTTTTGACAAAGAAATATATCATATGTTATCTCGACACCCAAGATAACATATGACCTCGGACAGCCTAAGCCATCAACTTCAATCCGCACTCCTATATATATATCAACCGGATGCCTATGATTCAAAACATCCCTCTAAGATATCACTCAAAACCTCTCATATACATTAATGCATCTAAATTACATGTGTAGTATGATGTATTACATAATGCCTAAACCTTCTAGATCGAACTTAGCTCGATGCCTAAGGTTCTCTCACAAAGAAAGGTTTCACTCCTCAACAGCCTATGATCTTCAACATCAACTATGAAGAAATCCCGTGATGACCAAGATATGCCTTGTCCAAATCTCTCCATACGTATGTTGCGCCTCATCTCCATAAAGATCACATGCCCGGCTGCGCATTCCAAACTATTTTATTCTCCACCAACAAAGGCTCTAAATGCAACGCCAACATGCATTCACTCCCTTGTCTCCCTGTCTCCTCCAACGGCTATTTCCTAGCTTATAAAAGGAACTCTCCAAGACTGAAGACATCACCCCTTTTTACACACAACTTCTACAAACCTTGCATCCAAACCTTCTCAACCTGCAACCAATAATCAAAACAATATTAAGACACTTGTAATCGATCTCGTGTATAAACTGATTTGTAAGAACCCCTTAAGACCGACTTTAAGTGGGTAGTATGAATAGCTCGGGATTAGAGCTTGATCCCTAATAGATCGTACTTATTAGGAAGAGGAAGTTCAAGGAACTTGCCTATCCAATCCTTTGTAAATCTTAACGGGAACTAGATTTAAGTGGATTGATCTCACTTGTCAAGGTTGACAGTGAGGGTGGACGTAGGAGGAGTGAACTCTGAACCACCTTAAAATTCCTTGTGTTCAATTGGTATTATCACACAACACACACACACATATACACACACATACACTATTCACTTGTCTTTACATTATTTCAAACACTTTTATTCCGCTGCACATTTAACTCCAATCTTTAAAACCAAGCATCCTCTCGATGCCTAAGATTTCACCTCACTGTCAAACCTTAACCGCCTAACCTTTAATTTGATCTAAGCAAACAGACCTTTCAATTGGTATCGAGCTTGTCTTCACACATAAAAGTCTAACAACTTGTGAAGGATCAACTACCAACCCACCATGCCTCAACCAAGAAGAAATAATGAGAAAGACATTCCCCACATTGATGACTGTGGATCATTTGAAATATATGCATCAAAAATCAAAACTTACCTTGATGCCAACCGTATCCGGAACCGGTTTGCCCTTGAAAATGAAGTCACATATCCCGTATCCGTTGATACAAATGGTGGACCTAGCAAAGTTAAATCTCCCGAATTCGGACTCGATTCGTAAAGGCAACTTGTTAGTGCTAACCTTAAAGTCAAGAACATACTCCAAAAGAGTGTCAATGACTCTCTTGCTCAAGAAATTGCCAAGGAGCCAACCGCAAAGGCCGCTTGGGAACTCATTCATACCAAGTTCCAAAAACACACTAGTGTTAGAACACAAAACCTATACAATCTTCTTAGACAACTTGACAACTTCAAATTCTACCCCGGTGAGAAAGTAAGTGCTGCAAAACCAAGGTTTGAAGACTTGGTAAGATCCATTGCCGATCATGGTAAAACTTTTGAGAACCAAGACTGTGTCTCAAAATATACTCCAACCTTCCTCAAGAATATGAGAAGGTAGCTTTGCCAATAAGAGAAGGCTCGAATGGAGCACCATGACTCGTTGAACAATACTTTGGTAAACTTGAAGCCTATGAACTAGAAGGAATGATAAAACTTCAACCTCGTTCCCTCCATCTCACAAACTCTTGCCTTAGCCGCCCAAGAAACCACCCAAAAACCAATTACCCAACAAGATATTGATTCTATGGTTCTTCTCTCCCTCCAAAAAGTAAACCTTCCCTCAAATAACCTCTCCCAAGGAGATCTACCAAGCCTCATATCCACGGCCGTCGAAACACCTCGAGAGCACATAAGAAGTCCTTTGAGAGAAGCTATAGCCCATCCACCTCCGATCAAGAGAACCCTAAAAAGAAAGTTGAATGCTTCAACCGTAAGAAGCTTGGACATTACTCCTCTCGATTGTCCCGAACCAAGGAAACCTAGGGAAAGTCGACAGCCTAAGAAATTCTCATACTCTAAAGAGATAATTCATAGTTCAAGATGCAACCGCTATAATTGCACAAAGAAGAAGAATGAGAAGAATAAAGAGCAAGTATTGATTGCCGACTCATCCAAGTTCAATGATGAGGAATGTGAGTACAAAGTGACTCGAAAGTGAAGGAGAAGAAGCAATGATATGCTTGATGGCCGGAGATGATGAAAACTCGCACAATGAAGAGGATCTTGAAGCCTTAGCTGGCTGAGGAACTAAAACAGTACCTCAATTCAATACCTTAAATAATGAAGAATTTAAACAATTAGTCAAGATTTCTTTATTAATTCAAATAAAAAGACACCAAACCGGCTTTGCTTCATTACTCACCGACAATCTATCCCAAAGTAAAACCATTGAGAACCTTGAAAAAGCCAATCAAGGTCTCGAAAGTCCAAAACCTTATGCTTGAAAAAGCCAATGAAGATCCGATAGCCTATGAATTCCAAACTTCCTGAAACCAACATCAATCTTGAAAAGGAAAATGAATCCTTCGTAAAGAAGTTTAAAACCTGGAATGTACTCGAGAAGCCTTGACCCATTTTAGCTACAACCAAAGACTCCCAAGTGACAAATCAGGAATTGAGCTAACAATCCTACTATGTACACATATACCCCTCTTACCGATGAAAGGGCAATTGACAAGATGGTTCTTGAAAGCATGAACTATGTCAAAGTCCAAGAAAATGTTTATCCTATCCAAACCAAGGAAGATCTCAAGGAAAAAGGAAAATGGATGAAGCTAGCTCCACCACACCGATGTATCAACCTGCATAGCCCCACTCACACCGACAAAAATCATATAGCCATGCTAAAACAACTAAAAGGAAAAGGAGAACAAGCAAGCAAAGGTAAATACATATGGCAAAAGAAAGGAATCAAGGAGCAAATGAAGGAGAACCAACCAAGACATGACAGACAGCAGAGGTCTCCTAGACAACCAAGACATGGTGGACAGCAGAGGTTTCCTAGATGTACCAAGATATGGTGAACAAATGAGGTCTCCAAGACAAAGAAAGATTCTATGATCATCACTCATATGCCAAACCTCAAAGACCTAACCGGCCATTCTCTAATGGAAGAAACCATGCCCAACACAATACCTCTCCTAGATCATCTCATAATTCCCCAAGCCATTCTCGCTTCATAACCAAAATCTATTCTCTTCTCCCAACCAATTTCTTAATCAAACCCAACCTATTGCTCCTACTCCCTATATGCCGCAAATCATGGGATATTATAATGCCCTAAACCAAGATTTTGGAAAGAGAGCAATGAACAAAGCTAGGGGACCAAAGAAATTCTAATCCTTTGGACCCAAAAGAATAAAGGGTACCATAAATGTATTTTGTTGTTTTGTAGGAACCTAGGAAAGGAATATGGTACTTGGACAAATGGATGCAAAGCAGTACATGACTTACAACAAGGAGTGGCTACAACAATATGTCCCCAAAAATGGTCCAAATGTAACTTTTGGTGACAATTCTCAAGCCAAAGTCAAAGGATCAGAAACCTTGTTACTAAAGATATTATTTTCACTAATGTATCTTATGTAGAGGGTCTCAAGCACAATTTGATTAGCCTTAGTCAGATTTGTGATAAGGGATATCATGTTGAATGTTCCAAGAACCACCGCATTGTCAAGGATGTCAACAACAAATCAATCCTCACCGGAATAAGAAAAGGCAATCTCTACCGTCTAAACCTTGAAATTGTGGATTCCTCGATGCCCATTGCCTACTCTCCTTCAAATAATCCGACATGTCTTGGTTATGGCACAAAAGATTAGCTCACCTAAACCCGAAAAGCATCTCAAAACTAGCCAACTCCAACCTAGTAAAAGGCCTACCCAAAATATCCTTCAAAAAGGACAAGTTATGCAAAGCTTGTCAATGTGGAAAACAAAAGAAAACCTCCTTCACCGCCAAAACCAGACTAGATACCTCTAAACCTCTTCAACTTCTTCACATGGACCTTTTTGGACCTATCGTAACTAGATCTCTTGGTGGAAAGAGATACTCTCTTGTTGTAGTTGATGACTACACTAGATTTACTTGGATCATCCTCCTTGAATCCAAAAAGGATACTTTGGAACAACTTGTCAAATTGTTCAATAAAATTCAAAACCAAAAGGGTTTATCCATCATCAAAATTAGATCGATCATGGTAAGGAATTTGAGAACACCGGTGTTGAAGAATACCGTGATCAAAAAGGGATTGAGCACAACTTTTCTCGCTTCCTAGAACTCCTCAAAGAAAATGGAGTTGCGTAAAGAAAGAATAGAACAATTTGTGAGGCAAAGAAGGTCTATGCCGTCGTAACACAACCTTCCCAAATATTTTTGGGGTGAAGCAAGAACCACCGCCGTCTATGTTCAAAACAAGACCCTCATCAACAAGTTTCACTCCAAGACTCCTTATGAACTTTGGAATGGAAGAACACCAACCATTTCATACTTCCATGGCTTTGGAAGTAGATGCTTCATACACAACAATGGGAAAAATAATCTTGACAAATTTGATTCAAAGAGTGATGAAGGAATTTTCCTTGGATACTCCAATACTAGCAAAGCCTATAGAGTTTACAACAAAAGAAGACTTGTTGTAGAGGAATCAATTCATGTAGACTTTGATGAAAATAATGACCAAAGTCACACCGAGCTATGTGATTTTGATGAAGCCGCGGGCAACTCGTATAACCTACCCGAGGTTTCTCCTGCTCATGACCCCTCTTGTCTCATCCCCGAAGAAGATTCACCTTCCCTTCCTTATATAGTGCCCAAAGACACAAATAAACAATCAACTTTGCCTCGATGTACCATGAAACCTCTCTCAACAAAGAAAGGTGCATCTCGACACCATGATGCATCAATTAACCTTCCTTCATCCAACCATCAAAATCCCCTTGAAGAAGACCCTATCCAACTCCGATAACAACTCCTCTCAATCAATTCCTCAACCCGAAATCATTACCCACATTATCCCTCCAAACAAAAACATCTATATAGATCTTCCTATACACAAAATGGACATACCACCTAACATGCCTGTTCTTGACTCTCTAATGAGTGCCTTCATCTCCCAAATTGAACCCAAAAAGATAAATGAAGCTCTTCAAGACCCAGATCGGATAGAAGCAATGGAGGAAGAACTAGAGCAATTTGAAAGAAACAAAGTTTGGAAGCTTGTTCCTAAGCCAAAGAACCAAACCTGTCATTGGAACAAGATGGGTGTTTAGGAATAAAATGAATGAAGAGGGTGTTGTAGTAAGAAACAAAGCTAGACTAGTTGCTCAAGGATACGTACAAGAAGAAGGCATTGACTATGATGAGACCTTTGCACCGCTTGCAAGACTTGAAGCTATAAGGCTATTTCTTGCCTATGCTTCATTTAAGAAGATGAAAGTGTTTCAAATGGATGTTAAGAGTGCATTTCTAAATGGAGTCCTAAATGAAAAGGTGTTTGTTTCTCAACCTCCCGGATTTGAGCATCCCAAGTTTCCCGATCATGTATATAAATTGGACAAAGCACTATATGGACTTAAACAAGCACCAAGAGCTTGGTATGACACCCTATCTAGATATCTCCTCGGTAAAGGATTTACCAAGGGCCATATTGATAACACTTTGTTTATCAAAAAATATGGAGATGATCAGTTGCTCATCCAAGTCTATGTTGATGACATCATTTTTGGATCATCAAATGAAGACTTGTGCACCGAATTTGGGAATATTATGAAGGACCAGCTTGAAATGAGCATGATTGGTGAGCTTACCTTCTTTTCGGGGCCTTCAAGTCAAGCAAATGGAGGAAGGAATATTCATCAACCAAGCTAAATACACAAGGGACATGATCAAAAAGTTTGACATGCACCGCTTCACCTCGCTAAAACTCCATTGTCAACCACAACCAAACTTCATGCCGATCCCGATGGCCAAAGTGTAAATCCAACACTTTACAGAGCTACATTGATCCCTTCTCTATGTAACAGCCTTCAAGACTCCGACATTATGTTTAGTGTCTCGTCTTTGTGCTAGATTTCGTGCGAATCCCAAGGAGTCTCATCTCTCTCGTCGTCAAGAGAATTCCCGAGATATCTCAAAGGAACCCCGATTATGGATTGTGGTATCCTACCGAATCCCCATTTTCTTTAATTGGATTCACCGACTCGATTATGTGGTGTAACCTAGATAGAAAGTCCACAAGTGGTGGATGCCAATTTATTGGATCTAGAATCATTTCATGGTCAAGTAAAAAGCAAACCTCGCAGCCACCTCAACAAACTCGAGGCCGAATATATTGCCGCCGGTTTCAGGTTGTTCACAAATACTTTACCTCAAAAGTCAATTACAAGATTTTGGAATTGAACCGTCCAACATTCCAATCTTTTGTGACAACTCAAGTACCATTGCCATGACGTAAAACCCCGTCCAACACTCAAAGACAAAGCATATTGAGGTCGACATCACTTCATCGTAGACCATGTTGAAAAAGGGAACATTAGTCTTGCTAAAGTGTGTACCGAAAATAATGTCTCCGACATCCTAACAAAGGCTATGGATGAGAAAAGATTTGAGATGTTAAGAGCAATGCTAGGCATGATTAATCTACCAAAATAAAACAAAAAAAGGAAAAACTCTTATTCATTAGAACAAACCATTTCCTATGGCCGTCGTCAACAACATTGTCCGACAGCCTAACCTTTTTCTCAATACAAAAGCTTCTTACCTATCAAAACCAAACTTCATTCCTACATTACGTAAATTCAAACACCTTAAAAACAAGCCTAAATCCATATTACCAAAAGCTTCATCAACCCTCCTTCTCATCTCAAAGAAGCACCTCTCAAAAGCCTCGATGCCTAAGGACTGTCAATCCCGTTTATCCCATAGCCGATCTTGGAAGCAATCATCCCCATATCCTCTATCACTATAAATAATGTCCGGAGCTTGATATGCACTCTCTTTGATATCTCCATATCTCTCCAACCAAACAGGTGCCTTTCCATAAATGGATCAATAGCAGAGGTTGAGAACCGCAAAGAAGGACAGACCCTCCTTGGCCACCACTCTTCAACCGCATTATAGGGAGGATACTCACTAAGTGGTGAGATAAAGCCGAAGGTACTCAAGAATTTGCACTTGCCTCGTGCAATGATAGCTTGATCGACCGAGGACCTTCATCCTCCTCACCATTTAGAGCACTGGACTCAAACACTTGAGAAATTGAGAAAACAACTTCATATAGACTTTGGAAGGAGAACTTTGCACTCCCGCAAAGTTATCTCCAGCCTCCTCAAGAACCGCTTGGCTAAGAGTTAGAGAATCCTCGGTGACAAACTGTGAATTCCTTGACAGTTTATGAAATCAAAGTTGACCAATTTTTGTGTCAACCTTAATCCTTTCATCACCGTCAAGCTTCACTAGCTCTCCCAAGGTATAAACCCTTTCCACCTTGTCCTTAACTCGGCCTACTTGATTCTCCTTCTCTCCTTTCTTGACAAACTTAACCTTAGCCGTCGATCACCGGTTCCCCTTCAACTATCTTAGCCTTACCCTTACTTTTCGCTTCTCTCTCTCAACCTATTTTCTTCACCTTCCAAAAGTGCTAATCTCTCCTCCTCCCAAAACTTCTTTCTTATCTCTCTCTCCTTCAACTCCTCCTCCTTATTGGGATCATCTTTTAGTATTTGATCCACCTCCCGCTCCAAACCTATATCGCTTGGAGCCTATATGACGTAAACTCCCTCTCAAACCTTGCCTCTCGTGTTTCATCTACCCTCGACTTTGAAAAACAAGTCTCTTGCAGCCTTAGCCATTTTGCTAGGACCGAACTTTGAAACAAGTCTTCCCATTTTCTATGAATGAAATGAATTTGGTAAATTTCTTCATCTCGAACCATTTCCTTTTATAGCCAAATTCAGCCACCAAATTAGTGGCAATGATCATTCAAAATAGACTTGGCCGGTAATTAAGTCTCGATACCTATGAATTTAGTTCTTGCCAAATCGAGGAAGTTTTGGAACTTGCCACTAACACATATCTATTAATGTCTCGTTTATTCCTCTCGAAATTTCGCCTTTGGTACGGAAATAACTCCCATGTTTTATGGGAAGTTATTGTACAAGTAATGAGTGGAGACAAATATCACCGTTCATGAACAGCCTCCTCTTAAATGCAAATTTTAACCGTTGCAAGAACTCCACGATTAGCCGTTGAACTCCACCAATCCCCATATCAAAACTATCATTTAACCTTGCGATTTAATCCTCGCTTAAACAATCACTATTCTCCCTTCCAAATTCATTCTTTGATTCCCTCTCGTTTTTCTCATAAACCCTAAAAACTCTCTCGTTCTAAGTTCAAACATGTCTTACCCCGAAGCCCATGGATACTTCATCAAACCTCGAGTTCTATGAGCACAATGTTGGAGCTCTCATCAAAGAACTCTTGGAATCCAATCATCTCTCGCAATATGATGGAAGCTCAACCTCCTATTTATGAGAAGTCAGGCAGAGAGATTTTTATGAAAGGAGAAAGACAATCAATCGGGGCAATCAAAACCACCATCAAGGTACCGAAATCAATGTGACCCCCAAGATTGTGTCCAAGGTTTACAACATCCCTATCAAAAGCAATGGTATTTCAAATCTCTCGGAATAGGAAAGACAACAACCTCGGAACCATTCTACAAAAGGTTCTTTGACAAACCAAGCCGCAATTATCTATTGGTTCAGACAAACCAATCAAAAAGAAGGACCTTGATTTGTTCAAATCAACCCTAATGGATGTTGTAATCAAAGGGTTTGATGGAAAGCGCCATCATTTGATCAAATAAGCCCTAATGAATGGAAGCAAGCCCTAAGTTTGATAACCAAAGAAGTAAACCGGAGTGTTGCTTTACTTCACAACTTTCAATTAGCCATATCTCCCTCTCCTTGGAAATACAAGAAACAAAATCCAAGGATGAACAATTTCGCATTCATGAGTGGAATTCTCCATCACCTTATTCCAAGGTTGAATCCTCCCCTAAAGGATGAGTGGCTTGAGTCTCGCATCTCTAGTATCAACCGTAAGCTTCAACTTGAGCACCTTCAAACCGAAGGGCAAGAAGAAATTAGAGCTTGGGGACAAATTTCCGAGAATTTTGATGAAGCCTCTCAAAGATTGAAAGAGAAAACCGAGAAGGATATGAAGATATGGCAGGATTGGTAAACATGGTGAATGACAAAAGATCCAAGAGAAAGCATGACAAAGGTGTTGTCATAAAAGAAAGAGCTCAAGAGACTTCTCCAACCAAAATCAAAAGAAGAAAAAGCCTAGCCAAGATGAAGAAAACAGAAAGGGAAAGAAGCTTAGTAAAGGAAAGCAAATTCAAGAAGAGATAGCCGTTGAGCAAGAAAGTGCTCAAGAAACCGACAAAGGAAAGATGGTAGCCGAGGAGCACGCCGACAGCTGAAGATACTCACCGCATCCTATCTTCAAGGATATTGATGAGTATGATGGTGAAGAAGAAGAAATCCCCGATGTTGTGTATGCCGGTGAAGCTCAAGGTGATGAGTTTGATGAAGATATGAGAAGAGCCGTTGCCGAGTCACTAATGGAAGTGAGGACAGCCTAAGGTTGGACACTATCTCGGGGACGCCTATGGAAGCTTCATCTCTCGATGCCTAAGGTTGTCTCAAGTGCCGAAACCCCATCCAAGGTAACCTCTAAGCATTCTCTTACTCTCGCATTTCTCTAGGAAGAGAAAAATGTATAAAGATGCTCCCCCATCCAAAAAGTTGAAACCAACCACTCCTCAACCCTCCTCATCCAAAGACCAATCTAGTTCACCTCATGACTCGTGGCTCAAGGCATCCTAAATCTTAATCCCTCTAACATTAGTCCAAATGAGCCAAGTGTTGAAAAAGATAGGGGGAATAGCTCTAGCTCGAAAAGGATGAGCCTCTCGTTAAGGGGGAATAAAAGTCCTATGTCTCCCATTCTCGACAGCCTATCCCTCTCTCAAGTCAAGAATCACCCTCTCGATAGTCCTCGCATCCTTCCCCCATCCCCGAAAACATTTTCAAAGCTTCAAGGACTTTCCTTAGAGGATCCCAAGCATGTCCCCGCCGTTATCTATTACTTAAGACAAGTGCTAACAGAGGAAGAAACCCAAAAGCCTTGAAACTTATCAAACACAGAGATTTGGCCAAGAAAGTAAGCATTCCCGCACCCGAACCCATTCCCGCACTCCGAACCCATTCCCGCACCCGAACCCATTCCCGAACTCCGAACCTCAATCCAAGTTTGTTGAATCTGTTCAAATTCAAGAACCTCATGTTGTTACCCAAGATACCGAGCCCCAACCTCGATCTTGAAACCGAACCTCAACCTAATCTTGAACTCCGAACCTCAACCTCCGGTCAAGAACCTCAATTTAAACCTAGTGAGCCCGATCAAAACCAAGAAACCGTTGATCCCTCCCTTGAATCAAATCCTTCCTACTTGTGAACCTTGGATTTTAGATTGTGACATTGACTTTTCCTTCCCCTCTATCATGGCTGCCCACCAAAGATTGAAGGATATTTCCCATTTCCCGAAATTGCCAATCCTCACCTAGTCTCCAATCCTTGGCCGTTAAGCAAAAATTCCATTATGATTCATGCAAGGAATAGATGTGGCCTCATAGTGTTTGCCCATGAGGAATGGAAAAAGTACGTAATAGCTCTTCCCAACTCCTTCTTTCACAAAGCCCCTTACTACCCAACTTCATGGATATCTCTACCATAATAGATTGGGAAATTTTGTTCTCCCAGCCTCCTCTCTTCAAATATCAATGAATGCATTTATATGCCTTCATCCCTGGTGTATGCCCTATGCATTGAGCTTGCCAAAGAAATGTATTGGAGGATTTGCCTCAATAAATCCATTATCATGGCCGTCATTGCAAGACCAAGCCTCGACGCCTATGTTTCCCCTTCATCTTCGCACCCTCTTCATTCATCCCCCTAAACACAAGATCTCTCCAATCCAACCTTCCTCCAAACTTCAATCCTTCAACTTTTGTGCCCCCATATCATGTGACCATTACGTACATGCAAAGATTTACAAGGTCAATGATAACCAAGATGAGACACATTTTGGAAGTCTCAACCGTGTCAAAATTCGAGAGGAAGGCCTCCAAAGGAAAGGCCATTGAATCTCGATGAAGAAGTCCGTGAACTCCGGGAAAAAGAGCCTCTCGGTGCCGCTCCAAATGTTATTGTGTCAAGTGATGATGAAGATAGTGCTCCCGTGATGAAACAAAGATCAACTCTCAACCTCTATCGTTCTCACCGTCTCAACCGATCCACCTCTACATCAAACTCAACAACCCATCTCTCTTCAATCAAACCCTTTCTTTTCTAACCTATTTGCAGGAACAAGGGGTCAAAGCTCAAAACCAAAGAAGGCTCCCTTATGGGGTACTATGAGATTGAGAAATGATGAAGAGCCTCTCGTCCAAAGCCGTTCTCAAGGAAAGGCAAAACCAAACCTTCACCTATGATGATGAGATGAGCCGGGAATGGAACAATGAGATGTACTACAGAGGTGTTGAGGACAAGATGAAGAGAGTGCTACTTGCGTAAAAGAGAGGAGATCCTTGCAAAGAAGAAGAGAAAGAGATGAATTTTCTTAAGAAAATGTTATGTCTTTTTGGATAAGTCCTCTTTTAATCCCTACCTTTAATTCCCGCTTTTAAAAACATTGTTTATTTTGGATAATATGTTTTGTTTTAAAGACTCGCTTGATTGAATCAAGAAGATTGTTCTCATCTTCATTGGTATATTCATTCTTGAGTATCTTTGTGTTATATCTTTATTAGATATATTACTTTGCCAAAAAGGGGGAAATTGTTAGGACCTAACTATGTAAGCCACATAGTTACAATAGGTTTTGACAAAGAAATATATCATATGTTATCTCGATGCCCAAGATAACATATGACCTTGGACAGCCTAAGCCATCAACTTCAATCCGCACTCCTATATATATATCAACCGGACAAATTTATGATTCAAAACATCCCTCTAAGATATCACTCAAAACCTCTCATATACATTAATGCATCTAAATTACATGTGTAGTATGATGTATTACATAATGCCTAAACCTTCTAGATCGAACTTAGCTCGATGCCTAAGGTTCTCTCACAAAGAAAGGTTTCACTCCTCAACAAATTTATGATCTTCAACATCAACAGCCTATGAAGAAATCCCGTGATGACCAAGATATGCCTTGTCCAAATCTCTCCATACGATGTTGCGCCATCTCCATAAAGATCACATGCCCGGTTGCGCATTCCACTATTTTATTCTCCAAATAACAAAGGCTCTAAATGCAACTCCAACATGCATTCACTCCCTTGTCTCCTTGTCTCCTCCAACGGCTATTTCCTAGCTTATAAAAGGAACTCTCCAAGACCGAAGACATCACCCCTTTTACACACACACTTCTACAAACCTTGCATCCAAACCTTCTCAACTCCGCAACCAATAATCAAAACAATATTAAGACACTTGTAATCGATCTCGTGTGTATAAACCGATTTGTAAGAACCCCTTAAGACCGACTTTAAGTGGGTAGTGTGAATAGCTCAGATTAGAGCTTGATCCCTAATAGATCGTACTTATTAGGAAGAGGAAGTTCAAGGAACTTGCCTATCCAATCCTTTGTAAATCTTAACGGGAACTAGATTTAAGTGGATTGATCTCACTTGTCAAGGTTGACAAGTGAGGGTGGACGTAGGAGGAGTGAACTCGAACCACCTTAAAATTCCTTGTGTTCAATTGGTATTATCACACAACACACACACACATATACACACACATACACTATTCACTTGTCTTTACATTATTTCAAACACTTTTATTCCGCCGCACATTTAACTCCAATCTTTAAAACCAAGTATCCTCCGATGCCTAAGATTTCACCTCACCGTCAAACCTTAACCGCCTAACCTTTAATTTGATCTAAGCAAACAGACCTTTCATATATATATATATATATATGTGTATATATATATATATATATATGTGTATATATATATATATATGTATATATATGTGTATATATATATATATATATATGATCATATATTTATTCTTCTTTGATTAACATGGTGAGACTTTTTTTTATATTTCCAAAATCATATGAAATATCATATGAAATATTAGGAATTATAATTCAAATATACATAATGCTCTACATATTTATGTAATATATATATATATATATATATGATCATATATTTATTCTTCTTTGATTAACATGGTGAGACTTTTTTTTTATATTTCCAAAATCATATGAAATATCATATGAAATATTAGGAATTAGAATTCAAATATACATAATGCTCTACATATTTATGTAATTTACTTTGACAAAGATGTATTTCTTCGGTAACAAATTTTCAATATCCGAGTTAAGAGAAAAGTGTGTCCTTTCGTCCTCCCAAAGAATATATATAAAGGAGAGGTGACTAAATGATCCATTCATCCCCCAAACATGGCTGGAATCAAAGCCTTACTTGCAATCATTCTTCTACTCTTTCTAATATCCTTCTTTCACATTCCAAAAGCTTCCTCTAAACCTGCTGGCTTTAGCCTAAAGCTCATTCGTGCCTCCCACAGAAATAGTACCTTTCGTGAGAGGTATAAGTCCTATGTCCATGCCTCAAAGGCCCGAGCTTCATACTGGACTTCGTTTAATAAATCAACTGCTAACAAAACCATTCATCCCGATATGATCCAACCTCCTCTCAGAAAGGAGGTAGAAAGAATCTTGGTTGAAATGAGGATAGGAACCCCAGCTCAGAAAGTATTCCTAGTATTTGACACCGGAAGTTTTCTTTCGTGGACACAGTGTGCTTCTTGCACCACATGTTTCCCCCAATCAACAGCCAAGTTCAATCCCCTACTATCCGCCACCTATCGTGAAATGTCTCCTTATGATATCAACTGTAAGGCCCCCATTTACACCAGAAACGGACGTCAATGCCAGTACGAATCTCAATACATACACGGACAGTATACGAAGGGAATTGCTTCCTACGACACTTTTTCTTCCTTAGATAATAATCCAGCCCAAACTGTTTCCTACATACATTTCGGGTGCTCAATGGAGGCAGCTGGTTTTGGATTCCCTTCGAACACTATAATATCTGGAGTCTTAGGAATGAGTAGGTACGCAGATTCTTTTCCCAGCCAGTTGAGCCAACGTGGCGGAAAAGGCCGATTCTCTTACTGCCTCGTTGATGTCAACACAGCACCAAGTGTGGTTAACTTGGTCACGTTTGGAGATGATATTCCGAACAGCCCTGAAGAATATCTTCAAACGGTCCCTTTTATTGAACACAGCTATGCTCATGGATGGGCTATCAATCTACTTGATATCTCGGTTGGAGAAGAGCGCCTTAATCTTCCTCCAGGAACGTTTGCTCCAAATCCTAATGGTGGTAACGGGGGTTTACTCCTCGACACTGGTTCTCCATTCACGTTATTAACCAGAGTCGCTTACCTTGGAATCAAATCCAAGATTCAGGAGCATCTCTCAAAGAATGGACACTTCTCTCGATTTTCTGGCGAGTCAGATCTCTGCTATCGCTATAACCGGTCATCTCGTCGACGTCTAAAGGCCTACTTGCAGACCATTACGTTTCATTTAGAGGACTTGGCTGAACTTGATTTGCCTGTGACAAGTGTGTACCTTTTCAATTGGGAAGATAATACTTTCTGTCTTAAGATGCTGGAAGCCGCTAGTAATTGGCCTAACATTTTGGGATCATTGCAGCAACAGGATACGCGTTTCGTCTACGATCTTAATGAAAATTCCCTCTTCTTTAATCCTGAAACATGTGGTGGTTGAATTTCACTTTTATTAACTAGTATTCTTTAATTGCCTCTTGGGCAAAAATCAAATTTGCATCAGAAACATTGATGTACTCCAATTTATTAAAATCAAAAACATTTGTTGTCATGTGGGTCCTCAATATTTTTTTGATCACTTTGTTATTGACAACGCCCGCAACCAATCATTTAGATTACGTTAATTAATGGCCGACCAGCAGACCTATAAGTACCACATCCCGGAAATCATCTATTTCTACAATCTGGAGGACTCCTGGACATATTTAGGGTCTTCCATGGACCATTCAGTAATTCATTTTAAAGCCTACAAGGCTACAAGGATCTAAGATGTATTAGGAATATAATATAATATCATTATATTATATTATATTATATTCAAAGTATATATTGTTATATATTAGATTAGGAAACACAATATTTGTATTAGATAAGGAAACACAATCTTTGTATTAGATTAGAAACCTTCTGCTTCTAGGAATTAGAAACCTTCTCCTTCTAGGAGATTAATCATTGTAATCCTATAAATATGTATCTCTAGCATCATAATCAATTGAGTCATTCAATACAATTCTTCTCAATTTAACGTTGAGTATTTTTTTTTCTCTCCTCTTCACTCAATCTCGCTTTGAAAAACTCGAATCCTTTGTCGGCCGTCATACGTAAGCCCGAACATACGTAAGCCCGAACCTTTTCTCGGCCGTCATACGTAAGCCCGAATCCTTTCTCGGCCGTCATATGTAAGCCCGAATCTTTTCTCGGCAGTCATACGTAAGCCCGAACCTATCACCACAACCCCATCGTCTACGAAATGGTCATGCACCAACCTATCACCTCCTCGGACGCGAGGAACGACACCACATCCGACGACACACATATCCGGAAACACATCTTCAACTCATCATCAAACCCGGTTCATCTCATCACTCTCCAAGATTGGACTTATCCAAAGATCGTCCATCTTGCGGGGGCATATTAGGAATATAATATAATATCATTATATTATATTATATTCAAAGTATATATTGTTATATACTCCCTCCGTCCCGCCCGAAGTGTCTCAAAATGAGATCGACGCGAGAATTAAGGAAAGTGAGGTAAGAAAGAGAAAAAGGTTAAATGTTGTAAGTATGAAAAATTAAATAGGAGAGAGAATGAGTGGGAGGAATAGTTAGGAGTGAGAATGTTGTGAGTGTAAAAGTAAAGTAGGAGAGAGAATGAGTGGAGTAAGAAGAGTATAAAAATAATAAAAACTTTCCATTTTGGGATTGAGACACTTTAAATGGGACGTCCAAAAAGGAAAGTTGAGACACTTCGAGCGGGACGGAGGGTGTATTAGATTAGGAAACACAATCTTTGTATTAGATTAGGAAGCACAATCTTTGTATTAGATTAGAAACCTTCTCATTCTAGGAATTAGAAACCTTCTCCTTCTAGGAGATTAATCATTGTAATCCTATAAATATGTATCTCTAGCATCATAATCAATTGAGTCATTCAATACAATTCTTCTCTTCCATGTATGATTGACTCTGCCTCTCTCTCCCTTAATTCTAATAAGATGAAGTTTTCTAAAAGACTTATTATTCGGGTGACGCAGAGGCCGTTGGGCCTGTACTTGTAATGTAAGCCAAGATAATACACGGCATGTAGAGAGAAAAGACAATTTGATGATGAAACTCTGTGATATCTTCATATGAAACAAATGTACAGCCTATATACTAAGGTTAGAGGTACAAGTATGGAAGATTTGGACTCTTCCCTTAATCTATGATTGGCTCTCCCTATATACAAGATTTATCCAAATATAACTCTACCTATCCATATATATATATATATAAGTATCCTAATACAATACTGTTGGGTCAAAATATATGTGGACTCAGAATTGCTTAATCCCAATCACATAGCTAGTTAGAGACCCCTAATTTAATTAGATTTTATTTTTGGATCTCTTACTGATGCCCTCCCCGTTAGTTCAGCATGTTCTGCAGGTTACTATCCTGCTGGTGGGATCTGCCTGTAATCGGCGGGAGTTAACACTTTTCAAAGAACATACTTGCAGATAGGTGACTTAAATTTGGATGACTCCCTTCGTTTGAAATAAAATCTCAGTCACAACGGTCACATCTCTATCTCTTTCATCATACTTGTTTGCTAAAAGTAGTTATATTTTCCTGCCAACACCATTCTGCCGGTTCTGACACAAGAGCTACTTTTAGCTCTACTTTGTCCTTTGTCTGCTGCTGCAGGTAATCGGTTGGGACAAAGGGGTTATTACCCGCCGAACAATAGCAGAAATGTCTTATTCAAATCTCCCGCATTAATTGCAAAGATATGGCATTAAATGATCCTCACCTACCAACCATATTCCGATTCTACCCTTCAACGGCATTTTTAGTTCTTCTCTCTCTTTCTCTCCAAAGTATATATAGAAGACTTTGCTGCATTGAAGATGGGTGGTGATTGCATTGAAGAAGAGTGTGCTTGAAGCATTGAATGAGCTCAAGCCTTCAAGTCCAGAAAATCATTAGACATTATTAGGGATATACACTCGTGCACTTCTCAATCCTACTTGTAAGCATTCTCCAACAAGACAATCATTAGAATGCATTGATTGAGATTCACACACACACCTGAGTGAGATAAGTCTAACTTGCCACTCAAAAACACACAGTCAGTTCTTCATTTAAAGATCCATCGGTAGATCCTTGTATTCGGTCCTTGTAGCAGCAAGGCCGCACTTGTAATAGACTAGGACATGCCGATAGTAAACTTTCTCAAAATCCAAGATCGACCAATCTTGGTAGAGGACGTAGCGGCATTCACGCTGTGAACCTCTCCAAATCTTGTGTCCTTGTCTTTACTTTACTTTTATCTTGCCAAGTCGTTTAGCGTAACAAATCGAATAGTTCATCTATTTGAATCATAAGTATTTCCCTAAACCAAACAAGTTGCTCTGCATATATGATTCATATAAATACTTTGTGTTTAAAATCAAGCTCTAAACAACTTCTTGCTGATTTTGTGTGAGTTCAAACTTAGTCACTAATATTCCGCTGTGCTTACTGATTACCTTACAACATTCTGATCAGTGACTATGACCATTAAGGTATTTTAAATTAAAATTGCAAAAAGGCTATTCACCCCCCCTCTAGCCTATTTTCTCGCCTATTGGGCCTAACAATTGGTATCAGAGCTTGACATTTTTGAAAGAAATTTCCAAGCCTCACAGCTTGATTGCCGATACCATGGCGGGAAAAATTATGCAGACGTTTAACATCACTACCATACCGATGTTGAACATCAACGAGTTTGGTGTTTGGAAATCCCGAATGATAAAGTACATGAACTCCATAGATGAACGATTAATGAAAGTAGTGGAAGGTGGACCGATTACTCCCTTGAAAGTTCAAACCACCTACAAACCAATACCTTCCACTCCCCTAACTGCGCATGCTGACGCTGACGATGAACAACAAACAGACGTTCAAGTTACGGAAACTCTGGTTGAAAAACCAAGAGATGAATGGACTGACGAAGACAAGTTAACCTATGCTCTTGATGGGAAAGCCAGCCACATTATCTCTTGTGGTTTAGACGACAAACAGTACAAGCTCATTGACTTGTGTTACACGGCACAAGAATGCTGGAACAAGCTCCTTGAATACTTCGAAGGAGATGCACGCACCAAGGACAACAGGCTTTATGATGCTATTCTTTGAGTTCGAATCCTTCAAAAAATCGGATGGCGAATCACTCGGAACGGCATATGATCGATTCTGCGAGGTAAGTAATCTTTGTGCTTCTCTTGGTAAAGTATATACTATGAAAGACACGAATATACGCTTTCTAAGTGCTTTAGGAAGTATATATCATACTAAGGTTCTTGTTCTTAGAGAAGCTAGAGATTTAAATACCACTTCTATTCAAAATATTGTGTCTAGTCTATTTTTGTATGAGAGAGAACTACAAAAACTTAATATTCTCGACAAAAACTTCAAATGCATGTCTCTCTCGGCCTGAGACTCGGATATCTCAAATGCCTACTCCTTATCCTCCTGCTTGAATCAATGCCAAAGCCCTTGCTTTGTAGCAAAACCCTTGAAAGTCCTCTGAGCCTCTTATGGAAGAAGAGGAATTTGCCGCATTGCAGAAACTACCGAAAGTTCAAAAACTTCAAGAAAATGCAAAAAGGACAAACCAAATCAAAACAAACCATTTACTACTCCCTTCCATAGAACCACCGGCAACCATAAGCCTTCTACCGGCCTGGCGATGGAAAGAAACGACAAAGGAGACTTGGTATGTTTTAAGCGCCGAAAACCTGGACATTTTGCATCTAAATGTCCCCAACCAAAATATGAATATGTCAGGAAATCGGTAAACCAAAGACATCCAAAGTCCGAAGCTATGTTGCGAGATGGCAGCTGAGAAAGCTATGCCGATGCGGTGTGGCCCGGCTCGAGAAGGTGAAGGCGGCTGCCGATGACAATGAAGATCTTTGATATAAGCTTTGTTGCCACTGGATGCCGATGATGAAATAGCACTAGATCTACCTACTCCTATTCATCGGAATGCTTCTCCTCCAAGAACACCATCAAGGAGAGAAAGACCAGCAAGACATTCATTCCAAGAAGTCAAAGTCAATGCAGTCAACCCTTATGGTTACAAGGTCATTCAAGTTGGAACCTCACTTTATGGACAGTGTGGACCCATTGCCTCCCATGCAACCGAACCAAGTCCTCCATAATCCTCTGAAAAGAAACTATCCTTTACCAAACTTCCAAGTATTTCAAGAAATCTTGCCAAACCCATTTCATCCCTACCCAACTTCTCTCCTGAGCCAAAAGATCACTCAGCCAAAAGAAACATCAACGACCCTCTTCTGAGATATCTAAAGAATTTGAGATGATAGAGACCATGGATGAACTTTTTGTTGATTATGAAAAGTTGAGTAGTGTTCATGAAATATTATTTGTTGATTTCGGTTTAGTTTCTGCGAAAGAGAATCACTCAAAGCTGAACTTGATTCTTTAAAAACAAAGCGAGTGAATTCGATCGGCTTCAAGCGAAAACACGGATCTCAGCGAGCAAAAGTACACATAGCACGATTAAAGATTTAGCTCAAAGAAATGATTCTCTTATGAAAACCATTGAAATCTTTTCAAAACCTACTTATTGCTAAAATGGCAATTAATGCAAGCCAAGCTTCTCCTAAAAATGATCAACATGGGATAGGATTTGAAACTAGAAGTAGCAAGTGTACTGATGTCTCTGTAATTGAGAAAAAGGATAAGAAGGCTGAGAACAACTCGATTAACCCATTGCATAAGGATACTAAGCTAAAATATAATGCTGTATCAATGAAGTATCCTCACTACAAGGAAATGGAGAAAGCCAGGTACGTACAAAAGGGAATTAAGATTGCTGAAAATGATTCTGCGGATGAAGATATTAAAAGTAAATGCATCAGCAAAGCTGGTATTGCCAATCTTGATTCAGCTGCCAATGATCAGTCTCCCCCAAAGGTGACTGGCAAAGGCAAGCAGAAAGGCAAGAAGGGCAAAACCAACACTTATAAAGTCCCTAAGTTCGTGTCTGCTGATTCTTCTAAGCCTAATGATGCAGTGACTAAATCTAGTGGTGTCTTGCCGACTACTCAGTCAATCAGCAAAGTGAAATGTGAAAATTGTTTGGATTATGGTCATCATGCTCATGAATGCCTCTTGAAAAGCCTTTCAGGACCCACAGTGGCAAATGCCTCTAGTGGCGGCCAGATATGGCTGCCCAAGAGGAACTAACCTCTTGGACCCAGTGAATAAGGGGGACCATAAGCATGTTTAACTTGCAGGTATGCTTTATGGCCTCGACTGATGCCAGCAAAGATGTATGGATTTTGGATAGTGGCTGTTCGAGACACATGACTGGCCGTGCTGATCTCCTTGCTGATATTGCGATGCATCGGGTCCTCACTGTAGTTTTTGGTGACAATGGTAGAGGTAAAATAATTGGATGTGGTACCATCATTAGAGGTGCGATTCTTGTACGAAGGTCTCTTTGGTGGATGGACTCAAACATAACCTTCTCTCCATATCACAGTGCAGTGATAGAGGAATGCAATGTATCTTCACTACTTCAAGTTGCTACATAAAAGATATTGCCTCGAATGAAACTCTTCTCATTTGCCAAAAGAAAAGGTAACATTTATGCGGTAGACTTAGGTGCTATGCGGGTGTTACTAATATTTGTTTTGTAGCTAAGAACATTAGTGAGAACTTCGTGGCTATGGCACAAGAGACTCGGTCACTTAAACTTCAAATCAATATCCAAGCTTGCCGAGTTCGGATTGGCAGTGGTCTTCCAAAAGTGTCTGCGATCATGGAAAGAAGTGCGAGCTTGCCGGTTGGGAAAACAACACAAATCCTCTTTCGAGATCAAGCCACTGCATGTCAACTTCTAGGTGCCTACAAATGTTACATATGGATCTATTTGGCCCCACAACCACGGCCCGGCCTTGGGGAAGTAGATATACCACGGTCGTAGTAGATGATTATTCCCGATACACTTGGGTGGAAGCTTTCGGCAACAAAGATGACACATATCTGTTGCCACCAAGTTATTCAGGCTACGAGACTCGGAAAGGAGAGCGATATCGTCGGCATGAGATCGAGACAATGGGCCCGAATTTACAAACAACGGTATTGCTCGATATTGTGACGATCATGGTATAGACCATAATTTCTCTGCTTCTTTGGTACACCTCAACAAAATGGTGTAGTTGAGAGAAAGAATAGGACGCTTATTGAAGCCGGTAAGACCATGATTTACGAAGCCAGGCTTTGCCGAAATATTTACGGGCGAAGCCATTCATACCGCTGCTTCACTCGAAACAGATCTCTCATCAACAAATTCCATAATAAGACTCCTTATGAACTACGGAGAGGCCGAGTACCAAATATTGGATTCTTCAAAATCTTCGGGTGCAAATGTTATGTGCTTTACAACGGAAGAGAGCACCGAGGTAAATTTGATGAAAAAGCTGATGAAGGCATCTTTGTCGGCTACTCAAAGCACAGTAAGGCCTTTCGAGTTTTCAATAAGAAACTTTTGAAAATTGTTGAATCTGTTCATGTAACTTTTGATGAATTTGATTTGTTAGAGTCTGACCAGACTCCAAATAGTGCTAACCAATCTAGTGGTTTTGAGACAGGTGAATCTAGTAATTCTAATCAATCTGCAGATAATGTGCAAGATCCTTTTGTTGTTGCAGAAGATCCAGCAGACATCTTTCCATCCTCAGCAAGAAATCGTCCTGCTGATAATCCTCCAGACGTCTCTGCTGATAGCCATTCTGCCAATCCTTCTCATCCTGTACCTATGAATCCTAGCCCAAATCCAATCTCTGTAATTCATCCTCCTATACCAAATATTCCTCGATCAAGTTCCAAATCCACTCAAAGTCCAAACCCTACTATCTCTCCTATTCCTTTAAATATATCATCTTCCAAATCTGCTGCTGATTCTGAACCTCCTCTAGAATCCTTAAGACAAGAATCAGTAAGACAAGACCTTCCGAGAGAAGTTAGACCTCATCGTGACCATCCTCTTGAAAATGTCATTGGTGATATTTTTGGACCCAGAGTGACCGGGAATACGAACAAGGACTTTGATGAGAATCTTTTCTCTTCGGCTATGGTGTCGATATTGAGCCTCGAGAAGGCGAAGAAGCCCTTGGCGATCCAAGGCTGGGTGGAAGCTATGCAAGAAGAGTTGAATCGGTTTGAAAGATGTAAAGTCGGGAGCTGATGCCGAGACCTTCCTCTCAGCAAGTCATTGGAACGAAATGGGTATTCAGAAATAAGTTGGATGAATCAGGAAAGATTACAAGAAACAAAGCAAGATTAGTGGCCAAAGGATACCGTCAAGAGGAAGGGATTGATTATGACCAAACTTTCGCACCAGTAGCAAGATTAGAAGCGATAAGACTGTTTCTTGCCTATGCTGCCTTCAAAGAATTCAAGCTATATCAAATGGACGTGAAAAGCGCATTCTTAAATGGTGAACTTCAAGAGCTGGTCTACGTTGAACAACCGCCAGGCTTTGAAGATCCTAAGAAACCCAATCATGTCTACCGATTGAAGAAAGCTCTCTATGGCTTGAAGCAAGCTCCTAGGGCCTAGTACGAAACCCTGTCCAAGTTCCTACTCAGTGACGGTGTGGGATTTACAAGAGGAAAGATCGATACAACTCTATTTGTGACCAAGCACAAGGGCCATTCATTGTTTGTTCAAATATATGTGGACGACATCATCTTCGGTTCCACAAATGAAGCCCTATGCAAAAGATTTAAAAAGCTCATGCAAAGTAAGTTCGAAATGAGTATGATGGGTGATCTTACCTATTTCCTTGGTCTACAAGAAAAACAAACCAATGAAGGAATTTTTATACATCAAGCCAAATACACCAAGGAACTAATCAAGAAATTTGGTTTCGATAATGCTCATCCTCAAAGCACTCCAATGGCGACAAATGTGCATCTTGACAAAGACGAATCCGGCAAGAAAGTGGACATGACGCTCTACAGAGGAATGATTGGTTCACTGCTCTATCTAACGGCGAGACCGGATATTATGTTTCTTTGTTTGTGTCTGCGCAAGATTTCAAGCCGATCCTAGAGAATCCCATCTGCAAGCTGTAAAAAGAATTATCAAATATCTAAGTGGCACTGCTAACCTTGGTCTATGGTATGCCAGAGATTCTTCTTTCAATCTTATCGATTACTCAGATGCTGACTATGCGGCTTGCCGAGTAACAAGGAAGAGCACCAATGGAACATGCCAGTTTCTTGGTGAGAGGCTAGTTTCTTGGTCATGCAAAAAGCAAACAGCAACCTCAACTTCCACAACTGAGGCTGAATACATTGCTGCCGGTAGCTGCTGCTCTCAGATCCTATGGATGAAGCAACAATTAGTAGACTATGAGGGGCAGTGACTATACAAAGCTAACAGCGACAGTTATGCTTTTCAAACATAAAGCGGTCAACGGTATTTCTGACAAAGCATTTACCGATCTTCTCAAAATCTTAGGTCACATGTTGCCACAAAAGAATGTTCTTCCTAGTTCCACGTATGCTGCAAAAAAATTACTTAAGACCTTTGACTTGGGTTACGAAAAAATACATGCATGTCCTAAAGATTGTTGTCTATTTAGAAAAGAGCTGGCAGATCTAGACAATTGCCCGAGGTGTGGGAAATCTAGGTGGAAAGTGGTAGGAAAAGGAGATGAGCGTAAAATTAAAAAGGGGGTACAAGCCAAGGTGTTGAGATACTTTCCTATTATTCCCAGATTTAGAAGGATGTTCAGATCATTGGAGAGTTCTGAACAATTATTGTGGCATAGCAGTCATCATAGCAATGATAACAAAATGCGACATCCTGTTGACTCGCCACCGGTGGCGATCTATTGATAGTAAATGGCCTTTTTTTCATCTGATCCTCGGAATTTAAGACTTGGACTTGCCACAGATGGATTTAATCCTTACAGTAATCTAAGTTCTACACATAGTTGTTGGCCTGTGATGCTTGTTAATTACAACCTCCCCCCTTGGCTTTGCATGAAAAGAGAAAATATGATGTTAACTTTAGTAATCCCTGGTCTAAGGCAACCAGGAAATGATATTGATGTATATTTAAGGCCATTGATTGAACATTTGAAAGAATTATGGATAAGTGGGGTTGAGGTGTACGATGCATTTAAGAAGAGCATGTTCAATCTGAGGGTTATTCTCATGTGGACGATTAATGATTTTCCGGCTTATGGCAATCTAGCTGGGTGTATGACTAAGGGTAAGATGGCATGTCCTATTTGTGGTGCTGATACTTGTTCAATATATCTACCTCATAGTCACAAGTGTGTGTATATAGGTCATCGACGGTTTCTTATATCCAATCATTCTTACCGAAAGAAGAAGAAATGGTTTGATGGAACCCATGAGAAGAGGGGGAAACCTCATATATTGTCCGGTTCTGAAATTTTAGAAGTTGTTAATGGGATTGAAAATGATTTTGGAAAATGGGATGAAACGAGCAATGATGAAGAACCGAGACAAGGAAGGGCAAAATGTAAGAGAAACAAGAAAAGGAAGAGGAAGATTAAAAAGAAGAAAGTTAAGGTCCTGAATTGGAAGAAAAAAACAATTTTTTTTGAGTTGCCCTACTACGAGGTAAAAGCAAATTTTGTGCTTTACTGTTAATTCAATATAATGATATACTCCCTCCGTCCAACTCGAGAAGTCACTTTTGGTCAATTCAAGTTTTGTTTGACTCAAGCATTAATGCAAATCTAATTATAAATATCTTATTGACCAAAAGTGCCTTTTCGAATGGGACGGAGGGAGTAGTTAATAGCTAGCTGATAACTTATAATATATGTTATTTTTAGGATTTGTTGGTACGTCACTGTTTGGATTTAATGCACATAGAAAAAAATTGTGGTGAGAGTTTACTTTGCACTTTGCTTGATATAAAAGGAAGATCAAAAGATGGTCATGCTGCTCGTAAAGACTTAGAAAGTATGGGAATTCGGCCAGAGTTGCACCCAAGTCTCGATGAGAATGAAAAGATACTCCTTCCACCAGGCCAATGTACTTTAACAAGTTCTGAGATAGAGACATTTTATTGGCGACTAAGAAATTTGAAAGTTCCCGACGGGTATAGCTCTAATATTGCGAACAGTTTTGCACAGACTGACAAGATACTTGGACTCAAATCCCATGATTACCATGTATTGATGCAACAGTTATTGCCAGTCGCATTGAGAGGACTTTTACCCAAAGGGCCAAGAAATGCATTACTTCGTTTCTGTTCATTTTTCTATGATATAAGCCAAAGAGTGGTTGATGTCGAAAAATTGAAGGCGCAGAACGAGGAGATAATTGAGACATTGTGCATGCTTGAAAGATATTTACCTCCTTCATTCTTCGATATTATGATTCACTTGACAATACATTTAGGTCGAGAAACTCGTCTTTGTGGATCAAATCAATTTCATTGGATGTATCCGTTTGAAAGGTATTCCATATCCATTTATTATACCGATAATAGGCTTTAATGATATTTTCCTCCCTAATTTATATCCAATCCATTCAGATTTATGAAGACGGGCAAGGAATATGTTAGAAATCCGGCACGACCCGAAGGATGCATATGTGAAGGCTATCTTGCCGAAGAATCCATACGATTTTGTTGTGAGTACATTAAGGAAAGTTGTGCACTATTTGAAACACATAAACGCAATGAGGATTATCAAGATGAGAAAACATTTGAGGGACGACCAATTTCTAAAGGAGAGCATATTACATTGTCTAATGAAGACATGCAAAATGGTCATCGATATGTGTTGTTTAATACGGCAGAAGTGGAACCATATGAAGTGTAAGTTTAAGTTAAATGCAAATTTGTCTAGTTTATTTCTTAGGAATATTTTTCACTCTTTCTTTATTTTTAGGATGCATATGGAAGAGTTGAAGATAATACATACTGGTATATCCGATGAACAACTTTCAAAGATGCATTCAGACACTTTCTCTAGTTGGTTTACAAAAACGGTTTCTAACATATTATTTGGACTTTATTAGGTTATACATTGTGAATACATATGTTATTTATCTAATATAAATATACAGGTTAAAGACCAAATAGCCTCAGGCGAAGTAGGAGTTTCTGAAACAATAAAGTGGTTATCGTATGGGCCTAGAAGGCAAGCACTCTCATATTCTGCCTATATAATAAATGGTCGTCGATTTCGTACCAAGGACACCGAAAAGTCCACACAGAATAGTGGTGTTTCACTTGAAGCAACTACAATACGTCAATCTGGGCCAAATGACAATTGCCAATCTAGTAGCAGCACAATAGGTCACTACGGGATCTTGCGTGACATTATAGTGTTGGACTATCTTACATTTCAGATTCCCTTATGTTAGGACCTAACTTTGATCAATGTCTTAGTTAGTTGGTTTTGATAAAGGAATATATATATAGAACAGGGTTTATATCAAAAGAGGAAGACTGTCAGTCATGATCCTTTTCTCTGACAGCTAAGTCCATGACTGACCAAATCAAACTTCATATTCATTCCTCAGTGTATCTGACAGCTATGAGTTTGATAGTTATGATTCAGTTGTATACAATGATTACAATCAATCAAAAACATGAATCATATTCTCTTTAGTAAGCCATCAAGATCATCAAAGTGCATCTCAGTCCTTATTAGAGAACATCTCTGATAGCTAAGTCTTGTATGATCTGACAGCCATGACTTCATTCCTCTGATAGCCATCACTTTGTCTCAATCTCTGTTACCACAATCTCAACCAAAGTGGAACCTGGATCTTCACAGCTGTCAAGTTCACCAATGAAGACCACTGAAGACCTTCTAGAAGCTCTCAGTTCAAGCTCACAGCTCAAGCCAGCTCATGAAGACCTGCATGTGGACAAGTGGGACAAAGACCAGTCAAAGCTCATTAATGTAGCTGCAACAGTCATATTCCAACGGCTACATTGAAGGGTATAAATAGAGGAGTTCTTCCTCTACACAATACTACTGAAAAATACTCTTTTTCACAGTCCAAAACCTTTCCCCCACACCCACACACACCTCCTGTAATTCACACACACACTCACCAATCCTTTCCCTTTAAACTATGTTCCAAACCAAACCCTCACCCCAAAACCTTTGCCTCCACAACAAAACACCCCTTAGTGTGTTAATTCACAAATTCCAAAATCCTAAGACTGTACTTTAGATGTATAATTAGTTTTTAATCACTCAAGACTGTACTTTGAGTGTATTATTTGTTTTGTAAAATCTTGAGACTGTACTTCAAGTTGTAAAAACACTTAAGACTGTACTTTAAGTGTATCCCTAGTTATTACTAATTAGGAAGAGGAAGTTCAAGGAACTTGCCTGAATCAATCATTTGTAATTTTTGTTGATTAAAGATTATAATAAAATTGATCTCACTTGTCAAGATTGACAGTGGGGGTGGATGTAGGAGGAGTGAACTCTGAACCACTTTAAATTCTCTGTGTTATTACATTTTTGCAATCACATTCACACACTTGCATTATTTCTTTGTGTTTCTTGCCCTATCATTATTTCAAATCTCTCTTATTCCGCTGCACAATTCAACTATCATCCGACACCTAAGCCAAAACCATAGCCGCTCGATCATCCGCATATCAACAAAGGGCCTTTCAATTGGTATCAGAGCTTGTCTTCACATTCAAAAGTCTAACAACTTGTGAAGGATTCTCTTCAAACCCACCATGCCTCAACCAAGAAGAAATAATGAGAAAGACATCCCACACATTGATGACTGTGGATCTTTTGAGATCTATGCTTCAAAAATAAAAACATACCTTGATGCAAACAAAGATATGGAATTGGTATGTTCTAGAAAATGAAGTGTCCTACCCAACTCAAATCAGCACCGATGGAGGACCTAGTAAGATCAAATCCCAGAAACATGGTCCGAAGTCGAAAAGCAATTGATAAGTGCAAACTTGAAAGTCAAGAACATTCTTCAAAAGAGTGTAAATGACTCTCTAGCACAAGAAATTGCTAAGGAACCAAATGCCAGAACAGCATGGGCTCTTATTCAAACCAAGTTCACTAAACACTCCAGTGTTAGGACACAAAACTTGTACAACTTGCTTAGGCAATTAGACAACTTCAAGTTCTACCCTGGAGAAAAGGTGAGTGCTTTGCTCACCAAGGTTTGAGAACCTTGTTAGATCAATTGCCGACCATGGAAAAACCTTTGAACAACAAGATCTACTGCCTCAAGATTTACTCAAATCTTCCTCAAGAATATGAAAAGGTAGCATTACCTATTAGAGAAGGATCTCGAATGGAGCACCATGACAGCTTGAGCAATATTTTGGAAAGCTTGAAGCTTATGAATTGGAAGGTATGATAAAAATTCCATCAGTCCCTTCCATTTCACAAACCTTAGCTTTAATCGCACAAGAAACCGTCCACAAGCCAATCACTCACCAAGACATTGAGACCATTGTCAACAATGCCCTTCAAAAGATAAACATCGGCTCCAAACCCGTCGCAAACAGATCTCCCAAGAAGACATTCCAAGCCTCATTTCCATGGTCAGTCGAAATGCCATGAAATTTCAAAAGAAATCTTTTGACAAAAAATTCAATCCCTCCACATCTAATCCTCAACAAGACAGCTACAAGAAGACAATTGATTGCTTCAATTGTGGAAAGCAAGGACATTACTCATCCGATTGCCCCGAACCAAGGAAACCTAGGGACAATCAGAAAGCTAAGAAGATGACCTACTCAAAAGAGATCATTCACAGTTCTAAGTGCAACTGCTTCAATTGCTCCAAAAATAAACATGACAAAAACAAAGAGCAAGTCATGATTGCTGACTCATCAAAATTCAGTGATGAAGAGTATATGTCAAGTGATGACTACTGAAATTGAAGGAGAAGAAGCCATGATATGCCTCATAGCCGAAGATGATGAAGAATCCGACAATGAGGAAGAGATGGAAGCACTTGCCGCCGATGAACTAAAAGAGGTACATGATTTTAACTCTTTAAATATTGATGGTTTTAAACAATTAGTTTGCACTCTTTTAATTCAAACCAAAAAACAAAAAACTAGCTTTGCTTCACTGGTCAATGAAAATCTTTCCCAATCCTCAACCATTGACACCCTCACAAAAACCATTTCTGAGCTTGAGAAAGCATGCCAAGGGCTAAGAGATCAATGCATCATGCTTGAAAAACAAAACAAGGATCTGACAGCTGAGACATCAAGTAATCATGAAAACTGTCAAAAACTCAGTAATCTTGAAAAAGAAAATGATGCTCTTAAAAAGAAAATAGATTCATGGAACATGTCAAGCAAAGCATTATCACTTTTCACCTATACCCAAAGGCGTCCCAGTGACAAAACAGGGATTGGTGCTGATAATCCATCAGCAAAAGTGTACTCTCCTCCCACTGGTGAAAGGGCCATTGAAAAAATGGTTCTAGAAAACCTAAGCTCTGGCAGCTATCAAACTCAAACCTACCCTGTTCAAACCAAAGAAAAATCAAAAGAAATCTTGGGTGGTCCTAGTCAACCAAAGGAAGGACCAAGTAGAATTCAAGGAAGCAAGTATATTTGGGTTCAAAAAGGAGCCAATATACAGAAGAAGCCAAGCTGCAAGAATGTGCTAGTCAGCCAAGTCTGTCGCAGCCCAAGGGTTGAGAGACACTAAGGCATGACAGACGGCCCAAGGCCCGAGACAACCAAAATCTTCCAAACAACAAAGAACCCCAAGGCAACAAAGATTCTATAACAAACATAGATACATCAAACAACAAAAACCTCAATGGCAATACTCAAATGGTAGAAGCCATGCAAATCAAAATGACTCTCCCAGATCATCCCCTTCAAATAGCTTTCAGTTTCAACCCCAATACAACAATCCAAACCACTTCTTCAATACATCCCAATCCACTGTCCTCACACCTTACATGATGCAAATCATGTCATATTATCATACCCTAAACCAGTTCTTCAACAAGGGACCAATGAACAAAGCTAGGGTTCCAAAGAAAAACTAATCCTTTGGACCCAATAGAATAAAAAAGGGTACCATAAAATTTACTTTCTGTTTTGCAGGTACCTAGGAAAGGACTTTGGTATTTAGATAGTGGTTGTAGTAGACATATGACCTTCAATAAAGACTGGTTGCAACAATATTCCCCTAAAAATGGTCCAAATGTAACCTTTGGCGACAATTCCTAAGCTAAGGTCAAAGGATCAGGAAATCTTATTACAAAAGATATCATTTTTACTAATGTGTCTTATGTAGAGGGTCTCAAACACAATTTGATCAGCATAAGTCAAATCTGTGATAAGGGATATCATGTTGTTTGCACTAAGGATAAATGCACTGTTAAAGATAAAAACAATAAAGTCTTCCTAACTGGATCAAGAAAAGGAAATCTCTATTGCTTAAACTTAGAGATTGTGGAAACCTCAAATGCTCACTGCCTTCTGTCTTTCAATCAATCTGATATGTCATGGCTATGGCACACGAGATTGGCTCACCTCAATCACAAAACCATTTCCAAGCTTGCAAATTCCAATCTTGTCAGAGGTCTACCAAAAATCCCATTCAAAAAGGATAAACTTTGCAAAGCATGCCAATGTGGGAAGCAAAAGAAATCTTCATTCAAACCCAAGACTAAGTTGGACACCTCAAGACCTATTGAACTGCTTCATATGGATCTTTTTGGACCCATAAGAACTAGATCTTTAGGAGGAAAAAGATACTCCCTAATTGTTGTTGATGATTTCACAAGATTCACTTGGATCATTCTTCTTGAATCCAAAAGTGACACCCTTAGCTGTCACGATAAAACCTGTTCAATAAAATTCAAAATCAAAAAGGGACATCCATCATCAAGATCAGATCTGACCATGGGAAGGAATTTGAGAACACTGGAGTTGAAGAGTATTGTGATTCCAAAGGCATTGATCACAATTTTTCAGCCCCAAGAACTCCCCAACAAAATGGTGTTGCTGAAAGGAAAAACAGGACAATTTGTGAGGCAGCAAGAACAATGCTGTCTGAACACAATCTCCCAAAGTATTTTTGGGGTGAAGCTATTACTACTGCAGTGTATGTTCAAAACAAAATACTAATCAACAAATTCCACAAGAAGACTCCATATGAATTGTGGAATAACAAAGTCCCTACAATTTCTTACTTTCACAACTTTGGAAGTAGATGCTTCATTCACAACAATGGCAAGAACAATTTGGACAAATTTGACTCCAAAAGTGATGTAGGAATTTTTCTTGGATACTCTAACACAAGCAAAGCTTATAGAGTTTACAACAAAAGAAGACTTGTTGTGGAAGAATCAATTCATGTTGACTTTGATGAAAACAATGATCAAAGTGTAACTGAGTTGTGTGATTTTGATGAAGGTTTGGGAAACCTAGATAATCTTCCTGAAGCATCTCCCATTCTTGACTCATCTGTTCTCAATCATGAACAAGATTCATCAAATCTTCCATACATGGTTCCAAGAAATTCATCTGACAGCCATCCTATGCCGCATGACCATGAACTATCTCACTCTCATCAACAACCAATCCAGCCAACCAAGTCAACAAAGAATCACTCCCACTTCCAATCCAATTGATGAGGAAGAAAATTTTCAAATAAATGGTCATCCCTTGGTGACCCTTCTCAAAATTTTCCCTTAGGCGACGGCCAAACCCTTAGGCCGACGGCCATCCCATTTCCTCATGTAATCCATCTTCTAGCCACCTTCCATCTCCATCCAATAATCCTCTTTCTCCTCCCAAAAACAATGATGAAACTACCATTACCCACATCATTCCACCCAATAAAGATCTTTACATCGGCCTTCAAATTGATAAAACCCCAGTTCCGGACAACATCCCTTTTCTCATGAGTGCATTCATATCCCAAGTGGAACCAAAGAAAATAAATGAAGCACTCCAAGATGCTTGACTGGATTGAAGCCATGGAAGAAGAACTAGAGCGGTTTGAAAGAAACAAAGTATGGCAACTTGTTCCTAAACCAAGAAATCAAAGCATTATTGGAACAAGATGGGTTTTTAGAAATAAGATGAATGAAGAAGGTGTTGTAATTAGAAACAAAGCGGCCCGGTTGCCCAAGGATACGAGACAAGAAGAAGGTATTGACTATGATGAGACCTTTGCACTGTTGCAAGACTTGAAGCTATAAGGCTATTCCTTGCCTATGCTTCATTCAAGAAGATGAAAATATTCCAAATGGATGTCAAGAGTGCATTTCTAAATGGAGTTTTAAATGAAAAGGTCTTTGTATCTCAACCCCCCGGATTTGAGCACCCAAAGTTTCCCGATCATGTATTCAAACCGAACAAAGCACCGTATGGGCTTAAACAAGCACCAAGAGCTTGGTATGATACCCTATCTAGATATCTCCTTGGCAAAGGGTTTACCAAGGGCCATATTGATAATACTTTGTTTATCAAAAAATATGGAGATGATCGGTTGCTCATCCAAGTCTATGTTGATGACATCATCTTTGGCTCATCAAATGAGGACTTGTGCCGAATTTGGAGATATCATGAAGGATCGGTTTGAAATGAGCATGATTGGTGAGCTCACCTTCTTCTTAGGACTCCAGGTCAAACAAATGGAGGAAGGAATCTTCATCAACCAAGCTAAATATACAAGGGATATGATCAAGAAGTTTGACATGCAAAGCGCTTCCACCAAAACACCCTTGTCAACCACAACCAAACTCCATGCTGATCTAGATGGTCAAAGTGTAAACCCAACACTTTACTGAAGCTACATTGGATCTCTTCTTTATGTAACAGCTTCAAGACTGACATTATGTTTAGTGTATGTCTACGTGCTAGATTTCAAGCTAATCCCAAAGAATCTCATCTCTCTGTTTGTCAAGAGAATTCTTAGATATCTCAAGGAACCCACGATTTTGGCTTATGGTATCCCACTTTGAATCCCCATTTTCTTTAATTGGATTCACCGACTCGACTATGCTTGGATGTAATCTAGATAGAAAATCCACAAGTGGTGGATGCCGGTTTATTGGCTCAAGAATCATTTCATGGTCAAGCAAAAAGCAAACCTCGGTAGCCACCTCAACAGTGAAATTTGAGTATATTCTTTGCGAGGCTTGTGTTGTTCACAAATTCTCTATCTTAAAAGTCAACTTCAAGACTTTGGAATTGAATTATCCAACATTCCCATCTTACGTGACAACTCAAGTACTATTGCCATGACGAGAAAACCTGTCCAACATTCAAAAACCAAGCATATTGAGGTCAGACATCATTTCATCAGGGATCATGTTGAAAAAGGGAATATCAACCTTGCAAAAGTTTGCACTGAGGACAATGTCTCTGATATTCTCACAAAAGCCATGGATGAAAAGAGATTTGAGATACTTAGAGCCATGTTTGGTATGATAAATATGCCAAAATAAAAGGTTGTTCTTCATAAATAAATAAAAAAAAAGGCTTACATACTGGGTAATGCTGTCACAATGTTGCCTGACAGCTATTCCCTCATAAATATTCCTGATAGCTATCCACTGATAGCTATCTTTCCAAAACCATGAAAACCAAATACAACAACAAAAAACATTCAAAAACATAAAAACAACCCTTGAAATATCTCTTTCTCATCATCCTTCACCCAACAAAAGCTTCCTCCAAACCATACAATCTTCAAAACCTGCTCCCCTCTTCAAACCCACAGCTTAGCTGTCAGACATTCTTTGGAAATGTCACAGTCTCTCCAGACCCTCCTCCAGCACTCATTCCTTCATTTCTAGCCTCCTGAGTTGATTGCAAGGTTTGTTGGTACCTCTGCAACCACACTGGGTGCCTCTCCAAGAAAGGATCAATGGAAGTAACTGAATATTGGAGAGAAGGACTTGCCCTTCTAGGCCACCACTCTTCAACTGCATCATATGGCTGAAGCAATCCCTCCATTGGAGTCACAAAGCTAAAATCTCCTGAAAAAGAACCATTCCCTGTGATTGCAAATGGTTGACCAACACTTGACTCCACTCTCTCCACAGCAGCTACTCTTGCAGGGCTGAAGCAACCTATAACCTGGTTGAACAGGTATGAGATTGTTGAAGAAGGAGATATATACACTCCTGCAAACTTATCTCCTCTCCCCTCCAACAAACCAACTCCTGGAGAGAGAGAATCCTGCTCACGAGGTGTATAAAGCTTATCTTGCTCAACCTTCTTCCTGACGGCTAAGCTTCTCTCCTTAAACAATCTGAGCCTGTCTGCTTTACCAACTCCCCCAATGTGTATACCCTTTCCACCTTACTCTTTCCCTTACTTGACTCTCCTTGATCAACTTTGATTGTCTTCCCAAAAAGCCTTATTCCCTCTCCCTCTTTACTGTCAATCTTTTCCCTGACAGCTACCTCCTTCATCTCTATGTCTTCATCAACCCTCACTCTCTTGTTCTTACCCTTATCATTCACTCTCTCTGAACTTTCAACAATATTGAAAGACTCTCTCTCTATCTCCATTTCATCACTCATCAAATCATCCTCACTATTTTTCCCAAAGACCAATTGTTTTGCTGTTTGAGCCATAACTTTTGGATTAAACTTTGAAGAAAATCTACCCATTTGTGTTTGTAAATCAATCTGAATATTTTTCCTCTGAATTTGTCATTGTTTTATAGGCAATTTTCACCTAGCTATCTCAGACAGCCATCATCATTCAAACTAGCTTAACTGTCAGAGATTTCTTTCAACATCTAGGTTAAAGCAACCTTTAAGTGATTTGATCGTGTTAATTGCTCACAATTGTCACTTCCTTCGCCGTCTCTTCCCCTGCAAAACTCCTTGAAAAAGAGAATGTTCTTCTTGTGTTTTGTGGGAATTAATGTCTCAACGTGGGGAAGGGTAAAAACCACTGTTCATATGAACAGTTACTTAACTTTGAAACCCCCAATGCTCATTAAAACCCACGTTCCACTCATCATTTATCTCTCTCTCTCTTTCGCAATCACCAAAATTCCTATTTCTTTAATCAGTTTAAAAATCATCTCTTTCCCTCTCTAATACAACATCGTATCTCTTCAACCCTAATTCTTTTTAGACATCAATGGCAGACCCAAAAGCAATGTACCCAGATGCTCATGGTTATTTCATCAAACCTAATTTCTATGAGACTGAAGTTGGAATTCTCATCAAAGAACTTCTTGAGGTAAATGAATTAATTGATTTCATGGGAGCTAGACCTCCAATTTATGAAGAGCTATGCAGAGAAATTTATTTGGTGGGCAACGAAACAGAGAGAACAACTCAATAAGCGCCACCATAGATAATGTAAAGATTACCATTACTCAAGAAATGGTCCGCAAGGTCTATGGGATCCCAAATAGAGAAGATGCTGTGAAAAATATTTGGGATAGAGGGTCGAACGAGGTTGAAGGACAGTTTATGAGAAATTTCTTGGTATTAAGGTCCACGACTTCAAGGTACATTCAAGACAAAGCAATGGTGAAAAACAAAGATGATATCTTCAAGTCAACCACTAATGGATGTGGTCAACAAAGCCATTGATGGCAAGCAATCCTCATTTGATCAAATGGGATCAAATGAATGGAAGCAAATGCTGAGCTTGATGACCAAGGACATGGCGGTGTATTGTCCTTCTCCACAACTTTCAGCGGCGGTCTCAACCTCTACCCTCAAGTTCAAAAAACAAGGTGGGAAGATGAACAACTTCGGGTTTATGAGTGGAATCCTTCATGATCTAATCCCTAAGCTTAAAACTCCTCTACCCAAGAAGTGGTGAAGACGGTGAAGGCGTCGAAACAAGATGTTTCAATGAAAGAACCTTTTCATTGAAACAAAAGAAAGGAATTGTTATGAAAATTTGGAGATATGAGCCTTGAAAGTTTCAAAAGAAGCCCAAGAAAAGATGCTTGAAGAAACAAGAATAAAGATTGAACATTGGAAGGAGTTGATAGCATTGGCTACAAGTAGGAGAATAAAAAGAGGAGTGAAGACCAATGTCAAGAAAAGCTGGAGTGTTAAAAAGGCTGTGGTATCTCCTAGCAAGAAAGGCAAAAGCGGGGATGATGCGGTAGGCGACGGTGAAGGAACCATATCCGATACCATGCTAAGGATGTTGAAGAAAGAGGTCTTTGTTGATAGCCATAGAGATGACACCATGGAGCAAACTCATGCTTTGGTGATGCGATGTAGATCCTCAAGAACTCCGAGGCGGCTATCAAATTGTCAAAAACATAGCACAAAGGAAAGCATCCTCTCGACGGCTATCCCTACCAAGCGAGACGGTCACGGATCCAAGGTACAACCCTCCTTATCCATTCCTTCTAAAACTTTGCCAAAGAAAAGAAAACTAGAAAAGAAAGCCCCCAAAGCCAAGAAAACCAAAATAACTACCCCTTCCATTTCCCCAAAATCCACTTACATTAGTCGAAGAGTGGACAAGTCATCCACACCCGGCTCGGGTCATCGAGTCGGCCATTGAAGCCATTCTTATACTCAAAGAACCATCACGAAGCAACCTTTAAGGGGAACATTGATGAGAATATCCCTCTACCCATCCTCAACGTTAGCCAAAATCACGAAAGCAATTGATGCTATTGAATTGGATGGAAACCACGACTTGAAAAGTTTGTTCTTTTGTATCTTGATGATATTCTAAGTGAAGAAGAATCAGTAATGGCCCTAGATGAACTCGAGACTTAGGTTAATGAAGAAAAGAAGTGGACCGGGAGAGTCATCTAGTAACCCCAAGGTGACAGCCTATAAATGTAGATAGCCATACCTTCCCTTCCATTCACGAGGCCGAGCACGTAAATGTACCTGCCTCAACTGTTGAAATTGAAAGGGGGAATCTTGATAATACTTCTAAGGTCATTCAAAATCTCAAGAAGGTTGGAGTTGAGATTAATCCCATACTTGTCTCAAAAGGAGAATCAATTGTGAATGCTTGCAAAGGCCTTGTGCTTGATGGAACTCAAGAAAATGAGGAAGCTATGATAGCTATCCTTGAGAAAAGGTTGGCCAAAAGTGAAGTCGGGCAGCCTTAAATCTCCTTAAATCTCAATTCAGTTCCAGTTCTCTTAATCAAAGTCTTGGCCAAACCTCTGAGTCAATCCCAACTGTTTCAACCCAAGCCTCTGCACCTTCCAAGCCAACTTCTCCAATCCCTGAAAATGAACCTTTTGAAGCCTCTCCTCATAGTCCAATTCTTGCTGGACAAGGTCAAGATTTGTCTGATAGTGATCCAATTCTTTCCGGTCTGACGGCCATCCAAGCGGTTCCATTCCTCCCTCTCAAAATCAATCCTTTCTTCCCAAGAAAGAACCCTGGATGCTTAGGCTGTGGCATTGATTTCTCTATTTCTTCCATCAAGACGGCAAGAAAAGGGTTAGCCCATGTGTCTCATTTTCGGACATTGTAAATCCCTTTACCTATCCAAAATCTTGGGAACTGTCAAGAAATGGGATGATTGTAGTGGCAAGAAACCTTGCAGGGTTAGTTTTCTTTGCCTATGAAAAATGGCAAGTGTCAAGAACCTCATCAACCTCCAACTTTGTTCACCAAATCCCATCATTCCCAAAGTTCATCACTCCCAATACTCTTCTTGATTGGGAAGTTCTTTTCAGCCAACTCATATCTCCATCACTCAATTCATGCCTGTATATGCCAAAGGGTCTAGTCTTCTCCCTCTGCATTGACCTTGCAAAATCCTTTTTCCTTTCTCTGTTTGAACAAAAGTATGCCCTCATGCTTTTGATAAGCAAAATAGTCAACATCTTTCCCCCAACCCTTAATCCAGGAATTGAGCCCTACCTTTCCCCCTTCATCACTGTTGATCCCATGAACTTCACCTCACCCAATGAAAACTCTCACTTCATGAACTTGGTCTCTATTTCTGAGATCAAAGAATTCAGAGAATCCATAGCTGACCATCAAAACAGAACCAAAACTGTTATTGATCTTTCCTCAGACTCTGACAGTGATGATGATGATGCTCCTTCAAGTCCTGATCAAGAACCTCCTATTACAATCCCATCTCCTACATTTACCAATCCTCCTCAGCAATCCACTCATTCCTTGCATGAAGCTCAAGTCTCAGTTCAATCACAACCAGATCAAACCATTGTGCCCATGAAGATCAAAAGAACAAGGAACAAGAAGAAACATTTGTGGGGCACAATGAGAATCAGAAATGATCAGATGCCCCTTACAAGAGCTCAACTAAAGTCAAAAGAAGATAAGTTCTTCAAGTATGATGAGAGGATGTCATGGGAATGGAACAATGAGTTCTACTACAGAGGAGTGGAGCCAGATATGAGAAGAGAACTAGAGGAAGAAAGAAATACGATTATTTCGGCCAGGGCAAGAAAGAGAGGAGTTCTATGATCAACTGGGCGATGATTGAAGTGTAGTTTTATGGAACAATTTTTGGTGTGTTAAAACAATTTGTTTTGATTGACTCGGTTTTGTGGTATGTCCGTGAACCTTTTCATCATGAGATTAAATTCATGCATTTCAATCTCATTCGATTATTTGTGCTTGCTATAAATCCTTGTATTATTTCTTCTACTATTATTTCTCTTATCAAATGTGAAAACATGTTCTAAAATAGATCTTCCTTTACCAAAAAGGGGGAAATTGTTAGGACCTAACTTTGATCATTGTCTTAGTTAGTTGGTTTTGATAAAGGAATATATATATAGAACAGGGTTTATATCAAAAGAGGAAGACTGTCACAGCTAAGTCCATGACTGACCAAATCAAACTTCATATTCATTCCTCAGTGTATCTGACAGCTATGAGTTTGATAGTTATGATTCACTTGTATACAATGATTACAATCAATCAAAAACATGAATCATATTCTCTTTAGTAAGCCATCAAGATCATCAAAGTGCATCTCAGTCCTTATTAGAGAACATCTCTGATAGCTAAGTCTTGTATGATCTGACAGCCATGACTTCATTCCTCTGATAGCCATCACTTTGTCTCAATCTCTGTTACCACAATCTCAATCAAAGTGGAACCTGGATCTTCACAGCTGTCAAGTTCACCAATGAAGACCACTGAAGACCCCTTCTAGAAGCTCTCAGTTCAAGCTCACAGCTCAAGCCAGCTCATGAAGACCTGCATGTGGACAAGTGGGACAAAGACCAGTCAAAGCTCATTAATGTAGCTGCAACAGTCATATTCCAACGGCTACATTGAAGGGTATAAATAGAGGAGTTCTTCCTCTACACAATACAACTGAAAAATACTCTTTTTCACAGTCCAAAACCTTTCCCCCACACCCACACACACCTCCTGTAATTCACACACACACTCACCAATCCTTTCCCTTTAAACTCTGTTCCAAACCAAACCCTCACCCCAAAACCTTTGCCTCCACAACAAAACACCCCTTAGTGTGTTAATTCACAAATTCCAAAATCCTAAGACTGTACTTTAGATGTATAATTAGTTTGTAATCACTCAAGACTGTACTTTGAGTGTATTATTTGTTTTGTAAAATCTTGAGACTGTACTTCAAGTTGTAAAAACACTTAAGACTGTACTTTAAGTGTATCCCTAGTTGACTGTACTAATTAGGAAGAGGAAGTTCAAGGAACTTGCCTGAATCAATCATTTGTAATTTTTGTTGATTAAAGATTATAATAAAATTGATCTCACTTGTCAAGATTGACAGTGGGGGTGGATGTAGGAGGAGTTAACTCTGAACCACTTTAAATTCTCTGTGTTATTACATTTTTGCAATCACATTCACACACTTGCATTATTTCTTTGTGTTTCTTGCCCTATCATTATTTCAAATCTCTCTTATTCCGCTGCACAATTCAACTATCATCTGACAGCTAAGCCAAAACCATAGCTGTTTGATCATCTGCATATCAACAAAGGGCCTTTCACCTTATTTAAGTGTGATTGGGCAAATATTTATCGTGGAGTGAAGGTTGAAGAAGGATTTACATTAGTCAACTTTGCTCAATTTCAAGATCAATTTAAAGGAGATCCTTTCATACTAGCAGCACAAGCCTCACAAGTGTTCTATTGGAGAGAAAGCAATCCATCTAATTGGGAAGTTGTTGTCAGACCACCACCAAGGGGCTATCATGATATGGGAATCTATGATAAGAGTGATGATGAGAATGATGAATTGTCGTATAACCCACTTGATGTAGCTTTGCTTGATAAAACCAATGATGACCTAGATAGTGCTTGCGCAAGAGTGGGATGTGATGACAAAGTGGTATATTTAATTATTTGATTGAGTTTCTTGGATCTATGATTACATTCTTAAATTATTGTGTCATTATATTTGTTTATTACATTACTTGTGCTAGCATATATACAAAATTTAATGATTAAGTTTCTTCGATATAACAGGTGGAGGCTGAGGTGGAGGAAGATCTTTAGAAAGCTTTATCAAAGTTTGTTGACGACTTGGTCACAATGGGTAATGATGGTACAGAGGTAAGACTTAGTGTTATTACATGTGTTCAATTTATATCTGAAGGATGTCTACTGAGCCCTACAAAATAGAAAAATGGATGTATTCCCAAACAGCACCATCAGGTCCTTGAGCTTTAGATGCTCAAATTTAATCAGTAAATGAACCTACTGAGGAATATTATATAGAAAAAAGGGTCAGGAGAGACATATTCTTCAAAACCAGATTTTCAGTCATCTTTGACGAATAAACTGTTCTGATCTAGAAGGTTTTAGAAGGCATAAAAGTAGTCGTTTGAAAGAACTATGTGTCTACTTTCAAGCAAAAAAATCGGTTCGGCGTTACGAGCCCTAGAAATGGAGATAAAGCATTTTTGGTACTGAAGGTATAAGCTGACAGCATACAGTTAATAAGCATTTTGGTAGTTGGTCCTAAAAACATACTCCTTACTTCGCAAGAGTAATCTACGCATTTTGTCCATATGCATAACTAACCACCAGTTTTTTCAAAGAAATTATGGGAAATATTATGGGAGTGCTTGTTATGTCTCATTTCTGATCTATGCAGAGTTCAAGAAACGGGGCCAAGCGGATGAAGAAATTACAATTAGCATCGGTTGCAATTTCGCAACAAAAAGGAAATGAAGGCATTCGGATTTCTGAAAGAGGGTCAAATCCCTCTCCTGACCATAATATGGAAACAATGTCTCCTCCTCGTGATTCAACTGAAGTTCGTAATGAAAATCCAGCCGAAGAGCAGTCGGTTGAGGAACAACAAGTGTTGGGAAAGAGAAAAAGAGGTCCAACAAGGTTGAGAGATTTGTGCTCAAATCCGACGAAACTAATTGAGGTGGAGTTCAATGAAAGAGGACAACCCATAGGTGAGCGATCCGAGTGGTTATCTTCATTTTTGGGAGCTTTAGCACGACAGTTTGTACCATTCAATATTGATGATTGGAGGAAAGTTGAGAAACAGACAAAGAAAGATTTGTGGACATGTGTTAAGGTAATGATAATATAGCTTATTGGGTTCTAACATAAAAATTCAAGTGTACATGTTTACCTTTTTTTTTCTATGATGTTTATATAGGGGAGATTCAAGATGGATGACACGCACGAGACTCTTATTATTCAAAAAATGGGAACTCGTTGGAGGCAATCAAAATCAAAGCTGATAGAATCTCTTAGAGATGCATCTAAAATGGGAGATAAAGATTCAAGATTTGCATCCCTTAAACCGGACAACATATCCGTTGAAGAGTGGAACACTTTTGTCAAAGAAAAGTTATCAAATGAATTCAAGGTAAATTCAGTTTTTTTTATGTACTTTCTTTATATCCAATACTTTTTTTCTTACATAAAAAAATTTGTGTAGTTGAAGAGCTCTAAGTATAAGGAGATTAGGGCAAACAATCATGCCCCACATACAATGAGCAGGAAGGGGTATGCTCGGCTAGAGGCTGACATGGTAACTTTCTATAAATTCATACTCCCTCCGTCCCACCTCACGTGATACCATATTGACTTTTTTGGTATCAAGTAAGGTGGGACGGAGGGAGTACATTATTACATGTTTTTATTTATGTATTTCAATTAAAATAGTGCTTATTCTTTTCAGAGAAAGGAGAATCCGGAAATGGCTATAAGGAGAGAAGATGTGTGGTGTAAAGCACACACAAAAAAGAATGGTGAAATACCAACTCCATTTATTGCCGATTGTGTGGTAAGTGACATTTCAACTAAATCATACTTAATTTTATTACTCCCTCCGTCCCAAAATGCCACTCTTTTATTTCATTATTTTGACTAATCTATCATTTAATACTTGTTTCTTGACTAATTTTCAAGAGTAAAATACAAGAGATCACAGCCTCTCAAACCTCCCCTTCGACATCAATTAGTGAGGATGCACTGTGTAAAACACTCGGACCCGAGAGAAACGGAAGAGTTAGAGGGATGGGATTTGGCATTACCCCATCTAAAATAGGTATCCACATGAATAGTTCAAAGAAAGTCCACGAACTAGAGCATCAACTTTCAGAACTGAATAAAAAAATGGAGAAGTTCCAACATTTAGAGGATGAAATGGCTGAGATGCGACAATTTATGCGTATGCAGGCAAGTATTTTTTAGTCAAGCACATTGTTTTTAGAGTTATTTATAGTTTTCACTTACATGTTAAGTTGTCATTGTTTCTAGGGATTCAATTCAAAGGAGAAAGAAAATTCAAACATGGCCTCTCCCCGTTTGCATAGTATTGGTTCGAGGGATAATTTGAATGGGAAGTCACCCTCTCCCTCTCCCCGTCTCCATAGTGTTGGTTCAAGGGATCATTTGAATGGGAAGTCACCCTCTCCCCCATCACATCATGGTAGCTCAAATGTTCGTGATTGCCATGGTTTGAATTCAAGAGATGATTTAACAAGTGTCAACATAATTGATCGTAAATGTAAATTATTAGATTGGCGAAAACAGGTGGTTGCAGAAGGTAAGATTGCTGACACAGATCCTAATGCTATGGTTCACAGTGTTCCGCTTGGAAATGATGCGTGGAAGGTTTGGGTTCGGTAGCTGTGATTCCTAGTGCCGAATTGTGGAGGTCTAACTCGTTTATGTCGGTCATCTCGGATGCGGTTGGCGTACGGTCGCATGGCCCAAGGAACTCACTTCTTTTAATTAAGACAATGCTAATTTTATTTTGTACTTTTATTTCAGAAACTCTGTTTTGATGCCCAAGATATTGCCATGGTTTGTATACTAACTTTGCTGATGAATTTTGTACAGAGGAAGTGGATTAGGCTTTGGTACAGAGTAAGTGGATTAGGCACCTGTGTTTGTTTATAAACTGTTCTACATTCCTATTCAACTAACCCCTTTTTAACTCCGCCAATGCAATTGTTGTATATTGCATTGCCGGTCCCAAGCCCGGATAAAGGAGGAGGGGAAAGGTATGTCGGGTATATAAATCATATATACTGTTGATTATTTTGAAAACATGTTACACTTGCAGGCCCTTAAATTGAATGGACACGATCTGCATTTTTTATATCGTACAGGTAATGCACATTTCAGAAACTTTGTTTGGACTTCTATCTATTGCTCTTCTAATTATGTGTTGCATTCACATACAGGTAATGCACATTGCGATGTGCAGCTCTTAAAATCTTCGCAGAGATGCGGCACGGTTTACGTTTTTGGGGATTACACGCGCTACAAGTCGCCTATTTACGCAATAACTTACAGATGCATTTGCTTTTTTGATGTTGCTAGAACTGATTTGTGCTTTTTATATTCTATGAATTTATTGGAGCGATATAATGACAAATGCTATAACTACCTAATTACATAGGCTTGCATTACGAACGGGCATTTTTGTTATTTTCTTTTTCTTCTAGCTGATTTAAGAATCTATTCAACCAAAGAAGCTGATTTGGACATGCATTTGGAAAATATGATACCTTTAAGTGAATTGCTTGGGCATTATACTCTTAATCTAAATGTTTGGTTTAGTTTGGCATTTATACTCTGTTTTTTATCTGGAGGGTGAATTTTAAAGGTCTAGAAATTTTCTTGCTTTGCTGATATTAAGAGAGAAAGAAAGGTTCAATGAGTTCTGAAGGTCTGTTATGAACAAAAATATATGAGTGAGTTAGTTGTGGAAAGTTTGGTTGAGTGTGGTTGTTGCTGTTGAGTGTTGTTCATGTTGTTGTTGTTGTTGAGTGTTGTTGTTGCCGTTGTTGTTTGCTGTTGCTGTTGTTATTTTCTGTTGCTGTTGTTGTTTTCTGTTGCTATTGTTGTTTCTGTTGTTGTTGTTCATGTTGTTGTAGCCTCATAATTCCCAGGTCTCTGTTGTTTCTGTTGCTGTTTTTTTTTTGGGACGAAGTAGAGTGTATTTTAACTTTCCATATGCATACATCAGTCATTTTTTCATTTTGAGTGTTGTTGTTGCTGTTTATAGGTCTTATATAAGATATATAAGACCAATATATGGTCTTATATAAGATACATAAGACCTATAATAAATTTATAGGTCTTATACCTATATTATAAGACAATTTATGGGTCCTTTACTTGGTAAATGAAAGCAATAAGAGAGTTCATAATGAGAGCTCTTACCACTTTAAGTTCCACCAATCCATCAGATGGCAGGTAAGTAGCAATCCCACTCATACTCGAATCCTGGCCAACAATCGAGTCCTTCAAGTTTTCCATGAGCCAATCTTGAACCAAATCCAAACACAACTATAATCAACAAAACCCCAATTTTTCATCAATCAACACACACCAAATTCATCATTACGATTTAATACTTTAATGGTGGTTTTCTCCCTTTATTGCAGCTTCATACTAAGAATCATGATAAAATGCCAACTCCAGGCTTAAGGGCCATGAATTACAGAAATTGAGAAATTGCGAAAATGAAAAGCGGGTTTTACTTAACAAAGTGCATAAATCACAAAAGATAACTTAGACACGAGGTTTTGTTTGTTAAACTCAAATAAGAAGACACTCCTTTTCTTTCTTCATCAAGATTTTGCATTCTTTCTGTAGGTATGTTTCTATAACAGTTCCAAGTCCCCTGCCTTGACATTAAGGCTCTGAGCACCTTTAGTTTTTGACAGCAACTTGCAGCTATTTAGGAGACCCACTACTCTATTACAAGGTGACCCACTATCACCTCTATCCTTTATCCGATATAGAATGAGCAAAAATTATAACTCCAATTCAGATGGTTCTGACTGTGATGAAAGAAACGAATTAGTTTTCGATTAGGATGACTCGGACAATGCAGAAGCGCATAGGCCAGGAATGAAAAGAAATAGATCCAAGTGGCAACTATCCTTTGGGAAAGGAAAAGTAAAAATCTAGCAAAACCAAGTTTATTGGTTGGGAAAGGTACCTTCTGAAATGCACTGCTTATTTCTTAAACTTTGCATTCTTGTTTAATTCATAATTCTGTTTTTTTTTTTACTTGTAGATTTTAAAAATGTGTCTATTGTGGGGCATTACGTCAAAGATCGTACAAAGGATGCCCAATTCATAATAATTAGATAATTTTGCTGTATTTTAGAATAATATAAAATATCAACATTCTTCAATTAATTGCATAAGCGGCTTCTGATCTTTTGCATATGAATTGCAGCCTGAGAAACAACATGTTCGAGTTGGCAGACCGACTAGTGGGAATTTACAAGACTTATAATTATCAGTCTTGTAAGAGCATTACCATCAACCCATCTAGCTTTGTTGTTGGTGCAAAAGTTGCTTAAGGTGACATGAACTTTCCTCGTCGTTGACTCATATTCTTTTTTATCTGTGTATGTTTGTCATGGTTTGACCGTAATTTATGTTCAACGTATATAAAGCCAGTGTGTATGTCAAGGAACATTGCTGCTTGCAATTGTTCTTCTTGTAAAGACATGGTGCAATGTTCGCTCCTCTGATTATTTATAAATAGAGCCGTCAAGTTGGGACGGTCCCGTCGGGACGTCCCGTCCCGCCATTCAAATGGGACGGGATAGGACGGAATATTTTAGTCACGTCCCGTTTTCGTCCCGTCCCGTATTGTCCCGTTCCCGTCGCGGGACAACTTATTTTTATCCCGTCCCGTCCCGTTTTCCCGTATTGACCCGTACAAGTATTACATGCAGTTAATTGAATATTATAGACCCCAATTGGATCATGTTTTTGTAGTGCCTAAATGGAAAATTCTAGTCATGCTGGAAATGAATCTTTTATCCTTGAAATGGTAAATGCCAATTGCGATTTACTGCATTGTGCCGGATCTAAATAACCTGTCTAAGGTGCCTTCTTTGTGCTCTAAACATCATCGAATCATGACTACACTGATGAAAAGCATGTTTTTGTGTATTTCACATATATATCCTCCTGTGTGTCAAGTCTCATGCCCATGCTCCTTGATTTTATTAAGTTTTGGTGATGATTTCTCACAAGCATTGCTGCTGCCCCGAAGTTCTGCACGTTGACCTTGCTGCCGTGTTTTGTGTTTATCTCACTCGAAACTTGATGTTTTTCGATGATTCGAAGCTTGTATGCTAGCTAACTCACATATGAAGTAAGAATATCTCTTTTCGGATTTTTCGGACCAACATAAGATCTTCATTCCATTTTTGCCTTAAAAGACCTGCTACCAGATTGTCATAAGCTCTACTTTAGATTCAAAACATCAGAAGTCTTTTGGACCAGTAAAACACATTATTTTGACTTGACTTTTTGCATGCTTCATCTTCATGATGTGTAGAACAGATCTTCTGTTTGGTGTTTTGATTGATTCATGTGATAAAGTTCTCTGTTAAGTACATCTTTGTGGACCATGCTATGTTTTACTGTTGCTGGCAGATCCGTGTTATGTGTTCTGATGGTGGTTCTTAGCATATTACATCGTTATCTTGCAGGTTTTGGATTTAACTTCTCAAGGTCAAGGGACGATATGGTCAAGCACAGAAACAACTTAACTTAGCATATTACATCGTTATCTTGCCGGATCAGACCGGGCAGTATGGTGAGTTGGTTGAAAATGTAGTAAGACTAAGTTTCTTGTACAAATATGCACTTTTTTTTGTGCATATTCAGACTTATTGCACAATTTAGTTATGGCTGCCATCTCCTTGAACAAAGAAGCCTCGGCCCTCATTGGCTACCACTGTGAATAGGAAACTCACATTAGTTCAGCAGTAGTGCTTGAATGGTGCTGATACACTTTTTTTTTTTTGTTGTTGTCTAGCTATATCTCTTGTAATAAATGTATATTGTGCTTAAACTTTGTTCGTGTTTGCAATTGTATCATATTTTTATAGTTCAACAATGCTTGAATGGGTGCTTTTAATGAAATGACTAGGTGTCTAAATTGCAGGGGGCAAATGTGAATTTGGGGGGGGGGGGAAATAATTTTTTTTTCACTTTAACAACGTTTTAAAAACGTTGTATAAGGCATTAAGACAACGTTTACAATACGTTGTCAAATATGGAGGGAATTTTTTTTTTTAATTATTCATATTGACAACGTTTTAATAAAACGTTGTAATAATAAAATGACAACGTTTATAAAACGTTGTAAAACATATTTAGACAACGTTTAAAGAAACGTTGTCTTAAGAATTTAGACAACGTTTCATAAACGTTGTCTTAATATCTTTTACAACGTTTCATAAACGTTGTCATTTCATTATTACAACGTTTTTGTAAAACGTTGTCAATATACTTACTACAACGTTTTAATAAACGTTGTCATTAGCTTGGATACAACGTTTAATGACCTTTTTTACAACATTCAAAAAACGTTGTCTTAAACTGGGACCTAAGACAACGGTGGATGACACAACGTTTTGAAAAACGTTGTCAAAGGTCTTTAACAACGTTTTTTAAACGTTGTCAAAGCCCTTTTTTATTGTAGTGACAGAAACTGAAGGAAACATAAACACACACACAAGCACATAGTTACACACCAAAACACGCAGAAGCACACACTTTCACACACGAAGTTTATTACTCTCTCTGTTTGATGAGTAGACTCAGGTAATCAGGGTTATTCGTTTCTTGGCTTGGCAATCTCCGGATTTAGATCTTTGATATTGCAACCGAGGTTGCAGCCATGGCGGAGTTATCTTCTTACCTGATCACTTACAGATCTGAACCTTGCTTTACCCTATAATGAAGTATTCAAAGGGTGGTTTAGGTTTATAGAAAGTGGTCATGGAGAGGATTGGAGAAGATTGTTGATTTGAAGAAAGGATTAAATTGGCGAAGGAGAGTGTTAGAAAAGATGAAATTTGGCTAGGAATTTTGACTTTGGAAGGAGGAGAGGGTTGGATTTGGATCTTACCAGAATGAGGATTGAGGAAGCCGGTCGGGAGTAGTTTGGAGAAGGAGGGATAAATGGAGGCGATGGGTGGCGGTAGTGGGTTTGGTCGTCAGATTGAGATTGGGAGTCTTGATTTTCTTGAGAATTTTTGAGGATTGGAATCTCTTTCGGTAACGAGTGGTGCTGACGTTTTTTAAGGTGTGACGGTGGTAGGGCGGCGCCATTGATGGGTAGAGAAAGAAATCGAGAGATTGGGTAGAGATGTAGATATATGTATAGAGAGAGAGAGAGAGAGAAAGAGAGATAGAGAGAAGCAATGTTTGAAGGAAAGAGAAATAAGGGAGGCAGAGAGAGTTTTGAAATTAAAAATTAAAATGTAAGAGTATTAAATTAAATGAAGTGATTTAACAACTTATTTGAACACTCACCCTATTTAATCGTCTAAAAAAATGAATAAGCAAAAGAAAATTTAATTTGCATTTGAAATATTTTTTTGAGAAATATACTAATTTTAGTAATTATATTTAATAATTATTTAAATATTTTATCTTTTTTCTATTTAGTGAAAATATTTAACATTTGACTAAAAGAGACAATTGAATAAAAATAATTATAAAAATTTCATTTTGAATAATAAAATTTATCAACGAGACTCCCAAAATAAAAATGTGTGCCTCTTATTACAGATTGGAGGAAATATTCTTTTCTTTATTTATTTCACTTAAAGGTAAATATCGTATTTTTTAAGTAGAAACGGTATGTTTAAGTAAGAAATAATATTATTACTACATCTGTCTCAAATAAATGATCAATTTTGGTTCATATTTGATTGATCTTTTGGTCTACAAATGTTATCGGATGTTGTATATAAGAAAGTAGTTGAGAATGTATAATAAGAGACTTTTATTTGAGTCGTGTGTAATTAAATTGCAATGTATTTCAAAAAATATTTCATTTTCCATTATCATTTATCGTTATATTTCGATCATTATAATTAAAATTGTTAATGTGTAAATTTAAAAAGTTGTTGTTTTACTTCTTCACTTATACTTATAATTTCATCACAACCAATTTCTTTTTTTTTGTAAATTAAAAAAAAAATCTTATATCGCCGTGCATCGCACGGGGGTACTGCTAGTGAAATAAAAAGGAAGATGGAGAAATAAAACTATCCCCGGTGTCTTCTAGAGTCTCGGCCTTTAGCTTTTAACATGAACGCGTTTTTGCCATTTTTTTTAACCGGGATATATTCATCTTTTTCATTATATTAGTCATCAAAAGAGCGACTATCCGTCCTTGGTACCCATAGAGATACATTAACACCTCCTATCATTCATCCGTATTGGCGAGTCTCCGCATGAAGACAATGATGCTTCACAGTGATAGCCTTCCGGATTAAACTCACATTTTTCTCGGGTAGTAATAGTAACTAAAAGATTAGTTTTAATCTGATACGAATTATTAAAATACTTAGGGTTGCTACGATGAGATTCGAGGGGTAAGCGTTAGGTAGGAGCTGTTGAAGCTTGAGCTTGCCGAACTTAAAAACCAAATTAATTTTTGTTTCTCTATTCAAGCCAGTTGCAGTCATCTAGGAGACAACAAACTCATTCTTTATCTTCAAAGCACTCCATTGCTCTCCAAGTGGGGTAGAAACTATCAATGTTTTGTGTCGCGTATTTACATCAAAAATATCTGGACTTTCAAAAAAATCCATGACAATGATTGGCCATTTTATGATGTTATCATCACGTGATTCAGTGACATCAGAAAATGACCAATGAATCCTTCTTGGTGTAATATATTAAATCAGAAAGTGATGGCCAGTTATTGGAATCAGAACACCACGAATCAAATTATTTATTGCTAGCTTTCATAGTGAGACAATCAATGAGTTATAAACAGCGAGATAACTATATAACTTTCAAGTGTAATATATTAAATCAGCGATTGTTGTTGTTAAACAAAAAAAAAAAAAAAAAAAAAAAAAGAAAAGAACAAATCAACCAACCACAAATTTTACTAAAAAATATGACATTATTTCTAGAAAAAATTAGGAACGATACCTGAATTCTTTTAATAATTTAAAAAATATACTCCATAAAACGGAGACAACTAACGTTACCTTGTTATAATTAAGGAAGAACCTAAGGAGTCTTAAGTCTAAATTACAATAATTATCTAAAATCTATCTATGATATAACTTAATATGTTTATATTTTGAATGCAATTTAATATACTAACTTACCTTTTAAAAGTTAGAAAAGTGATCCAACGGCCTAAATTCTCCCGTCCTCCTTTTTCATTTTCTCCTTTCTATTTTCCTTTTTAACTATTATTTTTTTTTTTTTGGTAAATTACAAATAAGGGCCTAAAGTTTGCACCCCGTTCGCAGGATGGGGTCTGATGTTCTAAATTTGGTAATTAAGGGTCTCAAGTTACCAAATGTTGGCAATTGAGGGTTTTTTGACGGAATCGTCAATTTTTGGGTTAAATCCCCATGTGCGTGTCACGTGCCAAGTAAAGGGGGTTGAAATTGTAAAATATTAAATTCTAGACCCTAAAATATAAATTTTAAAATTACAAAACACCCCCCTCTTCTTTTAAAACCTAAATAAATTAATAATAAAATAATAATAATAATAATAATAATAATAATAATAATAATAATAATAATAATAATAATAATAATAATAATAATAATAATAATAATAATAATAATAATAATAATAATAATAATAATAATAATAATAATAATAATAATAATAATAATAATAATAATAATAATAATAATAATTATAAAAGCCATTTCACTCTCTCTTCTCTCTCTCTAAACGCCATTGCCGTCCCAACCTTAACCTTCACCTCAACCTAGCTTCTCCCTCCGGCCAAAAACCCAACACCAATCCTCCCTCACCTCTAAATCAACCGACAACCTCACCAATTCCACAATTTCAATCTCCAATCTCCTCTTCTCCGATCCCAAAAACCAATTCCTCGGAAGCCTAATCCAACCCCAATCTCCTTCACCTTGCCCGGCTCCCTTCCTCTCTCCAACCGTTGATGCCGTTCCCCATTTTTGGGTTTGATTTTTAATTTTGTTTTGATTTGAAAACATCAGATTTGGTGATTTTGAATTTGGTTTGGTTTTGGTTTTGCTTAAGTTTGGAAACCCATTTTTGGGTTTGATTTTTAATTTTGTTTTGATTCGGTTATGGTTGTTGCCGATGGTTGCCGAAATTTATGGTGGCTGATGGTGTGGTGGTTGCCGGAATTTATGGTGGCCGGTTGAGGGAGGATTGATAATGGAGGTTGAGGAGTTGTTTTCCGGTGAGGAAGAGGCTAAGTTAGAGAGGAGATTAGGGAGGAATTGTATTTGGGTTTGTCGGAGAATTGAGGAAGAAGACGACGCAGGAGAATTGAGGAAGAAGACGACGCAGGGAGGAGGAGCAAATCCGGATAGAGAGAGAAAGAGGAGGCAAATCCGGATAGAGAGAGAAAGAATAATAATATTATTATTTTTATTATTATTATTAATTTTTTATTATTATTATTTTATTATTATTATTATTATTATTTTTATTATTATTATTATTATTATTATTTTATTATTATTATTATTTTGTTATTATTATTATTATTATTATTTTATTATTATTATTATTTTGTTATTATTATTATTATTATTATTATTATTATTTTATTATTATTATTATTATTATTATTAATATTATTTTATTATTATTATTATTTATTATTATTATTAATATTATTATTATTAATATTATTATTTTATTATTTTTATTATTTTATTTTTTTATTATTAATATGTAAATGGGCAAATTGCAAATAAGGGCCTGAAGTATGCACGTGACCTGCACGTGGTAATTTAACCAAGAAATTAACGATTCCGTCAAAAAAGCCCTTAATTGCCAACATTTGGTTACTTGAGACCCTAAATCGCCAAATTTAGAACATCAGACCCCATCCTGCGAACGGGGTGCAAACTTTAGGCCCTTATTTGTAATTTACCCTTTTTTTTTTGCAGATGACTTAAGTATTTTTTTTTACAGAAAAACCGATTATAAATAAATGATCATTTTTTTTGTTTTTTTAATTATTTAGTATACTCCTTAAAAAAAGGTTTAGGGTTAATGATGTAGGGACCTTCCCAGTTGGGAAATAACGTATTCTGCTGAGCTTTCCTTCCAGTTACCTCGATCTTTCGTAGCACGTAGTCCCCCACTTGGAACGATCTTCTCTTTACTTTCTTGTCATGGTAGCTCTTAGTTTTCTGCCTATAATTGACCATCCGTAGTTGAGCAGTAGCCCGCTTCTCGTCAAGCAAATCTAAGTCGATCAAGCTACTGACATTGTTCTGCTCCTGATCGAAGAAAACTACCCTGGCTGTAGGGACTTGTAGCTCGGCCGGTGTCATAGACTCTGATCCATATGCAAGAGCGAATGGGGTTTCCCCCGTGGGCCTCCGAGTGGTTGTGCGGACTGCCCAGAGAGCAATGGGAAGTTCGTCCAACCAGTTGCTTCGCCAACCAACCAAACCCGTCTTAAGTGTTGATAGGACCGGTTTGTTTGCTGCTTCAGCCTGCCCATTGTCTTGAGGATAGGCGACTGACGATTTCCAATGTTTGACGCCCACTCTGTTCATTTCGTCCTCGAAAGCTGTGGAGAATTGTAGCCCGTTGTCCGACACTATAGCTCGCGGAATCCCAAAATGGCACCAAATGAAATCATGAATAAAATTGATGGCATTTTCCTCTGTAATCCTGGCTAACGGCTTGGCCTCGACCCACTTGGTAAAGTAATCAATGGCAACGATCACATACTTACAATTTCCTCGGGCCGGCGGGAAGGGACCAATCAAATCGACTCCCCACATATCGAAAGGCCAAGTTGCGACCACTGGAGTTTGCTCGGTTGTAGGCAGTCTAGGTAGGTCGGCAAATCTTTGGCATTGATCGCACCCCTGAACAAAGTCGTGAGCGTCTGCTCTCATGTGTGGCCAATAATAACCCAACGTAATTAATTTATCGGCCAAAGTTCTGGCCCCCGGGCGTCCACCACAAACCCCACTATGTACCTCGTACATCAGCTGAGTAACTTCTTGAGGGTGAACACACCTCAATAATGGTTTAGTGAACGACCTTCTGAATAACCCGTCTCCGTGAATGACATATCTCGGGGCTTTCTTCTTGATAGCTCGAGCTGCTTTCTCGTCAGTAGGTAGCTCGCCTGTCTCTAGATAAGCTCGTATTTCTTCAATCCAGCACTCCGTGTAAACCCACTCTCTAGTGGTGTCCTCTAGGCATTGAATCTGAACCCTCTCGTATGCTGGATGTTCGAGGTAAGAGATAGGTTCCCCATGATGCTCGTCTGATGTGGCCAGCTTTGAGAGTAAGTCGGCCAACTCGTTATCATCTCGAACTACCCGTTGTATTTCCCAGAATTCCAAGTCCTTGACTAACTCCTTCACTAGGTCGCAGTACTTGACCAGGGTAGGATTCAGCACCTCATACTACCCTCTGACTTGATTTACGATCAACTGAGAATCATAGTAGGCCACGATCTTGGTCGCCCCAAAACATTTTGCATACTCAATAGTTGCGACCAACGCTTCATATTCGGCCTGGTTGTTGGAAGCTTCAAACTTGATCTTAGTGCTTCTTCATAGACTATCCCTAATTCTGGCTCAACTACAACAATTCCAGCCCCACTAACATTCTTTGTTACCGACCCATCAGAATAGACTTTCCAGAAATCGTCAGGCAAATTAGCAGCGGGCTGAGTTGCAGGCTCCTTTCCCTTTGTATTTTACTTTTGAGCTCTCACTTCGCTATCTTCCTTGATGAACGTAAGCTGGACCAAGAAGTCTGCCAAAGCTTGAGCTTTCAACGCCTTTCGAGGCTTATACTCAATGTCGAATTCTGTGAGAGTAATTGACCAGTTGAGTAGTCGGCCTGAACTTTCTGGCTTATATAGGATCTTCCTTAGAGGGGCATTGGTTAGCACGACAATGGGGTGAGCTAAGAAATGAGCTCGCAACTTCCTCGATGCTACAACCAAGGCGTAAGCCAACTTTTCTGCATTATAATACCTATCTTCTACGTCGGACAAGGCCTTGCTCACATAATACACGGGATTCTGAAGCCCCCCTTATTCTCGAACAAGAACGGCTGCTATTTCTTGATCGCCAACCGACAGATACACGAACAAAGTGTCCCCCATAATCGGGCTGCTCAATAATGGTGGAGAGGCGAGATACTCCTTAAGCTGCTGGAACGACAAAGAACATTCGGCCGTCCACTCAAAATTTTTCACCCCCTCAAAGATTTAAAGAAGGGGAGAGATCTCTCTATCGATTTACAAATAAAGCGACCTAGGGTTGCCACCCTACCATTGAGTCGCTGCATCTCCTTAATACAAGTAGGCTCCTTCATGTCGACCAGAGCCTTGATCTTTTCGGGATTAGCTTCAATACCCCGCTGTGAGACCATGAAACCCTGAAATTTTCCAGCTGCTACCCTAAATACACACTTGCTCGGATTAAGCTTCAAGTCGTTTGCTCGCAAATTGGCGAATGTTTCCCTTAGGTCGACCACGTGACGTCCGGCCTTTGTTTTGATGACCATATCGTCGACGTAGGCCTCCATGTTTCGGCCAATTTGGGATGCAAAGACCTTGTTGACCATCCTCTTGTAGGTCGCTCCTGCATTCTTCAAGCCAAACAGCATCATATTGTAATAGTAAATACCCCCAGCAGCTTGGAAGGCAGTCTCTATTACGTCATCCTTATGCATCTTAATTTGATGGTTGCCCGAATAAGCGTCAAGAAAGCTCAAAGTAGATTGCCTAGCTATAGGTACCAGCTTGTCGATCCGAGGTAGTGGGTAGCTATCCTTTGGGCAGCCTAGATTTAGATTAGTGAAGTCGACACACATACGCCACTTGCCATTAGCTTTCTTCACCATCACCACATTTGCTAGCCAGGTGGTATGGGAAGCCTCTTTGATAATACCTGCACTCAAAAGTTTTTGTACCTCAAGTTTGATCTCCTCTTCTTTATCACGAGCAAAACTTTGCAGCCTCTGCTCTTTATGCTTCATGGTCGGATTAACTTATAGCCTATGAACATCGACCTCCTCCTTGATCCCTCTCATGTATTCTACTCACCAAGCAAAGACGTCCGTGTTTTCCTTCGGTATCTCGACAATTTCTATTCTTTCCTCAGCTGACAACTGTCTACCAATTTGAATTTTTTGATCAGGATAGGAGGGATTAGCTACCACCGCTTCTAGCTCGTCCACAGGTTCCAGCTCTGGACCATCTCTAAATTGTAGAGTTTCAATAATAATCTCACAAACCCTCTGTCTTTCCTCGGCCCCCAAGTGTGGAGCCTCTTCAACATTCATACCATCTAATTCAGCTGCGATCTCCCCAGTGGTGGCCCCCGAGTTTTGGTCGAGCTGAAGGTATAGCTCGCCTATGATGACTTGGTCGACCATAACTACATCTGAATCGACCATAGTGTTTTGGGAGGGACGTGTCGGCTTAATCATGACATGGTCATATGAGTGATAGGTCGCCTCTTCTACACAAGTGATTGTAGATAGTCGTGAAGTTGTGGTGACAGATTTTGAGAGCTTCAAGTATCCTTCAGGAGTTTCAACTTCTAGTTCCCTTTTCTTCCTTATTCGAAGGACGTGATCAATATAAGCTCGGGCTATACTCTGTACGCAGCCTACTCCAGCTAACGTAGGGAACTTAACTCACTGATGGGGAATAGAGGCCACCATTCCTAGTGCGACCTGGCCAGGAATACCCAATATAGCAGCATAATCGCTTACTACATCAATAACAATAAATGTTACCTTAGTCACGACCCTGAAAGGGTGTTATCCTATGTCGACCTCTAGCTCGATCTGCCCCTTAGCATCCACCCTATGATTGGTGAAGCCCTCCATTCGACCATCGTAAGGCGACAACCTTTCCTTTGTCAATCCTATCTCCTTTAAAGTTCTATAGAAGAGGATATCCTTGCAGGCCCCCGTGTCGATCAAAATCCTACTAGTTGTACAACCGTCTATCAAACCCGGATTTGCCAGAACCTGCTCCCTTGCAGCCATGTTGGTAGCTAGCTCATCCGGATAGAAACTGATGACTTCATCTCTGATGTAGCTTTTAGGTGGTACATGAGGAGCTTTGGAGAGCTAAAAAATCTTGTGCTTCAAGGCTGTGTTGCTTGCTTACTCGGTGATAACTCCCAAATCTAAACGAGGTTGCCTTGGCTGAACTATACCCTCTGCAGTTCGCTCGCCTCCGCTAGGCCGAGCTCCCTTCACAAATCTGTCGAGCATTCCACTGTCGACCCACTTCTGAATAATACGCTTCAAACTAAAGCATTCTTTTGTAGTATGACCCGTATCCTTGTGGTAATCACAATATTTGCTGTTGTCCCTTCTGAACATATTTCCTGGGTTCATTGGGGTAGGTGGGCCCAGCTCGACAGAATTCATTATCTCAGTTCGACTAACGGTCAATGGGGTGAAATTCTCAGGCACTCTCTCAGTCGCCCTTGTTCTATTCTTCTCGTTCTTGTTGTTGCTACCATTCTTTGCTTGGTCATCTTTGTTGGAATCTCCAGCTTCGGGCTGCTTCAAACCCTTTTCCTACTTATTTTCTTTTCTTTCCTCAGCCATGACCACATCATAGGCCCTCTCAAACAGTTCCTGCCTGGTGTTTACTTTCCTGACTTGCAGCTCGTAGTCTAGATCAGGAGAGGACACTCCATTCCTAAAGAAGTTTATTACCTCCCTGTCTGTTAGGTCCTCCTCGATATGGTCGACCATCTCCTTGAACTTAGTGAAGTAGCTCATGGAGCTCTCAGTTTTGCCTTGCGTCAGATTGTTCAAGTCGGTGACCGTCTTCTTTCTGGCCCCAGCTGTCGAGAAATGATCTAGAAATTTACTCCTCATGTACTTCCATGAGGTAATACAGCCCGGCGTCAATCCGTGAAACCAAGTCAATGCTGCACCTGTGAGGGTGTTGGTTAGTGCCTTGCACAGCACATCATCCTCGGAAGAGACCAAATACATGGTCGCCTCCAAATGTTGCATATGATTCAGGGTGTTGGTCGCACCCGAGTATTTGTCAAGAGTGGGCAGCTTAAAGCCCACAGGAGGTCGTCACTCGAGCAATTCTATGGACAAGGGTCGAAGAGTGTGGTCATTTTGTTCGCCCTTTCCATTATCCTCTTTCATGTCGGCCTTCATTTTCTCTAACCTTCTTCTCAAATTCAACAACTCCCTAGCATCTGGATTGTCATTCCTTAAGTATGAGACGTCGTTTGGTTTCTGCCTTTCTGCATGATGGGGCACTCCCCTAGAGTAGGCCCTATGCCTTTCACTTCTTGGCGGAGTTACTTCCCTACCCCGTCTGTCCCTGTGGGAGTGCGATCTAACTGATCTCACAGACGACCTAACTAATTTTTCTGGCGACCTTCGCTCATTTATATCTCGGTGAGATTGCGACCTTTTAGTTTTGGCAGGCGACCTACGTCTGTTTCTATCTCGGTGAGATTGCGACCTTTCAGTTCTGGAAGGCGACCTACATCTGTTCCTTTCGGCCTCCCTTTGTCACCTAAACTCCGACTCCGCCTCCTGTTCCCTATTCTGGTTGAGCTGATTTCTTAGATCGTCATTGGGAACAGGTATGTGTGTACGAATAGATCGTTCAACCATCCGTTGTTTGCCATTTCGTCTAGCACTCCCATTTGGTCTACCATTCTCACTAGGCTGCCTGTGAGAGATTTGGAAGGGAGCATCTCTATGCGATCTCCTATCCTTCTAATCGGAAGAGTCTGACATATCAAGCAACTCTTACAAGATTCTAGACCATTCCAATAACATCTCTTTCCTACTGGGGTGATTGGTTGAGGGACCTGAATTGTCGCACCGGATTCGACCTACCAGCAGGTGTTTTGGAGGTGGCTGTGCTTCCGTTCCAGGCATAGGACTTTTTTCCCTTCTATTGTCTGGCAATCCCCTGCCATCATCCACACTATTAGACCGGGGGGCTCTCTTAGGAGGATTGCCTGGCGGAGGAAGAGGAAGATCAGTAGTCCTGTTTCCAGTACCTGCCTCAACTTTTCTTACTGTCAAACTGAGCGTTGGATCGCTGGAAGATGATGCGGTATGTCCGTCTTGAGCCATATTAATCTCTGGTTAAATTTTGAGGTCAAATAGCTTACGATTCCTGGCAATGGAACCAAACTGATGCTGCAGGAATTGTGTCGTTATCAATCTCTGTCTAGCTGCAAGATTGATCACCTAGCTTTTGACCTGAAAACAGAACCCACGACTAGCCGGAATGGTCTCCGACAAAGACCCTCGGGCGTGAGAGTAAGTATGGTGATACGAGAGCTTATAAGTTATAAAGAACAATGTATTCAGAATAACAGATAGCAATTACCTGAAAGCCGTTGAAGAAGTGAAGTATTTATAGGCCTTGATAAGAGGTGTAATTGTGGTAGGATTGTATGAAATCCCTAGAATCATGGATCAGATTTGAATAAAAGATCGTGTCCATATATAACTCCTGATTTTTAGGACTTCTATTATGGAAAGAATCATATATGCGTCATGACTTTGTAGGTCGACGTACGCTTGGTAGGTCGAGGTCGCTTGCATGGATCTAGGTCGACCTAACTGAATGATGTAGTCGGGTAATATCCGTATAAGAGATGGATCGTCTGTCGGACAAAGCTAGGTCGGGACCGTTTAGGTCGGACAATGAACTAGGTCGACTGATCTCTGCTGCTGGGCCTCGGGCCTTATAATAGTTGGGCCGAACCACTAAGGAAGTGGTGGCAATAATACTTGGATAACTGGGCTTTGATCTTTGGGCCTAGCCCATCACTTTTATTTCGTTCACTTGGATCTAATGGAGATAAATTTTTCATTTACGTTCTTCCACCTTCAATGTCAGGTAAGTACTTTTCAAGATTGTATTGAATAATGGTATGACTGAGCTATTTGCACTAGCCTATCATTCTGTTAGTTGTTTGCAATGTAAAATATCAATAGTAGTGGAATCCAAAATAGTAGCTTTTTTTTTAATCCAAAATAGTAGTTTTTTTCCCCTTGTCTTGCAACAAAAATCAGTCACCGAAAAAAATTTGGCCCACACTAACATAACTTCCTGGATCTGCCACTATATATACTAGTGAGTAACCCGTCGGTTCCCGACGGGGATAAAACACTGAGGTAAAAATTAAATGTAAATTTATAATTTCGTTTTAAAATATAGTTTTCAGTTTTGACACCAAATTACATGTTTTAGTAAGTGTGCCAAAATCACTTGTGTTACTTATCACCTGCAGTCCCATCACCAACGGATAATAACCAATTTGCAAACGACCTGATATTCTCAACATCCGAAGAAGACGAACCACCCTTCATAGAATATTATATTTTAGTCTTATTATAAATTTTAAAATATAGATACGTATACATAATGTTAAACAAAATGTATTTGAAAATCACATGTAATCTCATATTTTGTGTTAACCTTAGTACTTTGCATTCATTCCATAGTGTCAATGAACATAGTGAAGCATGCACAATATCATTTCTGCTACCCATAGATACGACCGGAAGAATTTGTCTGAAATCTCCTCCAAATACCACAACCTTACCACCAAACGGCTTATCACATAATCGTCCATCAGGGCCACGGATAATATCTCTCAATCTACGATCAAGTGCCTCAAAGCAGTGTTTATGTGCCATTGGAGATTCGTCCCAAATAATAAGCGATGTTTTTGAAGTAACTCTGCCTCATCAGAACATGGCTTAAGTTTGCTACACATGGAAGTCTCACCAAGCTGTAAAGGTATACCAATTTTAGAATGGACAGTCCTACCTCCGAGAAGTAATAATGAAGAAATACCACTGGATGCAACTGCAACTACAATCTTCCTCTGCATCCGTAATGCAGCACATAATGTCTTCCACATAAACGTCTTTTCCGTCCCTCCATAACCATACAGGAAGAATACTCCACCATTTCCACTATCGACAGCTAACATGATTTCTTCATATACTCCCTTCTGCTCACCCGTGAGTTATTTATACAACCTGGTGTGCTCAGCCTTCATCTCTTCTATATCATATGATGTTTCATCTAAAATAAGCTTGTTTTGTGCATCCTCAATAGCAGAGTCGATCGGCTTAGGCATATTTGTAAACTTATGCAGGCTACTTCCATTTTGAATCAATATCTTTTCAATTTTTGCTAAAGTAAGATTCTTCTTCTGTTCTTCGTTTAGTTTCAATCCTGGCACAATTATGAAAAAATGCAATTAAATATATATCCAAGAGTTAATATAATAATAATTAAAGGAATACAAATTATATATATACGTATACTACATATATAAGTTAAAACATATAGGGAGTACGAAATAATATATGTCCTTAAATTAAACATTAAAACTTGAAACTCAATATATTTGACAAAATGCATTATGATTATATAATATCTCTACATGAAAATTAGTGCGGGAGGGAAGAATGATACTATTACTGTGAGACGATGGGAGTACGTTCATTTGTAAATATTAAATAACCAATAAATTTGTTCTCCAACCAATAATAAAACTATATTTTGTAAATAAAATTGATAACAAATTAGTGCAACACGGAGGAAGTACAAATTTAAAAAATGTACTACAATCAACTTTATATCTCAAATATTCGACCAAAGCATAAACATGTATGTAATATCCATATTAGATAATTAATGCGGGACGGATGGAGTGGTGAATATTTTCTCCATACGGTCGTAGCACACTATTGAAAGTAGAACAAATATCCAGTATATTTTTCTTTAATTACGGTTAGAAAAATATTAGAATTGTGTTTTATAAGCATTTGTAATAGAATTATATATTAGAGAAAATATATAAATATATGTAATATTAAATGAAAACCTATATTACATTTTAAAGATGATAAACTTACCCGGGTTATTTTGTAGTTTCCTTCAATGTATTCCATGTCATCGAAAAGTTCCTCCCAAGTCTTATCCCATACTTCGTGCGGCATAGTAATGGAATTAGACAGTAATAGGACAATAAATAGTCTCCTTAAGGCTACAGACATTTTCCAACCAGCTGCTTCTTTTATTGCATCAACATATTCCTTGTTGTCATCTAACAAACCCAAGGCATAGCATGCTGATTTAAAGTCCTTACAGACAACATGATCAACGGTTCTCAAATCTTCAAAATTTTTGAAACCGGCTTTATGATTCAACATAATCCTCAAGTAGTACAATTCCCCACAGCCGACCAGCACATGATATATACTTCCAATTGTAAATCGACTATCTTTCCTGCGGCGTCATTCATGTTTATTTTTTACCCACACAAAATACGTCGGGAATTCACAGTATTTCAAAAGCCGACCGTCTTCATTATCACGGTTATACTCCATCCACTTAACAAACTGGGATTCTTTAACAATCTCTGCTTTTTCAAGAACATCTTCAATGTAATCCCCTTCGTGAAAATGTATAGTCTGGTCACCATTCATGTGTAAAGCTAACCACTCAACTGGTGGAGTTCTATAATTCAAATCAAACCCATATATCCTCTAAATTGCCTCACATGCAGAGACATATCTACAATCAATGGACCTTTCAACCTCATCCTCTTCTTGTAATCCAAGAGTTATCCTATTGCTACCCTTGTTAATGTACTTGAACAAATATTTGATAGCCATGCTCTGATTACAATACTCGACATTGATATGTGCTTTGTACTTCAAAAGCAGATATGCATTAAACGGAACATTATACCCATTGTGGAGATTACATTCACCCTTCTCAATAGTTGCCCCGGTGTCTCTCCGCCTATACACATGGTAACCATTTTCATCTACAATAGTTCGCTCATTAAAAGGCTTGGGAAATTTCTTTGAACACCTATTATTTTGCATACACGAAGATTTCGGATTTGAAGGACCACATGGACCATGCAACATAAAATCTCTTACTGCCTCGTACAATTTCGGTTCAACTTCCTTGTCAGGTATCTCAGCTGAAATAAATTTGTCTACATCTTCAGCAATCTTAGTTTGATCCTGTGGATTGAGAAAAAGAAGAATATGTGCTTGAGGAAGACCTCTCTTCTGCCACTCAATCGTGTACACAACCGCGTAGAAACAAAAATAAAATATTTATATCCAAATATACTTAGAATTTATCTAAACACAAAAAACTAATAATAGAGAAGTTTAAAAAATATGCGGGAAGATGGAATAAACTATTAATGCGAGACAGAGGGAATATATTAGGGACGGAGGAAATATACTATTACTGCAGGTCAGATGGAATATACTATTATTATGGAGGGAAAAATATTGCTATTAGTGCCAGACATTGTGAGTACATAAATATGAAAAAGTTAATATCAATACCAAAATACTACTTAAAGATTATATAAAAGTTTTAAATATACGCGAGATGGAATAAACTACTAATGTAGGACATATGGAATATAATATAACTTTGAGAGGGCGGAAATATACTAATCCTGCGGGACGGAGGGAATATACTATCATCACCGTCTGGCACTAATATTGCTATTAGTATCCGACGGTGGAAGTATATTCTTATGAAAAATTAATATAAAAAACAATCTGAGTTGAAGTTTATATAGAAGTTTTAAAAAATTTGGGACTATGGAATAAACTATTAATGCGGGTCGGAGGGAGTATACTATTACTGCGGGACAGATGGAATATAATATTATTACGGAGGGAATGAATATTGCTATTAGTGCTAGACATTGGAAGTATATTACTATGAAAAAGTTAATATCAATAAAAAATCTGACTTAAAGATTATATAGTTTGGATGGTGCTAAATACAAAATGCTAATAATATAGAATTAAAAAAATTAGTGCGGGACGAATGGAGTACATTATTATGAAAACTTTAAATATCAAATATAGCTTGTTAAAAACTTTCAGAAATAAATTCGAAATATTTGACACTTACTTGCAGCAGGGCTACCGAACAGTTTCCCGTCCTTAAAATCGTTGATCATTTCATCAAGTTTCATTTTGAAAACCCTCGATATTATGTCGGGCCTGTCCTCTGGTCTACATCCATTTTCTTCAAAATATCTTTTTATTTCTGACCACTTAGAGTTACATGTAAAAGTAATAAACAGTGATGGATAACCTATCCATTTACATATTGCAAGGGAGTCCTGATAATTTTGGATGGTCCACCTTTTCTCCCCAGTGTACGATGAAGGCAGTATGATTCTTCTCCCCGCATCTGAACCGCTAACTTCGATGTTGGCTGCAGCTTTTAGTCTCGTGTATGATTCAGCTCATAGTTTAGGCTGGTGGTGACGAATTCAATGAAGCCTCTATGTATCCATCATAACATAAGAATTAACCATAAATTGCTGGAGAAAATGCCCACTCCTCATAAGCTGGGATCCTTCTCTAATCCTTTCCTGAAGACGGAATAATAGAAATTCTTTTAGTGATAGTGTTGGCCGAAACTTGGTTGGATCATCCCTTGGGATCTCCGTATAAAATCCATCCTCACCATATGAAAACAATAAATGGTATTGTAGGGGAAGGTAACATGAGTTAAACTCATGAATGTGCTGGAGACTACCATTTTTTTGTTCAACGACTATATCTCTAACATCAGGTGCAAGCCCAATGTCATTCTCAATTAAAGCTGCTACCTCATTTGATGTTGGCAAATTATATGTCCTTCCATCCCTATTCCTCTTTCCAATTAGTTGGAGCTTTAGGTTGGTAAATTTATTCATTAATTGCAATTCTCGCTGCAGCCATCATGTACATCTGTGCATATGGGTTATTGTCACCAATCATCTCCTTCAAATCAGACACAATTGTTATATCCAATTTTGAAGGCTTGGTTGGATCTTTGCTGCATACATGAAATAAAAAATGAATTAGTGTGTTATGGAAGGAATAAATTTTTTGTAAAGAATATCTAACTATTAATATATTGATATAATATATAGACGCATACCTAAGGGCGTTGATTATGTTCTCAACTTCATTCTCCGTGTCGTAGATATAAAGCTGTGAAAATTGTGGAGGTTGACCTTCTTTGGGTTGCATAGGCCCTATCATATGATCATTCTTACCACTCATTGTATATGAATAAGGTCCTTGTCCTTTATTTACCCTTTTATATGTCTTACCGCTCATTAAACTAAATGAGAACATGGTGTTCTATCCCTGAATATTATCTTTAAAATTCCTGCTCTTTTCGTGTCTTCCCTCTATAAGATCTCGCAAAAGAGCAAGCGGTTCTTTTAATATTGAAATTTTTACTTGACCATTTTTACAGCATAACGAAAATTTCGGTCTTCTATATAGAGGAGGGCTCTTCACCCTCTCACTGAACCAAAAGATAGCACTACAATGTTCACATTCATTTTTCGGGTTCCCCATATCATCATAAGCTGCAATGTATAATGAGCGTCTCAAATAAACATAATTTGAACTAATATCTGAATTTATCAAACAATATTGAAAGTCATAGAATGAGACATTTTTAACTTTTACTCAACATATGTAATTATAGATAAGATTTCTAGATTAAACTGATCAATTCTTAAGTTTAAATGAGATAGAATTCTAAATTCAAATAATTTTAAATTATTATTTAATTTAGATAACAATTAGTAGTAAATTAATTTCCTTAAACAATATATATATGTAATTGATTCTGATTTCAAATTTAAAATTATTTTACAATCTTTTAAAAATATTATTTTACAATCATTCTCTTAACTAAGTATTACTTGCATATCAATTTTAAAGTCTAAATGAAATAGAATCATTAATTACTTATTTTATTTTAGTCTGATATGCTTTCCTTAAATGATACACTTTTCTTTCAACCTAATTTTTGAATTTGTACTTAATTTTTTAGTCTAATATCATTTCCTTAAATTATGCACTTTCCTGTCAATATGTGGATTTCGATTCATTTTAGATATTTGATTAAATTTTAATTTCAAATGTCAAACAATAATTTTACAATCCTGCCCTTAGCTTTCTCTAACTTGCTTTAGCCAATTAAAAAAAAAAACAAACAAATATTTTTTATATGATAAACTCAAGAATACAGAAAATTAGTAATTTATATCATTGATCAGAATACTAACGAAACAATAACAATAACAAAATCATACCATTGCTGCTGTTAGATAAAAAAAAAGTATGATTTTCTTATTCACATATCTAACTGAAAATAATTACTTTTTTCCCTTCATGTTTTAATTGTTCTCTCGGTATTCATATATTAACTACTCTTCGTTCCAAAATTAATAATATATTTTTTTAAAATTACTTAGTTAAGAGTAAATTTTATTTTTGTAAATATTTATTTTGGCATGAAAAAAATAATTAACAGAAGAGTGAATGCTAAAATCTTGAATTAATTTTGGGACGGAAAGAGTTATTAATAGAAGGTCAATATTTCTATGTGATAGCATTTCTTTTTCAGACTAATGGTACACATTTAATGCATGTTCAAAATAAGTGGCATAACACTTTACGTAAAATTAGTGGCTAAACATCGTTAATTGAAACAAAATAAGAATTTAAATTATGAAAATGACAAATGGTTCATCCCAGTATTAAGGACTAAACAAACAAACAAACAAAAATCCAAAATAAATTAAGTTACATAAGTGAACACGACTTTCAAATACTTAAATAACCAACTTAATTACTAAATAAATTATGAATGGACACGTTAAGGCTTTTAAATGGGATATAAGCTCCTTGAAAAAAATGGGATAGAAGTAGTGTTTTTTTCTTGGATAATCCGTAAATCAGGTGAAAATGAATGGATAAAAATATTGAGTAGAAATAATTATATCCTAACAAACTATAGAATTTGGGGTTATTAACTATTGAATTTCAAATGGATGATTGTGATTGGTAGATGAGGAAAAGAATGGCCAATGATGTTGTGCCACTTGGAGTTTTCTAAGAGCTCCAAAAAGTTTTGCTATTATATATTATAGATTATAATACAATGCAAGTCCATACATAAGTGGTGGTTCAGATTGAAAGTTAAAAAATTGATCCAACGCCCCAAATCCTCCCTCCCTCCTTCAACAGTCCGTAACTTCCCATAACCATCCGTAACTTCCCGCAACTGTCCGTAACTTTTCATAACTTCCCAAATCCTCCCTTCCTCCTTCAACCGTCCGTTACTTTCCATAACCATCCATAACTTCTCATAACTTCTCAAATCCTCTCTCCCTCCTTCAACCGTCCGTAACTTTTCATAACCGTCTGTAACTTCCCATAACTCCCAAATCCTCCCTCCCTCCTTCAATCGTCCGTAACTACCAATAACTGTCTGTAACTTCCCATTTTTCCCATAACTGTCAGCCTCCCTTTTTTTTCTTTTAAACGGAAAAATCGATTATAAATAAATGATCTTTTTTTTTAATTATTTAGTATGCTCCATAAAAAAAAATTTAGGGTTTATATATACTCTTTCTTTTTTTTTAAAAAATATTTGAATTGGGTAATTTTTTTCTTTTTTATTTTTGTGTATTCAAATTTGATTTCTTTATTTTTCTCTATTATTTTATTAGGATCATTTATTTAAGGAGTGTATCTTAACATAATAATTACTATCATATATAATTAAGTTTTTTGAACGATTTTAGAATCTTTCAAAAAATATGATTTTAGAATTTTTTTTTTTTTTTTTTAAATTATTATCTGCCACATAAGTGGTGGTTCAGATTTAAAGTTAGAAAAGTGATCCACCGGTCCAAATCCTCTCGCCCTCCTTATCCATTTTCTCCTTTTTATTTTTCTTTTTAACTATTATTTCTTTTGCAGATGACTTAAGTTTTTTTTTTTTACAGAAAAACCGATTATAAATAAATGATCATTTTTTTAGAAAAAATGCAACAATTAGCATCTAACTATTGCAGTTTTGTAGATAATACCATTAAACTTTTTTTTTTTGATCCAACACATTAAATTGTTCTTTTTTTGTATTTATTACCACTACGACTAACAAGGTTAATTTTTCCTAGTTAAATGCCATTTACCATGGGTATTTTTAGTATAAAAGTCCTAGGGGATGATTTAAAAAGAGGATTAATGTCTAGCCTCTATAATTCAGGGGTATTTTCGGTATAAAAGTCCCGGGGGTATTTTAGTTTTTCCTAGTTAATCAGGGGTATTTTTGGTATAAAAGTCCCAGGGCTATTTTCGGTATAAAAGAGAAGGGAAATATCGAGACCAAACATTAATCCTCTTTTTAATTCATCTCCTAGGACTTTTATACCGAAAATACCCATGGGTAAATGGCATTTAACTAGGAAAAACTAACCCCGTTAGTTGTAGTGGTAATAAATACAAAAAAAAAAAAATAGTTTAATGTGTTAGATCAAAAAAAAAAATAGTTTAATGGTATTATCCACAAAAGTGTAATAGTTGGATGCTAATTGTTGCATTTTTTCCTTTTTTTTAATTATTTATTATACTCCTTAAAAAAAGGTTTATGATTTATTTATACTCTTTCTTTCAAAAAATATTTAAATTGGGTATTTTTTTTCTTTTTTATTTATGTGTATTCCAATTTGATTTATTTATTTTTCTCTTTTTGAACGATTTTAGAATCTTTCAAAAAAATGATTTTAGAAAAATGTTTGTACCTAAATCAATTAAAAAATCATTCGTCTTGATTACTTAAGTTTTTTGTTTCGAACCTTGGGTAAAAATAGGATAGGGTATGGGTTATGGATTATAAGTATTATTAATTATTTATATGATTAATGGGTTGGGTTGGGGTTACGAAAAAAGAATAATGGTAAAATGGGGATTAAGAAAATATTTTTTACTAACCCTAAATGGATAACAGTCCCGGATAATCGACTTCATCATATTCTCTACGGTAGTTACACAAACAAACCACCCTCCATCAAATGTTGATTATGGAACAAAGTAATCATCAGGGTATTGGGTATATTTTTATTTATTTTTTGGGATGGTAGAAAGGCAATTTCATCATGTATTTGATTCGTGTACTGTCACCGTGTTAGTAGCACGGTTAAGAGAGTACTAATAATACAACATGATGGAGGAAATTCTCAAACATTATTATATTAAAAAAAAAAAAATTCCGCTCACTCTTTCAGAAAAATATAAAATATACAGCTAGTATCATGTTCGAGAAGCAACAAAACTATGATAAATGCATGCTAAAAGGCACATTCAAGCCGAAGAAGTGGTATCTTGGTGTTTAAAAGTTGCGTCTTTTGGATTGGCCGATTGTGACTACAGTGTTTTATTAACGACGTCCCAGTAATGGAACAATTTGTAAAAAATATTATTTCTTCATTATATTCCATTCATCCCACAAGTTATAAAAACTACTTTCCCTGACTCATACTAAATGTCACATTATTTTTTTCAAAACAAATGTCAAGTTTCTAAGTAAGAAAATAATCTTAGTAAATTTTACCACTATACAAGTAATTCACTAGCAATTAAAACACATTTTTTTAGTTCTGGTTGACAATTTTTTTTATTTCTTTTTTATCCTTTCATAAAAAAATGTTGTCAAATCAAATGCGAAATTTATTATGAATTGGAAGGAGCATGTTGTTTTTGTAAAAATTCCCAAAGGGCCCTCTTGTTCGAATGTTATTCCATTTTAAGCAGAGGTGTTTTGTACATACCAAATAAAGAGTTCACCCAAAATTATAATTTCTAGATACCCCTAGCTCCCCCTCTCTTCCCTCTGCTCACGTCATTTCCTCCCCCTCCCTCCCTCCCCTCAAGTGAGATTATCTCTTTTTGATTTGATGTATTATTTCTTCCTCCCTAAAATAATACTATCAAATTATAATAAATATTGTTTCAAAATAAGTGTCCATATACAAAAAAAAATCATTAAATAAGTTTTGACCTTTTAAAAATATTATAATCTAATTTAAATTTGTAAAAATAAATAAAAAAAGAAAATTTGGTGGTAAGTACATTATATTTTGTTGCATATGTTTTTTAAAAGTTAATTTGGTGTTTTCGGCTTTCTAGTTTTTTTTAATCACGATAACTTAGATTAATTGCATAAATAAAAGTTAATGAGAAGGCCAAAATCTAGGTGAATGTTTCGTGTAGCTAGGAAACTTAGATCACCCAACAGACAACGGATGTGAGTACAGATGTGTCTCACAACTCTCCACACATCCACAGATAATGCAGCGGAGTAAAATAATTAAAAGCAAATTAAATGTAATAACTCAAGAATTATTTACGCTTACCGATCAATGTGATCAGCAAACTAGGCTTACGCCCAAAAACTTTTCACTATAAAAACTTTTGTTTCTTACAAAAACAAATAAGTGATAAACTAAAATATGAAATACTAAATGAGTTCTAATCACCTTCTATGACAAGAACAACTCCCATTTCCCAAGTAGGACCTTTTCTAGTTAGAAGTAAAACAAGAGAACTCTATGAAAAGCTAGATGTGAGTTACAAATGTAAGGCACAACCTTCACTCACAACCTAAAAACAATAATGTCAAATACAATGAAGAGTGTGTAATTTTCTCTCTAAAATTCCGTAGCTTTTCTTGTGCTGAATGTCTTGTATTTATAGTGCACCATGGAGAAGATCTTCATGCAATCGACTTCTTCCTTTGTGAGATCTCTTTTCCTATATGAAAACATAAAACACACTCACAAGGAAATAGAATATTAGTGGGTTAGTCCTAATATAAAACTATGTACATAAATAAAAGATATTTACTTATTTACAATCTCCTAGTCAAAGTAGGATACTTATAAATCTTCCATGAAAGTCCCAAAATCTTCTTACCATATAGAAGTATAATGAAATAAGGAAACATGATTATGTTCCTAAAAAAGCTTACGCTTTCAATCTCCCCCTATTTTGGACTTTCTGATCAAAACCAAAGATTTATAGAATTCACAATTTATGACCACAGAGTAAACATAAAACATAGAGTAAACATAACTCCCCCTGAATGGATGTGTGTCCAGATGTGTATACACATCCACACATAAAAACTGCACAAACATAGTTAGAGCAGAAAACAGCAGTTCATTAAAAAAACTAAAGCAACCATTCAGCACAATCCTAATTAAAACTATTACAACCATTGTTTTTAAAAAAACTAAAACTAAAGCAGAAATTAAAATTGTTTTCGCAACCATCAAAACATCAAAACAACCAAAAAGAGTTCCTCCCCCTAAATTAAAGTTCCCAATGCCTCCAGCCAGCAGCAGATACAACAGCATCCCATTTTCTATTTCCAGCAGCAGCAGGTACCGAGCTTGATTCTCCCCCTTTTTGACTAGAAAGTTTAGCATGCCACCTGAGCAATCTATCCTTAAGAGCTTTAAGGTTGTTGGCATGAGCAGTGGAGATTTGAATTTGGGCTTCAGCAAGGGCAATTTCAGCATCCAAATCTTTTATTTGAGCCTCAAAGGGATCATCAGCTGTGGGTTCAGATGTGTCCACATCTGGCATTGCAATTTCAGGTACAGTGCCCAAGGGGAGATACACATGCCTTTGCTTGGGGTCTAGTAGGGTTTTGGTTTCCTTAAACAGAGCAAATTTTTCAAACTTTTCTTCTCCTTTTTCAGGCTTAACTCCATTGGCTATCAGGATTTAAGAAATCAAAGAGGGATAGGGTAAAGACAACTTTTTAGATGGTGACTCTCCATAGTCACAAATCTTCCTAAAAATGAAATCTCCAAAGTTAATATGCCTCTTAATGCCCAATCTATAAAGAAGAAGAGCTTGCACCCTAGTAACTGAAGTTTTGTTATTTGAGGGGCAAAGATTGGCAACAAGAATGGAATGGAGAAAACAGTAGAGAGAGGATAAAGATCCACTACCCAAATCCTTTGGCTTCACAAGCCAAGAGGTTACCTTTCCATGGGTGATAGCAGCCACAAGCTCATCATCATCAATAGAAACTAATTCATCCAAAGAATCATTCAACACAGATGGGGAAAAGGGGACAAATATTCCTCTAACATAAACAGAGAGGGGAGAGGAGCATCTATCTAGTCCCTTGGTCAAATTGGCATAAAATTCATACACCATTTTAGGATAGAAAGGGGGAGGATGATCCACAGTAAAAAACAGTCCTCTTTCCTCAAAAAATTTGTCCATACCAAGCATAAAGAATGTTTCCCAATCTCTTTTCATTTCTACAACAAAGACTTCAGAGGAAATTAGGCCAAACCTATCAGAGGCCTTTTTGGTCAAAAATTTCTTAGAGAAGGGTTTATGGGGGATGGGACGGATGTGAGGTCTCATAAATACTCACAGCTCCCCCTTTCCAAATAGAACTAGGAATCCTTCTCCAAAAAGGTTTCACACATTGTGTATATGATTATAATTATTTGTTTTATTTTGACAGGCTGCATATCAAGCCGCCGTTGTTCCCGAAGGAACGCCTCCCGGTGAGCCCGTCCCCTTCGTGCCTGATATTTGGCACTCGGTCACCTCTGAGGGACATCCAAAGAGAGGAGCCCGAGTGTTAGGGATGGGGGATTACGGGCGGCAATGCCCGTCGACGTCGACCGGCCGTCGGCGAAATGATGCCCCGCCCACGTATGATCCGAGGGTTGACACTCTGGAGGCTGCGTTGGAGGAGGAGAGACGCGAGCGGGCAAAGCTTGCGGAGGCTTTGGCGGTTCAGACGCAGATGCAGGAGGAGAATGATCGGCGTCATGCAGAGATTCAAAGACAACATGCAGAGACTCAAAGACAATTGGCGTTGTTGATGGCTCATCTCGGCCAGGACTTCCAGGGTAATTTCCAGCCTCCCCCGAGTTGATTGCGGACTTTTTTAGACATTTTTGTATTAATTTATACTTGTTTGTAAACATTTGAGACATTTGGTACCGCGGGAGCCCCTCCCCCTCTCCCCCTCTCCCCCACTCCCCCCTCTCACCCCTCCCCCTCTCCCCCTCCCCCCTCTCCCCTCCCGGATTGGGGTACGGTGGTACGGTGATATTTAGTTTTTATTTGGTACGCGATATTTGATTTTTAATTTTTATAGTTTTAGTTTTATAAATTGAAATGTTATATCGGTACAAAAAATTTTGGTTTATTGATATTTTAAATTATTTTTTTAATTTATTTCGAGAATCGGCGACGGAAATTCGTGAATTTTAATTTAATTTTTGATTATAGCGGCGGAAATTACGTTTGAAATAAAAATTAAATAAAATAAATTAATTTCAGCGGCGGAATTTTCCGTCTCTGAAATTAATTTATTTTAATTAATTTTTATTTCAGCGACGGAATTTCCGCCGCTATAATCATTTAATTTTTATTTAATTTTTGATTTAAGCGGCGGAAATTTCCGTCGCTGTAATAAAATTTAAATTAAAATTAAATAATTTCAGCGACGGTAATTTCCGCCGCTGAAATTAATTTATTTTAATTTAATTTTTATTACAGCGACGGAAATTTCCGCCGCTGAAATTAATTTAATTAAATTAATTTTTATTACAGCGAAGGAAATTTTCGCCGCTGAAGACTCACAAGTGACCACACTGAGAAATTTCGTGCTAATGCATGATATTTTTTGAATTTTTATTTATTTATTTATTTTTATTTTTTTTCAGTTAATCTAATATACAGATGTGTTAGAGGATGTGAGACACATTTGGTCTCACAACCTTAGATATCACACAAGCCAAGAGACTTCCTCAAGGAGGAAAATCTCTCCAAATCTAATGCCTTTGTAAATATAACAGCCAATTGATTTTCAGTCCCAACAAATTCCAGACACACAGTTTTTTGTTCTATAAGATCTCTAATGAAATGATGTCTAATATCAATGTGCTTTATTCTAGAATGTTGGACAGGATTTTTAGATATGTCCAAGGCACTTTTGTTATCACAAAAAGCAGTCAAAACTTTGCTATTCAATCCATAATCTTTTAACATTTGATTCATCTAAAGCAATTGTGTGCAGCAACTCCCAAGGGCAACATATTCAGCCACATCAATGGATAAGGATACACAATTTTGCTTTCTACTATACCAAGACACAAGGTTATTTCCTAGGTAGAAACATCCACCTGTGGTACTCTTTCTATCATCACTATTTCCAGCCCAATCAGAATCAGTGTATCCAACCAAATTGGTGTTTGTTTCTTTAGAGTAATGCAGTCCTAGGTTCACAATCCCACTTACATATCTAATGATTCTTTTCAAGGCTTTAAGATGGGACACCTTAGGGTTGGCTTGGTATCTTGCACAGAGACACACACTATACATAATGTCAGGTCTACTTGCAGTGAGGTAAAGTAGACTTCCTATCATGCTTCTGTACAGTGTTTGATCAACACTCTCACTATCAGCATCATGACTTAGCTTTTGGGAAGATCCCATTGGGGTTCTTTGATGTGAAGAGTGTTCAAGCTCAAACTTTTTCACAAGATTCTTGGCATACTTAGACTGTGAGATGAACATGCCATCTTTGAATTGCTTAATCTGTAAGCCTAAGAAAAAATTTAACTCACCTACCATACTCATCTCAAATGTGGAAGTCATTCTATCCACAAATTCAGTTAGCATAGGGTCAGAATTTGACCCAAACACAATATCATCTACATAGATTTGTGCCACAAGAATCTCCTTTTTATTTTTCCTCACAAACAATGTTTTGTCAACCTCACCTCTCTTGAATCCTAGTTGAAGCAAATGGTCAGTCAACCTACCATACCAAGCTCTAGGGGCTTGTTTTAGCCCATACAGAGTTTTCTTCAGCTTATACACATGGTTAGGATGCTTGGAGTCCACAAAGCCTTTAGGTTGTTCAACATAGGCTCCCTCATTTAATATCACATTCAGAAAAGCACTCTTAACATCCATTTGATGAAGAGTAATCTTGAGGTAACAAGCAATGGCTAACAAAAGCCTAGTGGACTCAATTCTTGCAACAGGAGCAAATGTCTCCTCAAAATCAATTCCCTCTATTTGAGTGTAACCTTGAGCAACTAACCTAGCTTTATTTCTTGTGATCACACCTTGATCATCAGTCTTGTTCTTGAAAATCCATTTGGTTCCTATAACATTACCATGTGAGGGTCTAGGAACAAGAGTCCATACCTCATTCTTTTCAAATTGAATCAATTCATCTTGCATAGCAAGAATCCAGTCAGCATCTTTCAATACTTCAGCAACATTCTTAGGTTCAAACTTTGAAACAAAACAACAAAAACTTACCTGGGAGTATGTTGAGGAGCAACACCATAAACAAGCCATCTTTCTATAATCAACTTTGTCCTTTTGTCTAGTTCTCACTTGAGCATGCACATCTCCCACAACTTGTGAAGTGGGGTGGTTTTCTGGATTTTTGAAGGAATATCCTTTGATCTATCCACACACCCATCCACATTACCTTACGGAGCATCATCACGATCAGAATCGGATAGGAACCTGTCCTCAGTTATAGGAGTTTGAGTGGATGTGGGAGCAGATGTGGGTTCAGATGTGGAGGCAGATGTGTCCACATCCTTGGTTACATCCTTATCAGGTTACGCGGGTTTTCGATGCGCGGCATTTGTTGGTTCTCCGGCTTTGTTTACTGTATCTTTCCAGTCCGGTAAAGCAACACGAAACATCATCCTCGGCGATCTTGAGGTTAAGATCAAGTGAGTCATCAAAAATAACATTAGCAGATTCCATAATGGTTTTAGTTTTGAGATTAAAAACTCTGTAAGCTCTACTATTAGTGGAATAGCCCATGAAAATTGCTTTATCACTCTTTGAATCAAACTTGGACATATATTCTCTATCATTGAGAATGTAGCAAACACATCCAAACACATGAAAATATTTCACATTTGGCTTCTTTCCAAGGAGGATTTGGTAAGGAGTGACAGTGCTACCAATCCTTAAAAACACCCTATTGCCAATGTGACAAGCGGTGTTTAAAGCACGCCCAAAATTTTTGGACAGGTTTTTAGAACTTAACATGACCCTAGCCATTTCTTGCAAGGTTCTATTCTTTCTTTCAGCAATTCCATTTTGCTGTGGGGTGATTGGTGCAGAAAACTCATGAGTGATTCCCTTAGAATTGCAAAAATTGGTGAACATTTGATTCTCATATTCAGTGCCATGGTCAGACCTAATTCTCACAGTCTTAAGGCCATAAAGGTTTCTCACCCTTTTGTACCAATTCTTGAATTCTCCAATTGTTTCTAAATTTTCCCTTAAGAACATTACCCAAGTGTACCTAGAATAATCATCAACACACACAAAGGCATACTTTTTCCTACCAAAGCTTTCAACTTCAATAGGTCCCATTAAGTCAGTATGAATCATCTCCAAATACCTAGAAGTGGAGCATTGTTGAACCTTTTTATGTGATGCTTTTGTTTGCTTTCCCTTTTGACATGAACCACAGACATCAGGGTTCTTGAAGTTCAGTTTAGGGAGACCTTTTATAGCTTCAAACCTTTGAAGTTCTTCCAGAGTTCTACAGCTAGCATGCCCTAATTTTTGGTGCCACAGATTGACATCATTAGCTTTTGAGCTTAGGCAAGAAAGATTGTCACCAAATTGGTAACAATTATCGCAGATCTAGGACCGGTAAACACACAGGTATTATCCTTATCAAACACTTCACACAAGTGCTTATCAAATTTCACATAAAGGTCATCATCACATAGTTGACTGATGCTTATTAGGTTGGATTTCAAGCCTTCCACATGGTACACATTGTGTAATTTTGGGAGACCCTTAACATCTAGGGTTCCTTTCCCAACAATCTTTCCTTGAGCACCTCCACCAAAATTTACTTTCCCTCCATTTATCACTTCATAGTCAAGAAGGACTGCTTGGTTTCGGTCATGTGCCTAGAGCACCCACTATCAAAATACCAAGAGCCGAGAGACGGTACTCTTGAGGGAAGAGTAAACAACATTGCAGGTGGTAATTGGTTTGGCCACCCACTCGTTTAACGCTTTTCTTTTTGGGTTGCAGAGGTCTCAGATTACCAGGATGTGTGTTCGGATGTGCATACATCTTCTCACACATCTGAGGCTGATTGAAGTGACCAGATTTTTTATCAGCCTTGAGTTTGTAACAGAAGGGCCTAATGTGACAGGAGCTAGGCAGTAATGGCAGATGTAGTGCCTCTTCCTAGGTCTTTTCTCACTCAAAATGACTTTTTCTTTAAAAACTTGTTTTTTCACACTTTTTGAGGTAGAAGCTTCACATCCCTCCTTTACAAAATTATTTTCAAAACCCAAACCAGTTTTGTCACGTTGACCCACAGAAAAAGCTTCTTCCATTTTCATCTTACTTTTATTTAACTTAGTAAAAGTATTTTAAGCTTTTTCACATTCATTCTTAAATTTTTCAAGGTCAACTTCTCTTTTGGTCACAAGGACTTCAAGTCTTGCAATGGTATCTTTTTGAGCATCATTTTCCTTTGAAAGCACAGCTTTTTCATCTTCACAAGCAGCCAATTTATCAGAAAGAGATTTATTTACCTTAACAAGTACCTCAATCTTGTCCAATCTTTTCATCCAATCTGTATGCAGCTCCTTGTATGTTGCAAAAAGTTCTTCATAGGGAATGTCACTTTCTTCATCTTCATCATCTAAATCTCCTTTTACAGAGAAACAGTTCAGCAACAGTTCAGATGTGACACCAGATGTGTTCACAACTGAGACCACATCCAAGGAATTTTCAGGAGCATCTTCTTCTATATCTGCAGAAAAGGCATTAAACACAGAATGGCAGTTTATGATAGACATGTTAGCCACTTCTTCTTCATCATCCTCACTGTCACTAAGGGTAGCAGTTAAGCTCATTTCTTTCTTTTTAAGTGTGTTAGTACACTCATTGGCATAATGACCAAAGCCACGACATGTCCTACATTGGACAGATTCAGATGATTTGTTTTCAAAGTTTGGTTTCTTGAATCCAGTGTCAGTGCTAGTTTTTGATTTTTCAGGAGCACTGAGAGTAGGTTTGTTAGGAAATTTACTTATCCTTCTATTTTTCAGTATTGAACTGAACTTTTTTGAGATAAGAGCTACATCCTCTTCTTCTAGATTAGACTTGTCAATTTCAGAGGATAATTCCACAAGCTCTTTTGGAAGTGCAGCAGCACTTTTGAGGGCAAGACTGTGTGTTTTGTTCTTTTTCTGAGCCTCAAGGTTAAGCTCAAACACAGTCAAGATTTCTATGATTGTGTCAAGACCTACAGTGTTTGTGTCTTTTGTTTCATCAATCACTGCCACTTTTATGTTAAACCTCTCAGGTAAGGTCCTTAAAATCTTACTTACAAGTCTTGCATTGGAGATAGATTCTTCTAGACTTGTGCACTCATTGGAAATCTCATGAATTTTTGCAGCTTATCACACAATGTCCTCAGTTTCTTCCATTCGAAGTAACTCAAATCTATCCATTAAAATTCTAAGCCTGGTAGCCTTCACACTTGGTGCTCCCTCACATTGAGTTTGCAAAATATCCCAAACAGTTTTGGCTATACTCTCATTTGTTATAAGCTTGTACATATTCCCAGAAACATGGCTGGAAATAGCACCCATAGCTTTTGAATTATAATTTGCAGCTTGTATTTCATCAAGAGTCCATTGATCTTCAGTTTTTCTTTCGAAAATAGACTCATCAACGCCAGAAGGTGGCTTTTTCTCCACAGTAGGAGGTTGCCATGCAACAAGAATACACATCCAAGCCCTTTCATCAATACTTTTGATGTAATTTCGCATCTTAGACTTCCAAAGAGAATAATTGGTGCCATCCAAGACAGGAGGCCTGTTTTGGTGATTTTGGCATTCCATAATGACTACACTTTCTGGATCAACACTCAGTAATATATCGAGAGTTGGCTCTGATACCAATTGAAAGTTTCGTGTAGCTAGGAAACTTAGATCACCCAACAGACAACGAATGTGAGTACAGATGTGTCTCACAACTGTCCACACATCCACAGATAATGCAGCGGAGTAAAATAATTAAAAGCAAATTAAATGCAATAACTCAAGAATTATTTACGCTTACTGATCAATGTGATCAGCAAACTAGGCTTACGCCCAAAAACTTTTCACTATAAAAACTTTTGTTTTTTACAAAAACAAATAAGTGAAAAACTAAAATATGAAAATACTAAATGAGTTCTAATCAACTTTTATGACAAGAACAACTCCCCTTTCCCAAGTAGGACCTATTCTAGTCAGAAGTAAAACAAGAGAACTCTATGAAAAGCTAGATGTGAGTTACGGATGTAAGGCACAACCTTCACTCACAACCTAAAAACAATAATGTCGAATACAATGAAGAGTGTGTAATTTTCTCTCTAAAATTCCGTAGCTTCTCTTGTGCTGAATGCCTTGTATTTATAGTGCACCATGGAGAAGATCTTCATGCAATCGACTTCTTCCTTTGTGAAATCTCTTTTCCTATATGAAAACATAAAACACACTCACAAGGAAATAGAATATTAGTGGGTTAGTCCTAATATAAAACTATGTGCATAAATAAAAGATATTTACTTATTTACAATCTCCTAGTCAAAGTAGGATACTTATAAATCTTCCATGAAAGTCCCAAAATCTTCTTACCATATAGAAGTATAATGAAATAAGGAAACATGATTATGTTCCTAAAAAAGCTCATGCTTTCACTAGGAAGAAACGCGTTTCTCCATAAGTTATGGAGAAACGGGTCCCGACTTGTCGCGCGACAATGAACTAGATATCCAGAACCTTATGAAAGTGATATCCAGAAACCTTCAAATGAATATTCAGAAACCTTCAAAATGTTTCTGGATATTCATTTGATGGTTTCTGGATATACATTTGAAGGTTTCTGGATATTCAGAAACCTTCAATAGCAATTTCTGGATATGCCCTAGCACATTTCTGGATATGCACCTAACAGTTTCTGGATATGCACCTAACAGTTTCTGGATATACATTTCACATAGTTCTGGATATGCACCTAACAGTTTCTGGATATCAAACCCAAAGCTTCTGGATATCCAGAAGCTTTGGTCTTGGCCTTGGGTTTTTTTTTTCTGGATATCAAATGCAAAGCTTCTGTCTATTAAAAACACGTTTCTCCATAGTTATGGAGAAACGCATTTCTCAGCAGACCTACTTAATGAGAAGTCTCGTCACAAAATTCAAAGGCTCATACCAATATCTAAAAATACGATCCAAATAAAAGATTACCCGAATAACACAATATTTAGAGCTCATTCCAATATCAGAAACTACGATCCAAATAAGATGTCCCAAGGACTAGAACAATTGTGATTGTTTATGAATTTGAAATTCATTGTAAATATGATCCGAAAGACCTACACCGTCACCCCATACATGTACCTTTCCACCGCCTCCAATCTTCAATTGCAGACTTTTTTTGACAATGTTTTGTGACGAAATAACTTGGATACTGCCTTTAATTGGCATTCAAAAAATCCACTACATAAGTATTTGGTGTTGACAACATTACTAATCCAGACATTTGGGTCGAAAAGAAACTTTTGACCGTACTTCCCAAAAATCACAATATCATCCACCCCACAACATACCGAGTAGGTCTGCTGAGAAACGCGTTTCTCCATAAGTTATGGAGAAACGTGTTTTTCCAAATATTCTGGATATCAGTTTCAAAAGGTTCTGGATATCCAGAAACTTACAAAATGATATCCAGAAACTTACAAAATGATATCCAGAAATTACAAAATGATATCCAGAAATTACAAAATGATATCCAGAAACTTACAAAATGATATCTAGAAACTTTCAAAATGATATCCAGAAATTACAAAATGTTATCCAGAAATTACAAATGAAATTACAAAATATTATCCAGAAATTACAAATGATATCCAGAAACTTACAAAATGATATCCAGAAACTTACAAAATGATATCCAGAAACATTTAATAAATTTCTGGATATCCTTTCAAAAGGTTCTGGATATCCTTTCAAAAGGTTCTGGATATCCAGAAACTTACAAAATGATATCCAGAAACATTTAATAAATTTCTGGATATCCTTTCAAAAGTTTCTGGATATCCAGAAACTTTCAACAATTCAGCAATCCCTAAAATTGACATCAATATCAGAATCCAAAAGCTCATTCAAACCCTCCAAATCACGCTCATTTGCCAGATACATCAATTTCACCCGGTGTCTTGAATTTTCCAGGCGGGAACGGATCAAATCAGTCAACAATGTTCTTGTCGCTGGAGATCAGTTCGGAAAATGAATACTAATAATCAAGAACCCTAATCCAATTAGAAAGAAAAAGAGGGTGATTACCAGAGTATTAATGCAATCTGGTGTCTCCCGTCACCAAAATTCTTCCGACAGCTTGAATTTCCCGGAGGGAGTGGGCGAGGTCGTTGTTTGCGATTAGAACTGGGAAGAGGCGATTAAAGAGGGTTGGATTGGTGTAGGGATGAGGGAGAAATGGTGAGGAAGGATTGAAGGAGCTCGTCGCCGGCCAAGGGGTTTTAGACGGAGGAGATCGGAGAAGAAGAAGACGATTAGAGGGAGAAGCCGGAATTGCGTCTAGAGAGAGATTAGAGAGAGAGTGAGCGTTGTGTCTTTTGTGTTGTGTCTGTCTAGACGTAAAGAAACATAGGGAGCGACGGAGCTATGGAAAAAACCCGTTTCTCCATAAATTACGGAGAAACGCGTTTCTCTCTAGATTTTGGCCAACATACCAAGATATTACTCCTTCAATATATTCCGTCCCAAGATATAAATAATACTATCTCAGACTCAAACTAAATGCCACATTATTTTTTTCAAAACAAATATCGAGTTTCACAACAATGTGTGATTCTTATACAACATAATTATATATGGATTCACAATAAGGTTGTCGTCAGTATTTGCGTACAAAATTTAGTTGCGGATAATTCCATGAGTAAAATTTTACTTACGTTCATAACTAAAATTAGCCACAAGGTTTTTCGATTGGTATTATTCGTGGATAGATTCCGTCAGTAATAAGTTTTATTTACGGAATTACATTTATTAGTGACAGAATTTTCTGTTACTAATCAATAAATTTCTTGTAGTATACAAGTAATTTACAATCACGTAAAACACATTTTTTTAAAAACATTCATAAAAAACATTGAAAAATCAAATGCGACATTTAAATTAAATGTGATATTTATTATGGGTCGCAGGGAGTATATTGTTTTTTTGACTTGTGATATTTCGTATTAATAATGGTACATACTCCCTCCGTCCCACCTTAGTGTAGACTTTTGGTCAAATTGACCAAACTTTGACCAATAATTTTAGCCCAAAATAATTATCCTAATGAAAATCTAAAACTTGAAATCGAAAATAATCTTAATTGTGATAAAATAACCATTTTTAGATTTTCGTTAGGATAATTATTTTGTGCTAAAATTATTGGTCAATGTTTGATCAATTTGACCAAAAGTCTACACTAAGGTGGGACGGAGGGAGTATTTTATTTATATTTTAATTATAATAATATAAAAAATGATAGTAATATCTTTTGATTGACATTTATTTTGGACAAAAATAAAAGCGAGACACTTATTTTAATTTAAGACAATATATGAGTAACATTCGCTAGTACAGATTGGATCTTAGGAAACACATCTTAGATAGCGCTTTTATAAAGCGCTATCTGAGGTGTAAACTTACATAGCGCATCCACATCTTTATATTTAATAACCAAGGCAAAAAAATAAAAATAAAATTAACTAACATAGCGCATATGAGGGAAACGCTATCTTGGGAAAAGCTAACATAGCGCTTAATAGAAGCGCTACGGTACTATACGCTTCATAAGGTTTATTTATTTATTTCTTTGGTTTTGAGGCATACGCATCAAACACTTTCATTATTCTGTCAATTCCCAAATCCAAAACGAGGAGCACAACCGACGACAGAGCACACACCACCGACCGCCACCAGCCATCGCCACCACCACCACACACCACCGACGGCATATCCAGAATATTAAACCGACGAAAATCTTCAACACAAAATCGACAACATAGCACAAAAAATCGAGGTTAGTCTTATAATTAGGATTTATATTTGTGGATTTATCTATTCTTTTCGGCTCTTGCCCTTTTTATTGGGTTTGATTTTAATCCTTATTTGGGGATTTCACATATTAGGGAAACACTATCACTGGGGATTTCACAATATCTTGGTTGGGTATCGATTGGGGAAATGGAATTGATACTATTATAGCTTAAGAAATTGGTTTGGTTACTACCAGTAGCCTTATGTGGGTGTGTTAATCAATTGATAATTTGAGCTTAGTTGTTATAGCCATATTTGATGGCTACTGTTATTAAGGTCTTCATTATTCCATTATATGTCGATCAGATCAAATGTTTTATCCTGTTATTGGTTAAACATATGATGTAATTACTTTATTAATATATACATTTATAATTATTTGCAAGTTTTCACTATATTCTGCTGTTCAATGAATCCACATGACATGTAGTGATTTTTGCATGTTTAAATGACTTTAGTACTTTTTTGTTGTTGTTTTGTGGTGTAAATATTTCCTAATTACTACCTTCTTTTATAGATGATATTTTTTACTTTAGTGCTACAACTTCTCTTGCTTAGGAACCTGATTGTTTGACTACTAGGTGACTTACATTTGCTTATTTACATTACATCATGGAGCTTCTTTGAATGTCGATGTAATACATTAGTGTCAATCAGTGTACACAAACCTGAAAAAGCTGCTGCCTAATTTATTTCTGATATCTTTGGTCGCGATTGTTTATTACTATTGTAATTAGTCGGTAGTTGGTTATGGGTTATGAAATATTAGTTTACTTGCAATTATTAAAAATTAAATTAGTCTAGTATTAGAATTAGGGTTTATATGACATTGCATTTTACTTTTGTCTAATTTGGGTTTTTTGAAATATTAGTTTACTTGCAATTATTCAAAAATCGTTACGGTGGCATTTATTTGTAATTTAGTTAAATATGGATCGTAAGTGGATTGTTGCGAACCGATTATCAAAAGAGTACAAGAATGGAGTCAAAGATTTCTGTACACGTGCAGCCCAACATGCTAGTAATCTCGAGTTCATCACATGTCCATGTAAAAAAATGTATGAATGTTAAAAAAAATAGTGTGGTCAGAAAGTGTTGTATGAACATTTAATTTATCATGGTATCGATAAAACATACACCGTCTGGACATATCATGGTGAGGGGAAAGGTCAATGTAACTCAAACCATTCATATCCGGCTTACGCTCTTCAAATAAGATGGATACAACTATTGGGCCGGTTGATCGCGATGGAGCATCTAGTCCCGAAACGGATACTCCGTCACATTTGTTAATGAAGAATTACGGGATCATCCTGATATGCACGAGAGGTTGAGGGATGATCTTTGGGTTACCCTGCCAAGGTTATGTGGTACTTCCCGATAATTCCAAGACTTAGGCGGTTATATAGCACCCCGAATGATGCTAAACATTTGACATGGCATCAAGATGGGCGAATTAAAGATGGAATGTTGAGACACCCATCTTATTCGCCTCAATGGAAGAAATTTCATGATAGATATCCAGAATTTGGAAAAGAATCAAGAAACTTGAACTTAGTACTTTCATCCGATTGAATGAATCCTTTTGGGATTCAAAGTACTAGCCATAGTACATGGCCTATTGTTCTAATGATCTATAATCTGTCACCTTCGTTGTGTATGAAGCGCCGGTGCATGATGCTGTCTACTTTGATACCAGGTCCCAAACAAAGCGGTAATGACATTGACGTCTACTTGGCTCCTCTTATCGAAGACTTGAAGTTATTGTGGGAACAAGGTATTGATGTGTATGATGGGTACAGAAAGGATAATTTCATGTTAAAAGCCATGTTATTTGGAACAATCAATGATTTTCCAGCTTTTGGGAATCTTTCAGGTTATAGTGTGAAAGGGCATCGTGCATGTCCTTGGTGTATTGAGGACACTGATCATCTTCGTTTAAAAAATTGTAAGAAATCCATTGACGTGGGACATAGGAGGTGGTTAGAACCAAATCATCGGTACAAGACAATGTTAGAGGCATTCAATGGTGAAGTTGAAGAGCGAAAAGCATCTGATATATTGTCAGGTGAGGATGTGTTAGAAAAGGTGGAAAACATTGAGACACAGTTTGGTAAGAAATTTTCGAATACCGTTCCTACTAAAGGTTGGAAGAAGAAATCATTTTTTTTCCAATTAAGCTATCGGAAAGGCTTGTATGTGAGACACTTTATTGATCTCATGCATAATGAGAAAAAAGTTTGTGCTAGTATTTTAAATACTTTGCTAGCTGACAAAGAGAAGTCTAAAGATGGGTACAATGCAAGAATGGACATGGTTGACCATGGAATTAGAGGAGAATTAACGCCTGTGATAGAGGGGAAGGGAAATCACCATATTTACCACCTGCCGCTCACACATTGTCTAAGAATGAGAAAAAGGTCTTACTTGAGACACTTCAGTCAGTTAAGGTCCCAGAGGGGTACTCATCTAACATTCGGAGTCTGGTATCTGAAAATGGGTTGAAGTTGACATCTTTAAAGTCTCATGATTACCATGTCATCATAGAGACTCTACTCCCAATTGCGATTAGCTCCATTTTGCCCGAAAATGTGCGTACCACTATTACAAAGTTATGTTGGTTTTTCAAGGCAATGAGCAGTAAGGCCATTGATCCTAGAAGGTTATCTAATTTCCAAAACATATTGTGGAGACACTTTGTGAGCTTGAGTGTATTTCCCGCCTTCTTTCTTTGATATCATGGTTCATTTGATTTGTTCATCTAGTTTACGAGACAAAGATGTGTGGTCTGGTCGTATGAGATGGATGTATGGTATGGAGCGGTATATGAAAGTGTTGAAAGGGTATATCATGAGTAGGTATCGTCCAGAGGGTTGCATCGTAGAACGTTAAATAGTGGAAGAAGCATTAGAATATTGGTCTAAGTACATCCCAAATGTCGAATCAATTGGACTTCCAACTACATGTCACACTAGTAGGATTGATGGTGAAGGTTTCAGAGGAGGTCAACAAGTTGAGATTACCCTTGAACAACGATGTAGGGTACATTTATATATTTTACACATTAGTGTCGATGTGTTACCATTTGTCAAGTTGCACAAGCAAAATATCTCACATGAGCATCCAGATAGAGATTTGAATTGGGTGGAAGTGGAGCACAACTATACATTCATTGATTGGTTTTGTAATCATATTTCAGAAAAGCTATTGGAGAATGAGTCAATCTCTGAAAGGGTGAAGTGGTTATCTAGGGGACCTGATAGACATGTGTTTTCTTAAAAATATTACCTTATAAATGGATACACATTTTACACTCGAGATCACGATGAGAATAGCACAATGCAAATAGCGCACTTTCAGTTCTGGTTAACGAAGATGAAAAGTCGGCCACCACATTCTTTGGGCAAATTGTGAAAATTTGGGAGGTAGATTACGTTACATTTCGAGTCCCTGTATTTAATTGTAGCTAGGTCGATATTCCTAGTGGGCGCGAGGTTAAAAATAATGGTTTTATACGGGTTGATTTGAATAGGGTTGGATATAAAGATGATTCGTTTGTTATGGCAACACAAGCTAAACATGTGTTCTATGTTTATGCAATTTTATGCTTAGTAAATATAAAGTTAATTATTTGAACTCTTTCAAATATTATATAGGAAACATTGGGTATTGGTTGCTATCAATACCAAGACAGTGAGCATCTACTATATGGATCCAGCTGACGATGGAATTCCATCTTCACCTGGATCCATATAGTAGATGCAAATAAAATCAACATAATTGCAAATGCTTCAAGAAGTATTATTAAGAGAGATAGGATTTTGGTTTGCAAAGTCTTTAAACTATATCAAACGTAAAATGGAAAGATCTGAGGAACTTAACAACATCAGGGTATTTTGAATGAACTTGCAACTGGAAAGAATGTCGGCACGGAAAACAACAGATTCTCAGAAATTGAAGCGAAATTAGGGTTTTGATAACGGAGGAGCTTGGGAGAAGAAGGTGAGAGATGAAGCATCAACAGATATGCGAATCAAACGTAGAGGAATGAGTGAATACACGAATTTGAACAGAAATTATACACAACTACAATCAAATTTCTCACCGTACTAGTAAGAAAGAAGAACCAACCTGATCGAAATGATATAATCAAAGCGCAATTTCGCGTCAAATTGGAGAAATCCGTCCTTTCTTCGAATGACCAGGAAATCGAGGGAAGATTGGAGGAGTTTCGCTGTGTAAATCACGAAGGATTTCTTGGTCGTTCTTGTTCGTTTGCCTCTTCTCTCTCTCCCCAACGGAAATAAACCTAATTTACTTGATTTGAGAGAGTTGAGACTGCAATTAATTTCACAGGCGAGTTGAGGAGAATGAAATTGAAAGGATATTGTGTGTGGAGAAGGGTTTCACAGGAGGAGAAGCGAGAGAGAGAGAGAGAAACCGATTAGGTATAGGAGTGAGGAGGAGGAGAGAGAGAGAGAGAGAGAGAGAGAGAGAGAGAGAGAGAAACCGATTAGGTTTAGGAGTGAGGACAAGCTATTTGGGTTTAATTTATACCTCACTTACTGACGGATATTTCCGTCGGTAATCGTTAAATTTCCGTTTGTATTACCGACGGATCGTGTCCGTCGGTAATTGGCTAGTTTCTAGTAGTGGAAGAATTTCAATAAATCAGAACTTGAAATAGCTTGTTGAACTGTAATGTGTTCTCTTTTAAACTTTATTTTAATGAAAACTAGAATTATACATTTAAATATGTTTGATATGTTTATTTCATATTTTAATAGTGGTATGAGAGCATTTCGGACCCGTTGTCCAGGGAATACCAAGAAGGCCGACTTCAATAGTTTCAAATGGAATAACATTCAGGTAATTTACTATTAAAAACATGTCAATAGAGTAGAAATTGTTGGAACTTGTGTATGGCTTCTTTAAGACTTAACAGAAAAACTGGTGATGGAAAAAACAAATGAAATCAAGTCGAGTCTTGTATTAAATACAATCTCCGTAAGAAGTTATTGCCCCGCACAGGTGCTTACGGTTTCAATGGCAATCTTCTAGTAAGATAAAACGATTTTTAGTATATGATAGGAGCACTCCAAATCAAATACTCTAACGAACAACACAATGTTTAGAACTTTGGACTTTGAAGGATTTGATGCAACAATATGCCAATGATTTGGGTATGTTTTTCTATCTCAATAGAGGGTAGGAAGGCTCAAATGACTGTATGAATGAATTGAAATTCGGAGGGGGAAGTATATAAAGAGAGTAAAAAGGTTTTGTGCCTTTTCCCTTGAAAAGGTGCAATTTTTCGAACAGCAGTGAAGGGCACGAGTCGTGCTCCTTAGCACGAGTCGTGCCCATGACTCGTTCCCAAGCATTCCACTCGTTTTGATCAGATTTGAGCCAAAGTCCATTAAGGTCCATTCGTGCTCAGAGTCCCCACTCGTTCTGATCAGTTTTGAGCCAAATCTCATCACCCAAAAACACTGTTTAAATCTAATTAAATCCAAATGATTTAATTTACCTTTTAACCAACTTTTGTTAAGTTACAAACGACCTTTGTCATTAATTCTCATTCACCCTAAATGGTTTTTTGAGACATTAAATGAGTTTAATATTCTACAACAAATGTAGAATACATTTTGTAACTAGTTTCGTTAACAAATAACGAACTTCCGTTAGAAACTAGATCAACGTTAAGTCAAACTTAACTTTCCGTTATCCATTTCCAACAATCCCCCACAAGAATGACAATTAATGCATGAATGCAATTTCGTCCAAAGTTCCGGCGAACTATTATTACATCGGGATAGATAGCTTGTGGCCTTGAATCCTCCCTAGTGAAATATTATCGGATATACTAGCCATTTGGTAGCGAGTCGCTTTGAACCAGTGACTGTCGGATGTATACCAAGACAATAATACTCACATAATAACAGCTCTAACAATTGTTGTTTTCACGTTTTGTCCATTTTGGCCCTGGACCGTATCTCATTCATAAGCGTTCATTTAGAGGCGGCCTTATTACCTCTCGCTTATATAGGTGATTCTCACTATAAGGAGTATCATGCACTACTCCACCCGTAGGTATAGAAATCATTAAAAGTTTTCTCAACTTATCCTTACCAGCTGCTTTGCATGTGCTTGTACTTGGATGTTACGGGAATGAGTATTCAACATCTCCGAGGTTAATAAACCGAGTTGTTGTTTCCAAGTAACTCTACTAGAACTTATAACTTGGTTGTCTCATTGAACCAAGGGCACGGGATCTCCATTTCTCAAGGTTTAGTGTCCGCTATAAGTTCTTTCCTATATGAAAACATAAAACACACTCACAAGGAAATAGAATATTAGTGGGTTAGTCCTAATATAAAACTATGTACATAAATAAAAGATATTTACTTATTTACAATCTCCTAGTCAAAGTAGGATACTTATAAATCTTCCATGAAAGTCCCAAAATCTTCTTACCATATAGAAGTATAATAAAATAAGGAAACATGATTATGTTCCTAAAAAAGCTCATGCTTTCACTAGGAAGAAACGCGTTTCTCCATAAGTTATGGAGAAACGGGTCCCGACTTGTCGCGCGACAATGAACTGGATATCCAGAACCTTATGAAAGTGATATCCAGAAACCTTCAAATGAATATCCGAAACCTTCAAAATGTTTACGGATATTCATTGATGGTTTGGATATACATTTGAAGGTTTCTGGATATCCGAAAACCTTCAATAGCAATTTCTGGATATGCCCTAGCACATTTACGGATATGCACCTAACGGTTTACGGATATGCACCTAACAGGTTTACGGATATACATTTCACATAGTTACGGATATGCACCTAACGGTTTACGGATATCAAACCCAAAGCTTACGGATATCCAGAAGCTTTGGTCTTGGCCTTGGGTTTTTTTTTTCTGGATATCAAATGCAAAGCTTCTGGCTATTAAAAACACGTTTCTCCATAGTTATGGAGAAACGCGTTTCTCAGCAGACCTACTCAATGAGAAGTCTCGTCTCAAAATTCAAAGGCTCATACCAATATCTAAAAATACGATCCAAATAAAAGATTACCCGAATAACACAATATTTAGAGCTCATTCCAATATCAGAAACTACGATCCAAATAAGATGTCCCAAGGACTAGAACAATTGTGATTGCTTATGAATTTGAAATTCATTGTAAATATGATCCGAAAGACCTACACCGTCACCCCATACATATACCTTTCCACCGCCTCCAATCTTCAATTGCAGACTTTTTTTGACAATGTTTTGTGACGAAATAACTTGGATACTGCCTTTAATTGGCATTCAAAAAATCCACTACATAAGTATTTGGTGTTGACAACATTACTAATCCAGACATTTGGGTCGAAAAGAAACTTTTGACCGTACTTCCCAAAAATCACAATATCATCCACCCCACAACATACCGAGTAGGTCTGCTGAGAAACGCGTTTCTCCATAAGTTATGGAGAAACGTGTTTTCCAAATATTACGGATATCGGTTTCAAAGGTTACGGATATCCAGAAACTTTCAAAATGATATCCAGAAATTACAAAATGATATCCAGAAATTACAAAATGATATCCAGAAACTTACAAAATGATATCTAGAAACTTACAAAATGATATCCAGAAATTACAAAATGTTATCCAGAAATTACAAATGATATCCAGAAACTTACAAAATGATATCCGAAACTTACAAAATGATATCCGAAACATTTAATAAATTTACGGATATCCTTTCAAAAGGTTACGGATATCCAGAACTTACAAAATGATATCCGAAACATTTAATAAATTTCTGGATATCCTTTCAAAAGTTTCTGGATATCCGAAAACTTTCAACAATTCGGCAATCCCTAAAATTGACATCAATAACAGAATCCAAAAGCTCATTCAAACTCTCCAAATCACGCTCATTTGCCAGATACATCAATTTCACCCGGTGTCTTGAATTTTCCAGGCGGGAACGGATCAAATCAGTCAACAATGTTCTTGTCGCTGGAGATCAGTTCGGAAAATGAATACTAATAATCAAGAACCCTAATCCAATTAGAAAGAAAAAGAGGGTGATTACCAGAGTATTAATGCAATCTGGTGTCTCCCGTCACCAAAATTCTTCCGACAGCTTGAATTTCCCGGAGGGAGTGGGCGAGGTCGTTGTTTGCGGTTAGAACTGGGAAGAGGCGATTAAAGAGGGTTGGATTGGTGTAGGGATGAGGGAGAAATGGTGAGGAAGGATTGAAGGAGCTCGTCGCCGGCCAAGGGGTTTTAGACGGAGGAGATCGGAGAAGAAGAAGACGATTAGAGGGAGAAGCCGGAATTGCGTCTAGAGAGAGATTAAAGAGAGAGTGAGCGTTGTGTCTGTTGTGTTGTGTCTGTCTAGACGTAAAGAAACATAGGGAGCGACAGAGCTATGGAAAAAACCCGTTTCTCCATAAATTACGGAGAAACGCGTTTCTCTCTAGATTTTGGCCAACATACCAAGATATTACTCCTTCAATATATTCCGTTCATCCCAAGATATAAATAATACTATCTCAGACTCAAACTAAATGCCACATTATTTTTTTCAAAACAAATATTGAGTTTCTAAATAAATAAATAATCTTAGTAATTTTTTACCAATATACGTATAGTTGTAAAAAAATTAATGATGTCCCCGTAACACAACAATGTGTGATTCTTATACAACATAATTATATATGGATTCACAATAAGGTTGTCGTCAGTATTTGCGTACGAAATTTAGTTGCGGATAATTCCATGAGTAAAATTTTACTTACGTTCATAACTAAAATTAGCCACAAGGTTTTTCGATTGGTATTATTCGTGGATAGATTCCGTCAGTAATAAGTTTTATTTACGGAATTACATTTATTAGTGACAGAATTTTCTGTTACTAATCAATAAATTTCTTGTAGTATACAAGTAATTTACAATCACGTAAAACACATTTTTTTAAAAACATTCATAAAAAACATTGAAAAATCAAATGCGACATTTAAATTAAATGTGATATTTATTATGGGTCGCAGGAGTATATTGTTTTTGACTTGTGATATTTCGTATTAATAATGGTACATACTCCCTCCGTCCCACCTTAGTGTAGACTTTTGGTCAAATTGACCAAACTTTGACCAATAATTTTAGCCCAAAATAATTATCCTAATGAAAATCTAAAACTTGAAATCGAAAATAATCTTAATTGTGATAAAATAACCATTTTTAGATTTTCGTTAGGATAATTATTTTGTGCAAAAATTATTGGTCAATGTTTGATCAATTTGACCAAAAGTCTACACTAAGGTGGGACGGAGGGAGTATTTTATTTATATTTTAATTATAATAATATAAAAAATGATAGTAATATCTTTTGATTGACATTAATTTTGGACAAAAATAAAAGCGAGACACTTATTTTAATTTAAGACAATATATGAGTAACATTCGCTAGTACAGATTGGATCTTAGGAAACACATCTTAGATAGCGCTTTTATAAAGCGCTATCTGAGGTGTAAACTTACATAGCGCATCCACATCTTTAAATTTAATAACCAAGAAAAAAAACTTACATAGCGCATATTAGGGAAACACTTTCTTGGGAAAAGCTAACATAGCGCTTAATAGAAGCGCTATGTTACTATACGCTTCATAAGGTTTATTTATTTATTTATTTTGGTTTTGAGACATACGCATCAAACACGCACTTTCATTATTCAGCCATTCCCAAATCCAGCACAACCGATGACAGAGCACACACCACCGACCGCAACCAGCCATCACCACCACCACCACACACCACACACCACACACCACCGACGGCAGATATCAGAACATTAAACCGACGAAAATCTTCAACACAAAATCGACAACATAGCACAAAAAATCGAGGTTAGTCTTATAATTAGGATTTATATTTGTGGATTTATCTATTCTTTTCGGCTCTTGCCCTTTTTATTGGGTTTGATTTTAATCCTTATTTGGGGATTTCACATATTAGGGAAACACTATCACTGGGGATTTCACAATATCTTGGTTGGGTATCGATTGGGGAAATGGAATTGATACTATTATAGCTTAAGAAATTGGTTTGGTTACTACCAGTAGCCTTATGTGGGTGTGTTAATCAATTGATAATTTGAGCTTAGTTGTTATAGCCATATTTGATGGCTACTGTTATTAAGGTCTTCATTATTCCATTATATGTCGATCAGATCAAATGTTTTATCCTGTTATTGGTTAAACATATGATGTAATTACTTTATTAATATATACATTTATAATTATTTGCAAGTTTTCACTATATTCTGCTGTTCAATGAATCCACATGACATGTAGTGATTTTTGCATGTTTAAATGACTTTAGTACTTTTTTGTTGTTGTTTTGTGGTGTAAAAATTTCCTAATTACTACCTTCTTTTATAGATGATATTTTTTACTTTAGTGCTACAACTTCTCTTGCTTAGGAACCTGATTGTTTGACTACTAGGTGACTTACATTTGCTTATTTACATTACATCATGGAGCTTCTTTGAATGTCGATGTAATACATTAGTGTCAATCAGTGTACACAAACACGAAAAGCCGCTTTGCCTAATTTATTTCTGATATCTTTGGTCGCGATTGTTTATTACTATTGTAATTAGTCGGTAGTTGGTTATGGGTTATGAAATATTAGTTTACTTGCAATTATTATAAATTAAATTAGTCTAGTATTAGAATTAGGGTTTATATGACATTGCATTTTACTTTTGTCTAATTTGGGTTTTTTGAAATATTAGTTTACTTGCAATTATTCAAAAATCGTTATGGTGGCATTTATTTGTAATTTAGTTAACTATGGATCGTAAGTAGATTGTTGCGGACCGATTATCAAAAGAGTACAAGAATGGAGTCAAAGATTTCTGTACACGTGCAGCCCAACATGCTAGTAATCTCGAGTTCATCACATGTCCATGTAAAAAAATGTATGAATGTTAAAAAAAATAGTGTGGTCAGAAAGTGTTGTATGAACATTTAATTTATCATGGTATCGATAAAACATACACCGTCTGGACATATCATGGTGAGGGGAAAGGTCAATGTAACTCAAACCATTCATATCCCGGCTTCTGCTCTTCAAATAAGATGGATACAACTATTGGGCCGGTTGATTGCGATGGAGCATCTAGTCCTGAAACGGATACTCCGTCTGTTGTTAATGAAGAATTACGGGATCATCCTGATATGCACGAGAGGTTGAGGGATGATGCTGGGTTACCCTGCCAAGGTTATGTGGTACTTCCCGATAATTCCAAGACTTAGGCGGTTATATAGCACCCCGAATGATGCTAAACATTTGACATGGCATCAAGATGGGCGAATTAAAGATGGAATGTTGAGACACCCATCTTATTCGCCTCAATGGAAGAAATTTCATGATAGATATCCAGAATTTGGAAAAGAATCAAGAAACTTGAACTTAGTACTTTCATCCGATTGAATGAATCCTTTTGGGATTCAAAGTACTAGCCATAGTACATGGCCTATTGTTCTAATGATCTATAATCTGTCACCTTCGTTGTGTATGAAGCGCCGGTGCATGATGCTGTCTACTTTGATACCAGGTCCCAAACAAAGCGGTAATGACATTGACGTCTACTTGGCTCCTCTTATCGAAGACTTGAAGTTATTGTGGGAACAAGGTATTGATGTGTATGATGGGTACAGAAAGGATAATTTCATGTTAAAAGCCATGTTATTTGGAACAATCAATGATTTTCCAGCTTTTGGGAATCTTTCAGGTTATAGTGTGAAAGGGCATCGTGCATGTCCTTGGTGTATTGAGGACACTGATCATCTTCGTTTAAAAAATTGTAAGAAATCCATTGACGTGGGACATAGGAGGTGGTTAGAACCAAATCATCGGTACAAGACAATGTTAGAGGCATTCAATGGTGAAGTTGAAGAGCGAAAAGCATCTGATATATTGTCAGGTGAGGATGTGTTAGAAAAGGTGGAAAACATTGAGACACAGTTTGGTAAGAAATTTTCGAATACCGTTCCTACTAAAGGTTGGAAGAAGAAATCATTTTTTTTCCAATTAAGCTATCGGAAAGGCTTGTATGTGAGACACTTTATTGATCTCATGCATAATGAGAAAAAAGTTTGTGCTAGTATTTTAAATACTTTGCTAGCTGACAAAGAGAAGTCTAAAGATGGGTACAATGCAAGAATGGACATGGTTGACCATGGAATTAGAGGAGAATTAACGCCTGTGATAGAGGGGAAGGGAAATCACCATATTTACCACCTGCCGCTCACACATTGTCTAAGAATGAGAAAAAGGTCTTACTTGAGACACTTCAGTCAGTTAAGGTCCCAGAGGGGTACTCATCTAACATTCGGAGTCTGGTATCTGAAAATGGGTTGAAGTTGACATCTTTAAAGTCTCATGATTACCATGTCATCATAGAGACTCTACTCCCAATTGCGATTAGCTCCATTTTGCCCGAAAATGTGCGTACCACTATTACAAAGTTATGTTGGTTTTTCAAGGCAATGAGCAGTAAGGCCATTGATCCTAGAAGGTTATCTAATTTCCAAAACATATTGTGGAGACACTTTGTGAGCTTGAGTGTATTTCCCGCCTTCTTTCTTTGATATCATGGTTCATTTGACTGTTCATCTAGTTTACGAGACAAAGATGTGTGGTCCTGGTCGTATGAGATGGATGTATGGTATGGAGCGGTATATGAAAGTGTTGAAAGGGTATATCATGAGTAGGTATCGTCCAGAGGGTTGCATCGTAGAACGTTAAATAGTGGAAGAAGCATTAGAATATTGGTCTAAGTACATCCCAAATGTCGAATCAATTGGACTTCCAACTACATGTCACACTAGTAGGATTGATGGTGAAGGTTTCAGAGGAGGTCAACAAGTTGAGATTACCCTTGAACAACGATGTAGGGTACATTTATATATTTTACACATTAGTGTCGATGTGTTACCATTTGTCAAGTTGCACAAGCAAAATATCTCACATGAGCATCCAGATAGAGATTTGAATTGGGTGGAAGTGGAGCACAACTATACATTCATTGATTGGTTTCGTAATCATATTTCAGAAAAGCTATTGGAGAATGAGTCAATCTCTGAAAGGGTGAAGTGGTTATCTAGGGGACCTGATAGACATGTGTTTTCTTATAAATATTACCTTATAAATGGATACACATTTTACACTCGAGATCACGATGAGAATAGCACAATGCAAATAGCGCACTTTCAGTTCTGGTTAACGAAGATGAAAAGTCGGCCACCACATTCTTTGGGCAAATTGTGAAAATTTGGGAGGTAGATTACGTTACATTTCGAGTCCCTATATTTAATTGTAGCTAGGTCGATATTCCTAGTGGGGCGCAGGTTAAAAATAATGGTTTCATACGGGTTGATTTGAATAGGGTTGGATATAAAGATGATTCGTTTGTTATGGCAACACAAGCTAAACATGTGTTCTATGTTTATGCAATTTTATGCTTAGTAAATATAAAGTTAATTATTTGAACTCTTTCAAATATTATATAGGAAACATTGGGTATTGGTTGCTATCAATACCAAGACAGTGAGCATTTACTATATGGATCCAGCTGACGATGGAATTCCATCTTCACCTGGATCCATATAGTAGATGCAAATAAAATCAACATAATTGCAAATGCTTCAAGAAGTATTATTAAGAGAGATAGGATTTTGGTTTGCAAAGTCTTCAAACTATATCAAACGTAAAATGGAAAGATCTGAGGAACTTAACAACATCAGGGTATTTTGAATGAACTTGCAACTGGAAAGAATGTCTGACCTGGAAAACAACAGATTCTCAGAAATTGAAGCGAAATTAGGGTTTTGATAACGGAGGAGCTTGGGAGAAGAAGGTGAGAGATGAAGCATCAGCAGATATGCCAATCAAACGTAGAGGAATGAGTGAATACACGAATTTGAACAGAAATTATACACAACTACAATCAAATTTCTCACCGTACTAGTAAGAAAGAAGAACCAACCTGATCGAAATGATATAATCGAAGCGCAATTTCGCGTCAAATTGGAGAAATCCGTCCTTTCTTCGAATGACCAGGAAATCGAGGGAAGATTGGAGGGGTTTCGCTGTGTAAATCACGAAGGATTTCTTGGTCGTTCTTGTTCGCTGCCTCTTATCTCTCTCCCCCAACGGAAATAAACCCTAATTTACTTGATTTGAGAGAGTTGAGACTGCAATTAATTTCACAGGCGAGTTGAGGAGAATGAAATTGAAAGGATATTGTGTGTGGAGAAGGGTTTCACAGGAGGAGAAGCGAGAGAGACAGAGAGAGAAACCGATTAGGTATAGGAGTGAGGAGGAGAGAGAGAGAGAGAGAGAGAGAGAGAGAGAGAGAGAAACCGATTAGGTTTAGGAGTGAGGGACAACTGCTGGGTTTAATTTATACCTCACTTACTGACGGATATTTCCGTCGGTAATCGTTAAATTTCCGTTTGTATTACCGACGGATCGTGTCCGTCGGTAATTGGCTAGTTTCTAGTAGTGGAAGAATTTCAATAAATCAGAACTTGAAATAGCTTGTTGAACTGTAATGTGTTCTCTTTTAAACTTTATTTTAATGAAAACTAGAATTATACATTTAAATATGTTTGATATGTTTATTTCATATTTTAATAGTGGTATGAGAGCATTTCGGACCCGTTGTCCAGGGAATACCAAGAAGGCCGACTTCAATAGTTTCAAATGGAATAACATTCAGGTAATTTACTATTAAAAACATGTCAATAGAGTAGAAATTGTTGGAACTTGTGTATGGCTTCTTTAAGACTTAACAGAAAAACTGGTGATGGAAAAAAAAAATGAAATCAAGTCGAGTCTTGTATTAAATACAATCTCCGTAAGAAGTTATTGCCCCGCACAGGTGCTTACGGTTTCAATGGCAATCTTCTAGTAAGATAAAACGATTTTTAGTATATGATAGGAGCACTCCAAATCAAATACTCTAACGAACAACACAATGTTTAAAACTTTGGACTTTGAAGGATTTGATGCAACAATATGCCAATGATTTGGGTATATTTTTCTATCTCAATAGAGGGTAGGAAGGCTCAAATGACTGTATGAATGAATTGAAATTCGGAGGGGGAAGTATATAAAGAGAGTAAAAAGGTTTTGTGCCTTTTCCCTTGAAAAGGTGCAATTTTTCGAACAGCAGTGAAGGGCACGAGTCGTGCTCCTTGGCACGAGTCGTGCCCATGACTCGTTCCCAAGCATTCCACTCGTTCTGATCAGATTTGAGCCAAAGTCCATTAAGGTCCATTCGTGCTCAGAGTCCCCACTCGTTCTGATCAGTTTTGAGCCAAATCTCATCACCCAAAAACACTGTTTAAATCTAATTAAATCCAAATGATTTAATTTACCTTTTAACCAACTTTTGTTAAGTTACAAACGACCTTTGTCATTAATTCTCATTCACCCTAAATGGTTTTTTGAGACATTAAATGAGTTTAATATTCTACAACAAATGTAGAATACATTTTGTAACTAGTTTCGTTAACAAATAACGAACTTCCGTTAGAAACTAGATCAACGTTAAGTCAAACTTAACTTTCCGTTATCCATTTCCAACAATCCCCCACAAGAATGACAATTAATGCATGAATGCAATTTCGTCCAAAGTTCCGGCGAACTATTATTACATCGGGATAGATAGCTTGTGGCCTTGAATCCTCCCTAGTGAAATATTATCGGATATACTAGCCATTTGGTAGCGAGTCGCTTTGAACCAGTGACTGTCGGATGTATACCAAGACAATAATACTCACATAATAACAGCTCTAACAATTGTTGTTTTCACGTTTTGTCCATTTTGGCCCTGGACCGTATCTCATTCATAAGCGTTCATTTAGAGGCGGCCTAATTACCTCTCGCTTATATAGGTGATTCTCACTATAAGGAGTATCATGCACTACTCCACCCGTAGGTATAGAAATCATTAAAAGTTTTCTCAACTTATCCTTACCACTGCTGCATGTGCTTGTACTTGGATGTTCTGGGAATGAGTATTCAACATCTCCAGGTTAATAAACCGAGTTGTTGTTTCCAAGTAACTCTACTAGAACTTATAACTTGGTTGTCTCATTGAACCAAGGGCCTGGGATCTCCATTTCTCAAGGTTTAGTGTCCGCTATAAGTTCTTTCCTATATGAAAACATAAAACACACTCACAAGGAAATAGAATATTAGTGGGTTAGTCCTAATATAAAACTATGTACATAAATAAAAGATATTTACTTATTTACAATCTCCTAGTCAAAGTAGGATACTTATAAATCTTCCATGAAAGTCCCAAAATCTTCTTACCATATAAAAGTATAATAAAATAAGGAAACATGATTATGTTCCTAAAAAAGTTCATGCTTTCACTAGGAAGAAACGCGTTTCTCCATAAGTTATGGAGAAACGGGTCCCGACTTGTCGCGCGACAATGAACTGGATATCCAGAACCTTATGAAAGTGATATCCAGAAACCTTCAAATGAATATCCAGAAACCTTCAAAATGTTTCTGGATATTCATTTGATGGTTTCTGGATATACATTTGAAGGTTTCTGGATATCCAGAAACCTTCAATAGCAATTTCTGGATATGCCCTAGCACATTTCTGGATATGCACCTAACAGTTTCTGGATATGCTCCTAACAGTTTCTGGATATACATTTCACATAGTTCTGGATATGCACCTAACAGTTTCTGGATATCAAACCCAAAGCTTCTGGATATCCAGAAGCTTTGGTCTTGGCCTTGGGTTTTTTTTTTTGGATATCAAATGCAAAACTTCTGGCTATTAAAAACACGTTTCTCCATAGTTATGGAGAAACGCGTTTCTCAGCAGACCTACTCAATGAGAAGTCTCGTCACAAAATTCAAAGGCCATACCAATATCTAAAAATACGATCCAAATAAAAGATTACCCGAATAACACAATATTTAGAGCTCATTCCAATATCAGAAACTATGATCCAAATAAGATGTCCCAAGGACTAGAACAATTGTGATTGCTTATGAATTTGAAATTCATTGTAAATATGATCCGAAAGACCTACACCGTCACCCCATACATGTACCTTTCCACCGCCTCCAATCTTCAATTGCAGACTTTTTTTGACAATGTTTTGTGACGAAATAACTTGGATACTGCCTTTAATTGGCATTCAAAAAATCCACTACATAAGTATTTGGTGTTGACAACATTACTAATCCAGACATTTGGGTCGAAAAGAAACTTTTGACCGTACTTCCCAAAAATCACAATATCATCCACCCCACAACATACCGAGTAGGTCTGCTGAGAAACGCGTTTCTCCATAAGTTATGGAGAAACGTGTTTTTCCAAATATTCTGGATATCAGTTTCAAAAGGTTCTGGATATCCAGAAACTTACAAAATGATATCCAGAAATTACAAAATGATATCCAGAAATTACAAAATGATATCCAGAAACTTACAAAATGATATCTAGAAACTTACAAAATGATATCCAGAAATTACAAAATGTTATCCAGAAATTACAAATGATATCCAGAAACTTACAAAATGATATCCAGAAACTTACAAAATGATATCCAGAAACATTTAATAAATTTCTGGATATCCTTTCAAAAGGTTCTGGATATCCAGAAACTTACAAAATGATATCCAGAAACATTTAATAAATTTCTGGATATCCTTTCAAAAGTTTCTGGATATCCAGAAACTTTCAACAATTCAGCAATCCCTAAAATTGACATCAATATCATAATCCAAAAGCTCATTCAAACCCTCCAAATCACGCTCATTTGCCAGATACATCAATTTCACCCGGTGTCTTGAATTTTCCAGGCAGGAACGGATCAAATCAGTCAACAATGTTCTTGTCGCTGGAGATCAGTTCGGAAAATGAATACTAATAATCAAGAACCCTAATCCAATTAGAAAGAAAAAGAGGGTGATTACCAGAGTATTAATGCAATCTGGTGTCTCCCGTCACCAAAATTCTTCCGACAGCTTGAATTTCCCGGAGGGAGTGGGCGAGGTCGTTGTTTGCGATTAGAACTGGGAAGAGGCGATTAAAGAGGGTTGGATTGGTGTAGGGATGAGGGAGAAATGGTGAGGAAGGATTGAAGGAGCTCGTCGCCGGCCAAGGGGTTTTAGACGGAGGAGATCGGAGAAGAAGAAGACGATTAGAGGGAGAAGCCGAAATTGCGTCTAGAGAGAGATTAAAGAGAGAGTGAGCGTTGTGTCTCTTGTGTTGTGTCTGTCTAGACGTAAAGAAACATAGGGAGCGACGGAGCTATGGAAAAAACCCGTTTCTCCATAAATTACGGAGAAACGCGTTTCTCTCTTGATTTTGGCCAACATACCAAGATATTACTCCTTCAATATATTCCGTTCATCCCAAGATATAAATAATACTATCTCAGACTCAAACTAAATGCCACATTATTTTTTTCAAAACAAATATCGAGTTTCTAAATAAATAAATAATCTTAGTAATTTTTTACCAATATACGTATAGTTGTAAAAAAATTAATGATGTCCCCGTAACACAACAATGTGTGATTCTTATACAACATAATTATATATGGATTCACAATAAGGTTGTCGTCAGTATTTGCGTACGAAATTTAGTTGCGGATAATTCCATGAGTAAAATTTTACTTACGTTCATAACTAAAATTAGCCACAAGGTTTTTCGATTGGTATTATTCGTGGATAGATTCCGTCAGTAATAAGTTTTATTTACGGAATTACATTTATTAGTGACAGAATTTTCTGTTACTAATCAATAAATTTCTTGTAGTATACAAGTAATTTACAATCACGTAAAACACATTTTTTTAAAAACATTCATAAAAAACATTGAAAAATCAAATGCGACATTTAAATTAAATGTGATATTTATTATGGGTCGCAGGGAGTATATTGTTTTTTTGACTTGTGATATTTCGTATTAATAATGGTACATACTCCCTCCGTCCCACCTTAGTGTAGACTTTTGGTCAAATTGACCAAACTTTGACCAATAATTTTAGCCCAAAATAATTATCCTAATGAAAATCTAAAACTTGAAATCGAAAATAATCTTAATTGTGATAAAATAACCATTTTTAGATTTTCGTTAGGATAATTATTTTGTGCAAAAATTATTGGTCAATGTTTGATCAATTTGACCAAAAGTCTACACTAAGGTGGGACGGAGGGAGTATTTTATTTATATTTTAATTATAATAATATAAAAAATGATAGTAATATCTTTTGATTGACATTAATTTTGGACAAAAATAAAAGCGAGACACTTATTTTAATTTAAGACAATATATGAGTAACATTCGCTAGTACAGATTGGATCTTAGGAAACACATCTTAGATTGCGCTTTTATAAAGCGCTATCTGAGGTGTAAACTTACATAGCGCATCCACATCTTTATATTTAATAACCAAGGCAAAAAAAAAAAAATAACTAACATAGCGCATATGAGGGAAACGCTATCTTGGGAAAAGCTAACATAGCGCTTAATAGAAGCGCTACGGTACTATACGCTTCATAAGGTTTATTTTTTTTTTTTTTTTTTTTTTTGGTTTTGAGGCATACGCATCAAACACTTTCATTATTCTGTCAATTCCCAAATCCAAAACGAGGAGCACAACCGACGACAGAGCACACACCACCGACCGCCACCAGCCATCGCCACCACCACCACACACCACCGACGGCATATCCAGAATATTAAACCGACGAAAATCTTCAACACAAAATCGACAACATAGCCCAAAAAATCGAGGTTAGTCTTATAATTAGGATTTATATTTGTGGATTTATCTATTCTTTCCGGCTCTTGCCCTTTTTATTGGGTTTGATTTTAATCCTTATTTGGGGATTTCACATATTAGGGAAACACTATCACTGGGGATTTCACAATATCTTGGTTGGGTATCGATTGGGGAAATAGAATTGATACTATTATAGCTTAAGAAATTGGTTTGGTTACTACCAGTAGCCTTATGTGGGTGTGTTAATCAATTGATAATTTGAGCTTAGTTGTTATAGCCATATTTGATGGCTACTGTTATTAAGGTCTTCATTATTCCATTATATGTCGATCAGATCAGATGTTTTATCCTGTTATTGGTTAAACATATGATGTAATTACTTTATTAATATATACATTTATAATTATTTGCAAGTTTTCACTATATTCTGTTGTTCAATGAATCCACATGACATGTAGTGATTTTTGCATGTTTAAATGACTTTAGTACTTTTTTGTTGTTGTTTTGTGGTGTAAAAATTTCCTAATTACTACCTTCTTTTATAGATGATATTTTTTACTTTAGTGCTACAACTTCTCTTGCTTAGGAACCTGATTGTTTGACTACTAGGTGACTTACATTTGCTTATTTACATTACATCATGGAGCTTCTTTGAATGTCGATGTAATACATTAGTGTCAATCAGTGTACACAAACCTGAAAAAGCTGCTGCCTAATTTATTTCTGATATCTTTGGTCGCGATTGTTTATTACTATTGGAATTAGTGGGTAGTTGGTTATGGGTTATGAAATATTAGTTTACTTGCAATTATTAAAAATTAAATTAGTCTAGTATTAGAATTAGGGTTTATATGACATAGCATTTTACTTTTGTCTAATTTGGGTTTTTTGAAATATTAGTTTACTTGCAATTATTCAAAAATCGTTATGGTGGCATTTATTTGTAATTTAGTTAACTATGGATCGTAAGTAGATTGTTGCGGACCGATTATCAAAAGAGTACAAGAATGGAGTCAAATATTTCTGTACACGTGCAGCCCAACATGCTAGTAATCTCGAGTTCATCACATGTCCATGTAAAAAAATGTATGAATGTTAAAAAAAATAGTGTGGTCAGAAAGTGTTGTATGAACATTTAATTTATCATGGTATCGATAAAACATACACCGTCTGGACATATCATGGTGAGGGGAAAGGTCAATGTAACTCAAACAATTCATATCCCGGCTTCTGCTCTTCAAATAAGATGGATACAAATATTGGGCCGGTTGATCGCGATGGAGCATCTAGTCCTGAAACGGATACTCCGTCTGTTGTTAATGAAGAATTACGGGATCATCCTGATATGCACGAGAGGTTGAGGGATGATGCTGGGTTACCCTGCCAAGGTTATGTGGTACTTCCCGATAATTCCAAGACTTAGGCGGTTATATAGCACCCCGAATGATGCTAAACATTTGACATGGCATCAAGATGGGCGAATTAAAGATGGAATGTTGAGACACCCATCTTATTCGCCTCAATGGAAGAAATTTCATGATAGATATCCAGAATTTGGAAAAGAATCAAGAAACTTGCGCTTAGTACTTTCATCCGATTGAATGAATCCTTTTGGGATTCAAAGTACTAGCCATAGTACATGGCCTATTGTTCTAATGATCTATAATCTGTCACCTTCGTTGTGTATGAAGCGCCGGTGCATGATGCTGTCTACTTTGATACCAGGTCCCAAACAAAGCGGTAATGACATTGACGTCTACTTGGCTCCTCTTATCGAAGACTTGAAGTTATTGTGGGAACAAGGTATTGATGTGTATGATGGGTACAGAAAGGATAATTTCATGTTAAAAGCCATGTTATTTGGAACAATCAATGATTTTCCAGCTTTTGGGAATCTTTCAGGTTATAGTGTGAAAGGGCATCGTGCATGTCCTTGGTGTATTGAGGACACTGATCATCTTCGTTTAAAAAATTGTAAGAAATCCATTGACATGGGACATAGGAGGTGGTTAGAACCAAATCATCGGTACAAGACAATGTCAGAGGCATTCAATGGTGAAGTTGAAGAGCGAAAAGCATCTGATATATTGTCAGGTGAGGATGTGTTAGAAAAGGTGGAAAACATCGAGACACAGTTTGGTAAGAAATTTTCGAATACCGTTCCTAATAAAGGTTGGAAGAAGAAATCATTTTTTTTCCAATTAAGCTATCGGAAAGGCTTGTATGTGAGACACTTTATTGATCTCATGCATAATGAGAAAAAAGTTTGTGCTAGTATTTTAAATACTTTGCTAGCTGACAAAGAGAAGTCTAAAGATGGGTACAATGCAAGAATGGACATGGTTGACCATGGAATTAGAGGAGAATTAACGCCTGTGATAGAGGGGAAGGGAAATCACCATATTTACCACCTGCCGCTCACACATTGTCTAAGAATGAGAAAAAGGTCTTACTTGAGACACTTCAGTCTGTTAAGGTCCCAGAGGGGTACTCATCTAACATTCAGAGTCTGGTATCTGAAAATGGGTTGAAGTTGACATCTTTAAAGTCTCATGATTACCATGTCATCATAGAGACTCTACTCCCAATTGCGATTAGCTCCATTTTGCCCGAAAATGTGCGTACCACTATTACAAAGTTATGTTGGTTTTTCAAGGCAATGAGCAGTAAGGTCATTGATCCTAGAAGGTTATCTAATTTCCAAAACATATTGTGGAGACACTTTGTGAGCTTGAGTGTATTTCCCGCCTTCTTTCTTTGATATCATGGTTCATTTGACTGTTCATCTAGTTTACGAGACAAAGATGTGTGGTCCTGGTCGTATGAGATGGATGTATGGTATGGAGCGGTATATGAAAGTGTTGAAAGGGTATATCATGAGTAGGTATCGTCCAGAGGGTTGCATCGTAGAACGTTAAATAGTGGAAGAAGCATTAGAATATTGGTCTAAGTACATCCCAAATGTCGAATCAATTGGACTTCCAACTACATGTCACACTAGTAGGATTGATGGTGAAGGTTTCAGAGGAGGTCAACAAGTTGAGATTACCCTTGAACAACGATGTAGGGTACATTTATATATTTTACACATTAGTGTCGATGTGTTACCATTTGTCAAGTTGCACAAGCAAAATATCTCACATGAGCATCCAGATAGAGATTTGAATTGGGTGGAAGTGGAGCACAACTATACATTCATTGATTGGTTTCGTAATCATATTTTAGAAAAGCTATTGGAGAATGAGTCAATCTCTGAAAGGGTGAAGTGGTTATCTAGGGGACCTGATAGACATGTGTTTTCTTATAAATATTACCTTATAAATGGATACACATTTTACACTCGAGATCACGATGAGAATAGCACAATGCAAATAGCGCACTTTCAGTTCTGGTTAACGAAGATGAAAAGTCGGCCACCACATTCTTTGGGCAAATTGTGAAAATTTGGGAGGTAGATTACGTTACATTTCGAGTCCCTGTATTTAATTGTAGCTAGGTCGATATTCCTAGTGGGGCGCAGGTTAAAAATAATGGTTTCATACGGGTTGATTTGAATAGGGTTGGATATAAAGATGATTCGTTTGTTATGGCAACACAAGCTAAACATGTGTTCTATGTTTATGCAATTTTATGCTTAGTAAATATAAAGTTAATTATTTGAACTCTTTCAAATATTATATAGGAAACATTGGGTATTGGTTGCTATCAATACCAAGACAGTGAGCATCTACTATATGGATCCAGCTGACGATGGAATTCCATCTTCACCTGGATCCATATAGTAGATGCAAATAAAATCAACATAATTGCAAATGCTTCAAGAAGTATTATTAAGAGAGATAGGATTTTGCTTTGCAAAGTCTTCAAACTATATCAAACGTAAAATGGAAAGATCTGAGGAACTTAACAACATCAGGGTATTTTGAATGAACTTGCAACTGGAAAGAATGTCTGACCTGGAAAACAACAGATTCTCAGAAATTGAAGCGAAATTAGGGTTTTGATAACGGAGGAGCTTGGGAGAAGAAGGTGAGAGATGAAGCATCAGCAGATATGCGAATCAAACGTAGAGGAATGAGTGAATACACGAATTTGAACAGAAATTATACACAACTACAATCAAATTTCTCACCGTACTAGTAAGAAAGAAGAACCAACCTGATCGAAATGATATAATCAAAGCGCAATTTCGCGTCAAATTGGAGAAATCCGTCCTTTCTTCGAATGACCAGGAAATCGAGGGAAGATTGGAGGAGTTTCGCTGTGTAAATCACGAAGGATTTCTTGGTCGTTCTTGTTCGCTGCCTCTTCTCTCTCTCCCCCAACGGAAATAAACCCTAATTTACTTGATTTGAGAGAGTTGAGACTGCAATTAATTTCACAGGCGAGTTGAGGAGAATGAAATTGAAAGGATATTGTGTGTGGAGAAGGGTTTCACAGGAGGAGAAGCGAGAGAGAGAGAGAGAGAGACCGATTAGGTATAGGAGTGAGGAGGAGCGAGAGAGAGAGAGAGAGAGAGAGAGAGAGAGAGAGAGAGAGAAACTGATTAGGTTTAGGAGTGAGGGACAACCGCTGGGTTTAATTTATACCTCACTTACTGACGGATATTTCCGTAGGTAATCGTTAAATTTCCGTCTGTATTACCGACGGATCGTGTCCGTCGGTAAAATTTCGTCGGTAATTGGCTAGTTTCTAGTAGTGGAAGAATTTCAATAAATCAGAACTTGAAATAGCTTGTTGAACTGTAATGTGTTCTCTTTTAAACTTTATTTTAATGAAAACTAGAATTATACATTTAAATATGTTTGATATGTTTATTTCATATTTTAATAGTGGTATGAGGGCATTTCGGACCCGTCGTCCAGGGAATACCAAGAAGGCCGACTTCAATAGTTTCAAATGGAATAACATTCAGGTAATTTACTATTAAAAACTTGTCAATAGAGTAGAAATTGTTGGAACTTGTGTATGGCTTCTTTAAGACTTAACAGAAAAACTGACGGCAAAAGTAACGGAGATGGAAAAAAAAATGAAATCAAGTCGAGTCTTGTATTAAATACAATCTCCGTAAGAAGTTATTGCCCCGCACAGGTGCTTACGGTTTCAATGGCAATCTTCTAGTAAGATAAAACGATTTTTAGTATATGATAGGAGAACTCCAAATCAAATACTCTAACGAACAACACAATGTTTAGAACTTTGGACTTTGAAGGATTTGATGCAACAATATGCCAATGATTTGGGTATGTTTTTCTATCTCAATAGAGGGTAGGAAGGCTCAAATGACTGTATGAATGAATTAAAATTCGGAGGGGGAAGTATATAAAGAGAGTAAAAAGGTTTTGTGCCTTTTCCCTTGAAAAGGTGCAATTTTTCGAACAGCAGTGAAGGGCACGAGTCGTGCTCCTTGGCACGAGTCGTGCCCACGACTCGTTCCCAAGCATTCCACTCGTTCTGATCAGATTTGAGCCAAAGTCCATTAAGGTCCATTCGTGCTCACGACTCGTGCTCAGAGTCCCCACTCGTTCTGATCAGTTTTGAGCCAAATCTCATCACCCAAAAACACTGTTTAAATCTAATTAAATCCAAATGATTTAATTTACCTTTTAACCAACTTTTGTTAAGTTACAAACGACCTTTGTCATTAATTCTCATTCACCCTAAATGGTTTTTTGAGACATTAAATGAGTTTAATATTCTACAACAAATGTAGAAAACATTTTGTAACTAGTTTCGTTAACAAATAACGAACTTCCGTTAGAAACTAGATCAACGTTAAGTCAAACTTAAATTTCCGTTATCCATTTCCAACAATCCCCCACAAGAATGACAATTAATGCATGAATGCAATTTCGTCCAAAGTTCCAGCGAACTATTATTACATCGGGATAGATAGCTTGTGGCCTTGAATCCTCCCTAGTGAAATATTATCGGATATACTAGCCATTTGGTAGCGAGTCGCTTTGAACCGGTGGCATCGGATGTATACCAAGACAATAATACTCACATAATAACAGCTCTAACAATTGTTGTTCTCACGTTTTGTCCATTTTGGCCCTGGACCGTATCTCATTCATAAGCGTTCATTTAGAGGCGGCCTAATTACCTCTCGCTTATATAGGTGATTCTCACTATAAGGAGTATCATGCACTACTCCACCCGTAGGTATAGAAATCATTAAAAGTTTTCTCAACTTATCCTTACCACTGCTGCATGTGCTTGTACTTGGATGTTCTGGGAATAAGTATTCAACATCTCCAGGTTAATAAACCGAGTTGTTGTTTCCAAGTAACTCTACTAGAACTTATAACTTGGTTGTCTCATTGAACCAAGGGCCTGGGATCTCCATTTCTCAAGGTTGAGTGTCCGCTATAAGTTCTTTTATTGTGGGTTTTAAACCCATTCCCCTTAACAGTTTATACAGTTGATCTCGATTTATACCTTTGGTAAACGGATCCGCTAAGTTATCACATGACTTTACATAATCAATAGTGATAACGCCATTCTTGATCAACTGTCTAATGGTATTGTGTCTATGATGAATATGTCTAGACTTACCATTGTACATACTATTCTGTGCCCTTCCTATTGCTGATTGACTATCACAATGTATCATAACAGCAGGCACAGGTTTACTCCAACAAGGAATATCCTCCAGGAAGTTCTTAAGCCATTCTGCTTCTTCCCCAGCTTTATCCAAAGCTATAAACTCAGATTCCATCGTGGATCTGGCTATACACGTTTGTTTGGAGGATTTCCATGACACTGCTCCTCCACCTATTGTGAATACATATCCACTCGTGGACTTAGAGTCTTTCGTGTCCGATATCTAATTGGCATCACAATATCCTTCTAATACTGCTGTATTTTTCTTGTAAAGTATCCTATGGTTTAATGTATACTTTAAATATCTTAGTACTCTCATTAGTGCTTTCCAATGATCAGTACTAGGATTGCTTGTGAACCTACTTAGTTTGCTCACAGAATATGCAATATCTGGACGTGTACAATTCGTTAAGTACATCAGACTACCAATTATTCTTGCATATTCCAGTTGAGAAACTGGTTCCCCTTTGTTCTTGGCTAAATGTAGAGCCAAGTCTACCGGTGTCTTAGCCGGAGGGTCATCAAAGACATTGAATCTCCGAAGAACATTCTCTAGGTAATGGGATTGTGAAAGAACTAATCCTTCAGATGTTCTAGAGATCTTTATCCCCAGTATTACATCAGCTAATCCCATGTCTTTCATGTCAAAGTTCTTCTTTAACATGCCTTTGGTATTCATGATCAAATCATGACTACTTCCCATTATGAGCATATCATCTACGTAAAGACAAACTATTATGAATGATTCAGATGTTCCTTTGATGTAGACACATTTGTCACATTCATTAATCTTGAATCCATTTGATAACATAGTTCGGTCAAACTTTTCATGCCATTGCTTGGGTGCCTATTTTAGTCCGTACAATGACTTTACAAATTTACACACCTTTTGCTCTTTACCTGGAACAACAAACCCTTCGGGTTGTTCCATGTAAATTTCTTCATCTAACTCTCCATTTAGGAAAGCAGTCTTCACATCCATTTGGTGTATCTCAAGATTATGCACTGCTGCAATAGCTATGAGAACCCGAATAGATGTGATCCTTGTGACAGGGGAGTATGTATCGAAGAAATCATATCCCTCTTTCTGTCGAAAGCCTTTGGCAACTAGCCTAGCTTTGTACTTATCGACTGATCCATCCGCCTTATACTTCCTTTTAAGGATCCATTTGCAACCTAATGGTTTGCAACCTGGAGGGAGATCAACTAATTCCCAAGTATTGTTGAGCATTATGGATTCTATTTCACTGTTAATGGCCTCTTTCCAGAATGAACTATCCGTACCGGATAAAGCCTCTTTAACAGTTGCTGGTTCGTTTTCTAACATGTAAGATAGAAAATCAGGACCAAAAGACTTTTCCACTCTTGCCCTTTTGCTACGTCTCGGTTCTTCATCTTCTATTTGAGAAGGACCGGTTGTAGATTCATGTGTTCTCTTATTAGAACCGATATCTTTCCTGTCCTTAGCCGGAAAGATGTTTTCAAAGAATACTGCATTCCTTGATTCTATAGTAGTTCCTACATGCATATCAGGAATGTTCGATTTGTGCACTATAAAACGATAGGCACTACTATTATTGGCATGTCCAATAAAAACACAGTCAATGGTCTTTGGACCAATCTTGACTTGTTTCGGCTTAGGTACTTCAACCTTGGCCAAACACCCCCACACTTTAAGGTATTTAAAACATGGCCTACGATTATGCCACAATTCATAGGGTGTTTTATCAATACCTTTCTTGGGTATTTTATTAAGAACATAATTAGAAGTGAGTATTGCTTCCCCCCACAAGTTGTCGGGTAAGCCTGAACTTATCAAAAGCGCGTTCATCATCTCCTTGAGAGTACGGTTTTTGCGTTCATCAACTCCATTAGATTGAGGGGTATATGGAGCCGTTGTTTGATGAATTATGCCGGATTCCCAACATAGTCCTTCAAACGGTGCTTCATATTCTCCACCTCTATCACTTCTAATTTTCTTAATCTTCAAGTTAAGTTGATTTTCAACTTCTTTCTTATAAGTCGCAAAAGCCACTAAGGCTTCATCCTTACTTCTTAAGAGATAGACATAACAAAATTTTGTGCAATCATCTATAAATGTAATGAAGTACTTTTTACCTCCTCGAGTTTGCACAAGTTTTAAATCACATATGTCGGTGTGAATTAACTCGAGAGGAGTTGTGTTTCTTTGTATTGCATTAAATGGCGACTTCGTCATTTTTGCCTCAACACAAACTTCGCACCTATTAGTCGAGTCGGATTTAGTCATTTGGATTAAATCTTGTCTCGCTAATTTCTTAATGGTGTCGAGGTTTACATGTCCTAATCTATCATGCCATAAATTAGAACTTTCTGACAAGTAAACATAAGAAACACAATTTTTATTCATCGCACCTTGGCGGATCACAGTCATTACATTCATCTTGAAAAGGCCCTCCTTGAGGTAACCCTTTCCAAGAAATAAACCATTCTTGGTTAGTACAAATTTGTCGGATTCAAATACTAGTCTAAAACCGGCCTTACTAAGCAAAGCGCCGGACACCAAATTTTTACGGATGTCTGGAACATGCAGCACATCCAACAAGGTTACTTCTTTTCCGGAAGTCATCTTCAATATCACGTTTCCAATGCCTTGAACATCGGAGGTCGCAGAATTTCCCATGTAGAGCTTTCTTCCGGAGATGGGAGTATAGGAGGAGAAACTCTCCTTGTTACCACAAATATGGCGGGTAGCACCGATATCTATCCACCAAGCTTTTGGATTCTCCTCCAAGTTTGCAACGTTGGCCTCAAAGATCATCGCTGCAAAGTCTAGGTCCATGTGGTCAACATTATTCGCCTCTTTCTTCGAAAGACGACAGTCCTTTGCTAAGTGGCCCGGTTTGCCACAATTATAGCAAGACCCCTTGAACTTCTTAGAGCCCTTCTTCTTCCCTTTCTTAGCATTCCCGACATTTTCGAAATGCTTTCTCTTTGTGCCACTTGTGCTAGCCTCGGCGAGATTGACCTTAGCCTCCATCTTGCCCTTAGCAACCTTGGCCTCGTTGATTCTATTGTTCTCTTCAATTTGAAGACGAACAACAATGTCTTCCAAGGACATCTCCTTGCGTTTATGCTTGAGATAGTTCTTGAAATCCTTCCACGAAGGCGGCAAATTTTCAATGATAGAGGCCACCTTGAATGGATCATTCATGATCATCCCCTCGGCATCAAGCCCATGTAGAATGATTTGGAATTCATCTACTTGAGTTGTTACCGATTTGGAATAGTGCATCGTCAAGTCCATTTAAGATGTAATTCTTACATAAAAAATTACCGTGAGCCCAAGCATCCTTGGCCATTTGTCTTTGGGGGTCGGAATTGTTGGGTTTTACGGGTCCATGCGCAGCGGAATTAAGCATTAAAAACATAAAACCCAAGAAGCCCAAGGATCCGTTCTATACAATTAATTTAAATTCCTATGAGATAGAATTATACCAACCTTGAACGCTTTCCGTTATTGAGCTATCGAACGATTTGATTATGTGATATCGAATCACAAACTTCGTTCTTCAACTTGCTTGAACTCTAGGCCTTGATCGATGAACGAGCGAAGACCCTCTTTCGGTATCCACACCTTTGAATGAATTCAAGAACGATTTCTTGATGATTGCTAGATCTAAACCTTGAAGAATATTGAGAGTATTTTGTTGTGAATTTTGCTTGAAAATTTCAGCTAGGCTATTAGGTTTGACAGACCTCTCATATTTATACTACATTAGCATGAATACGTTTCCTAATCGAATTAGGAAAACAGGCTGTCAAACGCGTCGGGTGGCTTATTATGTCGCGCGGTATACTCAGCCCATGGCTAAGTATGTCGCGTGACAAAAGTAGCCAGATACAAAAACTCTCAATCATTCTTCCTCTGGTTTAACTAATTCATTCTAGTTGTGTGTGACCCAATAGGATTATATTATGTTGGCAATGAGTTTGATCATATCGAACCTCATAAGACATAAGCGGACTCTAGCAAGCCATTATGTCTACCCAAATAATATAATGTAAGAGTTCACGTTTCCAATGGTGTACTTCCATTTCTCCCTTTGTCTCACGATGTTATATTGAATACAAGTCATGGTCCTTGTCAACTTGTCTTTGTTCAATGCTTTCTCGATTCTTGAGTATAATGATAATTCCAATCATATTGGGGTACGGCCATACACTTTCATCATTATCACTCATCGAGGGGCCCAAGCAAAACATCTCTCTTTCGAGGGACAAATTCCATCTTGACTTATCGTCCTTCCCATCATGAATCCGATCATGCCAAAGATAGCCTTTATAGATATCGTGTTAAGATATCGTTTGACTAAAATCAAACATGACTTTCATCATATGTAAGGTCACGATAATCTCAGGTCTAGGGACTAAATGAAGTAACCCTATGAGATTTACTTATGACACTTGACCATGTCATAAATCTCATGCGGGTCATGTCCAGTCACTTGTTCTCTAACAAGTACCCATAATTTCAATGTGCATCTCTATGCATATAATCATCACATGATTATCCATTGACAATTATACTAATTATTCTCTTAATAATTAGGGACGGAGATTATTATAAACAAATATACAAAACATATAATAATCAAATGATATACATCTCATATAATAATAAATAATGTCAACACATAAGTCTATCAATCATAGGCCTAGGGAATAACACTAACAGTCTCCCACTTGCACTAGGCCCAATCTACCATGTATCGAATTCCCATGGACCTAACATGACCATCATGCTTAGCTTGCGGGAGAGCCTTAGTTAATGGGTTCGCCACGTTGTCATCAGTGTCTACTCTGCATATCTTAACGTCTTCCCTTTCACATATCTCACGGATAATGTGGAAACGTCGAAGTATGTGTTTGGATCTCTGGTGTGATCTTGGTTCCTTTGCTTGTGGAATGGCACCATTGTTATCACAGTAAAGTTCAATAGGATCTCTGATGCTTGGAACGACTTCCAAATCACTAATGAACTTCTTGATCCAAACTGCTTCCTTAGCTGCATCAGATGCCGCTATGTACTCAGCTTCGGTTGTAGAATCAGCGATGGTACTTTGCTTGGAACTTTTCCAACTCACAGTGCCTCCATTAAGCGTAAACAAAAATCCAGACTGCGATCTGAAATCATCTTTGTCGGTTTGGAAGCTAGCATCTGTATAGCCTTTTACTACAAGATCTTCTTCCACTCCTCCAAAGACCAAGAATACATCCTTAGTTCTTCGTAAGTACTTAAGGATATTCTTGACTGCTATCCAATGTGGTTCGCCGGGATCCGATTGGTACCTACTCGTCATGCTTAGAGCACACGAGACATCGGGTCTAGTAAATAACATAGCATACATGATAGACCCAATTGCCGAAGCATATGGAATACCATTCATTCTCTTTCGCTCATCATTAGTCTTAGGACTTTGATTCTTGCTAAGAGATATACCATGCAACATTGGCAAGTTTCCTCTTTTAGAAATTTCCATTTGGAATCTTCTAAGGACTTTGTCAATGTAAGTACTTTGACTTAAACCAATCATCCTCTTGGATCTATCTCTATAGATCTTGATACCAAGGATATATGCGGCTTCGCCCATATCTTTCATTGAAAAATACTTTCCTAACCAAGACTTAACAGTCTGTAGTGCAGAAACGTCATTTCCAATGAGTAAGATATCGTCGACATACAACACTAAAAATAGTGCTACGCTCCCACTAATTTTCTTGTATACACAAGGTTCATCTTCGTTTTTGATAAAGCCAAACTCCTTGATTGCTTCATCAAAATGTAGATTCCAACTCCTAGAAGCTTGCTTCAATCCATAAATGGATTTCTGCAACTTACACATCTTGTTAGAATTTTCTGGACTGACAAAACCTTCAGGTTGTATCATGTATACATCCTCAAGTAACTTCCCATTAAGGAAAGCTGTTTTGACATCCATTTGCCATTTCTCATAGTCATAATATGCGGCTATGGCAAGTAAAATTCTAATAGACTTAAGCATAGCTACAGGCGAGAAGGTTTCATCATAGTCTATGCCATGAATCTGCCTATATCCCTTAGCTACTAGCCTAGCCTTATAGGTGTGCACCTTCCCATCCATGTCGGTCTTTTTCTTGAAGACCCATTTGCACCCTATGGTTTTTACACCTTCGGGTGGATCAATCAAGTTCCAAACTTGATTATCAGCCATGGATTGTAATTCGGATTTCATGGCCTCTTGCCATTTTTCCGAATCAGGAGCGGACATCGCTTCTTGATAGCAAGTGGGTTCATCGTTTTCGATTAACTCCACTTCATCACTTTCCGTAACGAGAAATCCATATCTCTCGGGTTCGGATCGTGACCTACCACTTCGGCGAAGAACTTGTGCATCTTGAACCGGTTCCACAACTGTTTGTGAACTTGGTTCAGTTTCTACCATTGGTTCAATGTTGTTTTCGGGTTCTCGAATTTCTTCGAGATCTATTTTACTCCCACTGGTTCCTTTGCGAAGAAACTCCTTTTCTAAGAAAGTACCATTTCGAGCAACAAACACTTTGTTCTCGTTTCGGTTGTAGAAATAGTATCCTTTGGTTTCCTTAGGATATCCCACGAAAACACATTTATCAGATTTAGGTGCTAGCTTGTCAGAAGTTAACTTTTTGACATATGCATCGCAACCCCAAATCTTCATGAAGGACAAACTAGGTTTTCTTCCATGCCACATCTCATATGGGGTCTTTTGAACCGATTTGGTAGGAACTCTGTTTATAGTGAAAGCAGCAGTTTCTAGTGCATGTCCCCAAAAGGATAAAGGAAGCTCAACTTGACTCATCATAGAACGAACCATGTCCAACAAAGTTCTATTCCTCCTTTCAGACACACCATTCCATTGTGGTGTTCCGGGTGGAGAGAGTTCTGAAACGATTCCACAACTCTTAAGATGACTGTCAAATTCTTGGCTCAAATATTCACCACCTCGATCGGATCGAAGTACCTTAATAGTTTTGCCAAGTTGATTTTGCACCTCATTTTGAAATATTCAAAATATCTCAAACGATTCACTTTTATGTTTCATTAGATAAACATATCCAAATCTACTATAATCATCAGTGAATGTTATGAAGTACCGAAATCCTCCCCTAGCATCGCTACTCATAGGCCCACATACATCGGTATGTATGAGTCCTAATAAGTCGCCCGCCCTTTCACCGGTTTTGGTAAATGGGTCCTTGGTCATCTTGCCAAGTAAACAAGATTCGCATGTCTCATAAGATTCATAATCATGTGAGTCCAAAAATCCATCTTTGTGGAGTTTAGAAATGCGTTTCTCGTTTATATGGCCAAGACGACAATGCCATAAGTAAGTGTGGTTTACATCATTGGGTTTAGATCTCTTGTTAATGTTATAGACATCATTATCACGATTTTCAACATCAAGAATATAAAGGCCATTGAATGAAATAGCAGTACAATAATGCATCTCACTCTTGTAAATAGAAAATTTCTTATCACATATAAGAAAATTAAAACCTTCATTATCCAAACATGAAATCGAAATAATATTCCTACTTAAAGCTGGAACGTAATAACAATTGTTCAAAACAAGTATTAGTCCACTAGGTAAAGTAACTTCATAAGTTCCTACGGCTAATGCATCAACTCTTGCTCCATTCCCCACACGTAGGTCCACTTCACCTTCCTTAAGCATCCTTCTGTTCTTTAGACCCTGCACATTTAAACAAATGTGAGTTCCACATCCGGTATCCAATACCCAAGAACTAGAAGTAGATAGGAATATATCTATAACAAAGATACCTGAAGTCGAAGCAACTCCTTTGCTCTTCTTCAGTGCTTCCTTGTATTTTGCGCAGTTTCTCCTCCAATGTCCAATCTCATTGCAATGGAAGCAGATTGCGTCCTCTTGGGACTTGGGCTTAGCCTCTTTAGGCTTGGAAGCCTCTTTGGGTTTGGCAACTTTTGCCTTAGGATTAGCAACCTTTGCCTTTCCTTTACCCTTGAAACCCTTCCCCTTGTTAACCATTAGCACTTGGTCGGTTTTCTTCTCGACAATATTGGTTTCCGCAGTGTTCAACATTTGAACTAACTCGGAAAGGTTTTTATTCATTCCACCCATGTTATAGTGCATTATGAAATGACTAAAACTTTTAGGTAATGAATTCAATATTATGTCGGTAGCCAACTCTTGGCTAATTGGAAAACCGAGCCTTTCAAGATGCTCAATGTGGCCCTTCAACTTGAGAGCATGGGGACCAACAGCTTGTCCTTCACTCATCTTGCATGAGGTCAAGACTGCAACTGTGTTGTACCTTTCTTGCCTAGCTTGAACTTGGAACATTTCTATCAGTCGATTGTTTAAGTCGACTGTCCCCAAGTGCTCAAGATCCTTCTGAAGGTTCTTGCACATGGCAGAGAGCATAAGGCAACCAACATCTGTAGAGTCACACTTGTGCTTCAGATATTGTTCCCTTACTGCCCTAGCAGCATTGGCAGCAGGTTTAGGTGGAATAGGTTTCTCGAGAACGTACAGTTTCTCCTCTTGCCTTAGAACAATTCTTAGGCTACGGATCCAATCCATATAGTTTGTACCATTCTCTTCCAACTTCTCCTTCTCAAGGAGAGATCGCAGTGACAGGTGATTATTGTTTGATGCCATTTATTCTACAAAAGGATATACATAAAATATGAACACATATAAGTAAACATATTATATGAAAAGTATAATGCATTTATATAAATGCTCCCACTAAATTATACACCTTCAAATGCAAATAAGCATAATATACATTTAATGGGCTAAGATCCAACTTTAATTCAATTTCAAGTTTGCTATGGCAAACCGCTCAAAATTAAATTAATTAGGTAGAAAACATCAATCATATCACATATATGACTCATAGATCTTTTATGAGATTCATTCAAGACATCATATGTCTAGGCATATTTTAATCTCATCTTATGCCTTGGGTCCAAAACCATTTTGATAACCCAATTAAGTTCACTCACTTTAAAACGTATAGGAACCACCATTTCCTCATCTTGCTCGCATTCGAATAGAATCAAAGCACCTTGCTATGGCAAGCCCACCCAAAACTATCCGAATGGTCTCAAGTGTTTTTAATCATGAATTGGCATAACGAACTTAAAAGTTAAATGAAGGTTCTTTAAGGTAGATTATACGCATATCAGAAAGATAGTCATAATCATGCACATGGTAAGTTCCCAGGAAGATAGGTGAGCCAAAAGGACTACTTAAGTACCAACTCTTTCTTAGACAGAACTCTCCTAGACATGCATAATTAGAAATCAGCTCTGATTAGGCAACATAATCACTACCCCTTTTATAAACAATCAGTTTCCTTTTAAATTTCGCGTAATTATGACTTGTTTCCATAAACAATCATAAAATCCAAAATTTACAATGTCTAAATCTAAACATCTTAGGAAACTAAAATATCATGTTTCGACTAAACATCTAATTAAAAATTCTTAGCATGTAAGAACAAATAAAACATGCATCGCAATAATTATTAAAATCACATTTTAATCAACTAAGCATGCATAAACAATGAATCAATCTAGCATGGCCTTATAAACTTAACTTTATAGCATCCAGATTATCATATGAACATATCAGATTGTAAACACAATCACAGAATAGCAGAAAAATTGAACAAACTAATTCTGCCAAGTTTTTGCTTATTATGTCGCGTGACAACTTCAGCCAGAGGGCTAGGTTTGTCGCGTGACATAACTAGCCAGATTACCAGATTTCCACATATGGCCTACTATGTCGCACGACATAGGTAGCCAGTTCGCAGGATTTCCAGATTCAATCAAATCAGATTACATAGCAATTAAATCATATAAAACAACCCTTTTACAGATTTAATTCAACATAATTCGAAAACGATTTTCATATTGTTTCACATAAACAATCAAAATTCTATCGCATACATAAACATGCAATAAGCATATAAACAATTTATATCTTAAATCTAGCATGTTAATTCAAACTTAATCATACGAACGGGGCTCTGATACCACTGTTGGGTTTTACGAGTCCATGCGCAGCGGAATTAAGCATTAAAAACATAAAACCCAAGAAGCCCTAGGATCCGTTCTATACAATTAATTTAAATTCCTATGAGATAGAATTATACCAACCTTGAACGCTTTCCGTTCTTGAGCTATCGAACGATTTGATTATGTGATATCGAATCACAAACTTCGTTCTTCAACTTGCTTGAACTCTAGGCCTTGATCGATGAACGAGCGAAGACCCTCTTTCGGTATCCACACCTTTGAATGAATTCAAGAACGATTTCTTGATGATTGCTAGATCTAAACCTTGAAGAATATTGAGAGTATTTTGTTGTGAATTTTGCTTGAAAATTTCGGCTAGGCTATTAGGTTTGACAGACCTCTCATATTTATACTACATTGGCATGAATACGTTTCCTAATCGAATTAGGAGAACAGGCTGTCAAACGCGTCGGGTGGCTTATTATGTTGCGCGGTATACTCAGCCCATGGCTAAGTATGTCGCGTGACAAAGGTAGCCAGATACAGAAACTCTCAATCATTCTTCCTCTGGTTTAACCAATTCATTCTAGTTGTGTGTGACCCAATAGGATTATATTATGTTGGCAATGAGTTTGATCATATCGAACCTCATAAGACATAAGCGGACTCTAGCAAGCCATTATGTCTAACCAAATAATATAACGTAAGAGTTCACGTTTCCAATGGTGTACTTCCATTTCTCCCTTTGTCTCACGATGTTATATTGAATACAAGTCATGGTCCTTGTCAACTTGTCTTTGTTCAATGCTTTCTCGATTCTTGAGTATAATGATAATTCCAATCATATTGGGGTACGGCCATACACTTTCATCATTATCACTCATCGAGGGGCCCAAGCAAAACATCTCTCTTCCGAGGGACAAATTCCATCTTGACTTATCGTCCTTCCCATCATGAATCCGATCATGCCAAAGATAGCCTTTATAGATATCGTGTTAAGATATCGTTTGACTAAAATCAAACATGACTTTCATCATATGTAAGGTCACGATAATCTCAGGTCTAGGGACTAAATGAAGTAACCTTATGAGATTTTCTTATGACACTTGACCATGTCATAAATCTCATGCGGGTCATGTCCAGTCACTTGTTCTCTAACAAGTACCCATAATTTCAATGTGCATCTCTATGCATATAATCATCACATGATTATCCATTGACAATTATACTAATTATTCTCTTAATAATTAGGGACGGAGATTATTATAAACAAATATACAAAACATATAATAATCAAATGATATACATCTCATATAATAATAAATAATGTCAACACATAAGTCTATCAATCATAGGCCTAGGCATAACACTAACAGGGATCACCATTTTCCACCGCCGGAGGATCTTCCTTTAAGAAGCGGTGCAAGCTTAGGGTGGTCAAGTAGAATAGCATTTTCTGTTGCCATCTCTTGAAATCCACACCAGTGAATTTCCCAGGTTTCTCACCATGACCGAGGTGATGTGGTGTAGGAGCGGGTGCGGGTGCAACATGGTTGAATGTAGCGTCACCTTGAGAAGGAGGCGTAACATTCCCTTGACTGGATGAGGAGACGTCTTTCTCATTTGCCATCTCTTGAAGGTCTTGAAGAAGCGTAAATAACTTCTTACGATTGTTGGAACTTGTGTATGGCTTCTTTAAGACTTAACAGAAAAAGTGACGGCAAAAGTAACGGAGATTGAAAAAACAAATGAAATCAAGTCGAGTCTTGTATTAAATACAATCTCCGTAAGAAGTTATTGCCCCGCACAGGTGCTTACGGTTTCAATGGCAATCTTCTAGTAAGATAATGCGTGGAACATATAAAACATTATGAAGATTGAAGGAGCGATTATTGACAGTTACAGAAGAATTACCAACGGGAGAAATTTTTAACTTAGAGCCATTACCAATAATAACTGCATCCGTACCTGTACCTGAGTATGGATAAGATCCGGAGAAGGACGTATTAGGAATATAATATAATATAATATCATTATATTATATTCAAGTATATATTGTTAATATAGATTAGGAAATTAAATCTTTGTATTAGATTAGGAAACTAAATCTTTGTATTAGATTAGAAACCTTTTCCTTCTAGGAATTAGAAACCTTCTCCTTCTAGGAGACTACCTCCTCATTGTAACCCTATAAATATGTATCTCTAGCATCATAATCAATTGAGTCTTTCAATTCAATTATTCTCTTCCATGTTTTGATTGACTTCGTCTAACCCTCCTTATTCTAATATGGTATCAAAGCATTAAGATCCATAGAAGGACTTCTCCGCCAAAACCCTAGCGGCAAAACCCAAAGCCGCCCCACCCCCTCACCACTATTGCTTTCGCCTCAACACTATTGCTTCCGCCCTCCACCACATCTCACGGAAACACACCCTTCAACCAAACACCTCTACTACACCAAGGCAAACCCATTACTTCCAAAACCCTCCTTAATTCTAAACTATTAGGCAAACCCATTACTGCCAAAACCCTCTCCCCACCCAAACCCTCACAGCCAAATCCACCTTCTTCAACCACCAAGCCTTGGCAAAACCCTAGCCGAGACCCACCCATCTTAGTTTCTTTTCACCACCACAACTCACGGCAACACCCTCCTCCTCCTAAACCCCCTCAACCTGCGGCAAAAACCCTCCTGCCGCCAATAACTCCCTCATCACCATTCCATTCGCCACCAAATACCACCTACCTCCCACCACCACCATCGGCTTAAAGCACCATAGCTGAAACCCTATTCTTTATACCCTCCCACTCGTTGCCACCTCACCTTATAAATCAACCTCTTCTGCCAAAAATCTTTACTTCACCACTAACTACCAAAACCCTCACCAAAACCCTCACAGCCAAATCCTTGCTTCCGCCATCACCAAAACCCTAGAAATAACCCTCCTTATTCAAATATTCTTCTTCAATTTTTCTCTTATCTCAATTTAACGTTAAGTATTATTTCTCCCCCTCATAATATCTTTTTTATCTCAATTTAACGTTGAGTATTATTTCTCCCCCTCGTAATTTTTTTATCTCAATTTAACGTTGAGTATTATTTCTCCCCTTCGTAAGCTCGAATCTTTTCTCGGCCATCATACGTAAGCCCGAACTTTTCTCGGCCATCATACGTAAGCCCGAACCTTTTTCGGCCATCATACGTAAGCCCGAACCTTTTTCGGCCATCATACGTAAGCCCGAATCTTTTCTCGGCAGTCATACATACGCCCGAACCTATCTCCACAACTCCATCGTCTCCGAAATGGTCATGCACCAACCTATCACCACCTCGGACGCGAGGAACGACACCACATCCGACACCACACATGTCCGAGAACACATCTTCAACTCATCATCAAACCCGGTTCATCTCATCACTCTCCAAGATTGGACTTATCCAAAGAACGTCCATCTTGCGGGGGCATATTAGGAATATAATATAATATCATTATATTATATTCAAGTATATATTGTTAATATAGATTAGGAAACTAAATCTTTGTATTAGATTAGGAAACTAAATCTTTGTATTAGATTAGAAACCTTTTCCTTCTAGGAATTAAAAACCTTCTCCTTCTAGGACACTACCTCCTCATTGTAACCCTATAAATATGTATCTCTAGCATCATAATCAATTGAGTCTTTCAATTCAATTATTCTCTTCCATGTTTTGATTGACTTCGTCTAACCCTCCTTATTCTAATAGGACGTAGGATCCGGAGTCATGTGATTCGTTGCACCAGAATCTAGAATATATGGGTCTGAGTAGGCCATGTATGCAGATTTTGGCTGACATTCCCGACAGTCACGAGCAGCATGTCCAACTCGAAAACAAAACTGGCATGTGATACTTGGGGATGGAAGAATACCAGGCCCATTACTTCCATTATGACCCCCACGCGCTGGTGAGAAACCCCCACGACCCCAATTCTGCCCTCGGCCAGAAGCAAAATTATGGTTCCAGTTGCCATTGTTGTTGTTCCAATTACCACGGTTACTATTGCTGCCTCTATCGCTGTGATTTCCATGATGCTTGTTCGTACCACTGCAACCCCCTCGGTTTTGCCCTCTACCACGATTCTGACCGCCACTACCGCTATAGCCAGCAAATTTGCCACAGAAGATGAAGATGCTGATGGTTTTGCAGCAATCAGCGCTGTAGTCTGAACAATTGGAGTGGAGAATTTCTGAAGCAACATCTCTTCCTTGAGCACTAGATCAGTCACGATGTCCATGGTTAGAGGATTACTAGCATGGATTGCAGCCAAGGATGTGAGAAACCCCTTGTATTCTTGACCCAAACCGCCGCAAACACGCTGGATAAGGACCGCATCGTCGACGGGATCACCGACAGCAGTGAGAGCGTCAGAAACTCGACATTTGTTTTGGAAAAAAAAATGTGACATTTAGAATGAGTCAAAGAAAGTAGCTTTTATATCTTGGGATGAATGGAATATAATGAGGAAGTAATATTTTTTTTCAAATTGTTGCATTACTGGGACATCGTTAAAAAACATTGTAGTCACAATCAGCCAATCTAAAGACGCAACTTTTAAACACCAAGATTCCACTTCGGCTTGAATGTGCCTTTTAGCATGCATTTATCATAGTTTTGTTGCTTCTCGAAGATGATAATGCTTGCTCTATTTTTTATATTTTTTCAGAAAGAGTGAGCGAAAAATTTAAAAAATATATAATAATGTTCGAGAATTTCCTCCATCAAGTTGTATTATATTATATATATGCAATATCATATTCACATATAAGTGAATATAATAATATATACAGCTGCATAAAAACTTTCTAGTGATTTCAATTTAATCAGAACCTTGAGAAGAAGTGATTTGTTCAAAGACAAAAAAATCGGGTCAAATTTCCTATTTTTTATTTATATGTACAAAAGACGGTTAAATGGTATTTCTTTTATTGATAGACATTAAGCGTTTAGTATTGAAGAATATGCAAGAAATTCGACTTGAACCGTTGAATTCTAAAAAATCAAAATTTGCGTAAAGATTGGGTTAAGCAGATGATGCAGTTAAAGAAACTGCAACACTACGAGAGAAAGGAACAAACTAGGAGTAATACTCAACTAGTAATATATTATCATAAACTGATTCATAATACATCAAATCTGCCTTGAAATTCCTTAGACTGTGCTATTTATAGGCTACTTTTAGAAGGCAAAACACAACTTATTTGGATGAGTCAAAACATGAATTAATAGAGGATTTATTGTAGGGATAAGTACTAGTAATAAACGGCTGAACTTGGACAAAGAAAACATGGGCTGAACTTGATGTTGTCCCTTCGCTCGCTCCCATACGATGCACTAAAGGTACCCATACGGACTGCATCATTCTCCCCTGATTGAGAAGAACTCGTCCTCGAGTTCTCCATTTTCGCTTCTTGAATCTTGATAATCGGGCCGTCCACCATTTCCATATCATAACCTTATCGTGTGTGGGTAGGAAACATTGAAATTTTAGTGATAAATGATGAAACATTAAAAAAGTGGACAGAATTCCTTTGTAGTGCAAACTTTTTGGAAACCCATTACGTCATCTTCCTTTTCTTCCATAATTAGATATCCATCCTCATCGTACTCATCGTAGATCGGAGGTAGTTTCCAATCTACTTCGCGTCCTTGAACAGTTAAACTCGAAGTAGAGAATATGTCTTCGAACTTCATTGAAGTACCATAGATTATTTTTTTATTTTCAACAGTAACATCAACAACTCTCTTGTTGCTGTGGCTAGTCCTCGGTCTTTCGTCCAAGTGCAACATATTATTTTGCACCGAGGAATCTCAGCAGGATCTTTGGCTCTGATACCAACTGATGCAGTTAAAGAAACTGCAACACTACGAGAGAAAGGAACAAACTAGGAGTAATACTCAACTAGTAATATATTATCATAAACTGATTCATAATACATCAAATCTGCCTTGAAACTCCTTAGACCGTGCTATTTATAGGCTACTTTTAGAAGGCAAAACACTACTTATTTGGATGAGTCAAAACATGAATTAATAGAGGATTTATTGTAGGGATAAGTACTAGTAATAAACGGCTGAACTTGGACAAAGAAAACATGGGCTGAACTTGATGATGTCCCTTCGCTCGCTCCCATACGATGCACTAAAGGTACCCATACGGACTGCATCAGCAGATAAAGGGAGCAATAATTTTCCATTTCTTCCGAAGAAGAGGAGTGTTGAAGAATTATAAACATACTAAGTTATATCATAGATTAGGTTTAAGATAATTATTGTAATTTAGACTTAAGGCCCCTTATGTTCTCCATTAATTATAAAAGGAAAACGTTGGTTATCCCCTTCATTATAATTTTTTTAAATTATTAAAAAATTTAAGGATATCGTTTCTATTTTTTCTATAAATAATGTCACGTTTTTTTTTAGTAAAATTTGTGGTTGGTTGATTGTTTTTTTTTTTGTTTAACAACAATTGCTGATTTAATATATTACACTTGAAAGTTATATAGTTATCTAGCTGTTTTTAACTCATTGATTGCTTATTTGTCTCACTATGAAAGCAAGCAATAAATAATTTGATTCGTGGTGTTCTGATTCCAATAACTTGTCACCACTTTTCTATGGACCACTTTTCTATGGACAATTCTGAGTACTAAGTAGGACATCCGAAAATGGCCAATCGTTGTCCTGGAATTTTTTTGAAGCCATTCATTTGAAACATTCTTTGCGTCCACATAAAATTTCAAAAGTTTCTTCAAGAATAATATCATGTGCGTTTATAGCGAGCTCTAGCTTAATCGGTATTTCGTGTCTCTTCAATACGAGAGATCAAAAGATCCATCAATTGCGATTTTTAGCATTTTAAAATGTACACTCTTATAATAAATTAAATCATTCATTTAATAAAAAATTCAATTAAATAAAAAGCATGTGCATTTATAAAAACTTTTTCAGAGTACTTAAAATAATAACACTGGGATAACTGGTGTATTTTGAAGTAAGCCAAAGAATGAGCCCATGTGGAGGCAATTTGGAATCTTCCCTTATAAAGAACATAAATATCTCTCAGGATACTCAAAGTCGCAAACATCTGCAATATGGCAACCCAACTCTGTCTCTCTGAAAGTCTGATTTCTCCTACAAAAATTTTCCCCTACAAATCCATAAGTGTTGCCCACAAGCCAGTCCGTTTTGCTGCCATCAAATTCCTTGTTTCCAATTCCGTTTCCCCGTCTCTTAGGCGATCGGCAGACTATAGCTACAAACCGAGCTTTTGGAACTACAACTACCTGCAATCTCTCAAGAGCAACTTCAAGGTGAGTACTTGTCGCATTGAAATCTATTTTTGACATCTTATGTATTTGACCATAAAAGAATTTTTCCCTCCGTCATTTATTATTACTAAGAAAATATTGTTGGAATACGTTGAGCTTGGTATTATGATTGATTGTTTCAGGTTGAGAAATATAAAAAACGAGCAGAGAAGTTGAAAGAAGATTTGAAGATAGTACATGAAAATTTTGCTGACACAGATAATCAGCTGGATCATTTTGAACTAGTTGATGATTTGCAAAGACTGGGATTGGTATATCATTTCGAGAAAGAAATAAAGAATTTGTTGGAATACCTATATATAAGTAGGAGTAACAAAGGAGCGAATGATGATTTATATGCTACAGCTCTTAAATTTCGACTCTTCCGCCAACATGGATATCATATCACCCAAGGTAAGTACATAATGTCATATTACAAACACTGATTTCACGAATGTCAAGAGCTTCCCAAGAATAATTTACTGACTAGCCGTACATAGATCTTAATTTTATTATTTCGACTGCAGATACTTTTAAGAGGTTTGTTGATGATAAGGGGAGCTTTAAAGAGACCCTCCGTAAAGATGTTAGGGGAATGTTGAGTTTGTTTGAAGCTTCATACTTATCATTTGTTGGAGAAAATTTAATGAACGAGGCTTGGCACTTCACAAGTGAAGCACATAAAGATTGGAATGAGAAAGTTGAAACAAATATTTTGAGGGAAGTTCAAAAAACTGTTGAGCTCCCATTGCATTGGAGGAGTCCAAGATTTGAAGTAAGGAGGTTCATTGATATTTACGAAAAAAGAGCTGGCATGAACCCTCTCTTACTTGAGCTTGCTAAGTTGGACTTCAATTTGTTGCAAGGATTACATCTACAGGAGCTCCAGAATCAAGCGAAGTAAATTCAAATACAAATTTAAGAGAAGCTCCTTAATTGTTAAAATTGATTTATGATTATTTGTGTTTTATTATTGTTCTTCATTATTATTCAAGGAAAATAATAAAAAAATTATGGTTGACTACATATAGGTGGTGGAATAATATAGGTCTGGCAGCCAAGATGGGCTTTGCAAGGGATCGAATAGTAGAATCCTTTTTGTGGAGTGTTGGAACCAATTTTGAGCCTCAGTTCGAGCTGCGTAGAACAGTTCTAACTAGAACAATTGCACTAATTGCAGTAATAGATGACATTTATGATATATATGGTACCTTGGAAGAACTTAAGTTATTCACTGATGCCGTTGAGAGGTTAGTATATAAACATCATAGCTTGATCTTTGTTGTCCTCCTCACTTTAAATAAAATATCTTGCTCGGATTTTTTGCAGATGGGATATCAATGATATTAAGAGGCTTCCAAACTATATGAAGATATGCTTTGTAGCTTTACACAACTTTGTAAACGAGTTAGTTCATGACATCCTCAAGGAGCAGAACCTTGACATATTACCTTACCTAAAGAAAGCAGTAATCTATTTTTGTTATTTCTTTGTAATATGAGATATTTTTACAACTTTTAAACTTCATGATAATATAATTGATTGTATTTATGCAGTGGTTTGAGCTGGTCAAATCCTATTTGATTGAGGCACGGTGGTACAACAGTGGATATAAACCAACATTTAATGAATACATGAGCAATGGTTGGATATCAGTAGCAGCCCCACTTGCTGTTATTCAAGCCTATGTCGGAGCAATGGAGCCAATTAATATTGAAGCACTAGAACTTCTTGCGAAGAAACCTGATATAATATACTGGACAGCATTCATTTTTCGAATTGCTGATGATTGTTGCAATTCAACGGTACAATCCGAAATATGATTATGGTTAGTTGATTAACGTATATTTTTGTACTAATAACTTGCTAATCTTGAATTTCAAAAAAAATAAAATCTTGTCAGGATGAGTTAAAGAGAGGGGACGTTCTGAAATCAATCCAATGTTACATGAATGAAGCTGGTGTTTCTGAAGAAGTTGCTCGGGAACACATGACATATTTGATGAGAAGTGCATGGGAAAAGTTGAACGAGTGCAGGCTTGAGGATTCACCATTACCGAGGTCATTTGTTGAGACGATGTTAAATCTTTTACGAACAGCTCATTGCATGTATCATGATGGGGATGTTCTTGGGGTTCAAGATGCGCGAAGTATAAACCTAGTATCAGCTTTGCTCTTTCAGCCAATTTCCTTGTAGGTCATATAATGTTTCTCTAAACTTTTCCAGCAAGGCTTGTTCGCACACAAGACCACATTGTTAAAAACATAAATAATGATCTTATTGGAGACCCATACAGATTATAATTTACCAATATGATTGAATTTCGAAATAAATAACTATTTTGTTCCTCAAATATCACTTAATTATAAGTTTGATTTTTGATTTTTATTTTTGTACTTTGTGCCTAACTATCACATTTGGTGCACCATAGTTAGTCATTTAAAAAAAAATCTTGTTGGGTATTTGAGGGTTTGTAATTGAAAAGTTATTTGGAGGAAGAAGATTTTTTATAGAACTTTGTATTTTATTTCTCAACTGGTCTTGCATATCTATCTATCTATCTATATTAAAATAATGAAAGTTGGGTTTCCGACTTTCCGGCTCAAAATAAAAAATAATGGTAGACATTTAATTTTAGTTGATGAAATGGGGGTAATATAGTCACTTCTTTTTCTTCATTTACGTTTTCAATTAAAAAAAAATGAAACTCATAATTAAACCTTTCTCCCCATCCTCTTCATTTGTGCTTATCCATCCCGATCCCCAAATCTCGGCTCCCATCACCAAGAACGACCTATGCCGCCGGTAACGGCATTGTCATCTTTACATCTACACATTAGCCTCCCAGATCTCCCCTTGATCTCCATTTGTCTCGCTGAAGTATCACGACGACAGAAAGTGTTGATGGAGGCAACAAAAGTCATGTTTGAAGGCCGAACTTGCTGGTTTTTGTGGTCGTGGATAGCGGCAATGGCAGTTTTCGACGTCGGATGGTGGTGGTTCAAGAAAATGACATTCGATTGTTTGGTAAATCTAAAAAATTGTTTTCCATAAAATATTTTGTCACGACCCTAAACCTAGACACTATTTTGGTCACGTGTTGAGCACGTGATTGTGGCGTGCGTTGCATTTCATTTTATGCTTTGCATATTATTTGTGATTATATTGTGATAGTTCATTTGTTGATAACTTAATTGACATTTTAAGCATGTTAATAAATTTACTTTAATTATTTAATGTCTAAGTGAAATAAATAGGAGTTGTGTAGTGAATTGATAATATTGGAAAATTTAAATAAAAGCTTATAAAATGTTGAGGTGCTTAAGTGTAAAAGTTAAAGCTTAAGGTAATTAGTTTTGGCAATTCAAGCCTTGGAGGACCTATTAGGTGAAAATATCTTAATGTATATCCTTAGTTTATTCCATGAAAAGCTTCATAATCAGCCAAGTATATTTCTTTCCTTCTTCCCTTGTTCATCAAAAGCTCCAAGTTAGGGTTCCTTCAAGAAATTCACCATAAATCCATTTATTTTCCATTCTTCGATCCGTCTTCATCAATTTGTTCGGGAAGCCGAGTGGAGCATTTCTATTCGATTGAAGTTTTCACTTTTTCGTATTAATTTTGAAGTAAGTTATTATGTCCCTTCCTTCAATACTTGTTCATTTGAGGTTTGAAGTTGCTATTCTTGATGTATAAATTGTTGCATGGCATTTTGGAACCTTTTCTTGGGTTTGGAATGGGTTGAATGGTTTGGGGTGTGTTGTATTGAGGTGATGGTTGGTGTTGCTGGTTTGAGGTAAAAGGATAGGAGGATATGAGAGTTTGTTTTGGCCTTGCTGATATTTTTACAGGGGATTGCTGATGTTTCAAGCTCAGTACTGAATTCTGCTGAAGGGCACGAGTCGTCCCCTTCGTTGTCAGTCGTGGAAACGAGTCGCGTAAACACTTGGACTCGTGCTGCTTTGTGTAGAACGACTCGTGCTGTCTAGCACGAGTCGTGCCCCGCCTAAACCAGTCGTGTAAACACTAGTCATGACAATTTTTATACTCGTGGTGGATTGGGGCACGAGTCGTGCTGTAGGGCACGAGTCGTGCCCTGCCCTGTTTTGTTGAATCAATTTTAAAGCCATTTATCCCTAACTACCTAAAGTATATTTGAACCAATTGAACACTCTAATCATAGTACAACATATGAACTATCAAATGATGTTTCAACTTGTCAAAAAGGGTATTAGGAAGATGATTAAATATTGTCTTGAAAATGGTTGAAGAGCACTATGGAAACTTAACCAAAGTTGATCAAAACTTGGTAAAACAACCTTAAACATTTCGTTGAGGTTGAACAATGTTGTATGTGAATATGTAGAGCTTGTTTTTGATATATTGTGTCAATGATTGGTTACGTATTCATAGTGTGTTTGTTCAATAGTGTATTGAAATGTAAGTTGCACTATTGTGATGGTTTGAACATGAGTAATATTACCATGTTGATTGATTGATATCCCAAGTGTGGATTTATTTTCAAGTACCTATTTATGTGCTTGAATGTTTGTATCAGTTGATGTTTAGGGGTTTAATGGAATTCAATCAATTATGGAAAATGTTCTATGAGTTGATGGAATTACATTATACCTATGACTGTCCCCTTCTGTGGCCACAGTTGGGGTGATAGCTTCTGTACTTAGCCAAAAGCATTTACCGATAGCGAGTAATCTTATATGGTTCTCTGAAAAATGAGTCTTATAAGATGTGAATATGCCTAAGCAGTTCACAAAAGAGAGGAGTTATTACTCCCACATTCTACGACATATTGTTCAGACGGGAAAGGTAAACTGAGGTAACATAATGTGTTTACCGCTTTAACAATGTGTTGTGTGTAACCATGTTATGTGTTGCACCTTGTATGGCATCTTGTTGCATCATAATAGCTTGCTGAGATTTATTCTCACCCCTTCTCCCTTTACTGTTTTAGATCGAGCTGAGATAGGTGGCCCAAACCAGTGAGGCCGGGGAAGATGTTTGGACTACTTTCTTTTTGGATTTGTCAGGGTATGTATATGGTTAGGTGGTGGTTGGGAGTATCATTTGAGTACTACTCTTTTGGGGAAAAACTTGTGTATAGCTTTGATTTTGTAAAACTTTATGTTTGTGTTTATGTTGTAACTAAAACATGTTGTGATTTTCTTAAATTTGTTTTATAAACTTGCCTCCAAGTGGAGATGTATATAGTTGGGTTTATGTTGGCTTGTGAAAGTTGAGTTGGTATATTTTCAAGGAAACAAATGTTTTTAAATTTAGGTGACTTTTAAAAGCTAGGGGACCCTCCCGCTCGGGGCACGAGCTAAGGTTCCGGGTCGGGGTCCCCACAGTTGATATCAGAGCTCGGTTTAGAAGTCAAGGGTAGATGTCTAGATTAAGGGGGAGTGTGTGATAACTGACGACGAGTGTTTGATGCAGGGTGTTTGTACAATGGCGGGAAATTATGATGATCAAAACAGACCTCCAGAACATGAGGGTAATGTTGGGGCAGGTGGAAATCAGAATGAGGAAATTATGAACCTGTTCAGAGTCTTCTTACAGAATATGGCAACCCGGGGACCAGCTCCGAATCAACCCAAGGGACGTCAAGGACTAGGGTTAGAAAAGTTTGCGAAGATGACTCCACCGAATTTTAATGGAGATCCAGATTCGTTAAAAGAAGAAAGATGGCTCGAGGCAATGAACAAAATCTTCGCAGCTATGGAAAGTCCCTATGATGAAAAGGTTAGATGTGCAGTTTTTAAACTTGAAGGTCCAGCGAAGCATTGGTGGCAAATTTTGAAGGAAAGTTGGGAGCGGGATCATACTCCTCAGACTTGGGATAATTTCACTTGGAAGTTCAAGGAACATTTTATTCCAATGGTTACCCATGACAAGAAGGAGGTGGAGTTCTTACGTCTAGGGCAGGGAACCATGACGGTGGCTCAGTATTTAGCCAAGTTTACGGAATTGGCTCATTATTGCACTCACTTTGTACCGGATGAGGAAAGAAGAGTTTATCGTTTCGTGAAAGGGTTGAGACTCGAATTCAGGAAGCAATTGTTGACACACAACTTCACAGACTATCAGGCAGCCGTGAATAGGGCGTACATGATTGAGAATGACATTGAGGAGCATCGTGGCAGACCCGAAAGTGGTGGTGGAAGCAAACAAAAGTATTAAGGTCAAGGCTCCGGACAAAACCGAGGAAAACCAAGGTTTTCAACTCTAGGGAGTGTTTAAGGGGAACATGTTGCAGCTCCTACGACACGTCCAATATCAAGTCAGTTTGGGATTGTTTGAAATTTTTGCAAGAAGATGGGGCATACCGAAGATATATGTTGGAGTAAGCAGGGTAAGTGTATTGAATGTGGAGCATTGGGACATTTTAGGAGGAATTTTCCAAGGTTGCAAAGGGGACAAGCGTTAGGCAGTGGTCAACAAAGAAGTGGTGTGAAGAGAGATATTGAAGGAAAACCAAAGGAGAAAGTTCAAGGTCGAGTTTTTGCCTTGGGTCGTGGAGAGTTAGATTCTACGGCAGTCATTAGAGGTATATTACCTGTCTAAGGAGTTAAGGCTCGTATTCTTATAGATCCTGGTTCATCTCATTCATTTGTGGCATCGCATTTTGCTTTTAATTTACATAAATTGCCTAAGATTTTGCCTTATGTGTTGGAGGTTTCTACTCCTATGGGAGAGTGCCTTGAATCTTCTCTGGTTTACCATGGTTTTGATGTGGTTATATGTGGGCACGTATTGCCTGTTGATTTGGTAGAGTTACCAATTCGTGATTTTTATGTTTTACTTAGCATGTATTGGTTGAGTAGTTGTCATGCATTGGTAGATTGTCCTAAGAAGCGAGTCTCATTTTCTATGCCTGATTTGCCTATGTTTGTGTTTGATGCGGATAAGTTCTTATTTGGTATTCATGTCATATCTCCATTAAAGGCCCGACAGTTGTTATCTAAAGGGTGTGAAGGTTACTTGGCTTATATTCTAGACTCGAGTAAGAAGTCACCTGAAATATCTCATCTACCGGTTGTGAGTGAGTTTGTAGATGTGTTTTCATCAGAGTATTCCATGCCGCCAGATAGGGAAGTGGAATTCTGTATTAACTTAATGCCAGTTATAACACCAATATAAAAATCACCTTATAGAAGGGCACCGACTGAGTTGAAGGAGTTGAAAATTCAGTTGTAAGAGTTGTTGGATAGAGGCTTTATCCATCCGAGTGTTTCACCGTGGGGAGCACCGGTATTGTTTGTAAGAAAGAAAGATGGCACATTGAGATTGTGTATTGATTATTGATTATTGAATCAAGCTACTATCAAGAACAAGTATCCTCTTCCGCACATTGATGATTTGTTTGATCAACTCCAAGGTTCAGTGATATACTCCAGGCTTGACTTGCGTAGTGGGTACCATCAGTTGAAGATCAGCCCGGATGATATCTCCAAGACAGCTTTCAGGACAAGGTATGGCCATTACGAGTTTATTGTTATGCCTTTTGGGTTGACAAATGCACCGACGGTGTTTATGGATATGATGAATAGAATTTTTAAACCTTACCTTGATAGCTTTTTTGTAGTCTTTATTGATGACATCCTAGTTTATTCAAAGTCCCGAGAAGATCATGAGAAACATTTGTGAATTGTGTTATTTGTTCTTCGTGAGAAGAAATTGTTTGCGAAGTTTAGCAAGTGTGAATTTTTGCTCGAGAAGATTTCATTTTCGGGTCATGTGGTTTCATGTTCGGGTATTGCCGTGGATCCTTAGAAGATTGAGGCCGTGGTCAACTGGAAACAACCTTCGACAGTGACCGAAGTCCGTAGTTTTCTAGGGTTAGTGGGTTACTACCGAATATTTATTGAAGGGTTTTCGAAGATTGCAACTCCGTTGACTAGGTTGACTTAGAAGGATGTATCATTTGTGATGGATGCTAAGTGTGAAGCCAGTTTTGCAGAGTTGAAGAAGAGATTGACTACAGCTCCGATCCTTACCCTACCTGATGGATGTGAGAACATCGTGATCTTCAGTGACACGTTAAAGGAAGGTTTGGGTTGTGTTCTTATGCAGAATGGGAGAGTGATAGCTTATGCTTCGAGGAAGTTAACACCGGCGGAGCAGAATTATCCTACTCACGACATGGAGTTGGCTATGATTATTTTTGCGTTGCATAAGTAGAAACATTATCTATATCGAGCTAAATTTGAGATTTTTACCGATCACAAGAGTTTAAAGTACTTGTTTACACAGAAGGAATTGAACAACGAGCGAGGCGATGGTTGGAATTATTGAAAGATTATGATTGTGTCATTTCCTACCATCCGGGCAAGGCTAATGTGGTTGCAGATGCGATTATCCGAAAGGCTTATTTGTCAACATTGATGTCCCGCGAGTCGCAATGTGAGATGTTATTTGCGAATGTTAGAGCTATACATACCTTGTATGGAGACATTAAGGAAGCTCAACAAAATGATTCAGAATTGAAGAAGATTATCGGATAGTTTCAAGATGGAAGAGCCGGGAAATTTGTATTGAATAAGGATGGGATTTTAACTTTCAAAGGCAGAATTTTTGTATCGTCTTCACAAGAGATCAAAAGACAAGTATTCAAGGAAGGCCATGAATCTAGATTTGCGATTCACCCGGGAAGCACGAAGATGTATCAAGACTTGAAGAAGGGTTATTTGTGGAATGGAATGAAGAGGGAAATTGCGGAGTTTGTTTCAAAGTGTTTAACTTGCCAATAGATCAAAGCCGAGCATCAAAGACTTGCAGGGTTACTTCAACCATTGGATATTCCAGAATGGAAGTGGGAAGGCATTGCAATGGATTTCGTGACTGGGTTACCTTTGACATCGAAGAAGATGGATGCCATTTGGGTAATAGTGGATAGATTGACCAAGTCGGCTCATTTTCTACCTGTATCAACGAAGTAGTTGATGGAGAAGTTATCACAATTGTATATGCGAGAGATTGTTCGACTTCATGGAGTACCAGTCAACATTGTATCAGATCGGGATCCAAGATTTACATCACGATTTTGGAAAGCTTTGCAAGAGGCTTTGGGTTCCAAGTTGAGTTTCAGTACGGCGTTTCATCCTCAAATAGATGGGCAGACGGAGAGGACTATCCAGATTCTTGAGGACATGTTATGTGCGTGTGTGATGGATTTCCATTTATCTTGGGAAGATCATTTGCCTTTGGTTGATTTGCGTATAATAACAGTTATCAGTCCAACATTGAAATGGCACCATATGAAGCATTGTATGGGAGAAAGTGTCGATTTCCAATTTGTTGAGACGAGGTTGGTGAAGCAAGACTTTGGGGTCTAGAGTTGGTTCGGGATTCGACTGAAAAGATTAAAGTGATTCGAGACAGATTGAAGACCGCTCAAAGTCGACAGAAAAGCTACGCCGACAACAGAAGAAGGGATTTATCGTTTCAAGTTGGGGATCTCGTGTTTCTAAAAATTTCTCCAAGGACAGGAATTAAGAGATTTGTCAACAAAGGTAAATTTGTGCCAAGGTTCGTTGGTCCCTTTGAGGTTTTGGAGAAGGTTGGCGATTTGGCTTATCGACTAGCTTTACCCCAATCTTTTTCTTCTCTTCATGATGTGTTCCATGTATCTATGTTGAGGAAGTATTGCTATGATCCTTCGCATGTATTGAGTACTCCACCCGAGGATATTCAGGCTGATATGACATATGTGGAAGAACCATTGAGAGTTATGGAATCACAAGTCTGGGATCTAAGAACCAAGAGTATTCTGGTTGTGAAAATCTTGTGGAAAAATCATACCATTGAGGAAGCCACTTGGGAGTTGGAGTCCGAGATGCGTGAGAAGTATCTATGGTTGTTTGAGAATTCCGGTAAGTAAGTTTAAAATTTGGGGCAAATTTTCTTTAAGGGGGAGTGAGTGTCATGACCCTAAACCTAGGCACTATTTTGGTCACATGTTGAGCACGTGATTGTGGTGTGCATTGCATTTCATTTTATGCTTTGCATTTTATTTGTGATTATATTATGATAGTTCATTTGTTAATAACTTAATTGACATTTTAAGCATGTTAATAAATTTACTTTGATTATTTAATGTCTAAATGAAATAAATAGAAATTGTGCAGTGAATTGGTAATATTGGAAAATTTAAATAAAAGCTTATAAAATGTTGAGGTGCTTAAGTGTAAAAGTTAAAGCTTAAGGTAGTTAGTTGTGGCAATTCAAGCCTTGGAGGAGCTTAGGTGAAAATATCTTAATGTATATCCTTAGTTTATTCCATGGAAAGCTTCATAATCAGCCAAGTATATTTCTTTCCTTCTTCCCTTGTCCTTCAAAAGCTCCAAGTTAGGGTTCCTTCAAGAAATTCACCACAAATCCATTTATTTTCCGTTCTTCGATCCGTCTTCATCTTAATGTTCGGGAAGCCGAGTGGAGCATTTCTATCCAATTGAAGTTTTCACTTTTTCGTATTAATTCTGAAGTAAGTTATTATGTCCCTTCCTTCAATACTTGTTCATTTGAGGTTTGAAGTTGCTATTGTTGATGCATAAATTGTTGCATGGCATTTTGGAACCTTATCTTGGGTTTGGAATGGGTTGAATGGTTTGGGGTGTGTTGTATTGAGGTGATGGCTAGTGTTGCTGGTTTGAGGTAAAAGGATAGGAGGATATGAGAGTTTGTTTTGGGCTTGCTGATGTTTTTCTAAGGGATTGCTAATGTTTCAAGCTCAGTACTGAATTCTACTGAAGGGCACGAGTTGTGCCCTATGTCACGAGTCGTCCCCTTCGTCGTCAGTCGTGGAAACGAGTCATGTAAACACTTGGACTCGTGCCGCTTTGTGTAGCACGAGTCGTGCCCTGCCTAAACTAGTCGTGACACTAGTCATGACAATTTTTGTACTCGTGCTGGATTGGGACACGAGTCGTGCTGTAGGGCACGAGTCGTGCCCTGCCTTGCTTTGTTGAATCAATTTTAAAGCCATTTATCCCTAACTACCTAAAGTATATATGAACCAATTGAATACTCTAATCATAGTACAACATATGAACTATCAAATGATGTTTCAACTTGTCAAAAAGGGTATTAGGAAGATGATTAAATATTGTTTTGAAAATGGTTGAAGAGCACTATGGAAACTTAACCAAAGTTGATCAAAACTTGGTAAAACAACCATAAACATTTTGTTGAGGTTGAGCAATGTTGTATGTGAATATGTAGAGCTTGTTTGTGATATATTGTGTCAATGATTGGTTAGATATTCGTAGCGTGTTTGTTCAATAGTGTATTGAAATGTAAGTTGCACTATTAGGATTGTTTGAACATGAGTAATATTACCAGTTATGGAAAATGTTCTATGAGTTGATCGAATTACATTATGCCTGTAACTGTCCCCTTCTGTGGCCACAGTTGGGGTGATATCTTCTGTACTTAGCCAAAAGCATTTACAGATAGCGAGTAATCTTATATGGTTCTCTGAAAAATGAGTCTTATAAGATGTGAATATGACTAAGTAGTTCACAAAAGAGAGGAGTTATTACTCCCACATTGTACGACATATTGTTTAGACGGGAAAGGTAAACTAAGGTAACGTAATGTGTTTACCGCTTTAATAATGTGTTGTGTGTAACCATGTTATGTGTTGCACCTTGTATGACATCTTGTTGCATCATAATAGCTTGCTGAGATTTATTCTCACCCCTTCTCCCTTTACTGTTTTAGATCGAGCTGAGATAGGTGGCCCGAACCAGTGAGGCCGGGGAAGATGTTTGTACTACTTTCTTTTGGGATTTGTCAGGGTATGTATATGGTTAGGTGGTGGTTGGGAGTATCATTTGAGTACTACTATTTTGGGGAAAAACTTGTGTATAGCTTTGTTTTTGTAAAAATTTATGTTTGTGTTTATGTTGTAACTAAAACAGGTTGTGATTTTCGTAAAGTTTGTTTTATAAACTTGCCTCCAAGTGGAGATGTATATAGTTGGGTTTATGTTGGCTTGTGAAAGTTGAGTTGGTATATTTTCAAGGAAACAAATGTTTTTAAATTTAGGTGACTTTTAAAAGCTAGGGGACCCTCCCGTTCGGGGCACGAACTAAGGTTCCGGGTCGATTACCCACACATTTTCATTTGTTTGATAAATCTAAAATATACATTTTCTAGTGAAAATACAAAATGGGGTAGGTAAGATAGGTTGATTGGGGATAGGGGCAGGAAAGGTAGTGGGTATAGGGTGAGGTAGGGGTGAGCATTAGGATAGGATAGAGTAGCATAAATGGTGTGGGTGGATAGGATGAAGGTAGGGAGGTTGGGGTGGGTTGGTGAGTGATTGAGGGGTGGATAGGAAAGGGGGTGGGGGAAAGGGGAATGGGGTGGGTTATCTAGGGCCGAGAGGGGAATTGTTAAAAAATAATTTGAATATAAGTAATTTTATTGATAGGGGGTGGGAGGATGGGTGGGTGGGGGTGGTTTGGGGTGATGGGTGGGTGGTGGTGATGGGCGGAAGGAGAGTTGTTAAAAAATATGAGTAAAAAATTGATGGGGGGTGTTTGGAGGGGCATTCAGAGGAGTTGTTAAAAAATAATTTAATATAAGTAAAAAAAATTATGGGGAGGGTGGGTGAGGTTTGGGGAGGTTACGGTGGTGGGTGGTTTGGGGTGGAGGGGCGGCATGGGGAGTTGCCAAAAAAATAATTTTAATAGGAGTACATTTTTTTAGGGGGGGGTGTTTGATGTGTGGAGGAGAGTTGTTAAAAAATATTTTAATATAAGCAATTTTTTTTTTGACCGGGGGGTGGGGTTGTGGGTGGGAGTTTGAGGTTGGGAAGGGTGGCAAGAGAGTTGTTAAAAAATAATTTTACATGAGCAATATTTTTTATAGGGGGTGGGTGGGCGGGGTGGGGGATTGTAGGGGCGACATGAGAGTTGTTGAAAAATATTTTTAATATGAGCAATTTTTTTTTGACCGGGGGGGGGGGGTGTGATTGTGTTAACAAGCAATTTTCGTAAAATGTTTTGATGGGAGAAATTCGAAAGTCATTTTCCTTAGGAAACAATCTTATTTTTCATTGACTCGAAAATTAATTAGTTAACTTTATTTTTTGATGGTTATCAAACGCCAAAAAATGGAGAATTTTTTTTTCGAAAAACATTTTCCCCAAACAAGCGGTAATATCACTAGTACAAAATAAAGCTTAGAAAGCGTTTTTTTTAGAGCTTAGATAGCGCATAAAAGCGCTATCTAAGCTACCGCAATGCAAGTTAGCATATCACTTATTTTGCGCTACATAAGCTCACGAACTACAATAGCGCATAAAAAAGCGCTATCTAAGCACTTTTTTTATTTTTCTAGAAATCAACTTCAATAGCGTTTTTTATATGCTATCTAAGCACTTTTTTTATTTTTCTACAAATTAACTAACATAGCATTTTTTATATGCTATCTAAGGGCTAATTTTTTTTCCTGTTGCACCTATTTTAAATTATATAAAAATAAAAATTAATAGAAACTAACAATCATTTCATTCAACAATAATAATTAACCTTTCATTTATTACACAACAATAATTCTTACAATCGTCCAAAAGAGTAATAAACTAACAAGAGTTAAAGTTATTTGTTCTCTCGATCATCAATAATATCGTTCATATTACAATCAACACTAGTTAGAGCAAAAAAATTTTGTAGCACCTATTTTCTACTACTTTCCTGCCATCTTCTCCTTAAAAAATCGATTATACAAGTATCCTACCCAATTAACACTTGATTCGGTTTGTATGGACAAACTGTACCAAAAAATTACAAGACATTTATTAGAAACAACATTATTGAAAAAAAAAAAAAAGCCAAAATACATTTTGGTGCCCAAAACTATCACTAGATGCATAATAATCAACAACATACGAAGTCCTCAAAGCTAGTTATGACTATATCGAGTGGTATGACAATCATGAGATAAATTACTGAAGTCCACTCTACCATGTGGTATTCTTGCCATCCAAAAGAAAATAGAGATCCACAGTCCACTCTACCATATAGTGGAGACCCACTATAAAGCAAACTCAAATCCATGTGTTCCCTCGCACACAAATATGAAGTAGAAATTATTTGAGGGTTTTTATGTGCTAATATTACTAAAAGTGCTAATGTTTAACTCTGACTGTAGGAGCAACCAAAATGAGAGACGCAACCAAAATGACTATAGGAGCAACCAAAATGAGAGACGCTCAACAGCACCACATCTAATCTACTTAAGATATACGCAATCCTTTACATTAAATCAGTAATTAATGACTATAGGAGCAACGAAAATGAGAGACGCAACAATCTATAGTAGACGGCTTGAGGACTGTACAACAGAAAAGTCTTGACCCAAAAAAGTGGATCATCCTGAACTGAAAATACTTCATCAATATACAAATACAAACAATGTTTCTAAATATATCCACCAACATTACTAGTGTGTGGTCTGTCCTGGTCCTAAACCACGAAAACCCCTCTAGTTTACAGCAGAAGATTATGCACCTCAAGGCCTCGAGAAACAAGATAAGTGGACCTAATTTTGTCTAAGAGATATTAAAGTGTGTTATTTTTATGTTTTAATTGAAAAGATCTATGTACATTTTTTAACCATTTCATAGGCAAATTGTAAATGGAACAAAGAATTGAAACCAAACCGAATACGGGGACGGGGAGTACAAATGAAAGGAAACCAAATTCGGGAACGGGGAGTACCAATTAAAGGAAACCAAATTCGGGGACGGGGAATAGAAATGAAACGAAACCAAATCCGGGGACATGGAGTACCAATGAAAGGAAATCAAATCCTGGGACTGGGAGTACGTACCAATGAAAGGAAACCAAATCCTTAGACAGGGAGTACAAATGAAAGGACACCAATTTCGAGGACAGACGGAGCACAAATGAGAGATTTACTTACAGAAACAGGGATACTTGTTTCACCGGTGAGCAATATACTCTCAATGAAGCATCCAACATAGTGGCCTCAATGAATTTCATCAGGTTGCTTCGAGCACTATTAATAACAATTGATGTTTGTATTAAAAATTTCTAAATTATGAATTCATTTCTACTCTATTGACAAGTTTGTAATAGTTAATTACCTGAATGTTATTCCATTTGAAACTATTGAAGTCGGCCTTCTTGGTATTCCCTGGACGACAGGTCCGAAATGCTCTCATACCACTATTAAAATATGAAATAAACATATCAAACATATTTAAATGTATAATTCTAGTTTTCATTAAAATAAAGTTTAAAAGAGAACACATTAGAGTTCAACAAGCTATTTCAAGTTCTGATTTATTGAAATTCTTCCACTACTAGAAACTAGCCAATTACCGACGAAATTTTACCGACGGACGCGATCCGTCGGTAATACAGACGGAAATTTAACGATTACCGACGGAAATATCCGACGGAAATATCCGTCGGTAAGTGAGGTATAAATTAAACCCAGTGGCTGTCCCTCACTCCTAAACCTAATCGGTTTCTCTCTCTCTCTCTCTCTCTCTCCTCCTCACTCCTATACCTAATCGGTTTCTCTCTCTCTCTCTCGCTCCTCCTCCTGTGAAACCCTTCTCCACACACAATATCCTTTCAATTTCGTTCTCCTCAACTCGCCTGTGAAATTAATTGCAGTCTCAACTCTCTCAAATCAAGTAAATTAGGGTTTATTTCCCTTGGGGGAGAGAGAGAAGAGGCAGCGAACAAGAACGACCAAGAAATCCTTCGTGATTTACACAGCGAAAATCCTCCAATCTTCCCTCGATTTCCTGGTCATTCGAAGAAAGGACGGATTTCTCCAATTTGACGCGAAATTGCGCTTTGATTATATAATTTCGATCAGGTTGGTTCTTCTTTCTTACTAGTACGGTGAGAAATTTGATTGTAGTTGTGTATAATTTCTGTTCAAATTCGTGTATTCACTCATTCCTCTACGTTTGATTCGCATATCTGCTGATGCTTCATCTCTCACCTTCTTCTCCCAAGCTCCTCCGTTATCGAAACCCTAATTTCGCTTCAATTTCCGAGAATCTGTTGTTTTCCAGGTCAGACATTCTTTCCAGTTGCTAGTTCATTCAAAATACCCTGATGTTGTTAAGTTCCTCAGATCTTTCCATTTTACGTTTGATATAGTTTGAAGACTTTGCAAACCAAAATCCTATCTCTCTTAATAATACTTCTTGAAGCATTTGCAATTATGTTGATTTTATTTGCATCTACTATATGGATCCAGCTGAAGATGGAATTCCATCGTCAGCTGGATCCATATAACTGTGGGCACCCGACCCGGAACCTAACACGTGTCCCGAGCCTTAGGGCCCAAACTACAAAATTACCACCTGAACTTTTTCAAAATGTTTATACTTGACTTGAAAAGAACTAACTCTAAACTTAACATTTAAACTCTAACTTGGGGACATCTCCACTTGGAGGAAAAGGGGTTAATATTTAACAAACTTCAAACCACTTAATTACAAACCTTTACAAAAGTTCCATCTACAACTATTTTAAAACAACTACTTACTTGGTTTCCATATTTACAAAAGTTTAAGTCATATCTTACAGATTTACATAACTTGTTTCATTAACAACTCCAAACAAGGAGTATCAACCAAAATACAAACCATCTAACTCCCAACATACCCGACAACCAAAATACTAGCACAAACTCTGCCCCGAACTCACTGGCCTGGTCCGCCTGTCTCAGTTCGATCTAAAACAATAAAGGGAGAAGGGTGAGAATAAATCTCAATAAGCTATTATGCATGCATCAATATGCCAAGTAAATGCAATACATATAAGGTGCATATAATCACGTTGGAAAAGCCGTAAACACATTCTGTTACCTTTGTTTACCTTTTTCCGTCTGACCAATAAGTCGTATCATATTGGAGGATACCTTTACATCACAACCAATAACAAATAACGGAGAGAGCTATTATAATAACTCCTCTCTTGTGAACTGCTTAAGCATATTCACATCTCATAAGACCCATTTTTCAGGGAACCATATGAGATAGTAGTAACTCTGTAAGGCTTTTGGCTCAATACAGATGCTATAACCCCAATCTGTGGCCACAGAAGGGGACAGTCACAGGTATAACGTAATCCGATCACATTAGGTCATACTTTCCATAATTGATCGTATTCCGTTATACCCCTAAACATCAGCTGATTAACAACAATTCAAGCACATATAAGTTACTTGAAAGAAAATCCACCAAATGGATGAAAATATATCAACATGGTAAACCAATACTCATGTTCAATCCATACTAGAGTGCAACATTTATTTCATGCACTATGTACAATAATGCCAATGCATATGAACTCAAATGAAATAGGAAAGTATCATAAACTATTCCTACATAGCAACTATGCAATTATATATGACCTCTATAAAGGTCCTAGTTCCATTTACCAAGTTGGAATTACTTTGGCTAAGGAATAAATCAATGTGACGAAGCAAGTTCATGACAATATCTCAAGTACTTCCCCTAATTCGTTTTGATCAACTAAGGTATCATTGTGTAGCTAAAAGTTTCTACTTTAATCTAAGTTAAAGAGTGTTCAAGTTGGTTCTTGTTTGAGTAGGTTTCCAAGTCTTTAAAGTTGCTGCAGAATTTTCAGTGCAGGGCACGACTCGTGCCCTATGGCACGACTCGTGCCTTTTTCCCTCCATCTACTCAGAACGACTTGGACCATGATCCATGACTCGTGATCACGAATGGCCAAAGGGCACGACTCGTGCCACGGCTGAAATCAGGTACCAGAATGCAGAACACCAGCAGTAACCCAAACAACCAATTTGTAATCGCTTACTATGTTTTCCAGGAGTCCAAAACAGGTCTATAAGGTACCAAAATCAGTACCAAACATTTCTAACTCATCTCCCAAACCATTCTAACATTATCCCCATCAATTTCGAACCAATTTACACTCAATTATCCATGCAATTACTTTTATAAAAACAATAACACCACTTAAACCCTTCACCATTACTCATTCAATACAAACCCCTCATTTCCACCCAAAATCAGTTCCAACCTTTACAAGAACACTTTTTAAAATCAATTCTCATGGTTTTAACAACACAAAATCATTTCCTTGAACCAATTATCAAATAATATCATCATATGAACAATTATTTGAAAGAAGACATAATAACTTATTTGAATGATGAAAAATGAAATATTTATTTGAGTAGCTCAAATTGATCCCCTCTCCACCAGGAACCCAAATCCGCAATTTGTTTTGAAAACAGAATGGTATTGAAGGCTAGAGAATTATTTGTAAGAGGAGGTTAGGGTTTGAGGGTTTTCTCCCATGGAAATTGATTTTTAGAGAAGGTGATGACACTGAGAAATTGAAATAATGAAAAGGCTTTCACTTATTTTGTAATTCCATGGATAAGTTTTAAATAATTACACTAAGGCTCCTCCTTGACTTAACAAGTATAATTAAACTCTAACTATCCCCATTTACCACTAAGCACTTTAACACAACTAAACATTTTAATAAAATTCTCTTTATTATTAATTCATAAGAAGCTTTCATTATTATTTCCTTTAGACCCTAAAACATTCTTTTTAATTCATTGTCATCCCAATTTCACATAAGTTAGTTAATGCCAAATCTAACTTACGAAATCCAAACAAACCTATGAATAATCACATAAAGTCAATAAAAATCATAAAATGCACAAAATGAAATATTTCCACCCGAACCCCACGTGCTCAACGAGTAATTAAATAGTGCCTAATGTCGGGGTCGTCACAGTAGATGCTCACTGTCTTGGTATTGATAGCAACCAATACCCAATGTTTCCTATATAATATTTGAAAGAGTTCAAATAATTAACTTTATATTTACTAAGCATAAAATTGCATAAACATAGAACACATGTTTAGCTTGTGTTGCCATAACAAACGAATCATCTTTATATCCAACCCTATTCAAATCAACCCGTATGAAACCATTATTTTTAACCTGCGCCCCACTAGGAATATCGACCTAGCTACAATTAAATACAGGGACTCGAAATGTAACGTAATCTACCTCCCAAATTTTCACAATTTGCCCAAAGAATGTGGTGGCCGACTTTTCATCTTCGTTAACCAGAACTGAAAGTGCGCTATTTGCATTGTGCTATTCTCATCGTGATCTCGAGTGTAAAATGTGTATCCATTTATAAGGTAATATTTATAAGAAAACACATGTCTATTAGGTCCCCTAGATAACCACTTCACTCTTTCAGAGATTGACTCATTCTCCAATAGCTTTTCTGAAATATGATTACGAAACCAATAAATGAATGTATAGTTGTGCTCCACTTCCACCCAATTCAAATCTCTATCTGGATGCTCATGTGAGATATTTTGCTTGTGCAACTTGACAAATGGTAACACATCGATACTAATGTGTAAAATATATAAATGTACCCTACATCGTTGTTCAAGGGTAATCTCAACTTGTTGACCTCCTCTGAAACCTTCACCATCAATCCTACTAGTGTGACATGTAGTTGGAAGTCCAATTGATTTGACATTTAGGATGTACTTAGACCAATATTCTAATGCTTCTTCCACTATTTAACGTTCTACGATGCAACCCTCCGGACGATACCTACTCATGATATACCCTTTCAACACTTTCATATACCGCTCCATACCATACATCCATCTCATACGACCAGGTCCACACATCTTTGTCTCGTAAACCAGATGAACAGTCAAATGAACCATGATATCAAAGAAAGAAGGCGGGAAATACACTCAAGCTCACAAAGTGTCTCCACAATATGTTTTGGAAATTAGATAACCTTCTAGGATCAATGACCTTACTGCTCATTGCCTTGAAAAACCAACATAACTTTGTAATAGTGGTACGCACATTTTCGGGCAAAATGGAGCTAATCTCAATTGGGAGTAGAGTCTCTATGATGACATGGTAATCATGAGACTTTAAAGATGTCAAATTCAACCCATTTTCAGATACCAGACTCCGAATGTTAGATGAGTACCCCTCTGGGACCTTAACTGACTGAAGTGTTTCAAGTAAGACCTTTTTCTCATTCTTAGACAATGTGTGAGCGGCAGGTGGTAAATATGGTGATTTCCCTTCCTCTATCACAGGCGTTAATTCTCCTCTAATTCCATGGTCAACCATGTCCATTCTTGCATTGTACCCATCTTTAGACTTCTCTTTGTCAGCTAGCAAAGTATTTAAAATACTAGCACAAACTCTTTTCTCATTATGCATGAGATCAATAAAGTGTCTCACATACAAGCCTTTCCGATAGCTTAATTGGAAAAAAATGATTTCTTCTTCCAACCTTTAGTAGGAACGGTATTCAAAAATTTCTTACCAAACTGTGTCGCGATGTTTTCCACCTTTTCTAACACATCCTCACCTGACAATATATCAGATGCTTTTCGCTCTCCAACTTCACCATTGAATGCCTCTGACATTTTCTTGTACCGATGATTTGGTTCTAACCACCTCCTATGTCCCATGTAAATGGATTTCTTACAATTTTTTAAACGAAGATGATCAGTGTCCTCAATACACCAAGGACATGCACGATGCCCTTTCACACTATAACCTGAAAGATTCCCAAAAGCTGGAAAATCATTGATTGTTCCAAATAACATGGCTTTTAACATGAAATTATCCTTTCAGAACCCATCATACTCATCAATACCTTGTTCCCACAATAACTTCAAGTCTTCGATAAGAGGAGCCAAGTAGACGTCAATGTCATTACCGGTTTGTTTGGGACCTGGTATCAAAGTAGACAGCATCATGCACCGGCGCTTCATACACAACGAAGGTGACAGATTATAGATCATTAGAACAATAGGCCATGTACTATGGCTAGTACTTTGAATCCCAAAAGGATTCATTCAATCGGATGAAAGTACTAAGCGCAAGTTTCTTGATTCTTTTCCAAATTCTGGATATCTATATCATGAAATTTCTTCCATTGAGGCGAATAAGCTGGGTGTCTCAACATTCCATCTTTAATTCGCCCATCTTGATGCCATGTCAAATGTTTAGCATCATTCGGGGTGCTATATAACCGCCTAAGTCTTGGAATTATCGGGAAGTACCACATAACCTTGGCAGGGTAACCCAGCATCATCCCTCAACCTCTCATGCATATCAGGATGATCCCGTAATTCTTCATTAACAACAGACGGAGTATCCGTTTCAGGACTAGAGGCTCCATCGCGATCAACCGGCCCAATATTTGTATCCATCTTATTTGAAGAGCAGAAGCCGGGATATGAATGGTTTGAGTTACATTGACCTTTCCCCTCACCATGATATGTCCAGACGGTGTATGTTTTATCGATACCATGACAAATTAAATGTTCATACAACACTTTCTGACCACACTATTTTTTTTAACATTCATACATTTTTTTACATGGACATGTGATGAACTCGAGATTACTAGCATGTTGGGTTGCACGTGTACAGAAATCTTTGACTCCATTCTTGTACTCTTTTGATAATCGGTCCGCAACAATCTACTTACGATCCATAGTTAACTAAATTACAAATAAATGCCACCATAACGATTTTTGAATAATTGCAAGTAAACTAATATTTCAAAAAACCCAAATTAGACAAAAGTAAAATGCAATGTCATATAAACCCTAATTCTAATACTAGACTAATTTAATTTTTAATAATTGCAAGTAAACTAATATTTCATAACCCATAACCAACTACCCACTAATTCCAAAAGTAATAAACAATCGCGACCAAAGATATCAGAAATAAATTAGGCAGCAGCTTTTTCAGGTTTGTGTACACTGATTAACACTAATGTATTACATCGACATTCAAAGAAGCTCCATGATGTAATGTAAATAAGCAAATGTAAGTCACCTAGTAGTCAAACAATCAGGTTCCTAAGCAAGAGAAGTTGTAGCACTAAAGTAAAAAATATCATCTATAAAAGAAGGTAGTAATTAGGAAATTTTTACACCACAAAACAACAACAAAAAAGTACTAAAGTCATTTAAACATGCAAAAATCACTACATGTCATGTGGATTCATTGAACAGCAGAATATAGTGAAAACTTGCAAATAATTATAAATGTAAATATTAATAAAGTAATTACATCGTATGTTTAACCAATAACAGGATAAAACATCTGATCTGATTGACATATAATGGAATAATGAAGACCTTAATAACAGTAGCCATCAAATATGGCTATAACAACTAAGCTCAAATTATCATTTGATTAACACACCCACATAAGGCTACTGGTAGTAACCAAACCAATTTCTTAAGCTATAATAGTATCAATTCCATTTCCCCAATCGATACCCAACCAAGATATTGTGAAATCCCCAGCGATAGTGTTTCCCTAATATGTGAAATCCCCAAATAAGGATTAAAATCAAACCCAATAAAAAGGGCAAGAGCCGGAAAGAATAGATAAATCCACAAATATAAACCCTAATTATAAGACTAACCTCGAATTTTTGTGCTATGTTGTTGATTTTGTGTTGAAGATTTTCGTCGGTTTAATATTCTGGGATATGACGTCGGTGGTGTGTGGTGGTGGTGGCGATGGCTGGTGGCGGTCGGTGGTGTGTGCTCTATCGTCGGTTGTGCTCCTCGTTTTGGATTTGGGAATTGACAGAATAATGAAAGTGTTTGATGCGTATGCCTCAAAACCAAAAAAAAAACTTATGAAGCGTATAGTACCGTAGCGCTTCTATTAAGTGCTATGTTAGCTTTTCCCAAGATAGCGTTTCCCTCATATGCGCTATGTTAGTTAATTTTTTTTTTTTTGCCTGGGTTATTAAATATAAAGATGTGAATGCGCTATGTAAGTTTACACCTCAGATAGCTCTTTATAAAAGCGCTATCTAAGGTGTGTTTCCTAAGATCCAATCTGTACTAGCGAATGTTACTCATATATTGTCTTAAATTAAAATAAGTGTCTCGCTTTTATTTTTGTCCAAAATAAATGTCAATCAAAAGATATTACTATCATTTTTTATATTATTATAATTAAAGTATAAATAAAATACTCCCTCCGTCCCACCTTAGTGTAGACTTTTGGTCAAATTGACCAAACTTTGACCAATAATTTTAGCACAAAATAATTATCCTAACGAAAATCTAAAAATGGTTATTGTATCACAATTAAGATTATTTTCGATTTCAAGTTTTAGATTTTCATTAGGATAATTATTTTGGGCTAAAATTATTGGTCAAAGTTTGATCAATTTGACCAAAAGTCTACACTAAGGTGGGACGGAGGGAGTATGTACCATTATTAATACGAAATATCACAAGTCAAAAAAACAATATACTCCCTGCGACACATAATAAATATCACTTTTAATTTAAATGTCGCATTTGATTTTTCAATGTTTTTTATGAATGTTTTAAAAAAAAATGTGTTTTACGTGATTGTAAATTACTTGTATACTACAAGAAATTTATTGATTAGTAACAGAAAATTCTGTCACTAATAAATGTAATTCCGTAAATAAAACTTATTACTGACGGAATCTATCCACGAATATTACCAATCGAAAAACCTTGTGGCTAATTTTAGTTATGAACGTAAGTAAAATTTTACTCATGGAATTATCCGCAACTAAATTTCGTACGCAAATACTGAGGACAACCTTATTGTGAATCCATATATAATTATGTTGTATAAGAATCACACATTGTTGTGTTACTGGGACATCATTAATTTTTTTACAACTATACGTATATTGGTAAAAAATTACTAAGATTATTTATTTATTTAGAAACTTGAAATTTTTTTTGAAAAAAATAATGTGGCATTTAGTTTGAGTCTGAGATAGTATTATTTATATCTTGGGATGAACGGAATATATTGAAGGAGTAATATCTTGGTATGTTCGCCAAAATCTAGAGAGAAACGCGTTTCTCCGTAATTTATGGAGAAACAGGTTTTTTCCATAGCTCCGTCGCTCCCTATGTTTCTTTACGTCTAGACAGACACAACACAACAGACACAACGCTCACTCTCTCTCTAATCTCTCTCTAGACGCAATTCCGGCTTCTCCCTCTAATCGTCTTCTTCTTCTCCGATCTCCTCCGTCTAAAACCCCTTGGCCGGCGACGAGCTCCTTCAATCCTTCCTCACCATTTCTCCCACATCCCTACACCAATCCAACCCTCTCTAATCGCATCTTCCCAGTTCTTATCGCAAACAACGACCTAGCCCACTCCCTCCAATCGATTCAACAACAATTCCGCCGGGAAATTCAAGCTGTTGAATGAATTTTGGTGACGGGAGACACCAGATTGCATTAATACTCTGGTAATCACCCTCTTTTTCTTTCTAATTGGATTAGGGTTCTTGATTATTAGTATTCATTTTCCGAACTGATCTCCAGCGACAAGAACATTGCTGACTGATTTGATCCGTTCCCGCCTGGAAAATTCAAGACACCGGGTGAAATTGATGTATCTGCAAATGAGCGTGATTTGGAGGGTTTGAATGAGCTTTTGGATTCTGATATTGATGTCAATTTTAGGGATTGCTGAATTGTTGAAAGTTTCTGGATATCCAGAACCTTTTGAAAGGATATCCAGAAACTTTTGAAAGGATATTCAGAAATTTATTAAATGTTTCTGGATATCATTTTGTAAGTTTCTGGATATCCAGAACGTTTTGAAAGGATATCCAGAACCTTTTGAAAGGATATCCAGAAATTTATTAAATGTTTCTGGATATCATTTTGTAAGTTTTTGGATATCATTTTGTAAGTTTCTGGATATCATTTGTAATTTCTGGATAACATTTTGTAATTTATGGATATCATTTTGTAAGTTTCTGGATATTATTTTGTAAGTTTCTGGATATCATTTTGTAATTTCTGGATATCATTTTGTAATTTCTGGATATCATTTTGTAAGTTTCTGGATATCATTTTGTAAGTTTCTGGATATCCAGAACCTTTTGAAACTGATATCCAGAACATTTGGAAAAACACGTTTCTTCATAACTTATGGAGAAACGCGTTTCTCAGCAGACCTACTCGGTATGTTGTGGGGTGGATGATATTGTGATTTTTGGGAAGTACGGTCAAAAGTTTCTTTTCGACCCAAATGTCTGGATTAGTAATGTTGTCAACACCGAATACTTATGTAGTGGATTTTTTGAATGCTAATTAAAGGCAGTATCCAAGTTATTTCGTCACAAAACACTGTCAAAAAAAAGTCTGCAATTGAAGATTGGAGGCGGTGGAAAGGTACATGTATGGGGTGACGGTGTAGGTCTTTCGGATCATATTTACAATGAATTTCAAATTCATAAACAATCACACTTGTTCTAGTCCTTGGGACATCTTATTTGGATCGTAGTTTCTAATATTGGAATGAGCTCTAAATATTGTGTTATTCGGGTAATCTTTTATTTGGATCGTATTTTCGGATATTGGGATGAGCCGTTGAATATTGTGAAGAGACTTCTTATTAACTTTTATTCATGAAATTAATCTAAGTTTCTATGATTAAAAAAACCTAGAAAAAGCCGAAAACACCAAATTAACTTTTAAAAAGCATTTGCAACAAAATAAATATACTAACCACCAAATTTCCTTTTTTTTTTTAAATTTATTTTTACAAATTTAAATTAGATTATAAAATTTTCTAAAGGTCAAAACTTATTTAATGAATTTCTTTTTATATATGGACACTTATTTCGAAATAATATTTATTCAAATTTGATAGTATTATTTTAGGAAGAAAGAAATAATACATCAAATAAAAAAGGGTTAATCTCACTTGAGGAGAGGAAAGGAAGGAGAGGAAGGGAAGGAGAGGAAATGATGTTAGCAGAGGAAGGAGAGGGGGAGCTAGGGGTGTCTGAGAAATTATAATTTCAGGTGAACTTCTTATTTGGTAGTTACAAAACACTCCTGCTTGAAGTGGAATAACATCTGAACAAGAGGGCCCTTGGAGGATTTTTCCAAAACCAAGATACTCCCTCCAACCCATAATAAATTTCGCATTTGATTTGACAACTTTTTTTTATGAAGGATAAAAAGAATTAAAAAGACTTGTCAACGTTATTAAAAAATGTGTTTTACTTGCTAGTGAATTACATGTATAGTGGTAAAATTTTACTAAGATTATTTTCTTACTTAGAAACTCGACATTTGTTTTGAAAAAAAATAATGTGACATTTAGTATGAGTCAGAGAATGAAAGTAGTTTTTATAACTTGTGGGATGAATGAAATATAATGAAGAAATAATATTTTTTACAAATTGTTGCACTACTGGGACGTCGTTAATAAAACACTGTAGTCACAATCGGCCAATCCAAAAGACGCAACTTTTAAACACCAAGATTCCACTTCTTCGGCTTGAATGTGCCTTTTAGAATGCATTTATCATAGTTTTGTTGCTTCTCGAAGATGATACTAGCTGTATATTTTATATTTTTCTGAAAGAGTGAGCGTAATTTTTTTTTTTAATATAATAATGTTTGAGAATTTCCTCCATCATGTTGTATTATTAGTACTCTCTTATCCGTGCTACTGACACGGTGACAGTACACAAATCAAATACATGATGAAATTGCCTTTCTACCATCCCAAAAAATCACTTTATAGAATGGCACCGACTGAGTTGAAGGAGTTGAAAATTCAGTTGTAAGAGTTGTTGGATAGAGGCTTTATCCGTCCGAGTGTTTCACCGTGGGGAGCACCGGTATTGTTTGTAAGAAAGAAAGATGGCACGTTGAGATTGTGTATTGATTATCGATTATTGAATCAAGCTACTATCAAGAACAAGTATCCTCTTCCGCACATTGATGATTTGTTTGATCAACTCCAAGGTTCAGTGATATACTCCAGGCTTGACTTGCGTAGTGAGTACCATCAGTTGAAGATCAGCCCGGATGATATCTCCAAGACAGCTTTCAGGACAAGGTATGGCCATTACGAGTTTATTGTTATGCCTTTTGGGTTGACAAATGCACCGGCGGTGTTTATGGATATGATGAATAGAATTTTTAAACCTTACCTTGATAGCTTTGTTGTAGTCTTTATTGATGACATCCTAGTTTATTCAAAGTCCCGAGAAGATCATGAGAAACATATGTGAATTGTGTTATTTGTTCTTCGTGAGAAGAAATTGTTTGCGAAGTTTAGCAAGTGTGAATTTTTGCTCGAGAAGATTTCATTTTCGGGTCATGTGGTTTCATGTTCGGGTATTTCCGTGGATCCTTAGAAGATTGAGGCCGTGGTCAACTGGAAACAACCTTCGACAGTGACCGAAGTCCGTAGTTTTCTAGGGTTGGTGGGTTACTACCGAATATTTATTGAAGGGTTTTCGAAGATTGCAACTCCGTTGACTAGGTTGACTTAGAAGGATGTATCATTTGTGAGGGATGCTAAGTGTGAAGCCAGTTTTGCAGAGTTGAAGAAGAGATTGACTACAGCTCCGATCCTTACCCTACCTGATGGATGTGAGAACATCGTGATCTTCAGTGACGCGTTAAAGGAAGGTTTGGTTTGTGTTCTTATGCAGAATGGGAGAGTGATAGCTTATGCTTCGAGGAAGTTAACACCGGCGAAGCAGAATTATCCTACTCACGACATGGAGTTGGCTATGATTATTTTTGCATTGCATAAGTAGAAACATTATCTATATCGAGCTAAATTTGAGATTTTTACCGATCACAAGAGTTTAAAGTACTTGTTTACACAGAAGGAATTGAACAACAGGCAGAGGCGATGGTTGGAATTATTGAAAGATTATGATTGTGTCATTTCCTACCATCCGGGCAAGGCTAATGTGGTTGCAGATGCGATTATCCGAAAGGCTTATTTGTCAACATTGATGTCCCGCGAGTCGCAATGTGAGATGTTATTTGCGAATGTTCGAGCTATACATACCTTGTATGGAGACATTAAGGTAGCTCAACAAAATGATTCAGAATTGAAGAAGATTATCGGATAGTTTCAAGATGGAAGAGCCGGGAAATTTGTATTGAATAAGGATGGGATTTTAACTTTCAAAGGTAGAATTTTTGTATCGTCTTCACAAGAGATCAAAAGACAAGTATTCAAGGAAGGCCATGAATCTAGATTTGCGATTCACCCGGGAAGCACGAAGATGTATCAAGACTTGAAGAAGGGTTATTTGTGGAATGGAATGAAGAGGGAAATTGCGGAGTTTGTTTCAAAGTGTTTAACTTGCCAATAGATCAAAGCCGAGCATCAAAGACCTGCAGGGTTACTTCAACCATTGGATATTCCGGAATGGAAGTGGGAAGGCATTGCAATGGATTTCGTGACTGGGTTACCTTTGACATCGAAGAAGATGGATGCCATTTGGGTAATAGTGGATAGATTGACCAAGTCGGCTCATTTTCTACCTGTATCAATGAAGTAGTTGATGGAGAAGTTATCACAATTGTATATGCGAGAGATTGTTCGACTTCATGGAGTACCAGTCAACATTGTATCAGATCGGGATCCAAGATTTACATCACGATTTTGGAAAGCTTTGCAAGAGGCTTTGGGTTCCAAGTTGAGTTTCAGTACGGCGTTTCATCCTCAAATAGATGGGCAGACGGAGAGGACTATCCAGATTCTTGAGGACATGTTATGTGCGTGTGTGATGGATTTCCATTTATCTTGGGAAGATCATTTGCCTTTGGTTGATTTGCGTATAATAACAAGCTTATCGATCCCAACGTTGAAATGGCACCATATGAAGCATTGTATGGGAGAAAGTGTCAATTTCCAATTTGTTGAGACGAGGTTGGTGAAGCAAGACTTTGGGGTCTAGAGTTGGTTCGGGATTCGACTGAAAATATTAAAGTGATTCGAGACAGATTGAGGACCGCTCAAAGTCGACAGAAAAGCTACGCCGACAACAGAAGAAGGGATTTATCGTTTCAAGTTGGGGATCTCGTGTTTCTAAAAATTTCTCCAAGGACAGGAATTAAGAGATTTGTCAACAAAGGTAAATTGGTGCCAAGGTTCGTTGGTCCCTTTGAGGTTTTGGAGAAGGTTGGCGATTTGGCTTATCGACTAGCTTTACCCCAATCTTTTTCTTCTCTTCATGACGTGTTCCATGTATCTATGTTGAGGAAGTATTGCTATGATCCTTCGCATGTATTGAGTACTCCACCCGAGGATATTCAGGCTAATATGACATATGTGGAAGAACCATTGAGAGTTATGGAATCACAAGTTCGGGAGCTAAGAACCAAGAGTATTCCGGTTGTGAAAATCTTGTGGAAGAATCATACCATTGAGGAAGCCACTTGGGAGTTAGAGTCTGAGATGCATGAGAAGTATCTGTGGTTGTTTGAGCATTCCGGTAAGTAAATTTAAAATTTGGGGCAAATTTTCTTTAAGGGGGAGTGAGTGTCACAACCCTAAACCTAGGCACTATTTTGGTCACGTGTTGAGCACGTGATTGTGGTGTGCGTTGCATTTCATTTTATGCTTTGCATTTTATTTGTGATTATATTATGATAGTTCATTTGTTGACAACTTAATTGACATTTTAAGCATGTTAATAAATTTACTTTGGTTATTTAATGTCTAAATGAAATAAATAGGAATTGTGTAGTGAATTGGTAATATTGGAAAATTTAAATAAAAGCTTATAAAATGTTGAGGTGCTTAAGTGTAAAAGTTAAAGCTTAAGGTAGTTAGTTGTGCCAATTCAAGCCTTGGAGGAGCTTAGGTGAAAATATCTTAATGTATATCCTTAGTTTATTCCATGGAAAGCTTCATAATCAGCCAAGTATATTTCTTTCCTTCTTCCCTTGTCCTTCAAAAGCTCCAAGTTAGGGTTCCTTCAAGAAATTCACCACAAATCCATTTATTTTCCGTTTTTCGATCCGTCTTCATCTTAATGTTCGGGAAGCCGAGTGGAGCATTTATATCCAATTGAAGTTTTCACTTTTTCGTATTAATTCTGAAGTAAGTTATTATGTCCCTTCCTTCAATACTTGTTCATTTGAGGTTTGAAGTTGCTATTGTTGATGCATAAATTGTTGCATGGCATTTTGGAACCTTATCTTGGGTTTGGAATGGGTTGAATGGTTTGGGGTGTGTTGTATTGAGGTGATGGCTAGTGTTGCTGGTTTGAGGTAAAAGGATAGGAGGATATGAGAGTTTGTTTTGGGCTTGCTGATGTTTTTCTAAGGGATTGCTGATGTTTCAAGCTCAGTACTGAATTCTAATGAAGGGCACGAGTTGTGCCCTATGTCACGAGTCGTCCCCTTCGTCGTCAGTCGTGGAAACGAGTCATGTAAACACTTGGACTCGTGCCGCTTTGTGTAGCACGAGTCGTGCCCTGCCTAAACTAGTCGTGACACTAGTCATGACAATTTTTGTACTCGTGCTGGATTGGGACACGAGTCGTGCTGTAGGGCACGAGTCGTGCCCTGCCTTGCTTTGCTGAATCAATTTTAAATCCATTTATCCCTAACTACCTAAAGTATATATGAACCAATTGAATACTCTAATCATAGTACAACATATGAACTATCAAATGATGTTTCAACTTGTCAAAAAGGGTATTAGGAAGATGATTAAATATTGTTTTGAAAATGGTTGAAGAGCACTATGGAAACTTAACCAAAGTTGATCAAAACTTGGTAAAACAACCATAAACATTTTGTTGAGGTTGAGCAATGTTGTATGTGAATATGTAGAGCTTGTTTGTGATATATTGTGTCAATGATTGGTTAGATATTCGTAGCGTGTTTGTTCAATAGTGTATTAAAATGTAAGTTGCACTATTAGGATGGTTTGAACATGAGTAATATTACCAGTTATGGAAAATGTTCTATGAGTTGATCGAATTACATTATGCCTGTAACTGTCCCCTTCTGTCCCCTTCTGTGGCCACATTATGCCTGTAACTGTCCCCTTCTGTAGCCAAAAGCATTTACAGATAGCGAGTAATCTTATATGGTTCTCTGAAAAATGAGTCTTATAAGATGTGAATATGACTAAGTAGTTCACAAAAGAGAGGAGTTATTACTCCCACATTGTACGACATATTGTTCAGACGGGAAAGGTAAACTGAGGTAACGTAATGTGTTTACCGCTTTAATAATGTGTTGTGTGTAACCATGTTATGTGTTGCACCTTGTATGATATCTTGTTGCATCATAATAGCTTGCTGAGATTTATTCTCACCCCTTCTCCCTTTACTGTTTTAGATCGAGCTGAGATAGGTGGCCCGAACCAGTGAGGCCGGGGAAGATGTTTGTACTACTTTCTTTTGGAATTTGTCAGGGTATGTATATGGTTAGGTGGTTGTTGGGAGTATCATTTGAGTACTACTATTTTGGGGAAAAACTTGTGTATAGCTTTGATTTTGTAAAAAATTATGTTTGTGTTTATGTTGTAACTAAAACAGGTTGTGATTTTCGTAAAGTTTGTTTTATAAACTTGCCTCCAAGTGGAGATGTATATAGTTGGGTTTATGTTGGCTTGTGAAAGTTGAGTTGGTATATTTTCAAGGAAACAAATGTTTTTAAATTTAGGTGACTTTTAAAAGCTAGGGGACCCTCCCGTTCGGGGCACGAACTAAGGTTCCGGGTCGATTACCCACACATTTTCATTTGTTTGATGAATCTAAAATATACATTTTCTAGTGAAAATACAAAATGAGGTAGGTAAGATAGGTTGATTGGGGATAGGGGCAGGAAAGGTAGTGGGTATAGGGTGAGGTAGGGGTGAGCATTAGGATAGGATAGAGTAGCATAAATGGTGTGGGTGGATAGGATGAAGGTAGGGAGGTTGGGGTGGGTGGGTGAGTGATTGAGGGGTGGATAGGAAAGGGGGTGGGGGAAAGGGGAATGGGGTGGGTTATCTAGGGCCGAGAGGGGAATTGTTAAAAAATAATTTGAATATAAGTAATTTTTTTGATAGGGGGTGGGAGGATGGGTGGGTGGGGGTGGTTTGGGGTGATGGGTGGGTGGTGGTGATGGGCGGAAGGAGAGTTGTTAAAAAATATGAGTAAAAAATTGATGGGGGAGGGGTGTTTGGAGGGGCATTCAGAGGAGTTGTTAAAAAATAATTTAATATAAGTAAAAAAATGATGGGGAGGGTGGGTGAGGTTTGGGGAGGTTATGGTGGTGGGTGGTTTGGGGTGGAGGGGCGGCATGGGGAGTTGCCAAAAAAATAATTTTAATAGGAGTACATTTTTTTAGGGGGGTGTTTGATGTGTGGAGGAGAGTTGTTAAAAAATATTTTAATATAAGCAATTTTTTTTTTGACCGGGGGGTGGGGTTGTGGGTGGGAGTTTGAGGGTGGGAAGGGTGGCAAGAGAGTTGCTAAAAAATAATTTTACATGAGCAATATTTTTTATAGGGGGTGGGTGGGCGGGGTGGGGGATTGTAGGGGCGACATGAGAGTTGTTGAAAAATATTTTTAATATGAGCAATTTTTTTTTGACCGGGGGGGGGGGGGGGGGGTTGTTAGGTTTTTGGAGGTTCGGAGGTGAGGGTGGGTGGTAGAGGGGTTTGGGAGAGGTGTGATTGTGTTAACAAGCAATTTTCGTAAAATGTTTTGATGGGAGAAATTCGAAAGTCATTTTCCTTAGGAAACAATCTTATTTTTCATTGACTCGAAAATCAATTAGTTAACTTTATTTTTTGATGGTTATCAAACGCCAAAAAATGGAGAAATTTTTTTTCGAAAAAAATTTTCCCCAAACAAGCGGTAATATCACTAGTACAAAATAAAGCTTAGATAGCGTTTTTTTTAGAGCTTAGATAGCACATAAAAGCGCTATCTAAGCTACCGCAATGCAAGTTAGCATATCACTTATTTTGCACTACATAAGCTCACGAACTACAATAGCGCATAAAAAAGCGCTATCTAAGCATTTTTTTTATTTTTCTAGAAATCAACTTCAATAGCGTTTTTTATATGCTATCTAAGCACTTTTTTTATTTTTCTACAAATTAACTAACATAGCATTTTTTATATGCTATCTAAGGGCTAATTTTTTTTTCCTGCTGCACCTATTTTAAATTATATAAAAATAAAAATTAATAGAAACTAACAATCATTTCATTCAACAATAATAATTAACCTTTCATTTATTACACAACAATAATTCTTACAATCGTCCAAAAGAGTAATAAACTAACAAGAGTTAAAGTTATTTGTTCTCTCGATCATCAATAATATCGTTCATATTACAATCAACACTAGTTAGAACAAAAAATTTTTGTAGCACCTATTTTCTACTACTTTCCTGCCATCTTCTCCTTAAAAAATCGGTTATACAAGTATCCTACCCAATTAACCTGAAAAATCTGCATTTTTCTCCGAGGATAACACTTGATTCGGTTTGTATGGACAAACTGTACCAAAAAATTACAAGACATTTATTAGAAACAACATTATTGGAAAAAAAAAAAAAAAAGCCAAAATACATTTTGGTGCCCAAAACTATCACTAGATGCATAATAATCAACAACACACGAAGTCCTCAAAGCTAGTTATGACTATATCGAGTGGTATGACAATCATGAGATAAATTACTGAAGTCCACTCTACCATGTGGTATTCTTGCCATCCAAAAGAAAATAGAGATCCACAGTCCACTCTACCATATAGTGGAGACCCACTATAAAGCAAACTCAAATCCATGTGTTCCCTCGCACACAAATATGAAGTAGAAATTATTTGAGGGTTTTTATGTGCTAATATTACTAAAAGTGCTAAAGTTTAACTCTGACTGTTGGAGCAACCAAAATGAGAGACGCAACCAAAATGACTATAGGAGCAACCAAAATGAGAGACGCTCAACAGCACCACATCTAATCTACTTAAGATATACTCAATCTTTTACATTAAATCAGTAATTAATGACTATAGGAGCAACGAAAATGAGAGACGCAACAATCTATAGTAGACGGCTTGAGGGCTGTACAACAGAAAAGTCTTGACCCAAAAAAGTGGATCATCCTGAACTGAAAATACTTCATCAATATACAAATACAAACAATTCTTCTAAATATATCCACCAACATTACTAGTGCGTGGTCTTGACCCTCAAGTGGTCTGTCCTGGTCCTAAACCACGAAAACCCCTCTAGTTTACAGTTGAAGATTATGCACCTCAAGGCCTCGAGAAACAAGATAAGTGGACCTAATTTTGTGCTAAGAGATATTAAAGTGTGTTATTTTTATGTTTTAACTGAAAAGATCTATGTACATTTTTTAACCATTTCATAGGCAAATTGTAAATGGAACAAAGAATTGAAACCAAACCGAATACGGGGACGGGGAGTACAAATGAAAGGAAACCAAATTCGGGAACGGGGAGTACCAATTAAAGGAAACCAAATTCGGGGACGGGGAATAGAAATGAAACGAAACCAAATCCGGGGACATGGAGTACCAATGAAAGGAAATCAAATCCAGGGACTGGGAGTACGTACCAATGAAAGGAAACCAAATCCGTAGACAGGGAGTACAAATGAAAGGAAACCAATTTCGAGGACAGGGAGCACAAATGAGAGATTTACTTACAGAAACAGGGATACTTGTTTCACCGGTGAGCAATATACTCTCAATGAAGCATCCAACATAGTGGCCAAAATGAATTTCATCAGGTTGCTTCGGGCACTATTAATAACAATTGATGTTTGTATTAAAAATTTCTAAATTATGAATTCATTTCTGTTGGAAATGGATAACGGAAAGTTAAGTTTGACTTAACGTTGATCTAGTTTCTAACGAAAGTTCGTTATTTGTTAACGAAACTAGTTACAAAATGTATTCTACATTTGTTGTAGAATATTAAACTCATTTAATGTCCCAAAAAACCATTTAGGGTGAATGAGAATTAATGACAAAGGTCGTTTGTAACTTAACAAAAGTTGGTTAAAAGGTAAATTAAATCATTTGTATTTAATTAGATTTAAACAGTGTTTTTGGGTGATGAGATTTGGCTCAAAACTGATCAGAACGAGTGGGGACTCTGAGCATGAGTCGTGAGCACGAATGGACCTTAATGGACTTTGGCTCAAATCTGATCAGAACGAGTGGAATGCTTGGGAACGAGTCGTGGGCACGACTCGTGCCAAGGAGCACGACTCGTGCCCTTCACTGCTGTTCGAAAAATTGCACCTTTTCAAGGGAAAAGGCACAAAACCTTTTGACTCTCTTTATATACTTCCCCCTCCGAATTTCAATTCATTCATACAGTCATTTGAGCCTTCCTACCCTCTATTGAGATAGAAAAACATACCCAAATCATTGGCATACCTTTATTATCCATTCGTCAATTTTCTAAGGATAATAATTATTTTTTTGAACTTGACTCGTGTGGTTTTCGTGTTAAGGACAATCGGAGGAAGGAGACTATCATTACTGGCAGTAATTCTGGTGGCCTAGGCAAGCTTTCTTTCGTTTCAAAGTCGCAGAATAATCCCGTCGCCCTCCTTGGTGAACGTTCGAGTCAGGATATTTGGCATGCCCGCTTGGGTCATCCTTCAACTCCGATTTTTAAAGTTTTGTGTCGTCAGTCTAGTCTACCTTCGAGACATAAAATAAATGAACAACATTCTTGTCACTGGTGTCGCTAGGAAAGGCTAGCAAGTTGTCTTTTTCTTCCAGAACATTTAATGCATTAAATCCTTTAGAAATGCTACATTTATATGTTTGAGGCCCTGCCCCCATTCTGTCCATGAATGGTTTCCGTTTTTAATTCTCCATGGTTGATGACTACTCTTGTTATGTATGGCTTTTTTCCCATGACTCATAAATCTGATGTTACTCATATATTTTCCACCTTTAAAACACAGATTGAAAATCAATTATCTCCTCGTATTTCTGCCATACATACAGTTAAGACTATACAAACTGATGGGGGAGGTGAATTTACAAGTCGGGTGTTTACATCTTTTCTCCAAAGAGTGGGTATTAAACACCAAATTACATGTCCATACACCCCACAACAGAATGATGTCGTCGAACGCAAACATCGTCATATTGTAGAAATGGGATTGTGTCTCATGGCTAAAGCCAAAGTTCCTTTTAAATTTTGGCTTGAAGCATTTAATACTGTCGTTCATCTTATAAACAGACTTCCGATGCGTCAACATAAGTTTGTGTCTCCCTATCAAAACTTGTGGAAATGCAAATCAGATTATCGTTTTCTTAAGGTATTTGGTTGTTCTTGCTTCCCGCATGTCGTTCCTACGAATGCGCATAAACTTTTACCAAAATCAATTCACTGCATCTTTCTTGGTTATGATAATGTTCGTAAAGGTTATCGTTGTTTGAACTTACTTAATGGCAAAGTTTATTTATCAAGACATGTGGTATTTGATGAATTGAGTTTTCCTTGGCAAGTCAATACAGTAAATAAATTGTTAAATGGTGAAAACGGAGCACATTTCGGTCCTTATGTGCTGGAAATTAAATTATAAGCACCACAGATTAAACAAACAATTTAATCAACAGTAGGGGATTTATTGATCAAGTCAAGAACGTACCAATTAAGCGAATAGCAAAATCGAAATCAATGGAACAGGGTCAGGAAAACAAACAGAAACAAATAAACAAACGATTAGAAAACTTATCGTGATTTGATCGAGTCGCCTTAGGAAGACTGTCCTAAGAGAAAATATTGCCCCCAATTGGTGCAACTCAGGTACAGGCAAATTTCTCCGAGGATAAAACGATCACGGATTACGTACCACAAAATAGCACACAGGTAGGTAATCACCGGCGGTCCTATCTCAGTCGCCTTGAATCTCACGAACGAATCTCTATGAACGGGAGTAATCGAAACAATGAAAGGAAGCAAGAGAATTGATTTTCTCTTCAATCTCTCATGTAATTTTCGGCTGGGAGAAAAGGAGTATTTATATGTATGGTATACTAGGGTTTTAAGCCTTAAAAAGACCTAAAAACTGATCCAATTCGGCCCAGGAAAAACACCAGATTCGACGCCAGCGCGGCCGCCCTCGAGGCGTGCGCGACCGCGCTAGGCTCCAGAAAGTTTTGGTGAGTTCTAGTCCAACAAGCGCGGCCGCCCTAGGCCTTGGCGCGGCCGCTCTCCATGGCAGAGACTCTGACGGGTTTTTCCCTTGGCCAAATTCAGTCCAAACCTACAACACAACAATGTCATAGAGCTATGGACTTCCATACCACAAATATCAAATATTCCAACAATCCCCCACAAGTTCATAGAAATATGACGTGTACAGATTGTCCATTGCCATGCTTTCAATAATGGTACCTTCCGGCTTGAACCACTACCTATGTTATCCAACGCAAACCTCCACAGGACCAGATGAACGGGTGTCTTGAATCTGATGCCTTTGGATGTAGAGGCCTTTGCTGGTAACAAACACGACAAAAGCTATGATAGGCCCTCTATCGAACACTTGACGCTTATAAGCCATACGTCCCGATCCTCTATCATGAGTGCTTTCAAGGAATAACCCAAATTCCTCTAGTTGCGGCCAACAACAACACTCACTTAGCTGGGCATCTCAGAAGATGTACTGCTAACATCTTATCTAAAAGACTTGATCCCATTCAAAGTTCCAAACTTTTACTTTATTAGCAGCAACGAGCACCTCTAGGCTATTCAGGGGATAGACTCAGACATGTAACATGTCAATCCATTATTAGGTGCTCCGACTCACCCCACAGCTTGTTATTACCACATTGAATCTCCTTTGTGGGATCTCCACTCAGGTAGATTGGGTTGCCACTGCGTTTGAATCAGACGGGGTTCAGACCCATCCCCAACCTAGATTTTTGAACTAGAGTAAATTCTAGCCCTTTGGTTAAAGGATCAGCTGTGTTATCCTTGGTACCAACATAATCAACAGCTATCACCTTTCGAGACACTAGATCCCTTATAGATTTTAATCTAATTTGGATGTGTCTCCTAGTTTTACTGATTGTACTTGACACTTTTCGGTTTCTCAATTGTGGCGGTGTTGTCACAATGTACAGAGATAACAGCATGGGCTTACTTGACCATGGGCAGCTCGGACATAAGTCCTCGAAGCCATTCGGCTTCCAATCCGGTAGTGTCAAGGGCAACTAATTCGGCCTCAAATGTAGACCTAGACAACAGTAGTTTGTTTGAGTCGACCTCCAAGCGACTGCAGCTCCGCCTAAGGTGAAAACATACCCCGTACGGCCATAACTCCCGGAGTTATAGGCAATCCGGCTGCATCACTATATCCTTCAAGAACAGAAGGATATTTTCCGTAATGCGGCCAAGGGAAGTCGTTCCCTTCAAGTACTTGAGAACTCTATCAAGAGCTTCCCAATGTGCTTTGCTTGGACATTGAGTATATCTAGCCAACCTAGTAACCGAGTAGGATATATCCGGTCTAGTACAATTGGCAAGATACATCAAACTTCCAATAATCTGAGAATATCTCAACTGAGCCATCGGTACTCCACTTTCATTCTTAGTAAGTGCAGATGAAGGATCATATGGAGTCTTAGCTACTTTGCAATTCTTATAACCAAATTTCTCAATTACACTTTCAGTATAATGAGATTGCGATATGGTTATGCCACTAGTTGAACGAGTCAACTTAAGGCCAAGAATCACACTTGCTACTCCCATATCTTTCGTCTCAAACTTACTTTTCAAGAATTCCTTAGTAGTATTAATTATCCTCATATCCGTTCCAAACAACAGAATATCATCGACATACAGACATAAGACAATACTACTATCACCAATACTCTTGCTATAAACACACTTATCAAACTCATTAGTAACAAAGCCAAACGATGAGACAATTTTATCAAATTTCTCATGCCACTGCTTAGGTGCTTGTTTGAGTCCATACAAGGACTTAACAAGTTTACAAACCTTTCTCTCATTGCCATAGGCCTCAAAACCTTCAGGTTGATCCATATAAATTTCTTCCTCTAGATTGCCATGCAAGATAGCGGTCTTAACATCCATCTGATGGATAGGAAGATCATATACAGAGGCCAATGCGATAAGCATTCGGATTGTAGTCATTCTAGCAACTGGCGAATAGGTATCGAAATAGTCTATTCCCTCCATTTGCTTGAATCCCTTAGCCACCAACCTAGCCTTAAAATTGTCAACGGTTCCATCCGGTTTCAGTTTCCTTTTGAAGACCCACTTACATCCTATCATGCTACAACCAGGAGGGAGATCGACCAATTCCCATGTCCCATTAGAGACAATAGAATGCATCTCACTCTTAACAGCATCCTTCCACTGCTTGGCATCAAAAGTAGCCATAGGAGCTTTGAAGGTTAGAAGATCACCCTCAACATTGTAAGTGATGAAATCACTTCCAAAGTCCTTGGTGGTCCTTGCCCTTTTGCTCCTTCTTGGTTCAATCTCATCGTCAGAATGAGTTGCACCGGAATCAACCCCCACATTTGTCAGCTCCTCTACATGAGCAGAAATGGAATTAGTGGTTGGGATAGATTCCTTAGGAAGTCCGTCCTTCATAGGAAACACATCCTCAAAAAATGTTGCATCACGTAACTCAACTATAGAGTTCACATCTATGCCAGAAATTTCAGATTTTATAATAAGAAATCTCAATGCATAACTTGTTTCTCGTAATAACCTATAAAGATAGCATCAACAGTTTTAGGTCCAAGCTTTTTCCTTTTATGTGCAGGTACAAGTACCTTTGCAAGGCACCCCCACACTTTTAAGTGTTTCAGGCTAGCCTGTCGACCTCTCCAAAGTTCAAACGGACTTTCCTTTCTATGTTTTGGAGGTACTCTATTCAGAATATGGCAAGCCGTATTCAAAGCCTCTCCCCACATATATTTGGGCAGTCCAGAACTTATGAGTAAACTGTTAATCATATCAGTAAGGGTTCTATTCTTACGTTCAGCAACACCATTTGATTGAGGGGTGTAGGGAGGAGTCTCTTCATGTACTATTTCGTTTTCTTGGCAATAATACATGAAGGGGTTAGACTCATATTCACCTCCTCTATAAGACCTTAACCGTTTAAGTTTCTTGCCGGTTTGTGTTTCTGCTTCATTCTTAAATATAATGAATTTATCTAATGCTTCATCCTTAGAACTAAGCAAATAGACATAACAGTATCTACTAGCATCATCAATAAAGGTGAGAAAGTATTTCTTTTTGTCTTTGGTCAACACGCCATTAAATTCACAAATATCACTATGAACTAAATCTAGAATTTCAGAATTTCTCATAACCGACTTAAACGGACCTTTTGTAGATTTAGCTTCAACACATACATGACATTTAGAATTCTTATCAATAGCATGTTTAGGAATAATATCTAAATTCATCATTCTTTTCACAGAATCATAATTAATATGTCCTAAACGACCATCAGGGGCGGAGCCAGGGGGCATGGGGGGGCACTCGCCCCCCCAGCGGCGGAAATGCAGTGGAAAAAAAAATTTTTGCCCCCCCCCCCATATTTTTTTTTATATATGTATATATATAATTAACTTCAAGATTAACACCAGTGAGTGGTGTGGTTCAGTGATAGAAGGGGTGAAGTTAAAGCCTTTGGTGTTTCCTTTCAAATTCGTGTTCGAGCCCTGCTACCTACATTTTCAATTAATTTTATTTGTCCTCCATCTTTGCTATTCTCTCTTTCTCTCTATCCATTTCTTTTTCTTAACAGTTTTGTTTTTCTCTTTCTCCTAATTTCCTCACATTTTTTCAATCTTAATTAATTAGTTAGGCTTTTCCCATTTCTTAATTCTTTACATTTTTAACTAAAATACATTGTATTTCATGGATCCGACCCATTTTTTACTTGTCTGACTCGAAAAATTTTTTTCGGGGGCGCTGCCCCCCAACCCCCGTGAAATCTTGCCCCCCCTGGGGCAATTCCTGGCTCCGCCCCTGACGACCATGCCAAACATTTGAAGATTCAATGGAATAAGAAACAGGATAATCAATAGAACTAAAATTATTGTGCGAACAAACATCAGTTTCAACTCTAATTTTAAATAAACCATCCGAGGAATAACCTTTCCCCACAAAACTACCAGAATCCAAAATTATAACCTTATTACACTTAAATGAAATCTCAAATCCTTCCCTAACTAGACTAGAACCACTAATAATGTTGCGACGAATATAAGGAACGTGATACACTTGATGCAAGGTAAGAATGCGCCCATTAGGAAACCTCAGGTCCACACGTCCAGTCCCAAGCACCTTTGCAGCACTAGAGTTCCCCATCGTCACTGATCTACCACGCTCAGGCTGGTAAGACACAAATAGCAATTTATCAGCACAAACGTGCACATTTGCCCTAGTGTCAACTAGCCACTCGTTGGGTTCATAGACACTAAAGATTTCATGATAAGAAGTTACATACTTTGTAACATTGCAGGTCAGATCGTCAACTCCAGGTGCGTCAGAGTCAGGATCATCATAATCCTTCGGACCCAACACCATGTTGACAGCAGGATGGTCATCAGCAGAGGCTTGTGGTCCTTTTCCTTTCTTGGACGGGCAGTCCCTAGAAAAGTGTCCACCTTCTCCACAATTCTAGCAATTCTGTTTTGCTTTTGGCTTTCTAAAGTTATTTTTCTTAACTTTAAGTTTATCATGGTTTTCTTTATCCTTAGAGTGAGTTTTCACACCCTTTCCTTTAAACTTGCTTTTACCAGTTACCATATTAGCAGCAGCCTCCACAGGTACGCTAGGTTGGTTACCATTATGCACCTCCTGAATCGCAATTGCATTCATCAACTCATTGAGTGTCAAGCTTCCAGTACGATGCTTGAGGGTCATACCGAATTCCCCCCAAGATCGAGGAAACTTCTCAATAATAGCCATGACAGCGAACTTGTCAGGAAAACCCATGTCAGTATCCTTGAGTGATTGCAAAATGATTTGAAGTTCGTGCACTTGATCGGTAACCGACTTTCCCTCACTCATGTGATAATTCAGGAACTTTCCCACTTGGTACTTTTCCACACCGGAGTCATCGGTGCTGTACTTCGTGGAAAGCGATTCCCACATTGACGCAAAGCAGAATTGAGAGGAGCGAGCAATAAACATCAAAGAGTGCATTCGACAAAGCCGACGTAATGCATCCTCGAACAACATCATCCTCGCTTCCTTCGACGCTTTAACGCAGCCCACATTAATCGGATCATCACCATTCGTAGCGGGACATTTGGATGTCGGCATACTGACATGCCCTTAATTGACGGCATCTTCATGCGTTCAGACCAACGCTTGAAGTTCTTGCCACCGAACTTCTCCGAAAGATCGGAGGTGTCAACTAGGGACTTAAAGGGAGAGCTAGAGGAACCACCAGACATGATCAAATAAAACTATTTTCTCTTAGACTGTTGGAAATTAAATTATAAGCACCACAGATTAAACAAACAATTTAATCAACAGTAGGGGATTTATTGATCAAGTCAAGAACGTACCAATTAAGCCAATAGCAAAACCGAAAGCAATGGAACAGGATCAGGAAAACAAACAGAAACAAATAAACAAACGATTAGAAAACTTATCGTGATTTGATCGAGTCGCCTTAGGAAGACTGTCCTAAGAGAAAATATTGCCCCCAATTGGTGCAACTCGTGCATGTGCAAATTTCTCCGAGGATAAAACGATCACGGATTACGTACCACAAAGCAGCACACAGGTAGGTAATCACCGGCGGTCCTATCTCAGTCGCCTTGAATCTCACGAACGAATCTCTATGAACGGGAGTAATCGAAACAATGAAAGGAAGCAAGAGAATTGATTTTCTCTTCAATCTCTCATGTAATTTTCGGCTGGGAGAAAAGGAGTATTTATATGTATGGTATACTAGGGTTTTAAGCCTTAAAAAGACCTAAAAACTGATCCAATTCGGCCCAGGAAAAACACCAGATTCGACGCCAGCGCGGCCGCCCTCGAGGCGTGCGCGACCGCACTAGGCTCCAGAAAGTTTTGGTGAGTTCTAGTCCAACAAGCGCGGCCGCCCTAGGCCTTGGCGCGGCCGCTCTCCATGGAAGAGACTCTGACGGGTTTTTCCCTTGGCCAAATTCAGTCCAAACCTACAACACAACAATGTCATAGAGCTATGGACTTCCATACCACAAATATCAAATATTCCAACATTATGTTCACTTGGATCATACCGCAGCTGGTCCTATTTGATCCACCCCATCTACCAGCTTCACTACAGCAACAAGTATGCCGTCTACTCAGTCTGGTCTCTCTCTCTCATCTGGATATACTCAGTCAGTAGGACCTGCTCCAGTTCAGCGATCCTCTCAATCCAGGCCCGTATCCCACAATCCGCACTGGCTCCCGCAGCTTCCGACTATGTCACCAACTGCCACGCAGTTTTACCAACTGGGAACGAAACACTGTCTAATTCTCCTATCTCCAATGACACCCCTGGTACTGCAGCATCTGCAAATGGTTCTACATCCAGTTCCGAAGCTGTAAGTCAGCCTACCTCTTCTTCCGATACAGGTGATTCATCACATACTCCTCTCCGTTACCGAACACTGTCAGAGTTATATGATGTCACTTCCAAACATACATTTCCGTCTGCATTTGTTGCTATTCAAAATGATCCTCTCTCTTATGAGCCACGAACATTCAAACAAGCATCTAAATTTCCTCATTGGCAAACGGCAATGAAAGGGGAACTCACATCCTTGCATCAAAATCAAACATGGTCTCTTGTATCATTTCAACCTCAGATGAATGTCGTTGGATCTTTAAGGTCAAACGAAAGGCAGACGGATCAATTGAGCGACATAAAGCCCGACTTGTTGCTCAGGGCTTTACTCAACAAGCCGGACTTGACTATGACGAGACGTTTAGCCCAGTTGTGAAACCTTCCACCATTCGAACAGTTTTATCAGTTGCCCATTCCCGCAGTTGGGACATTAAGCAACTAGATGTTCGAAATGCATTTCTTAATGGTGTTCTTAACGAAGAGGTTTACACGAAGCAACCTTCTGGTTTCATTGATCCCTCTCGTCCAGATTCGGTTTGCAGGCTTCACAAGGCCCTATATGGGTTGAAACAATCACCTCGTACGTGGTTTCAACGACTTCACGATTTTCTTATTCGTCACAAATTCTTCAACAGTCAGTCTGATTCATCATTGTTCATTCGGCATACCACAGATTCCACTACCATTATTCTAGTATACGTGGACGATATCATAATTACTGGATCATCCTCTTCCGCTGTTTCCTCTATTATTGATGATATTTGTACAACATTTTACAGTCGTCGTCTTGGTGATCTAAGCATCTTCTTGGATCTTGAAGCTTCCCGGGATAAGGAGAAGTTGAGTTTGTGCCAGAAACGATATGCCCTCGACCTTCTGGATCGTTTCAATATGTTTGACAGCAAGCCAGCTTCTACTCCATCCGCCCCTCACTCTCGGTTGTCAGCTCACGATGGCGACCCATTGTCTGATCCAACTACATACTGTAGTCTTGTTGGTGGTTTGCAGTATCTCACTCTTACACGTCCTGATATAGCATTTTTTGTTAATCAGGTGTGTCAGTTTATGCACCAACCTCGTTCCACCCACCTCGTAGCAGCTAAGCGGATTCTCAGGTTCATTAAGGGGACCCTCTTGTTAGGACTCACCTTTTACCATTCATCAAATTTTTCGATCTGAGCATACTCTGATGCTGACGGGGCCGGTGATCCTGATGATCGGCGCTCTACTACCGAGGCATGTATTTTTGTTGGTCCGAATCTTGTTTCTTGTACTGCGAAGAAACAAACTACGGTGTCTCGATCTAGTAGTGAAGCCGAATACCGTGCTATTTCTACAACTACTGCTGAGCTACGATGGTTTTCTTATTTATTCGGGAACTACACATCCCGTTTAAATCTCCATTTCTGTTCTGTGATAATATTTCAGCTCTACATATGGCTCGTAATCCGGTTTTTCATGCTCGAACACGTCACATCGAGATTGATTATCATTTCGTTCGAGAGTTGGTCACTCGTGGGTTTCTGCAATTACGGTACATCGCGTCCTATGACCAACTGGCAGATGTGTTTACCAAAGGGCTGCCTAAACCACGGTTTCTAGCTCTATATCTGTCAAGCTCCGCCTCCCTTATGGCCGTCTCGCTTGAGGGGGGTATTAGCTGATAGAGCATAAATGTATTCACATGAGGTTCATGGTACATAAGGAAACATAACAGTCTCAAAATGGCCAGTCTGTAGTCTGTCTGTAGTCTGTGTATGTAGATAAATATTGTCTGTTGATGATCCATTACAGTAAATAGTAGTAGAATTCGTTGTATTTGTAGAGTGAAAGTTGTATATATAGCCTCCTTTGAGGTGCAGAAAATACAGAAAGGAAAATCTCTCCCAGCCGTGCTCTTCCCTCCTTTCTTCTGTTATTCTTCTACTCTAATGTAATTTAAGAGGTTCAAAGAAGTAGATCTATTACCTCATTTATGGCATGTCAAATGAGACGATTTTTAGGTAAAGAAGGACTGATTCTTCATGCGAGCGTGGTGAACATAGATGTAATAGGATGTGAGATGTTGTGACTAAACTTCCGTTCTTTGATCATAGTATGAAGTACATTTAAGCATGATTGTTTGAGCTTGAGCTATTATCGGAACGTTAGCCATACTGGAACAGATATTTGCTCAAACCATTGCTCAGCCGGTTTTATTTGTTTCTATCTTATTTTTATAGGAGATCTTTTGTAATTAAAACTTTAATACTATTACCGGGAAAACTTGTCCATTATACACATGATAATGGAATTTATTAAGAGTACTGTGTCTCAAACACAGATCCAATTTATTCAGCTATCTGGCCTCTTTATGTATATATATACATATTTAGAACCAGATGGCACGGATTTGGCATTGCTGTGGCTGCCTCATGTTGCAGCTCTGTGGCAAGCTCTGAGCCTTTTGCACTACTTGCTGCATCCTCTCACCTTGCCTCTGCTCTCCTTGTCCTTGTTGCTGCCTCCTGACCACTTCCCTGATTGCCTCGCATCGGCACTGCTGGTCAATGTTCCTTAACTCCTGGCAGCACTGCTGCAGTTGCTGGGATGTGGAGTTCATTTCCAGCTCCATCTCTGCCTCATATGGGCTGCCTCGCTGGGACAAGTAGCTTGAGCACTGGCGAAGCGACTGCTTCTGGACCTGCTCGGAGCACCTCTTCTGAGGGCGGCCAGCTGGGTTGTCGTCCTCCTCAACCACAGTGGTAGTGATCGTGGTGTAGGTGGAGGCCTCAGCAAGGGCCAGTAGAGCCAGTAGGAGTGAAGCTACAACTGCAAGCTTTGCCATTTCTGCTGCTGTTTGGTATTTGAATGTGGTGTTGATTGAAGTGTTTGGGAGAATTGGGGGATTTATAGTTTTGATTGGGGTTGAGGTGGCTTCTTCTTTTGTGCCACGTTGATTTTTACATGCAGATGCTTCCAATGGTACTCCTTTATTTCTTATATAACTGGCAGTTAATCATCTTCTTCTTTGATACAGAACGTCTGAGGTTTCCATGTCATTTGCCAGGTGTTGCTGCTTTCTTACACACGTGCTCTACTTACTAAGGCCTGTCTTCTTCTCTTTTGATCTGAAACATCTGAGGTCTCCATGTCATATGCCAGGTGTTGCTACTTTCTTACACATATACTACACGTACTAAAGCTTTCCTTTGAGTGTTTTGTTTCTTATGCAAAGTGCAGAAGCTCTATTTTGCAGGTCAAATCCATGAACTTCGTTGTTCATGCACAATGACTCTGTAGAACTTCTGCAAGTGGCATCTGCCTCAGAAGAAGATGGCCAAAAGGCACATTGCTGAGGTGGCATGGGGCACTTGTCAAGCCTTCAATTCCACGCTTGCTCGCCTATGGTAATGGTTATTCATTAGTGTTATCTTTTAAAAATTACAAGGCTCTTTGGCACTAGTCTAAATCATGAAAAAAATCTAAAGAAATAACTCATGACTCATGGATAAAAAAATTGCAACCTCTACTCACTAGGCCTTGTAAGAATGGGTTTTATGGGTTGGATTGGCCCGACCAGACTCTCCCTTTAAGAATGCTTGAGTGCTCTCTCTCATTCCGCTTTAGTTATTTATCAAACTATACTTTATATCATAATTTCATCCTATCTGAATGTCCATTTTTGACTGTGGAACACTTTGAACAATTCCTATATGACTGTCAATTTTTTACTGTAGAACACTTATAAACAGTTCTAGTAGCAAATATATATACATAACTACATTTGCGACCTACATTACAATTTATAATATCCCAATAGGTTCTGCTTTAGTCCAGAATCTTAAGAATAGCTGTACATTATCTGTTGCTGTTGCCAGCCTGCCCTGAACCTTTTATAGAGAACACTATGTAGAAATGTGTACGTTCCATCGTTGTTGAACCACACTAACTGTAGTTAATCTTAAAGTCGAATAGCTGGCCTTAGTTTGATAATGAGATATTCTGTTTATTCACCCTTATTTTGAGTTAATTTTAAGAATGGTTGTCCCTAGTCCGAGAAAAGAAAATTTAGGACATGATTCGTAAGGTAAACTATGTTATAATGTATTCGTATATCAATTTGTTTTCTAATTTTCTTTAGTTCTTCAGTGTCTTTGGTTTCGTTTAATTAACCTAGGGAATGGAGTATGTGCTCATATTATTTGCAACTTGTTTACGGAGTATTTGTCAATAGCATTACCATATTACCATAAAAAAAGAGTAGTTATGCAGAAGGAAACGCATAGTTAATTGCATGCACACGATAGTGTGCTTTTTATAGACATAAACAAAATTCACCCTAAGCAATCTCTACCCAATACAAGGCCAGAGAAATTAAAGTGAATTTGTCACTTTATTTAACATGCACATGGAAAATCCTAATCATTTAAAACCAGGGTCCTTGCATTTCACACTGCCTGGGCTTCATGTCACAGCGGTTGGGCAAGTCCTGAGCCATATGCATCATCTCGCCCCTCTGCTGGGTCCCCTGTTGCATGACCATTTTCTCAATGGCCTGGCACCTGCAGTCCTCTTTGATGTCACGGAGCTGGTCGCAGCACATGTCAAGATGCTGTTGTTCACATTGAGATTTTGAAGCAATTGGGTTCATGACCACCATTCTCAAGGACTCGTGGGGCCTACTTCCTCCCTCACTGACGCAGCACGGAAGCCGGATAAATTTCGTGATTAGCGCACTAATCACGAGAACTCTTCAAGCGAAGAATCCTCAAACGCAATGAACTGGAATCCACCAGAAAGAGAAGAAATTCTCTGAAATATTAATTAATCAAAAACTGTAAATTGTCTTTTACAAAAACCCTACCATAACTATTTATACTAGTAAAAGAACATTCTAAAAATAAAACCCTAATGACCTAATTAAAATCCTATTGACTAAAATAACCCTGCTCAAACCCTAAAACGAAATAGTAAAATAATGACAAAAATACCCCTAATTAAAATAAACCAAAATCAGCAAACAATAAAACAACGCAAATAAACTTCGCATTCCCGTCGAGCGTGAGGCGGGCGCATAGGTTTTGACGAGGCGGCCGCCTCGACGGCAGAAAGGCTCTCCATGGTTGGCGAAGCTTGAGGCGGCCGCATGGTTGTGGGTGAGGCGGGCGCATGGATCACATAAGAATTCCCCTTTGATGGCTGGGCTTGAGGCGGTCGCATGGTTGCTTGTGAGGCGCCCGCTTCATGTCCAGGAGGTTGGCCTCGTTGTCTTCCGTCTCCTACATCAGTCAACCACTCTTCAAAAGAACTCGACCCCGAGTTCATATCCGATATTTGGCAAGATCCGCCCCAAAAGAACAAATACTTCGAATAAACCAATGTTCTCCTCGTCCTCGGAAAGAAGAAGAATTCTCTTCCGTCCCAGTGAAACAAATACTTGGAATAAATTTGTTCTTTGAGCCCATACCAATGTAAATTTTGTTTTTCCAAAAATAAAATTATGCTAGCAATGTCGACAATCATCCGGCGATTGTCCGTCCCATCTCCCCCAAAGTCAATAATAAATACAAAATTAACGTCCCTCATGAACTCTTCCATAAACTCCCAATTATTCCTTTCTTTCTCCTTCCCATGATCAAGAATAAAAATATCATCGAATTTAAATTCTTCTGACCAATCAATTACACCCACGACCTGCTCAAAAATCGATGGTGTAGACCCACTAATCTCACCCACATCTTTATTCATGGGCTCAATTAGGGCATGATCATGGACCATAATATTTGTAGGAACCGTGATACTTGTGGGAACAACTTCACATACCTGAAGGATCTCGTATTCTGCACATAAATCTGCCCCTTCCTCCACCTTCTCTTCAGATTCGGCCAAGGGAACTGCTGGAAAGACGGATTTGTCGACTTCTGGAACTTCTTGAACATCAATTTTGTTATTCTGCAACAAGACCTCGAACTGGCTCCGACGTTCTTCTTCAGCACGTTCATAGACTGCAGATCTACGTGCTTTCAGTTTCTGAATCTTGGCAGTGTAGTGATCGGCTATGTCGGCATAGAAATTGGCTTCCATCCTATGTCGCTGCCTAAGCACTCGCTCCCTCGAGACTCGATTCAGATCTCTGATTGATTTATATTTCTGCACAAGTCGATCATGCTTGTCCGCTTCGTCGAGTTCTTCTTCCTCTAACTCTAGAAAATATTGTTCCTGTTGTCGAGCACGATTCAATTGACGATCTATTTCGTGAATAACCTTGTCATCAGATCTTGTTACTTGAACCTCCATAACGAATCAGCGATGAAAAAACAGGATATGGCCTGCTCTGATACCAACTGACGCAGCACGGAAGCCAGATAAATTTCGTGATTAGCGCACTAATCACGAGAACTCTTCAAGCGAAGAATCCTCAAACGCAATGAACTGGAATCCACCAGAAAGAGAAGAAATTCTCTGAAATATTAATTAATCAAAAACTGTAAACTGTCTTTTATAAAAACCCTACCATAACTATTTATACTAGTAAAAGAACATTCTAGAAATAAAACCCTAATGACCTAATTAAAATCCTATTGACTAAAATAACCCTGCTCAAACCCTAAAACGAAATAGTAAAATAATGACAAAAATACCCCTAATTAAAATAAACCAAAATCAGCAAACAATAAAACAACGCAAATAAACTTCAGTATTCCCCGTCAGAGCGTGAGGCGGGCGCATGGGTTTTGACGAGGCGGCCGCCTCGACGGCAGAAAGGCTCTCCATGGTTGGCGAAGCTTGAGGCGGCCGCATGGTTGTGGGTGAGGCGGCCGCATGGGTCACGTAAGAATTCCCCTTGGATGAGCCAGGGCTTGAGGTGGTCGCATGGTTGCTTGTGAGGCGCCCGCTTCATGTCCAGGAGGTTGGCTTCGTTGTCTTCCGTCTCCTACATCACTCACCTTGCATAAGCATCATGTAGTGGCTAATCTTCTCCGAACACGGATCTCTTCTTCCTGGCATTGGGACCCACGGCCTCTTGGGTTGGTGGGTTCGCCGTCAATGGTGGTGGTTGTGATGGTGGTGTAGGTGGTGGGCCGAGGCCAAGGTAACCATGGCTAAGAGGAGGAGGGTGAGAGTGTTTCAAGCTTTGCCATTTGTGATTGATTGTTTTGTAGAAGGCAGTGTGTGTGTGTGGGTGGTGGTTGTTGGTGGCCGGCGGTGGGGATTTATAGTGGAATCCGGAGATTGCATGAAGAGCTAGTGGAGTTAAGGTTTTGCAAGGTGTTGATATGGATAGAAGTTTAGTTACACGTATGTTGTTTACATGCGAGATGTTTCCATTTAAGCAATTTGTTTGTTTTTGCCATTGTGCATGCAGATTTTGCCGTCAATAACAAACATGGATGCGGCTTCGTTTTGCGGCAGAGTGCCGGGCTGGAAGGAGCTTCGTGACACGTATGTTCTCCATGCAATTCCATTCATTACTCTCACTATAATTTGTGTGGTTAGATTTGAAGCCGTAGTCTTACTTCTCTATGATAATGAGATTGAAGTCCCTTGAGAATAGTTATGTTGGTGAAAATTGTAAGACTATTTGTCAACTCAATTCCAAGCCGTGAAATTGGAATCTAAATTTCTCATTCAGTTCCAACTGCACGACATGGAATTGAGTTGCCAAATAGTCTTACAATTTTCAGTTATGTTGACTGAAAATTGTAAGACTATTTGTCTGCCCCTCTGACATCTTCGCATTCGCAAACCTCTTTATCAAATGCACCTTATTGATATTCGACGGCTTCTCATACATGTCTGACAGCGTTTGTAGCAACTCCACCGTTGTCTTGGCCTCCATAGCGTTCCGTGCAACGTCGTCGGTTAGGGCACTCCTTACCGCTCCTAACGCCTTCCGATCCAACGTCTCCCAATCCCCTTGTGACATGCCTTCGGGCTTCTCCTTCAAGGGTCCATGAAGATCCTTACAATAAAGGTAGTCTTCAATCCTTGTCCTCCAAAACATGAAATTCACACCGTTGAATTTCTCGATTGAGTTCTTCATCTGACTGCTTCACCAAAAAATCCCCAAGAACGCGATTCAAAAAATCAACTAATGAAACTTTGAATCCTCCGAACCAATGCTCTGATACCAGTTGTTGTGAATTTTGTGCTTCCCCGTTGCAATCTAGACAAAGAATCAATAAACCCACACACACAATATCACAAGAAACACACACACAAGAACACAAGAGTTGTTTAGCCGGTTCATTCACCAACTCGTGAACTACGTCCTGGGGCAATTGCCAAGCCAATATGTTATTAGACACCTTCTAATATATTGCTACAATCAACTTCTATATGTTCTAGGCCGAAATTATGCTTATATAGTTATACAAGGAAGCCCTAACTCAGTTTAAGAAGAGATACAATCGAATTAGGAAACAAATCAAATCTGCAAAGACACAAGATCGGGCGCGGCGCGGCCGCCCTCACGGCGCGGCCGCCCTCCTTGGCCGAGACTTCTTCACCCACGAAGGAACTCCAGCGCAGTCGCCCTCCACCACGAGCGCGGCCGCTCTCCTGCGTAAGCACCTCCGAGATTTTCCTCCTTCAATCTCACCGACTCCTCCGACTTAGGCCCCTTTTTCTTCCTTGTAGTTTAGGACTCCAATCCCAATAATCTCCCACCGGAGACTAAACTAACAAACATAAAATCACCCATCAACTCCCACCACGGAGTAAAGACCTTCGAACACATTTCCCCCTCCATATTGGCTTGACACTACCTCTCCTCTCCTCAAGTAATAAGGCGAGTTGAAACCAAGCGACGTTTCAACCTCTCCGTGTTAGATCGTTCTTGCCTCCCCAAATCAGCTTCTACCTTGATTTCTCCCCGCAAGTCTAACTTCGCCTTCTCCCCCAGACCCACCTTCCTCGCAATGCTTCCCCTTGAAACTCGGACACACCTTGTTTCTTGCATCGTCTGTTTTTGGTCTGAAATCGGTCTCTGTTAGGGCACTTGGACTTCCACACCACGTTGATCAACTTTGAGTCCCCCCCAACATACCGTTTCTTGATGTCTCCCCTTTTCACACCAACAGGCCGGTTCTTTAGCCTCTTGCTCCCACCGGAACGAACATCGACATTGTAGGTAGAGTACAACATCTTCCCCTTAACCCCACGAGCCAACACCTTAGCCCCTTTTGTGACTTCCCAAGACCCACCAATGAAAGAAACACCATACCCTTCACTGTCAAGTTGTCCCACAGAAATCACCCTTCTCCTCAAATCCGGAACATGCATCACGTTGTGTAGTTGTAAAACAGCCCCGTTAGGTGTCTTCATCATCACATCCCCCTTACCTTTGACCTTCAATGGCTGACCGTCACCAAGATAGACAACCCCAAAGTCTCCAGTTTTGTACCGCTTCATTGATTCTGCATCCCCACTAGCATGACAAGAAGCTCCAGAATCCAACACCCAATCTTCACCCGACTGCTCCTCTCCTAGGATTAATACATCTCCACCATCATCCACCACGTGTGCACCACCATCTTTACCCGGACAGTCATAACTGATATGCCCCAATTCACCACAATTGTAGCACTTGACCTTTTTCCCCTTTTTCGGTCTTCCCCTATTTCTCTCCACCCTAAGTGCAGCCCCATCTACGGAAGATTCTCCCCTTTTCTCTTTCCTTCGCAACTCCTCTTGAAGGATGAGATCTCTAACCTCCGTATACACCAATGCTGTTTTCGACGTACTAATCGTTGTGACAGTAACCTCCCAACTATCAGGCAATGATTTTAGTAGAAAACAAGCTAGCACTTCATCGGAGAAAGTAATATCAACACTTTTCAATTGGTCCACCATACCTTTGAAATTGCCGATATGACTTGCCGCTGTCTGCCCCTCTGACATCTTCGCATTCGCAAACCTCTTTATCAAATGCACCTTATTGATATTCGACGGCTTCTCATACATGTCTCGATGGGGCCAAGCTTGTAGCAACTCCACCGTTGTCTTGGCCTCCATAGCGTTCCGTGCAACGTCGTCGGTTAGGGCACTCCTTACCGCTCCTAACGCCTTCCGATCCAACGTCTCCCAATCCCCTTGTGACATGCCTTCGGGCTTCTCCTTCAAGGGTCCATGAAGATCCTTACAATAAAGGTAGTCTTCAATCCTTGTCCTCCAAAACGTGAAATTCACACCGTTGAATTTCTCGATTGAGTTCTTCATCTGACTGCTTCACCAAAATCCCCAAGAACGCGATTCAAAAAATCAACTAATGAAACTTTGAATCCTCCGAACCAATGCTCTGATACCAGTTGTTGTGAATTTGGTGCTCCCCCGTTGCAATCTAGACAAAGAATCAATAAACCCACACACACAATATCACAAGAAACACACACACAAGAACACAAGAGTTGTTTACCCGGTTCATTCACCAACTCGTGAACTACGTCCGGGGGCAATTGCCAAGCCAATATGTTATTAGACACCTTCTAATATGTTGCTACAATCAACTTCTATATGTTCTAGGCCGAAATTATGCTTATATAGTTATACAAGGAAGCCCTAACTCAGTTTAAGAAGAGATACAATCGAATTAGGAAACAAATCAAATCTGCAGCACAAAGATCGGGCGCAGCGCGGCCGCCCTCCTTGGCCGAGACTTCTTCACCCACGAAGGAACTCCAGCGCGGTCGCCCTCCACCACGAGCGCGGCCGCTCTCCTTTGCAGAAGCACCTCCGAGATTTTCCTCCTTCAATCTCACCGACTCCTCCGACTTAGGCCCCTTTTTCTTCCTTGTAGTTTAGGACTCCAATCCCAACAGCCACTGCTCTCCTTGTCCTTGTCCCTGTTGCTGCCTCCTGACCACTTCCCTGATTGCCTCGCATCGGCACTGCTGGTCAATGTTCCTCAATTCCTGGCAGCACTGTTGTAGTTGCTGGGATGTGGGGTTCATTTCCAGCCCCATCTCTGCCTCATATGGGCTTCCTCGCTGCGACAAGTAGCTTGAGCACTGGCGAAGAGACTGCCTCTGGATCTGATCGGAGCACCTCTGCTGAGGGCGGCCAGCTGGGTCGTCGTCTTCCTCGACCACAGTGGTAGTGATGGAGGTGTAGGTGGAGGATTCAGCAAGGGCCAGTAGAGACAGTAGGAGTGAAGCTACAACTGCAAGCTTTCCCATCTCTGCTGCTGTTTGGTTATCTTAGTGTCTGAATGTGCTGTTAATTGAAGTGTTTGGGAGAATGGGGGGGGGGGGGATGGGGATTTGTAGCTGTGATTGGGAATGGGGTGGCTTCAGTTTGGTGTCACGTTGATTTTTACATGCAAATGCTTCCAATGATGGCCCTTTATTTCTTAAGCAACTGGCAGGAATCGTCTTCTTTGAATCGAAACGTCTGAGGTTTCCATGTCATTTGCCAGGTGTTGCTACTTTTTTACACGCGTGCTCTACATACTAAAGCCTGTCTTCTCCTTTGATCTGAAACATCTGAGGTCTCCATGTCATATGCCAGGTGTTGCGACTTTCTTACTCACGCCACATTTACTAAAGTTTTCCTTTGAGCATTTTGTTTTTTATGCAAAGTGCAGAGGCTCTTTTTTGCAGGTCAGATCCATGAGTTTCATGGTATGCATACACATGGACTCTGTAGAACTTCCGTAAGTGGCTCTGACCCAACCAAACCGAACCATGCACGGGTAAACAATGCTCTTCTCATTCACAATGAACGGCATGTGTGATATCCATCCGCTTATCGCTATCTCAATTTAGCTTTGTATCAAATTATACTAGATAATATAGCCTCCTATATCTGAGTGTCCATTTTTGACTGTGATACACTTTGAACATTTCCTTCAATTTCGATTTTCTGTTATAAATTAAAAATAGCAGGATTGAAGTGAGAAGAAGAAAAATAGTTACATCCACAATGTATATTATCTGTAGCTGCTGCTAGCTTGCCATCGGGAACACAATCTAGAACTGTTTTCATTCCACCGTTATTGAACCACACTCACTGTAGCTAATCTTAAGAATAGCATTCGGCCAAATTATGAGTTAATTTTAAGATGGTTGTCCCCAGTTTGAGGTATTTGAGGTACACTATAATTAGCATAAGGAGTACTCCCTCCGACCCGTAGAACCTTACACACTTTGCCATTTAGGGCCGTTCGACTCGTAGAACCTTACACACTTTGCCATTTAGGGCGTCGACTCGTAGAACCTTACAAATTTTGCCATTTAGGGTGTGTCCCATTGATAAGTAACACTTTTAAAAAAAAAAAAAATATTATAATACATTTTTATTAATTAGATCCACTTGTCATATTCACAACAACTATCCATTTACTATTATTTATTATCCCACTTTGTATTAGGAATATAATATTGTCATAATATTATATTCTATATTATCTAGTATATATTGTTTGTATTAGAATAGGATGCTAAATATTCTAATGAACCCTAGCGGCAAACCCCTCAAGCCGCCCCACCCCCTCACCCCATAGCTTTCGCCACCCACCATCAAAATTCTCTCTTTCTCCTTCAACACCCTCGGCTCAACCACCCTAGTCGAAACCCCTTTATACACAATCACCACCATACCGCCCCACCATCAAAACCACCACCCTCCTACACCACACCACTACCCTCGGCTCAAACCTCTCTAAAGCTGAAACCCAAGCCGCAACACCGCCGCACCACCATCTTCCTTTCCTCTTTCGGATCACCACTCTCAGCAAAACCCTAAAGTCGAAACCCTCTCACCACCTCCTACAAAACCCTCGGCTCAAACCTCTCAACAGCCGAAATCCCCTCCACCTCATACACCACCGCCCCACCATCAAAACCATTACCTCCTCTTATTTATGCCCTTCCTTCTTCCGCCACCAAAACCCTGAACTACCCCACCCTCGGCAAACCCTAAACCGCCACAATACCCCACCCTCGGCAAACCCAAAAAAAAACTGTCAAAACCACTCTCCACAAACCCACTGTCTTCAACATGTGCTAGACCACATCACATCAGAAACCACACACGTCCGGGAACACAATCGTCTCCACCTGCTCCATCAAACCCGGTTCATCTCATCACTCTTCAAAGTTTTGACTTATCAAAAGATCGTCCATCTTGCGGGGACATATTAAGAATATAATATTGTCATAATATTATATTCTATATTATCTAGTATACTCCCTCCGTCCCATGATAATATATAAACTTTTCTTTTTGGGCGTCCCACAATAATATATACTTTCCTAAAATGGAAAGGAATCTTTACTATTCCCTCCACTCATTCTCTCTCCTACATTGTTGATGACTATATGCGATGGCTAATACCATTTTTGTTGATGACTATATGCGATGGCATTTTATTTTAAAAATAATATTTTTATTGAAAATAATATTTATCTTATAAGATTAGATTAACCATCGCATAAGGTGTTACGCATTGCGAGATGGCCGCGGCTGTCGCATATACCTATAGCGACAAAGCCTAAGGCGACGGCCCTTTTGATGGATTTTGCAATCGTATAAAGAATATGCGATGGTTTATAGATATTATGCGATGGTCGAAAGCCATCGCAAAAAGTAAGTTTTCTTGTAGTGTTCTCTCTCCTATTTTATTTTCACACTCACAACACTTTCAATATAATATTTCCTCCTTAATTTTCCTTAATTTCCGTGCAAAATCCAAAAGTCTATAAAAATGTGGGACGAAGGGAGTATATTGTTTGTATTAGAATAGGACTCTAAATATTCTAATGTATTTAGAATAGGTAACTCAATCTTTTTAATGTATTTAGAATAGGTAACTCAATCTTTGTATTAGAATAGGATTCTAACTCTTTGTAACATTTATTCTAACTAGTGAGTAACCCGTCGAAATTCGACGGGCATAGTTAGGCTTTAGCCATTAAGCAAAATGTTATAATTTTTCTTGTGGGTCATTTTCTAATTAGGAAAGATTAGTCAAAACATCTTTAATTAAACAACATAATATATATTCAAAGATTAGGCACTAAGCATAATATTATGTAAACATTTAACATAACATCTATTCTTTGTTAAACAATTCAGAGATATCAAATTTTGTGATTCCATAAATCCACTAAAAATAAAAATGATAAATAGGAATATCTTTAGCTAAAATAGCTTACATCATAGTAAAACATTGTCCCTGAAACCAAAAAAAAAAAGTAAAAAGAAAAAGAAAAAACAATTAAGAGATCAAATAGGTCAAGAAAGAAGATGAGAGCGAGCAATAACGGAGGATGATTTTGCCGAATTCTTTTTCAGCGACCTACTCAAAATAAACTCACGGCTGAATATTTTTTTTTAACCAAGTTATATGTACGCAAAAAATATAAAATAATTAACGAATAATTATTTTATTTAATATGCTTATTAGGTATTGAATGTTTTAAATTGATATGTATATAGTGATTTATGATATATAAAGATTTTATCTTTTAGCAAGAATTACAATCCTAATTTATTCTAACTCTTCTCTTTCCTATCAATATCTTGATTCCTATCAACATTAGGATTTTTCCTTTTTTTTTTTTTTTTTGAAGAACCATGAAGGCCGGTATGGGGATTTTATTTCATTAAAAATAATAAAGCCTAATAATTAAAACCGAATAAGGTCAAGGCGGTCAAGGCCAAGCCCATCCAATACCGGCCAAGGCCGAACGCCCCATACCAGCCAAGCACCGGTAGAGTCACAATTACCATGATGGACGACTCATCCTGTGGGGCACGAGTCGTGCCTTGTAACTTTGAGAAATCCTCAACCGCGCCAGATAGGGTCGTGACATTTTCGTCCAGGTCGTGCCAAGGTGGAGACGACTCGTCCCATGTAGCACTAGTTGTGCCCTGCTCCCAAAAAAACTCCAGCTCTGCCGAATGATCCATGTGCCTCGGCCATGACCCCAATTGGCCGGCCAAACACTACCAGAATAGGCCAAAACCAGAAAACCAAGGCCAAAACCAAAATTACCAAAGCCATTGTGAATTTGTCCAATCCAAAACCAAAATATTTTCTCCGTAAAGCATAGTAACCACTCTCATCAAACCTTAGAGCATCCAAACATTTTAATATCATTCTTTATCTTCTTCACAAAACCTCTATGAAAGAGATGAAGCAACTGATGTCATCCAGTTACTAAAAAACTAAAAGGTTTAGATCAAAAATATATTTTCTTTATGGATGAGCAACGGAAAATAAAGAGATCAGGGGGTATATTTGTGTTGAATTTGAAGTAAAGTAATGAGATAAAATATTGCTAAAACAGCATGGGCTTTACTGATTAAGAAGCAAAAGACACCAATAGAAACAGTAATACTTGTCATGTATCTTCTTTTGAGTTGATGAGCATAGCAAGCATGTTCCCAATAATGTTTAGATTTTGCGGAAGCATCAGCTTCTCCTCAAGCTTTGGAATCAAACTTCAAGAGTGATGCCGAGGATGACATTAAGCATCTTGGGTAGTGTATTATCCCATTGCCTGAAACTGGGCCAGTTTCATGCAATAGTGACATTGTTGGCTGTGGTAGAACTGATTGTTTCTGTGAGAATCCTGTCTCTATTTAATGTGTACGACAACATGTCGGAGAAGTAAGACTGAACCTTAAGAGAAGTGTTGGGCTGGAGAGATTTTTAGAATTGGGATTCAGTGACATGGGAGAGACAGTAGCAGATAAATGGAGTGATTTGGATGAAGAGTTATTTCACGATGTTGTATTTTCCAATCCTGGATCATTGGGAAAGAATTTTTGGCACCATCTTGCGGCATTGTTCCCTTCTCGGATCAGTTTTGAGATTGTTAGCTATTATTTCAATATTTTCATGCTGCGAAAAAGGGATGATCAGAATAGATGTACTCCAACAGACATTGACAGCGATAATGATGAGTGGGAAGGGAGTGATAATCTGAGGAAGATGATGACCCATATCAGAATGAGATTTATGTGGATGATTCCTATAAGGGGATGACAAAATGTTTCAGAAAGATGGCCAATGAATTTGCTTAACAATTCTAGTTCCAACTCTTCATCTCAGTGTTCAGATAAAACCATAGGAGGTGAAATGGGAGCTTATGATTTCGAAGAGGACTCTAATACGACCTTTGTTGTAGTTTCCGTGCCACAAGTTAGTCAAGAGAAGGTTGAAGATGGCAAACATGGGGGCCATGGCAAATTTATTTCTGAGCGTTGTGATGCTAAAGTGTGGGATACCGAGTATTCGACATTTCCAAGAACTAAAGCCGATTTCTTGCCTACTTACAGTATGATTGAAGAAGTTTTTGGAGTTGAAGACTGGGAACAGGGCAACGGGGATGATGATCGCAACAGTTTAAGTTAAGTTTGCTAGTACTTACTTTTTACCATTCAATGCAAATATGAGCTCTTTGGGCGACTTCATTTAGGTTCCTTTTTAGTTTTTTTACTGGAACAAAGTTCTGTTTTCTCTAGTACATAATTTTGGGAAGGCAATAGGATTTACCATCTTGTTTTGGCTGCCTCCTTGTGTATCATTTTCACCATATAATTGGAAATTTCAGAAAATTTGGAGATTCTGATTTCCATCCAACATATAGCTGGAACATGATTTGTGGATAAGTAAAAAATATAAGTAAATGTCAAATCGGGAGATGGATCATGTGCAAAGGAGAAGTATGGTCAGCGATTTTTTTTATCCAAACAGAATACATTCAAGTCTAGCAACATCTTCATATTCCAAAAAGACTATGTACACGCTATGGACGCTGTCGACCTACTTACGGATATCTCTATCTTGCTGTCGAAACTTCTGATTGATTGACCACTTGAATGGTCATCCTATTTTCTTCCTCCAAACCATCCTTTTGTAAATTGATCTTCTTCTAATAGAATCTTCCTTTCGGATTAAAAAAAAAAAGAATTACACCTAACAGTGTTAAATAATTGTCAATGAGTCTATTGATTTTCAATATTCAATTTATGGTTTCAGGCTGAGTCAGAATCATTGAGACCATCAACTTCTCAGACCAGACAAAATGAGGAGGTATAGTTCCAATCATTAAAATCATGCCTGTTCGATTAATATACCAATTAAGTTCCACTTTTTCTATTATGACAATAAATAATTCATATCAGGTAAAGGAATTGCAAGATGCATGGATTAACGTTGATAAGAAGGGAATCGACATTCAAGGTATTGAAAAACATGATCCTATATGATATTCAAATTTATTCCATAGAAGTTCTTATAAGAACAACCATGCAAGCTTTGGGAAGGATTTAATGTAAATGTATGCAGTTTCTAGGATTTTCTAGGTTAAAAAACATATTAAAAGATGATTGAATCCTTACCTTGGTGTTGAATCTACCAAGCAATGAAGAAAAGTTCTTCTTCTACTTCCTCCATAGACTCGACTGGTTCATTTCTTCCTCTCGAAAATCTCTCTCTGCCAAAATCTCTCTCTGCCGAAATCTCCTCTCTCTATACCGCCTCTCTCTAAATCTCTTGCTAGGGTTGCAAAATAATTAGGCAGTTGCAAAATAAGTTTGTTACATGATTTATATAGGAAATAATTGACCAATGGGAGAATTACATAATGTCGTGTCATAATAGTGACATCAACTATTGAAAAATCTTTGATTTCAAAATTCAAAAGTTGATTGAGCTTAAATCGTGATAATTTATTGTATAAATATATACCTTATAAATATTTACCTTATAAACATTAACCTTTTATTAAATGAAAAATCAATTTATTAAATGAAAAATCTTTGATTTCAAAATTCAAAAGTTGATTGAGCTTAAATCGGGATAATTTACTGTATAAATATTTACCTTATAAATATTTACCTTATAAACATTAACCTTTTATTAAATGAAAAATCAATTTATTAAATGAAAAATCTTTGATTTCAAAATTCAAATGTTGATTGAGCTTAAATCGGGATAATTTACTGTATAAATATTTACCTTATAAATATTTAACTTATAAACATTAATCTTTTATTAAATTAAAAATCAATTTATTAAATGAAAAATCTTTAAAAAGAATATCAGTTTAATTAATAATTAATTTCATTTAAATAAACGAAAACAATATGTTAGGTTTATGTACAACAATAAAAAAGTTCAACGATAATTTTGATATAAAACATTTAGCTAGGCCGGATGGAATTATATAATCAAAAATATATAAAGACTGATAGGGTTATTCACGTAATATAGACTTTTTTTTTCTTTTTGAAGATTTGTAGGGATAATTTATAAGGATACTTGGTAATCAATTTAAATTTGAATTGACATCTTCAAAATGTATTAATGTGTTTAAATTAGGATAATTTTGAAATTCGATATATTTAACTATATTTAAATTAGGATAAACATTGAAGATTTGTATGAGTAATTTTATGGCATTTAGAAAATTTGCCATATTAAAAAACTTATTAAATTTTAAGATTAGATCAGTTTATGATACCCGAATTTAACTTGCCATAGCACTGTTGCTCAAAATTTTAAAAAATCAATTCCTATATACTTTTAATACACCACTAACTTAATTTCATGGACTTCTTTAAAAAAAACTGAATTTCATGGACTTAGTCAAACAATTGAAAATGTAAACATTTTGTTTTTAAGGAAATATTACCCATTTGATAAATGTGTAAGAATTGAATTAAATCTAATCTAATTTGATAATATTAATAATTGAAATCTAATTTCAAATTACTTTACAATACTTTCCTTAGTTTATACACGATATTTTTGTCATGTTCAGCCAATTTGTTTCCATATACTCTATTATTTTTTATAAAGAAAACATACTATATATACTTGAGTTATATAAGGATTAAAAAAATAATATAAGGAAAATATATGAAAATAATTTAATGAGTAAACCATACTATATATATATACTTGATTTATTACCGAAATTTAAGACTAATTAAGGCCAATTAATCTTTTTTAAAGGACTAAATGAATCTTATTAATTGCCGAAATTTAAGGCTAATGATTTTAAAAAAAAACTTATTGGATTTATTTTAATGTATAAGTTTAATTAATAATTAATTTCATTTAAATAAACGAAAACAATATGTTAGGTTTATGTACAACAATAAAAAAGTTCAACGATAATTTTGATATAAAACATTTAGCTAGGCCGGATGGAATTATATAATCAAAAATATATAAAGACTGATAGGGTTATTCACGTAATGTAGACTTTTTTTTTTCTTTTTGAAGATTTGTAGGGATAATTTATAAGGATACTTGGTAATCAATTTAAATTTGAATTGACATCTTCAAAATGTATTAATGTGTTTAAATTAGCGTAAAATCTAGGGAGAAACGCGTTTCTCCATAAGTTATGGAGAAACGGGTTACGGGTATCCAGAAGCTATTGAAAGGATATCCAGAAACTTTTTGTATTGGCCATGACCTTGTCCCATGGTTACTTCTGGATATCAGTCTCAAAGGTTACGGATATCCGTAACCCTTTGAAAGGATATCCAGAAGCTTATGAAAGTGATATCCGAAACCTTCAATGATATCCGAAACTTTCAAAATGTTTCTCGGATATTCATTTGATGGTTTCGGATATACATTTGAAGGTTTCGGATATCCGTAAACCTTCAATAAGCATTTTCTGGTCTTGGCCTTGGATTTGGCTTCAAATATGTTTCGGATATTCATTTGATGGTTTCGGATATACATTTGAAGGTTTCTCGGATATCCGTAAAACCTTCAATAAGCAATTTGTGGTCTTGGCCTTGGATTTGGCTTCAAATCTATTTTTTCGATATCCGCCCAAAGGCTTCTGGATATCCGTTCCAAAGCTTCGGATATCCGTAACCCTTTGAGACTGATATCCAGAAATTTTCTTCTGGTTATCAAACGTATAGCTTCTGGCTATTAAAAACGCGTTTCTCCATAGTTATGGAGAAACGCGTTTCTCAGCAGACCTACTCTTAAATTAGGATAATTTTGAAATTCGATATATTTAACTATATTTAAATTAGGATAAACATTGAAGATTTGTATGAGTAATTTTATGGCATTTAGAAAATTTGCCATATTAAAAAACTTATTAAATTTTAAGATTAGATCAGTTTATAATATCCAAATTTAACTTGCCATAGCACTGTTGCTCAAAATTTTAAAAAATCAATTCCTATATACTTTTAATACACCACTAACTTAATTTCATGGACTTCTTTCAAAAAAAAAAAAAAACTGAATTTCATGGACTTAGTCAAACAATTGAAAATGTAAACATTTTTTTTAAGAAAATATAACCCATTTGATAAATATGTAAGATTTGAATTAAATCTAATCTAATTTGATAATATTAATAATTGAAATCTAATTTCAAATTATTTTACAATACTTTCCTTAGTTTATACACGATAATTTTGTCATGTTCAGCCAAATTGGTTTCCATATACTCTATTATTTTTTGTAAAGAAAACATACTATATATATACTTGAGTTATATAAGGATTAAAAAAATAATATAAGGAAAACATATGAAAATAATTCAATGAGTAAAACATGCTATATATATATACTTGATTTATTGCCGAAATTTAAGACTAATTAAGGCTAATTAATCCCTTTTTAAAGGACTAAATGAATCTTATTAATTGCCGAAATTTAAGGCTAATTATTTAAAATAACTTATTGGATTTATTTTAATGTATAAGTTTAATTCATAATTAATTTCATTTAAATAAACGAAAATAATATGTTAGGTTTATATACAACAATAAAAAAGTGAGACGATAATTTTGATATAAAACATTTAAATAAACTTATTTTGTAAATTATTTCATTTAAATAAACTTATTGGATTTATTTTAATGTATAAGTTTAATTAATAATTAATTTCATTTAAATAAACAAAAATATTATGTTAGGTTTATATACAACAATAAAAAAGTGAGACGAAAATTTTGATATAAAACATTTAAATAAACTAATTGGATTTATTTCATTTAAATAAACTAATTGGGGAATTTAATTTTCAAAGGACTAAAACACAAATGAATTAAAAGGACGAAAACACAAATAATTGTTATTTATGGATCAAAAAGTTAATTTATTGGCGAAAATAGATGAAATTTAAGGACCAAAATGCAAAATATCGGCGAATAATAGATTGACACGTGGCGAGCTGTGGAGCTTGGAATTATTTCTGCTTTAATATTATTTATGGATTTGCCTTATTAAATTTTTTTTTTAATTTTAAGATTAGATCAGTTTATGATACCCGAATTTAACTTGCCATAGCACCGTTGCTCAAAATTTTAAAAAATCAATTTCTGTAATTTTAATACTCCACTAACTGAATTTCATGGACTTCTTTCAAAAAAAAAAAAAAACTGAATTTCATGGACTTAGTCAAACAATTAAAAATGTAAACATTTTTTTTAAATATAACCCATTTGATAAATATGTAAGATTTGAATTAAATCTAATCTAATTTGATAATATTAATAATTGAATTCTAATTTCAAATTATTTTACAATACTTTCCTTAGTTTATACACTATATTTTTGTTATGTTCAGCCAATTTGTTTCCAAATATTTATTATTTTTTATAAAGAAAACATACTATATATATACTTGAGTTATATAAGGATTAAAAAAAATAATATAAGGAAAATATATGAAAATAATTCAATGATTAAACCATACTATATATATACTTGATTTATTGTCAAAATTTAAGACTAATTAAGGCTAATTAATCTTTTTTAAAGGACTAAATGAATCTTATTAATTGCCGAAATTTAAGGCTAATTATTTAAAAAAACTCATTGGATTTATTTTAATGTATAAGTTTAATTGATAATTAATTTCATTTAAATAAACGAAAACAATATGTTAGGTTTATATACAACAATAAAAAAGTGAGGCGATAATTTTGATATAAAACATTTAAATAAACTTATTGGATTTATTTTAATGTATAAGTTTAATTAATAATTAATTTCATTCAAATAAACGAAAACAATATGTTAGGTTTATATACAACAATAAAAAAGTAAGACGATAATTTTAATATAAAACATTTAAATAAACTTATTGGATTTATTTCATTTAAATAAACTAATTGGGGAATTTAATTTTCAAAGGACTAAAACACAAATGAATTAAAAGGACTAAAACACAATTATTTAATTGTTATTTATGGACCAAAAAGCTAATTTATTGGCGAAAATAGATGAAATTTAATGACTAAAATGCAAAATATCGGCGAATAAAAGATTGACACGTGGCGTGCTGTGGAGCTTGAAATTTCTTCTGCTTTAATATTATATATGGATACGTTGTCACTGCTACCCACTCACAACACCTACTTTTATAACAATATTCCTTAATTTTCATGCCGAACAATAAGGTTGCAAGGTTTTCTGGGATGGAGAGTATGTTTTAGTGCTATTCATATAGCTATTTTTGCTCCCTGAGTCTAGATTTTCGTATTCTTTAAGTTCATCAAATTATATTACCATAAAATTAGAGCGTACTCATGCAGAAGGAAACTGAAACACATAGTTAATTGCATACACACGATAGTGTGCTTTTTTATTGACATAAACAAAATTCACCCTAAATAATCTCTACCCAAAACAAGGCCAGAGAAATTAAAGTGAATTTGTCACTTTATTTAACATGCACATGGAAAATCCTAATCATTTAGAACCATAGTCCTTGCATTTCACACTGTCTAGGCTTCATGTCGCAGCGGTTGGGCAAATCTTGAGCCATCTGCATCATCTCCCGCCTTTGCTGGGTCCCCTGTTGCATGACCATCTTCTCAATGGCCTGGCACCTGCAGTCCTCTTTGATGTCCCCAAGCTGGTCGCAGCACATTTCAAGATGCTGTTGTTCGCATTGCGATTTTGAAGCAATTGGGTTCATGACCACCATTCTCAAGGACTCGTGGGGCCTACTTCCTCCCTCGCACTGCATTAGCATCCTGCAGTGGCTAATCTTCTGCACACGGATCTCTTCTTCCTGGCATTGGGACCCACGGCCTCTTGGGTTGGTGGGTTCGCCGTCAATGGTGGTGGTTGTGATGGTGGTGTAGGTGGTGGCTGAGGCCAAGGTAACCATGGCTAAGAGGAGGAGGGCTAAGAGTGTTGCAAGCTTTGCCATTGTGATTGATTGTTTTGTAGGAGCCAAAGTGTGTGTGTGTGTGTGTGTGTGTGTGTGGTGGGTGTGGATGGTGGCCAGTGGCCGGCCGGAGATTTATAGTGGGATTTGGAGATTGCATGGAGGGCACGTGGAATTGAGGTTTTGCAAGGTGTTGAGATGAAAGGAAGTTTAGTTACACGTATGTTTATTTACATGCAGATGTTTCCATTTGAGCAATTTGTTTGTTTTTGCCATTGTGCATGCAGATTTTTGCTGTCAAAAACAGACATGGAAACGGCTACGATTTGCTGCAAGTGTTGGGGGATGGAAGGAGCTTAGTGACACGTATGTTTTACAAGCAAATTGCTAATTTTTTTAATGATGCTCCATAATTTTTAAAAAATTTCATAATGTTAAATAAGTTTCGTTCGAGAGTTGGTCACTCGTGGGTTTCTGCAATTACGGTACATCGCGTCCTATGACCAACTGGCAGATGTGTTTACCAAAGGGCTGCCTAAACCACGGTTTCTAGCTCTATATCTGTCAAGCTCCGCCTCCCTTATGGCCGTCTCGCTTGAGGGGGGTATTAGCTGATAGAGCATAAATGTATTCACATGAGGTTCATGGTACATAAGGAAACATAACAGTCTCAAAATGGCCAGTCTGTAGTCTGTCTGTAGTCTGTGTATGTAGATAAATATTGTCTGTTGATGATCCATTACAGTAAATAGTAGTAGAATTCGTTGTATTTGTAGAGTGAAAGTTGTATATATAGCCTCCTTTGAGGTGCAGAAAATACAGAAAGGAAAATCTCTCCCAGCCGTGCTCTTCCCTTCTTCTGTTATTCTTCTACTCTTATGTAATTTAAGAGGTTCAAAGAAGTAGATCTATTACCTCATTTATGGCATGTCAAATGAGACGATTTTTAGGTAAAGAAGGACTGATTCTTCATGCGAGCGTGGTGAACATAGATGTAATAGGATGTGAGATGTTGTGACTAAACTTCCGTTCTTTGATCATAGTATGAAGTACATTTAAGCATGATTGTTTGAGCTTGAGCTATTATCGGAACGTTAGCCATACTGGAACAGATATTTGCTCAAACCATTGCTCAGCCGGTTTTATTTGTTTCTATCTTATTTTTATAGGAGATCTTTTGTAATTAAAACTTTAATACTATTACCGGGAAAACTTGTCCATTATACACATGATAATGGAATTTATTAAGAGTACTGTGTCTCAAACACAGATCCAATTTATTCAGCTATCTGGCCTCTTTATGTATATATATACATATTTAGAACCAGATGGCACGGATTTGGCATTGCTGTGGCTGCCTCATGTTGCAGCTCTGTGGCAAGCTCTGAGCCTTTTGCACTACTTGCTGCATCCTCTCACCTTGCCTCTGCTCTCCTTGTCCTTGTTGCTGCCTCCTGACCACTTCCCTGATTGCCTCGCATCGGCACTGCTGGTCAATGTTCCTTAACTCCTGGCAGCACTGCTGCAGTTGCTGGGATGTGGAGTTCATTTCCAGCTCCATCTCTGCCTCATATGGGCTGCCTCGCTGGGACAAGTAGCTTGAGCACTGGCGAAGCGACTGCTTCTGGACCTGCTCGGAGCACCTCTTCTGAGGGCGGCCAGCTGGGTTGTCGTCCTCCTCAACCACAGTGGTAGTGATCGTGGTGTAGGTGGAGGCCTCAGCAAGGGCCAGTAGAGCCAGTAGGAGTGAAGCTACAACTGCAAGCTTTGCCATTTCTGCTGCTGTTTGGTATTTGAATGTGGTGTTGATTGAAGTGTTTGGGAGAATTGGGGGATTTATAGTTTTGATTGGGGTTGAGGTGGCTTCTTCTTTTGTGCCACGTTGATTTTTACATGCAGATGCTTCCAATGGTACTCCTTTATTTCTTATATAACTGGCAGTTAATCATCTTCTTCTTTGATACAGAACGTCTGAGGTTTCCATGTCATTTGCCAGGTGTTGCTGCTTTCTTACACACGTGCTCTACTTACTAAGGCCTGTCTTCTTCTCTTTTGATCTGAAACATCTGAGGTCTCCATGTCATATGCCAGGTGTTGCTACTTTCTTACACATATACTACACGTACTAAAGCTTTCCTTTGAGTGTTTTGTTTCTTATGCAAAGTGCAGAAGCTCTATTTTGCAGGTCAAATCCATGAACTTCGTTGTTCATGCACAATGACTCTGTAGAACTTCTGCAAGTGGCATCTGCCTCAGAAGAAGATGGCCAAAAGGCACATTGCTGAGGTGGCATGGGGCACTTGTCAAGCCTTCAATTCCACGCTTGCTCGCCTATGGTAATGGTTATTCATTAGTGTTATCTTTTAAAAATTACAAGGCTCTTTGGCACTAGTCTAAATCATGAAAAAAATCTAAAGAAATAACTCATGACTCATGGATAAAAAAATTGCAACCTCTACTCACTAGGCCTTGTAAGAATGGGTTTTATGGGTTGGATTGGCCCGACCAGACTCTCCCTTTAAGAATGCTTGAGTGCTCTCTCTCATTCCGCTTTAGTTATTGTTGGGTGACTCTCAATATTCGTTGACAAAAGGGAGGATGGCGGATGGTTGTTCTTGGTCTGATGCGGTCGACCGCAGGGTGGGAGGCTTGTGTTTTGCGGTCAGCCGCATGGTGCGGTCGACCGCATGGGTTGGCTGGGCCGGGCCTTGTGGTTGACTGCATGTGTGGGATGGCTGGGCCGAGCCTTTGGCGTCGTGTCGTCTTGTTGACGGGCTGGGCTTGATCTAGGGTTTAGGTTGGTTTTTCTTTTCCCTTGTAATATAAATAGATCCTTTTGTCATTGTTCCGTTTTTATGCCTTGGATAGCGAGAGATAGAAACAAGCTAGGTATTCACCATTGAGAGATTGTGAGATTGTGTGATTGTTTTTCACCTTGATCATCTCCTTGTACTCTTGATTGATATAGTGGATTGTTCTCCGTCGCCCGTGGTTTTTTACTCCTCTTGTTTTGAGGGGTTTTCCACGTAAATCTTTGTGTTCATTGCTTGTTATTATTTTCGTATTTCTATTTCATATTTGTGTTCATCTTTGCATAGCGATTATAGGCCATTGTTTTCTAACAATTGGTATCAGAGCCTGGTTCAGAAGGGTCCTATATTGCTTGATTGATTAAAGATGTCAGGGAAGTATGAGATTGAGAAGTTTAATCGCAAGATTAACTTTGGGCTATGGAAAGTAAAGATGCGAGCAATTTTGGTGGGTAAAAATTGCGTAAAGGCTTTGCTTGGGAAGGCGAAGAAACCGGCAAGTCTGACGGATGAACAATTTGATGATATGGATGAAAAGGCTTTATCTCTCTTACAATTGAGTCTCAAAGATGAGGTATTGAGAGAGGTTGTAGAAGAAAAGACTGCGGCAGGGCTTTGGCTTAAGCTTGAGCAATTGTACATGACTAAGAGCGTTAGTAACAGGTTGCTACTATTGAAGAAACTTGAAGAGTGTAAACTCAAAACTGGTGGGTCCTTGGAGGAACATCTTGATGAGTTTGATGGCTTGGTCATGGACTTGAAGAATGTCGATGTCAAAATTGATGAAGAACAATTGGCGGTAAAATTGCTTTGTTCTCTACCGTCGGAATACATGCATTTTCGCGAGACTGTTTTGTATGGCAAGGAAGAGATTGATTTTGAAGAGATCAAGTCTGCTTTATTAAGTCGTGAGGTTATCGAAACGCACTTGACTTCCCAAAGTGCTGAATCTCAAGGTGAAGGCTTAATTGCTAAAGGCGGTAAGAAGTCGGGGAAAGGATCGAGTTCAAGAAGTTACGGTCGAGTCAAATTCAAGTGAATGGCAAAAGAATGTGATATGTCATAGTTGCAAGGAGAAGGGACACATTCGAAAGTATTGCCCTAATTGGAGAGGTAAAAGGGAAGAGGATACAACCGCTAAGGGCAAGGGTGAAGCTGGAGTGGTGCATGAAGACACTAGTGATGACAGTGGCTTGTGATGCTCTTACTGTTTGTGATTCAGGCTCCAAAATCCGTGACAGTTGGATTTTGGACTCGGGGTGATCTTATCATATTAGTCCTAACAGGACATGGTTCTGTTCCTATAAAACTATTACTGGTGGAACAGTTTTGATGGGGGAACAATGCTGCTTGCAAGGTTGTCGGAATTGGGACTATTATGGTTAAGATGTTTGATGGGGTAGTCGAAAGTTGCACAACGTCCGGCACGTTCTCGATTTGAAGAAAAACCTGATTTCCTTAGGTACCTTGGATAGCCTTGGATATAGGTGCACCATTGCTAATGGTGAAGTATTGGCTACTAAAGATGAATTGGTTGCATTGAAGGGAAAGAAGGTGGGAACATTGTATGAACTGCTTGGGTCTACGGTTGTTGGGGATGTGTGCATTTGCAAAGGGATCTATGACCGAGGCGGAGACTACTCAGTGTGGCACATGAGATCGGGTCACATCGGCTTGAAGGGAATGGCTGAACTTTCAAGCGCGGCTTATTGGATGGACAAGACAGGGCCTATGGATTTGTGAGCACCGCGTGCTTGGAAAACAAACAAAGGCAAGCTTCGGACAGGGAGTACACACGTCTAAAGGTATTCTTGACTATATTCATTCGATTTGTGGGGTCCTGCTAGGAAATTATCTAAGGGTGGTTCTCGTTACTTGTTGACTTTTGTTGATGATTATTCACGAAAGGTGGTTGTCTATTTCTTAAAACATAAGAATGATGTGCTTTTGAATCTTAAGCAAAAGTGGAAAACCTTAGTTGAGAAACAGACAGTAGACCTATAAAGAAACCGAGAACAGATAATGGCCTTGAGTTTGTCGAAAAGGAGATTACCGAATTTTGCAAAAATGAAGGTATTGGTCGACATAGAACTTGTGTTGGGAAACCACAACAGTAACGGTGTTCTTGAAAGAATGAACCGCACTTTGTTAGAAAGGGCTCGGTGTTTGTTGTCACAAGCGAGGTTTGGGTAAAGAATTTTGGGCAGAGGCGATTAGTATGTGGCTTACTTGGCTAATCGTTCTCCAAATTCTAGTATTGGGATGAAGACTCCGGTGGAGATGTGGTCGGCTCTCCAGAGATTACTCAAGATTGCGTATCTTTGGGTGCCCCGTATATGCTTATGTCAACAATGGAAACAAATTGGAGCCAAGAGCCAAAAAGTGTGTCTTTGTTGGCTATACTCTTTTGGAGTGAAGGGATTTCGGTTATGGGACCCGGTTGCATCTAAGTTCTGACGAGTAGAGATGTCACATTTAATGAGTCTCTACTCCTCCATGAGAAAGGTGGTTACGCGAAGCAGGACACGAAGCCGAGTGGAGCTAGATGGAGATGATAGGGTGGAACTTGACTTAGATGCGGATAACTTGTACGATGAAGCACCTCCTACCGATGCTTCGGTTCGGGAGGAAGAGACTACGGTGCAGTGGAGACTACCGGTGATCGTGGTAGGGGTAAGAGGGATAAAAGACCTCCTATTAGATAGGGGTTTGAGGAGATGGTGGCTTATGCACCGTCCATTTCTTGAAGCTGTTGATGTGCATGAACCAATCTACTACAAGGAAGCTATGTCTTGTGAAGATTACGCAAAGTGGTCATTTGTATGGAAGAAGAGATGGTATCTCTTGCGAAGAATCAGACATGGGAACTTGTGAGGCCTCCACCGAAGAAGAAGTTAGTCAGCTGCAAGTGGGTCTACAAGTTCAAGGAAGCTTCGGGGATTGAGGAAGCAAGGTATAAAGCAAGGTTAGTTGCTCGGGGCTTTACTCAAGTCGAAGGGATAGACTACAATGAGATATTTTCACCGGTTGTTAGACACACATCTATTCGTACCTTGTTAAGCATTGTGGCAATGAAGGATCTTGAGCTTGAGCAGTTAGATGTGAAAACAGCGTTTTTACATGGGGAACTTGAGGAGGAGATCTACATGCGCCAACCTGAAGGGTTTGTGGTCGAGGGGAAGGAGGATCATGTTTGTTTGTTGAAAAGATCCTTATATGGTTTGAAACAGTCACCTCGACAATGGTATAAAAGGTTTGACACTTTTATGGTAACCCATGGTTTTGCTAGGAGTGATTTTGATAGTTGTGTATACTTGAAGGGCTGTAGTGATGGGTCATTAATCTATCTTGTGTTATATGTCGATGATATGCTTGTAGCTGCAAAAGATATTAATGATGTCAACCAGGTGAAATTGATGTTGAAGGGGGAGTTTGAGATGAAAGATCTAGGTCTTTGCGAGGAAGATTCTTGGCATGGAAATTGAACGAGATCGGAAGAAGGGACTACTTTACTTGTCGCAAGGAAAGTATGTACAGAAGGGTCTTGGAGCGGTTCAACATGAAGGATGCCAAATGCGTAGTACACCTCTAGCTTCTCACTTTCGGTTGTCTTCTTTAGATTGTCCCAAGTCTAAAGATGAGGAAGAGTATATGTCACGTGTTCCGTATTCGAATCTTTGTGGGGTATATTATGTATGCTATGGTTTGTACTCGACTGATATTGCTCAAGCAAATGAGCGTAGTAAGTCGATACATGGGGAATCCTGGTAAAGAGCATTGGAATCTTTGTGAAGTGGATTCTTAGATACTTGTGTGGTGCACCGGATTTATGCATTGTCTATGGTAAGAATCGTGATGGTTTTGTTGGGCATGTTGATTCGGATTGGGGCGGTAATCTTGATGACGGAAAATCTACAACAGGGTATGTATTTTTGTCTTGGTGGTTCCGCTATTAGTTGGAAATCTGGATCAGGAAGTCACGGCGTTGTCTACCGCCGAGGCCGAGTATATGGCTATAACAGAGGTGTCAAGGAAGCCAAATGGCTTGGTGGCTTGGTTCGTGAACTTGGTATGGTTCAAGGTGCTCCACGAGGTTTTCGGTGATAGCCAAAGCGCTATCTGTTTGGCGAAGAATCAGAATTCTTTCCATAGGAGAACGAAGCACATTGATATTAAGTATCACTTTGTGAGGACTTCAATTGCAAGTGGTGAGGTCGTTCTGAAGAAAGTTGATACAGTTGACAACCCGGCGGATATGTTGACAAAGCCTTTGCAGATTGCTAAGTTCAAGCATTGCTTGGACTTAGTGGGTGTTACTAGTCATTGATGCCCTTCGGGGCGTGGCGACGGAGATAGAGATGTTCTCTTGGATATAGCTTGTTTCGGGATTGATCGTCAAGGTGGAGAATTGTTGGGTGACTCTCAATATTCGTTGACAAAAGGGAGGATGGCGGATGGTTGTTCTTGGTCTGATGCGGTCGACCGCAGGGTGGGAGGCTTGTGTTTTGCGGTCAGCCGCATGGTGCGGTCGACCGCATGGGTTGGCTGGGCCGGGCCTTGTGGTTGACTGCATGTGTGGGATGGCTGGGCCGAGCCTTTGGCGTCGTGTCGTCTTGTTGACGGGCTGGGCTTGATCTAGGGTTTAGGTTGGTTTTTCTTTTCCCTTGTAATATAAATAGATCCTTTTGTCATTGTTCCGTTTTTATGCCTTGGATAGCGAGAGATAGAAACAAGCTAGGTATTCACCATTGAGAGATTGTGAGATTGTGTGATTGTTTTTCACCTTGATCATCTCCTTGTACTCTTGATTGATATAGTGGATTGTTCTCCGTCGCCCGTGGTTTTTTACTCCTCTTGTTTTGAGGGGTTTTCCACGTAAATCTTTGTGTTCATTGCTTGTTATTATTTTCGTATTTCTATTTCATATTTGTGTTCATCTTTGCATAGCGATTATAGGCCATTGTTTTCTAACAGTTATTTATCAAACTATACTTTATATCATAATTTCATCCTATCTGAATGTCCATTTTTGACTGTGGAACACTTTGAACAATTCCTATATGACTGTCAATTTTTTACTGTAGAACACTTATAAACAGTTCTAGTAGCAAATATATATACATAACTACATTTGCGACCTACATTACAATTTATAATATCCCAATAGGTTCTGCTTTAGTCCAGAATCTTAAGAATAGCTGTACATTATCTGTTGCTGTCGCCAGCCTGCCCTGAACCTTTTATAGAGAACACTATGTAGAAATGTGTACGTTCCATCGTTGTTGAACCACACTAACTGTAGTTAATCTTAAAGTCGAATAGCTGGCCTTAGTTTGATAATGAGATATTCTGTTTATTCACCCTTATTTTGAGTTAATTTTAAGAATGGTTGTCCCTAGTCCGAGAAAAGAAAATTTAGGACATGATTCGTAAGGTAAACTATGTTATAATGTATTCGTATATCAATTTGTTTTCTAATTTTCTTTAGTTCTTCAGTGTCTTTGGTTTCGTTTAATTAACCTAGGGAATGGAGTATGTGCTCATATTATTTGCAACTTGTTTACGGAGTATTTGTCAATAGCATTACCATATTACCATAAAAAAAGAGTAGTTATGCAGAAGGAAACGCATAGTTAATTGCATGCACACGATAGTGTGCTTTTTATAGACATAAACAAAATTCACCCTAAGCAATCTCTACCCAATACAAGGCCAGAGAAATTAAAGTGAATTTGTCACTTTATTTAACATGCACATGGAAAATCCTAATCATTTAAAACCAGGGTCCTTGCATTTCACTCTGCCTGGGCTTCATGTCACAGCGGTTGGGCAAGTCCTGAGCCATATGCATCATCTCGCCCCTCTGCTGGGTCCCCTGTTGCATGACCATTTTCTCAATGGCCTGGCACCTGCAGTCCTCTTTGATGTCACGGAGCTGGTCGCAGCACATGTCTAGATGCTGTTGTTCACATTGAGATTTTGAAGCAATTGGGTTCATGACCACCATTCTCAAGGACTCGTGGGGCCTACTTCCTCCCTCACTGACGCAGCACGGAAGCCGGATAAATTTCGTGATTAGCGCACTAATCACGAGAACTCTTCAAGCGAAGAATCCTCAAACGCAATGAACTGGAATCCACCAGAAAGAGAAGAAATTCTCTGAAATATTAATTAATCAAAAACTGTAAATTGTCTTTTACAAAAACCCTACCATAACTATTTATACTAGTAAAAGAACATTCTAAAAATAAAACCCTAATGACCTAATTAAAATCCTATTGACTAAAATAACCCTGCTCAAACCCTAAAACGAAATAGTAAAATAATGACAAAAATACCCCTAATTAAAATAAACCAAAATCAGCAAACAATAAAACAACGCAAATAAACTTCAGTATTCCCCGTCAGAGCGTGAGGCGGGCGCATGGGTTTTGACGAGGCGGCCGCCTCGACGGCAGAAAGGCTCTCCATGGTTGGCGAAGCTTGAGGCGGCCGCATGGTTGTGGGTGAGGCGGCCGCATGGGTCACAGAAGAATTCCCCTTGGATGGCTGGGCTTGAGGTGGTCGCATGGTTGCTTGTGAGGCGCCCGCTTCATGTCCAGGAGGTTGGCCTCGTTGTCTTCCGTCTCCTACATCACTCACACTGCATAAGCATCATGTAGTGGCTAATCTTCTGAACACGGATCTCTTCTTCCTGGCATTGGGACCCACGGCCTCTTGGGTTGGTGGGTTCGCCGTCAATGGTGGTGGTTGTGATGGTGGTGTAGGTGGTGGCTGAGGCCAAGGTAACCATGGCTAAGAGGAGGAGGGCTGAGAGTGTTTCAAGCTTTGCCATTTGTGATTGATTGTTTTGTAGAAGGCAGTGTGTGTGTGTGGGTGGTGGTTGTTGGTGGCCGGCGGCTGGGGATTTATAGTGGAATCCGGAGATTGCATGAAGAGCTAGTGGAGTTAAGGTTTTGCAAGGTGTTGATATGGATAGAAGTTTAGTTACACGTATGTTGTTTACATGCAGATGTTTCCATTTAAGCAATTTGTTTGTTTTTGCCATTGTGCATGCAGATTTTGCTGTCAATAACAAACATGGATGCGGCTTCGTTTTGCAGCAGGTGCTGGGCTGGAAGGAGCTTCGTGACACGTATGTTCTCCATGCAATTCCATTCATTACTCTCACTATAATTTGTGTGGTTAGATTTGAAGCTGTAGTCTTACTTCTCTATGATAATGAGATTGAAGTCCCTTGAGAATAGTTATGTTGACTGAAAATTGTAAGACTATTTGTCAACTCAATTCCAAGCCGTGAAATTGGAATCTAAATTTCTCATTCAGTTCCAACTGCACGACATGGAATTGAGTTGCCAAATAGTCTTACAATTTTCAGTTATGTTGACTGAAAATTGTAAGACTATTTGTCTGCCCCTCTGACATCTTCGCATTCGCAAACCTCTTTATCAAATGCACCTTATTGATATTCGACGGCTTCTCATACATGTCTGACAGCGTTTGTAGCAACTTCACCGTTGTCTTGGCCTCCATAGCGTTACGTGCAACGTCGTCGGTTAGGGCACTCCTTACCGCTCCTAACGCCTTCCGATCCAACGTCTCCCAATCCCCTTGTGACATGCCTTCGGGCTTCTTCTTCAAGGGTCCATGAAGATCCTTACAATAAAGGTAGTCTTCAATCCTTGTCCTCCAAAACATGAAATTCACACCGTTGAATTTCTCGATTGAGTTCTTCATCTGACTGCTTCACCAAAAAATCCCCAAGAACGCGATTCAAAAAATCAACTAATGAAACTTTGAATCCTCCGAACCAATGCTCTGATACCAGTTGTTGTGAATTTGGTGCTTCCCCGTTGCAATCTAGACAAAGAATCAATAAACCCACACACACAATATCACAAGAAACACACACACAAGAACACAAGAGTTGTTTACCCGGTTCATTCACCAACTCGTGAACTACGTCCGAGGGCAATTGCCAAGCCAATATGTTATTAGACACCTTCTAATATGTTGCTACAATCAACTTCTATATGTTCTAGGCCGAAATTATGCTTATATAGTTATACAAGGAAGCCCTAACTCAGTTTAAGAAGAGATACAATCGAATTAGGAAACAAATCAAATCTGCAGCACAAAGATCGGGCGCAGCGCGGCCGCCCTCAAGGCCAGCGCGGCCGCCCTCCTTGGCCGAGACTTCTTCACCCACGAAGGAACTCCAGCGCGGTCGCCCTCCACCACGAGCGCGGCCGCTCTCCTTTGCAGAAGCACCTCCGAGATTTTCCTCCTTCAATCTCACCGACTCCTCCGACTTAGGCCCCTTTTTCTTCCTTGTAGTTTAGGACTCCAATCCCAATAATCTCCCACCGGAGACTAAACTAACAAACATAAAATCACCCATCAACTCCCACCACGGAGTAAAGACCTTCGAACACATTTCCCCCTCCATATTGGCTTGACACTACCTCTCCTCTCCTCAAGTAATAAGGCGAGTTGAAACCAAGCGACGTTTCAACCTCTCCGTGTTAGATCGTTCTTGCCTCCCCAAATCAGCTTCTACCTTGATTTCTCCCCGCAAGTCTAACTTCGCCTTCTCCCCCAGACCCACCTTCCTCGCAATGCTTCCCCTTGAAACTCGGACACACCTTGTTTCTTGCATCGTCTGTTTTTGGTCTGAAATCGGTCTCTGTTAGGGCAATTGGACTTCCACACCACGTTGATCAACTTTGAGTCCCCCCCCCAACATACCGTTTCTTGATGTCTCCCCTTTTCACACCAACAGGCCGGTTCTTTAGCCTCTTGCTCCCACCGGAACGAACATCGACATTGTAGGTAGAGTACAACATCTTCCCCTTAACCCCACGAGCCAACACCTTAGCCCCTTTCGTGATTTCCCAAGACCCACCAATGAAAGAAACATCATACCCTTCACTGTCAAGTTGTCCCACAGAAATCACTCTTCTCCTCAAATCCGGAACATGCATCACGTTGTGTAGTTGTAAAAAAACCCCGTTAGGTGTCTTCATCATCACATCCCCCTTACCTTTGACCTTCAATGGCTGACCGTCACCAAGATAGACAACCCCAAAGTCTCCAGTTTTGTACCGCTTCATTGATTCTGCATCCCCACTAGCATGACAAGAAGCTCCAGAATCCAACACCCAATCTTCACCCGACTGCTCCTCTCCTAGGATTAATACATCTCCACCATCATTCACCACGTGTGCACCACCATCTTTACCCGGACAATCATAACTAATATGCCCCAATTCACCACAATTGTAGTACTTGACCTTTTTCCCCTTTTTCGGTCCTTCCCTTTTTCTCTCCACCCTAAGTGCAAATTTCCATCTACGGAAGATTCTCCCCTTTTCTCTTTCCTTCGCAACTCCTCTTGAAGGATGAGATCTCTAACCTCCGTATACACCAATGCTGCTGACGTACTAATCGTTGTGACAGAACCTCCCAACTATCGTGCAATGATTTTAGTAGAAAACACGCTAGCACTTCATCGGAGAAAGTAATATCAACACTTTTCAATTGGTCCACCATACCTTTGAAATTGCCGATATGACTTGCCGCCGTCCGCCCTCGACATCTTCGCATTCGCAAACCTCTTTATCAAATGCACCTTATTGATATTCGACGGCTTCTCATACATGTCTGACAGCGTTTGTAGCAACTCCACCGTTGTCTTGGCCTCCATAGCGTTCCGTGCAACGTCGTCGGTTAGGGCACTCCTTACCGCTCCTAACGCCTTCCGATCCAACGTCTCCCAATCCCCTTGTGACATGCCTTCGGGCTTCTCCTTCAAGGGTCCATGAAGATCCTTTCAATAAAGGTAGTCTTCAATCCTTGTCCTCCAAAACATGAAATTCACACCGTTGAATTTCTCGATTGAGTTCTTCATCTGACTGCTTCACCAAAAAATCCCCAAGAACGCGATTCAAAAAATCAACTAATGAAACTTTGAATCCTCCGAACCAATGCTCTGATACCAGTTGTTGTGAATTTGGTGCTTCCCCGTTGCATTCTAGACAAAGAATCAATAAACCCACACACACAATATCACAAGAAACACACACACAAGAACACAAGAGTTGTTTACCCGGTTCATTCACCAACACGTGAACTACATCCGGGGGCAATTGCCAAGCCAATATGTTATTAGACACCTTCTAATATGTTGCTACAATCAACTTCTATATGTTTTAGGCCGAAATTATGCTTATATAGTTATACAAGGAAGCCCTAACTCAGTTTAAGAAGAGATACAATCGAATTAGGAAACAAATCAAATCTGCAGCACAAAGATCGGGCGCAGCGCGGCCGCCCTCAAGGCCAGCGCGGCCGCCCTCCTTGGCCGAGACTTCTTCACCCACGAAGGAACTCCAGCGCGGTCGCCCTCCACCACGAGCGCGGCCGCTCTCCTTTGCAGAAGCACCTCCGAGATTTTCCTCCTTCAATCTCACCGACTCCTCCGACTTAGGCCCCTTTTTCTTCCTTGTAGTTTAGGACTCCAATCCCAACAGCCACTGCTCTCCTTGTCCTTGTCCCTGTTGCTGCCTCCTGACCACTTCCCTGATTGCCTCGCATCGGCACTGCTGGTCAATGTTCCTCAATTCCTGGCAGCACTGTTGTAGTTGCTGGGATGTGGGGTTCATTTCCAGCCCCATCTCTGCCTCATATGGGCTTCCTCGCTGCGACAAGTAGCTTGAGCACTGGCGAAGAGACTGCCTCTGGATCTGATCGGAGCACCTCTGCTGAGGGCGGCCAGCTGGGTTGTCGTCTTCCTCGACCACAGTGGTAGTGATGGTGGTGTAGGTGGAGGATTCAGCAAGGGCCAGTAGAGACAGTAGGAGTGAAGCTACAACTGCAAGCTTTCCCATCTCTGCTGCTGTTTGGTTATCTTAGTGTCTGAATGTGCTGTTAATTGAAGTGTTTGGGAGAATGGGGGGGGGGGGGATGGGGATTTGTAGCTGTGATTGGGAATGGGGTGGCTTCAGTTTGGTGTCACGTTGATTTTTACATGCAAATGCTTCCAATGATGGCCCTTTATTTCTTAAGCAACTGGCAGGAATCGTCTTCTTTGAATCGAAACGTCTGAGGTTTCCATGTCATTTGCCAGGTGTTGCTACTTTTTACACGCGTGCTCTACATACTAAAGCCTGTCTTCTCCTTTGATCTGAAACATCTGAGGTCTCCATGTCATATGCCAGGTGTTGCGACTTTCTTACTCACGCCACATTTACTAAAGTTTTCCTTTGAGCATTTTGTTTTTTATGCAAAGTGCAGAGGCTCTTTTTTGCAGGTCAGATCCATGAGTTTCATGGTATGCATACACATGGACTCTGTAGAACTTCCGTAAGTGGCTCTGACTCCAACCAAACAGAACCATGCACGGGTAAACAATGCTCTTCTCATTCACAATGAACGGCATGTGTGATATCCATCCGCTTATCGCTATCTCAATTTAGCTTTGTATCAAATTATACTAGATAATATAGCCTCCTATATCTGAGTGTCCATTTTTGACTGTGATACACTTTGAACATTTCCTTCAATTTCGATTTTCTGTTATAAATTAAAAATAGCAGGATTGAAGTGAGAAGAAGAAAAATAGTTACATCCACAATGTATATTATCTGTAGCTGCTGCTAGCTTGCCATCGGGAACACAATCTAGAACTGTTTTCATTCCACCGTTATTGAACCACACTCACTGTAGCTAATCTTAAGAATAGCATTCGGCCAAATTATGAGTTAATTTTAAGATGGTTGTCCCCAGTTTGAGGTATTTGAGGTACACTATAATTAGCATAAGGAGTACTCCCTCCGACCCGTAGAACCTTACACACTTTGCCATTTAGGGCCGTTCGACTCGTAGAACCTTACACACTTTGCCATTTAGGGCGTCGACTCGTAGAACCTTACAAATTTTGCCATTTAGGGTGTGTCCCATTGATAAGTAACACTTTTAAAAAAAAAAAGAAATATTATAATACATTTTTATTAATTAGATCCACTTGTCATATTCACAACAACTATCCATTTACTATTATTTCCTATCCCACTTTGTATTAGGAATATAATATTGTCATAATATTATATTCTATATTATCTAGTATATATTGTTTGTATTAGAATAGGATGCTAAATATTCTAATGAACCCTAGCGGCAAACCCCTCAAGCCGCCCCACCCCCTCACCCCATAGCTTCCGCCACCCACCATCAAAAATTCTCTCCTTCTTCAACACCCTCGGCTCAACAACCCTAGTCGAAACCCCTTTATACACAATCACCACCATACCGCCCCACCATCAAAACCACCACCCTCCTACACCACACCACTACCCTCGGCTCAAACCTCTCTAAAGCTGAAACCCAAGCCGCAACACCGCCGCACCACCATCTTCCTTTCCTCTTTCGGATCACCACTCTCAGCAAAACCCTAAAGTCGAAACCCTCTCACCACCTCCTACAAAACCCTCGGCTCAAACCTCTCAACAGCCGAAATCCCCTCCACCTCATACACCACCGCCCCACCATCAAAACCATTACCTCCTCTTATTTATGCCCTTCCTTCTTCCGCCACCAAAACCCTGAACTACTCCCACCCTCGGCAAACCCTAAACCGCCACAATACCCCACCCTCGGCAAACCCAAAAAAACCGTCAAAACCACTCTCCACAAACCCATCGTCTTCAACATGTGCTAGACCACATCACATCAGAAACCACACACGTCCGGGAACACAATCGTCTCCACCTGCTCCATCAAACCCGGTTCATCTCATCACTCTTCAAAGTTTTGACTTATCAAAAGATCGTCCATCTTGCGGGGACATATTAAGAATATAATATTGTCATAATATTATATTCTATATTATCTAGTATACTCCCTCCGTCCCATGATAATATATAAACTTTTCTTTTTGGGCGTCCCACAATAATATATACTTTCCTAAAATGGAAATGAATCTTTACTATTCCCTCCACTCATTCTCTCTCCTACATTGTTGATGACTATATGCGATGGCTAATACCATTTTTGTTGATGACTATATGCGATGGCATTTTATTTTAAAAATAATATTTTTATTGAAAATAATATTTATCTTATAAGATTAGATTAACCATCGCATAAGGTGTTACGCATTGCGAGATGGCCGCGGCTGTCGCATATACCTATAGCGACAAAGCCTAAGGCGACGGCCCTTTTGATGGATTTTGCAATCGTATAAAGAATATGCGATGGTTTATAGATATTATGCGATGGTCGAAAGCCATCGCAAAAAGTAAGTTTTCTTGTAGTGTTCTCTCTCCTATTTTATTTTCACACTCACAACACTTTCAATATAATATTTCCTCCTTAATTTTCCTTAATTTCCGTGCAAAATCCAAAAGTCTATAAAAATGTGGGACGAAGGGAGTATATTGTTTGTATTAGAATAGGACTCTAAATATTCTAATGTATTTAGAATAGGTAACTCAATCTTTTTAATGTATTTAGAATAGGTAACTCAATCTTTGTATTAGAATAGGATTCTAACTCTTTGTAACATTTATTCTAACTAGTGAGTAACCCGTCGAAATTCGACGGGCATAGTTAGGCTTTAGCCATTAAGCAAAATGTTATAATTTTTCTTGTGGGTCATTTTCTAATTAGGAAAGATTAGTCAAAACATCTTTAATTAAACAACATAATATATATTCAAAGATTAGGCACTAAGCATAATATTATGTAAACATTTAACATAACATCTATTCTTTGTTAAACAATTCAGAGATATCAAATTTTGTGATTCCATAAATCCACTAAAAATAAAAATGATAAATAGGAATATCTTTAGCTAAAATAGCTTACATCATAGTAAAACATTGTCCCTGAAACCAAAAAAAAAGTAAAAAGAAAAAGAAAAAACAATTAAGAGATCAAATAGGTCACGAAAGAAGATGAGAGCGAGCAATAACGGAGGATGATTTTGTCGAATTCTTTTTCAGCGACCTACTCAAAATAAACTCACAGCTGAATATTTTTTTTTAACCAAGTTATATGTACGCAAAAAATATAAAATAATTAACGAATAATTATTTTATTTAATATGCTTATTAGGTATTGAATGTTTTAAATTGATATATATATAGTGATTTATGATATATAAAGATTTTATCTTTTAGCAAGAATTACAATTCTAATTTATTCTAACTCTTCTCTTTCCTATCAATATCTTGATTCCTATCAACGTTAGGATTTTTTTCGTTTTTTTTTTTTTTTGAAGAACCATGAAGGCCGGTATGGGGATTTTATTTCATTAAAAATAATAAAGCCTAATAATTAAAACCGAATAAGGTCAAGGCGGCCAAGGCCAAGCCCATCCAATACCGGCCAAGGCCGAACGCCCCATACCAGCCAAGCACCGATAGAGTCACAATTACCATGATGGACGACTCATCCTGTGGGGCACGAGTCGTGCCTTGTAACTTTGAGAAATCCTCAACCGCGCCAGATAGGGTCGTGACATTTTCGTCCAGGTCGTGCCAAGGTGGGGACGACTCGTCCCATGTAGCACTAGTCGTGCCCTGTTCCCAAAAAAACTCCAGCTCTGCCGAATGATCCATGTGCCTCGGCCATGACCCCAATTGGCCGGCCAAACACTACCAGAATAGGCCAAAATCAGAAAACCAAGGCCAAAACCAAAATTACCAAAGCCATTGTGAATTTGTCCAATCCAAAACCAAAATATTTTCTCCGTAAAGCATAGTAACCACTCTCATCAAACCTTAGAGCATCCAAACATTTTAATATCATTCTTTATCTTCTTCACAAAACCTCTATGAAAGAGATGAAGCAACTGATGTCTCTAAAAAACTAAAAGGTTTAGATCAAAAGTATATTTTCTTTATGGATGAGCAACGGAAAATAAAGAGATCAGGGGGGTATATTTGTGTTGAATTTGAAGTAAAGTAATGAGACAAAATATTGCTAAAACAGCATGGGCTTTACTGATTAAGAAGCAAAAGACACCAATAGAAACAGTAATACTTGTCATGTATCTTCTTTTGAGTTGATGAGCATAGCAAGCATGTTCCCAATAATGTTTAGATTTTGCGGAAGCATCAGCTTCTCCTCAAGCTTTGGAATCAAACTTCAAGAGTGATGCCGAGGATGACATTAAGCATCTTGGGTAGTGTATTATCCCATTGCCTGAAACCGGGCCGCCATGCAATAGTGACATTGTTGGCTGTGGTAGAACTGATTGTTTCTGTGAGAATCCTGTCTCTATTTAATGTGTACGACAACATGTCGGAGAAGTAAGACTGAACCTTAAGAGAAGTGTTGGGCTGGAGAGATTTTTAGAATTGGGATTCAGTGACATGGGAGAGACAGTAGCAGATAAATGGAGTGATTTGGATGAAGAGTTATTTCATGATGTTGTATTTTCCAATCCTGGATCATTGGGAAAGAATTTTTGGCACCATCTTGCGGCATTGTTCCCTTCTCGGATCAGTTTTGAGATTGTTAGCTATTATTTCAATGTTTTCATGCTGCGAAAAAGGGATGATCAGAATAGATGTACTCCAAGTACATTGACAGCGATAATGATGAGTGGGAAGGGAGTGATAATCTGAGGAAGATGATGACCCATATCAGAATGAGATTTATGTGGATGATTCCTATAAGGGGATGACAAAATGTTTCAGAAAGAAGGCCAATGAATTTGCTTAACAATTCTAGTTCCAACTCTTCATCTCAGTGTTCAGATAAAACCATAGGAGGTGAAATGGGAGCTTATGATTTCGAAGAGGACTCTAATACGACCTTTGTTGTAGTTTCCGTGCCACAAGTTAGTCAAGAGAAGGTTGAAGATGGCAAACATGGGGGCCATGGCAAATTTATTTCTGAGCGTTGTGATGCTAAAGTGTGGGATACCGAGTATTCGACATTTCCAAGAACTAAAGCCGATTTCTTGCCTACTTACAGTATGATTGAAGAAGTTTTTGGAGTTGAAGACTGGGAACAGGGCAACGGGGATGATGATCGCAACAGTTTAAGTTAAGTTTGCTAGTACTTACTTTTTACCATTCAATGCAAATATGAGCTCTTTGGGCGACTTCATTTAGGTTCCTTTTTAGTTTTTTTACTGGAACAAAGTTCTGTTTTCTCTAGTACATAATTTTGGGAAGGCAATAGGATTTACCATCTTGTTTTGGCTGCCTCCTTGTGTATCATTTTCACCATATAATTGGAAATTTCAGAAAATTTGGAGATTCTGATTTCCATCCAACATATAGCTGGAACATGATTTGTGGATAAGTAAAAAATATAAGTAAATGTCAAATCGGGAGATGGATCCTGTGCAAAGGAGAAGTATGGTCAGCGAATTTTTTTATCCAAACAGAATACATTCAAGTCTAGCAACATCTTCATATTCCAAAAAGACTATGTACACGCTATGGACGCTGTCGACCTACTTACGGATATCTCTATCTTGCTGTCGAAACTTCTGATTGATTGACCACTTGAATGGTCATCCTATTTTCTTCCTCCAAACCATCCTTTTGTAAATTGATCTTCTTCTAATAGAATCTTCCTTTCGGATTAAAAAAAAAAGAATTACACCTAACAGTGTTAAATAATTGTCAATGAGTCTATTGGTTTTCAATATTCAATTTATGGTTTCAGGCTGAGTCAGAATCATTGAGACCATCAACTTCTCAGACCAGACAAAATGAGGAGGTATAGTTCCAATCATTAAAATCATGCCTGTTCGATTAATATACCAATTAAGTTCCACTTTTTCTATTATGACAATAAATAATTCATATCAGGTAAAGGAATTGCAAGATGCATGGATTAACGTTGATAAGAAGGGAATCGACATTCAAGGTATTGAAAAACATGATCCTATATGATATTCAAATATATTCCATAGAAGTTCTTAGAAGAACAACCATGCAAGCTTTGGGAAGGATTTAATGTAAATGTATGCAGTTTCTAGGATTTTCTAGGTTAAAAAACATATTAAAAGATGATTGAATCCTTACCTTGGTGTTGAATCTACCAAGCAATGAAGAAAAGTTCTTCTTCTTCTTCCTCCATAGACTCGACTGGTTCCTTTCTTCCTCTCGGAAATCTCTCTCTGCCAAAATCTCTCTCTGCCGAAATCTCCTCTCTCTATACCGCCTCTCTCTAAATCTCTTGCTAGGGTTGCAAAATAATTAGGCAGTTGCAAAATAAGTTTGTTACATGATTTATATAGGAAATAATTGACCAATGGGAGAATTACATAATGCCGTGTCATAATAGTGACATCAACTATTGAAAAATCTTTGATTTCAAAATTCAAAAGTTGATTGAGCTTAAATCGGGATAATTTATTGTATAAATATTTACCTTATAAATATTTACCTTATAAACATTAACCTTTTATTAAATGAAAAATCAATTTATTAAATGAAAAATCTTTGATTTCAAAATTCAAAAGTTGATTGAGCTTAAATCGGGATAATTTACTGTATAAATATTTACCTTATAAATATTTACCTTATAAACATTAACCTTTTATTAAATGAAAAATCAATTTATTAAATGAAAAATCTTTGATTTCAAAATTCAAATGTTGATTGAGCTTAAATCGGGATAATTTACTGTATAAATATTTACCTTATAAATATTTAACTTATAAACATTAATCTTTTATTAAATGAAAAATCAATTTATTAAATGAAAAATCTTTAAAAAGAATATCAGTTTAATTAATAATTAATTTCATTTAAATAAACGAAAACAATATGTTAGGTTTATGTACAACAATAAAAAAGTTCAATGATAATTTTGATATAAAACATTTAGCTAGGCCGGATGGAATTATATAATCAAAAATATATAAAGACTGATAGGGTTATTCACGTAATGTAGACTTTTTTTTTTTCTTTTTGAAGATTTGTAGGGATAATTTATAAGGATACTTGGTAATCAATTTAAATTTGAATTGACATCTTCAAAATGTATTAATGTGTTTAAATTAGGATAATTTTGAAATTCGATATATTTAACTATATTTAAATTAGGATAAACATTGAAGATTTGTATGAGTAATTTTATGGCATTTAGAAAATTTGCCATATTAAAAAACTTATTAAATTTTAAGATTAGATCAGTTTATGAGTTTATGATACCCGAATTTAACTTGCCATAGCACTGTTGCTCAAAATTTTAAAAAATCAATTCCTATATACTTTTAATACACCACTAACTTAATTTCATGGACTTCTTTCAAAAAAAAAAAACTGAATTTTATGGACTTAGTCAAACAATTGAAAATGTAAACATTTTGTTTTTAAGGAAATATTACCCATTTGATAAATATTTAAGAATTGAATTAAATCTAATCTAATTTGATAATATTAATAATTGAAATCTAATTTCAAATTACTTTACAATACTTTCCTTAGTTTATACACGATATTTTTGTCATGTTCAGCCAATTTGTTTCCATATACTCTATTATTTTTTATAAAGAAAACATACTATATATACTTGAGTTATATAAGGATTAAAAAAATAATATAAGGAAAATATATGAAAATAATTTAATGAGTAAACCATACTATATATATATACTTGATTTATTACCGAAATTTAAGACTAATTAAGGCCAATTAATCTTTTTTAAAGGACTAAATGAATCTTATTAATTGCCGAAATTTAAGGCTAATGATTTAAAAAAAAAAACTTATTGGATTTATTTTAATGTATAAGTTTAATTAATAATTAATTTCATTTAAATAAACGAAAACAATATGTTAGGTTTATGTACAACAATAAAAAAGTTCAACGATAATTTTGATATAAAACATTTAGCTAGGCCGGATGAAATTATATAATCAAAAATATATAAAGACTGATAGGGTTATTCACGTAATGTAGACTTTTTTTTTTCTTTTTGAAGATTTGTAGGGATAATTTATAAGGATACTTGGTAATCAATTTAAATTTGAATTGACATCTTCAAAATGTATTAATGTGTTTAAATTAGCGTAAAATCTAGGGAGAAACTCCATAAGTTATGGAGAAACGGGTTACGGGTATCCAGAAGCTATTTAAAGGATATCCAGAAACTTTTTGTATTGGCCATGACCTTGTCCCATGGTTACTTCTGGATATCAGTCTCAAAGGTTCTGGATATCCAGAACCCTTTGAAAGGATATCCAGAAGCTTATGAAAGTGATATCCAGAAACCTTCAAAATGATATCCAGAAACTTTCAAAATATTTCTGGATATTCATTTGATGATTTCTGGATACTCCCTCCGTCCCGCTAATATTAGCATACTTTCCTTTTTGGACGTCCCGCTAATATCCGCACACTCCCAAAAAGGAAACTTTATATTGATAAAATATTCACCCAACCCCACTCATTCTCTCTCCTACATTATTTTAATACTCACAACACCATTATAATTTATTACACCCTCCACTCATTCTCTCTCTACTCATTCTTTTATACTCACAACATTTTATTAAAATATCATATTCCTTAATTCCCGCGCAAACAGTGTTTGTGCTAATATTAGCGGGACGGAGGGAGTATACATTTGAAGGTTTCTGGATATCCAGAAACCTTCAATAAGCATTTTCTGGTCTTGGCCTTGGATTTGGCTTCAAATATGTTTCTGGATATTCATTTGAAGGTTTCTGGATATCCAGAAACCTTCAATAAGCAATTTGTGGTCTTGGCCTTGGATTTGGCTTCAAATCTATTTTTTCTGAATATCCGCCCAAAGGCTTCTGGATATCCGTTCCAAAGCTTCTGGATATCCAGAACCCTTTGAGACTGATATCCAGAAATTTTCTTCTGGTTATCAAACGTATAGCTTCTGGCTATTAAAAACGCGTTTCTCCATAGTTATGGAGAAACGCGTTTCTCAGCAGACCTACTCTTAAATTAGGATAATTTTGAAATTCGATATATTTAACTATATTTAAATTAGGATAAACATTGAAGATTTGTATGAGTAATTTTATGGCATTTAGAAAATTTGCCATATTAAAAAACTTATTAAATTTTAAGATTAGATCAGTTTATAATATCCAAATTTAACTTGCCATAGCATTGTTGCTCAAAATTTTAAAAAATCAATTCCTATATACTTTTAATACACCACTAACTTAATTTCATGGACTTCTTTCAAAAAAAAAAATACTGAATTTCATGGACTTAGTCAAACAATTGAAAATGTAAACATTTTTTTTAAGGAAATATAACCCATTTGATAAATATGTAAGATTTGAATTAAATCTAATATAATTTGATAATATTAATAATTGAAATCTAATTTCAAATTATTTTACAATACTTTCCTTAGTTTATACACGATAATTTTGTCATGTTCAGCCAAATTGGTTTCCATATACTCTATTATTTTTTGTAAAGAAAACATACTATATATATACTTGAGTTATATAAGGATTAAAAAAATAATATAAGGAAAACATATGAAAATAATTCAATGAGTAAAACATGCTATATATATACTTGATTTATTGCCGAAATTTAAGACTAATTAAGGCTAATTAATCCTTTTCAAAGAACTAAATGAATCTTATTAATTGCCGAAATTTAAGGCTAATTATTTAAAATAACTTATTGGATTTATTTTAATGTATAAGTTTAATTCATAATTAATTTCATTTAAATAAACGAAAATAATATGTTAGGTTTATATACAACAATAAAAAAGTGAGACGATAATTTTGATATAAAACATTTAAATAAACTTATTTGTAAATTATTTCATTTAAATAAACTTATTGGATTTATTTTAATGTATAAGTTTAATTAATAATTAATTTCATTTAAATAAACGAAAACATTATGTTAGGTTTATATACAACAATAAAAAAGTGAGACGAAAATTTTGATATAAAACATTTAAATAAACTAATTGGATTTATTTCATTTAAATAAACTAATTGGGGAATTTAATTTTCAAAGGACTAAAACACAAATGAATTAAAAGGACGAAAACACAAATAATTGTTATTTATGGACCAAAAAGCTAATTTATTGGCGAAAATAGATGAAATTTAAGGACCAAAATGCAAAATATCGGCGAATAATAGATTGACACGTGGCGAGCTGTGGAGCTTGGAATTATTTCTGCTTTAATATTATTTATGGATTTGCCTTATTAATTTTTTTTTAAAATTTTAAGATTAGATCAGTTTATGATACCCGAATTTAACTTGCCATAGCACCGTTGCTCAAAATTTTAAAAAATCAAATTCTGTAATTTTAATACTCCACTAACTGAATTTCATGGACTTCTTTCAAAAAAAAAAAAAACTGAATTTCATGGACTTAGTCAAACAATTGAAAATGTAAACGTTTTTTTTTTAAATATAACCCATTTGATAAATATGTAAGATTTGAATTAAATCTAATCTAATTTGATAATATTAATAATTGAATTCTAATTTCAAATTATTTTACAATACTTTCCTTAGTTTATACACTATATTTTTGTTATGTTCAGCCAATTTGTTTCCAAATATTTATTATTTTTTATAAAGAAAACATACTATATATATACTTGAGTTATATAAGGATTAAAAAAAATAATATAAGGAAAATATATGAAAATAATTCAATGATTAAACCATACTATATATATACTTGATTTATTGTCAAAATTTAAGACTAATTAAGGCTAATTAATCTTTTTTAAAGGACTAAATGAATCTTATTAATTGTCGAAATTTAAGGCTAATTATTTAAAAAAACTCATTGGATTTATTTTAATGTATAAGTTTAATTGATAATTAATTTCATTTAAATAAACGAAAACAATATGTTAGGTTTATATACAACAATAAAAAAGTGAGGCGATAATTTTGATATAAAACATTTAAATAAACTTATTGGATTTATTTTAATGTATAAGTTTAATTAATAATTAATTTCATTCAAATAAACGAAAACAATATGTTAGGTTTATATACAACAATAAAAAAGTAAGACGATAATTTTAATATAAAACATTTAAATAAACTTATTGGATTTATTTCATTTAAATAAACTAATTGGGGAATTTAATTTTCAAAGGACTAAAACACAAATGAATTAAAAGGACTAAAACACAAATAATTGTTATTTATGGACCAAAAAGCTAATTTATTGGCGAAAATAGATGAAATTTAATGACTAAAATGCAAAATATCGGCGAATAAAAGATTGACACGTGGCGTGCTGTGGAGCTTGAAATTTCTTCTGCTTTAATATTATATATGGATACGTTGTCACTGCTACCCACTCACAACACCTACTTTTATAACAATATTCCTTAATTTTCATGCCGAACAATAAGGTTGCAAGGTTTTCTGGGATGGAGAGTATGTTTTAGTGCTATTCATATAGCTATTTTTGCTCCCTGAGTCTAGATTTTCGTATTCTTTAAGTTCATCAATGTGAGGACCCCGACCCGGAACCTACATGTGTCCCGAGCTGGAGCGTCCTCAAACTAACCCAAATTTCCTAGACTTTTAAAACTTTTTATTTAACTTTCAAAAGTGAATACAATTGTTATAACCATTTCAAAATAAATCTACACCTTTTCGAAATGGAGAAATAGTTAACTAACTTAGAAAGTAAGAAACTGTTTTAGTTACAAAAAGGTATTAGTTATAACTTAGCATTAAGGTTTATAAATACAATATCATAAATGAATTATACCAAAATACACTTTATCCTCCAACTTATATATATACCCCGACAATTCCCAAATCTCACATACAAACTCCTCACCGTCCTTACTTGGCCGGTCCACCTGTCTCGGAATCTAAAACAGTAAAGGGAGAGGGGTGAGAATAAATCTCAATGAGCTATTATGAATGCAGCAAGATGCCAAACAAGATGCAACACATAGCATGGTAGCACATAACACATTATGAAAGCGGTAAACACATTACGTTACCTCATTTTACCTTTTCCCGTCTGAACAATAAGTCGTACAACGTGGGAGTAAAACTCCACTCTTTGGTGAATTGCCTCCAGCACATTCACCTCTTATAGGACTCATACCCCAGAGATCCATATAAGAAAAGATACCTATAATAGAGTATCCAAAAATAATATATTCGCCCGGTACACCAATCGCAGCAGGTCTGTAAAGGCTTCTTCATGCTCAATACAGTCGCTAGCACAGCCCCCACTCTCGTGGCCACAGCAGGGGAGGGTCACCGGTATGATGAACCTTCAATCACTTATAGAACAAATCAATAATTGATTGACTTCCATCATACCCACCCGAACATAAACACATTCAAGCACATAATAGATACTTGAATTATAATCCACAAAAAGGGATAATCATATAACAACATGGTAATGTATACTCATGCAAATCAATACCATAGTGCAACAACCATTTAATACACTATGCATAGTATCATCAATAAATATGAATGATAACAATTAAATCCACAATTGGGATAACCATACAACCACATAGTAAACATATCCATACTTGGAATAACAATGCAATAACTTGCCAAATAATCCACACCGGAACCATAAAATCAACATGTCATATAATCCACCATTGGGATATAACACCACTATATAACACATAATCCACACTTTGGGATGCCACATAACACTTATCGATTAGTCCATACTTAGAATATTAAGGTAACCATATAATCAATAATTCCACAACTTGGAATAACCATGCCACAAAGTGATACATACCCATTACCAATTAGTTCAATAGTGAAACCTATGGTTTCTACACCATTGCAACTATTCACCGAAGATAAAGAGTAAGTGAGGCTACTATATATCATAACCCATTCTTACATAGTTATTATACCACCTCGAACAACCTTAATAAAAGTTCAAGATCTATTTCCCAAGTTGGAACTATTTTGATGAAGTTACAAATCAAACCTATCAACCATTTTCGGGACAATATTTAAACTACTTCCACAATTCCATTTTGATCACTTAAGATGTCATTGTGTAGCCAAAGTATTCTACTTTAATCTAGGTTAAAGAGATTTCATTTTGATTCTAGTTCGATTAGGTTTAAACAGCTCCAAAGTTGACCCAATGTCACCAGGCCAGGGCACGACTCGTGCTCCAGGGCACGACTCGTGCCCCTTTGGCCTTCCTCAGATTCATGCGTCCCCACTAGGCACGACTTCCCTTTAATCCATGTCACGACTGCCCCCATCCAAGGCACGACTGTGGCCACTGTGGCACGACTCGTGCCCTGAACCCAGAATTCAGAACAGAATAAAATCCTTTAGTAACCTTAATCAAAATTTCCCAAACTGATTTTTCCTTGCTTGTGAACTTAGAAGGACTTCCTAACTTCATACACATCACCCTACTTCATTTAAACCCCAAGATAGCCTAAACCCAAATCAATTACCACTTGATTTCCAACCCATTTTACTTCCATTTTTCATGATTAACCATCTTCATCAAACTCAACACATTTTCTTACACTCTTAATCATTTCTTATGAACCACAACAATATTCCATAACATTAACTAATTCCTCAACTCCAAGAAGGTTTCCAAAGCCTCAAACAACCATTATAATAACAATCACAACATCAAATCTTTTATGAGCATACAAAGAAAGAAAGTCATAATAACTCACTTAGAATTTATGAAGTGGATCAAAGATCTTCTTAGCTCCATGTGTTCCTCTCGACTCCACGAATCCAAAAGTACACCCGGATCTTCAAATGGATAAGAATTGGATTTATTATGAATTTATGAGGGTTGAGGCTTCCATGGATCTTTTAGAGAAGGAAGAAGAAGAAGATGAAGATGAAAATGATGAGGGAAGGAGGAGTAGGGGAAAGTGTGGAAGAGATATGGGAAAGGGTATGGCCTTCTTTGACAAATGGGAGGGAGGGGAATAATTTAGGGAATATGGCCCCTCCCTAACCTCCTCTCTTACTTTCTTATTTCTTTTTCTATTTCTATTCTTTACTTTTCCCCTACACAAATTATCTACCCACATTTTATTTATTTTATCCATTTCCAATATTATAATTCTCCCTTAATATTATTTTATTTTCCAAATCATTTCATTTTAAATTTTTAAGAAATCAAAGATATAAATTAAACACATAATAAAAAAAAATAATATTAAAGCACATTTTATGATACTAAAATAGGTGCCTAGGTTTAGGGTCATTACAATCACTCCCCCTTAAAGAAAATTCGTCCCGAATTTGACTGTCACTTACCTAAATGATCAACTTGCCTCGGTTATATGTATACCTCGATTTCAATTCCCAATCGTCTCTTCAATGCTGTGATTCTTTCCCAAGATTTCTAATTCCATTAATAATACGATATTACACTAAATGTTTCAAGAATACCACACAATTATCACTAATCCAAATTTTCACGACCTTAATAAAATATAAATAAATGAAAGTATTACAACTTATCTCACCCAATACATTACAATATTGCCTTTAAAACTTTAAATATCTATAAGCTGCTCCAAGTCAGTCTATGAGTCAAATCACCAACCCTTTCTAAAACTTCAATTGGATTAACAACTTTGACGCCAATTCACCTTAGGCCTTGCTTCACTAACCTCACCCCAACAAATTAGAGATCGATATTTTCTTCCCGAACCATACCTCATAAGGTTTTATCTAAATGCTAGAATGATAACTGCTATTATACGCACCCAACCACTGGTAATCATACGTCCTATCGACTACAATAATCCATTGTACATGCCCGTAGCATATCCTCAACAATAAGTAATTATCCCTCAACTTTTTACAAGGTTAAACTTAATAGCATCCATACATTCTAAAAGGATCTTTCCCAAATGATGTCTATCTAATCCATTTTACTACTATGTGGTTTATACAATCAAACTATCTCCTAACATATATGAGGACTTTATCAATAAATATCTCATGATATAAACATCAAATAACTGCCCATAAAATAATAAATATGAACATGCTAATAAGATCATGATTTCTATAAACGGAACTCTGGTCGACTATATAACACAATTCAATGTTCCACTTATTTTCAGGTCCAGAGACAGATCAATATTCAAATCAAATGGTTGGCCGCCCACAACGGAGCCTTTCCAACTCCAAAACAAAAACCGAGTCTATTGCGACCGACACAATAACAACCCCACAATTTATCAAATCATTTCTCGGATCAAAACTTTAATGTAATCAATCACTATAGGGGAACTAGGTTGCCTTCTTACTTGCTTCTGCACGAACTATATCTTTAAAATAACCAATCTTTCGAAAATTTACAACATCTTTCAAAATTCCAAGGATAGATAAAATGAGATCAAATGAGACTCGAATGGTTTATTTATTTAAAACTGTCCCATACCAGTTTTAATTAACTAAACCACTCACACTCTTAAGAAATTTTCAAAAGATTGATAAGCTACCAAAAATAACTCGAGTGATTTAATTATCTACAACCGTCCCATACCAGTTGTAGATAGTTAAATTACTCACAGATTTTAATGTACACAAAAACGGTTCACCGACCTTATTAAATCAATTATCCCCGAAAAGTACAAATGCTCACACCGAAGTTCAACACACACTTTCAATTGTTAAAACACAATTAAACAATACCAACATAATATTCTTGTTTGACCTCTATTTATAGTATAGCCATCACTTATAATATTTATACTTAGTTAATTTCTCTATAAGAAAACACAATCTTGCCATACTGTTACTATTTCCGATAAATAACACTAAACAATCATTAAGCTTATAAACTAGGTAAATCATCCTCAATTCAATAATTCCTTAAGTTGAATATTCAACACTTTTACTTAATTTGAGTCATCTATTCCTTATCTTTGATATTGGTATTGTACTTAGCAACAACATTTTGTAAACATCTAGTTCCCAATCAAATACCATAATTTCTAAATAAGAAAATATAATTGGAACTCTCATAGATCAATCATTCCCAAATTTCAATTAAACATTACGGTATAATCTAACTTAACTCTCAATAACCATCAACAAACTCAAAATCCGTAGAACGTCAATATCTTTCAAGCATCACACTAATCCCTCATATGATTCACGTAACTAAGTCGACCTATAGTATATAATCATCCTAAAGTATCCTGTCTTCCAATAAGATTCATCCTCATTTTCTCAACTAATGATAATCAATTCTCAAAACGAACCATATACATATATTACCAATTTCCCGAAGTTGATCCTTTAAGTCACCAATAAGCGTATCTATTATACTTCTTCGCATTTACCCTATTTACCTCTCCATAACTAATACACAACCCACAAATCAAAACGGTCATACTATATATAAATGTTGTCTTAAGTATATCCTTAAAGCAAATTTCACTGTAATTGTAACACTCCGAAAATTCAACTAATAACCATTGAGTATCCTACTAGTTTCTAAAATCAGTCATACAAATCGTCAACAAGTGCTAACGAATACTTATTCTTCACAGATACCTAATTAAGATCTCTATAACCCTTTGATTAACCACCAAGTATCATCTTTTCTAAATATAGTACTAATTTATCCTTACGGAGAGTCGCTAAACTAATTATCTGCTTTATCAAATAATTTCCCAAGTTGGATCATCAATTCCATCATCCCAATTAATGTACTCTATCTAGGGATTCGAATATCAAAATAGTACCTTATATCAACTCAAAGCCTCAATATCCTGGTATGATACCTGGTGAAAACCCATTTTTGAAACTCACATGAAAAACACCACTTAGTCAACTTATAGCACCTAAGGCAAAAATATATTACTTCCATAAGATCTCGTACTCGCGATATTTTATAACTCATATAATCCCACTTAGACTATCACTTTCAATACTAGTCTCATATGTCTAGTCTTCACCACGAGACACCAATGTATAAATGCTCACGCAAGTTATACAACCATAAACTGTTCTCAATTAGGCTATATACCTAACATCAACTAAGAGTTCACCAATTTATTTACCACCGGTACATGAGATAATTCAAGGTTCTTTTACTTAAATATAACACATAACCCAAATAACTTTCACGTTCTTTAAGCCAACCTTTCGACATTTACGCATATATGACATAATAGCAATTAATGACTTATCCGCCTCAACCACACACGGAGGCAAATCAAACATAGATAAGGAGGCTCGCTTCTTGCGACAGTCCTCCCCAAACATAACAACTACTATGATAATCAAGGATGATTCAAGGTACTCTCCCGTAGGAATAGAACCTCCAACACATAAGGCAACTTTTAGGCCAATTATGCAAATAAAAGATGAGACGTAATGCCACATGAGAACGAATGAACAGGGATTTATAAAAGTATGAACCCTAATTCCTGAGACAGGTAAAATACCTCAAATGATGGTGGGGAAATCTATCTTTCCAAGACTCACCTTTCCTTGATTCCTTGGTTGGTCAATATCATTTTCTGTCTTTGAACAAATTCCTGTATTAAACTCTCGACGTAAGTTATCGCACACTCTCACTCAGCTAGACTCTACCCGAGAACTCTAACCGAGCTCTGATACCAACTGTGAGGACCCCGACCCGGAACCTACATGTGTCCCGAGCTGGAGCGTCCTCAAACTAACCCAAATTTCCTAGACTTTTAAAACTTTTTATTTAACTTTCAAAAGTGAATACAATTGTTATAACCATTTCAAAATAAATCTACACCTTTTCGAAATGGAGAAATAGTTAACTAACTTAGAAAGTAAGAAACTGTTTTAGTTACAAAAAGGTATTAGTTATAACTTAGCATTAAGGTTTATAAATACAATATCATAAATGAATTATACCAAAATACACTTTATCCTCCAACTTATATATATACCCCGACAATTCCCAAATCTCACTTACAAACTCCTCACCGTCCTTACTTGGCCGGTCCCAATTGCCTCGGAATCTAAAACAAGAAAGGGAGAGGGGTGAGAATAAATCTCAATGAGCTATTATGAATGCAAAGAAGATGCCAAACAAGATGCAACACATAGCATGGTAGCACATAACACATTATGAAAGCGGTAAACACATTACGTTACCTCATTTTACGTTTTCCCGTCTGAACAATAAGTCGTACAACGTGGGAGTAAAACTCCACTCTTTGGTGAATTGCCTCCAGCACATTCACCTCTTTATAGGACTTCATACCTGAGATCCATATAAGAAAAGATACATATAATAGAGTATCCAAAAATAATATATTCCCCCTACACCAATCGCAAAGCAGTGCGTAAAGGCTTCTTCATGCTCAATACGTAAGCACATGCCCCACTCGTGGCCACAGAGGGGAGGGTCACGGTATGATGAACCTTCAATCACTTATAGAACAAATCAATAATTGATTGACTTCCATCATACCCACTCCGAACATAAACACATTCAAGCACATAATAGATACTTGAATTATAATCCACAAAAAGGGATAATCATATAACAACATGGTAATGTATACTCATGCAAATCAATACCATAGTGCAACAACCATTTAATACACTATGCATAGTATCATCAATAAATATGAATGATAACAATTAAATCCACAATTGGGATAACCATACAACCACATAGTAAACATATCCATACTTGGAATAACAATGCAATAACTTGCCAAATAATCCACACCGGAACCATAAAATCAACATGCCATATAATCCACCATTGGGATATAACACCACTATATAACACATAATCCACACTTTGGGATGCCACATAACACTTATCGATTAGTCCATACTTAGAATAATAAGGTAACCATATAATCAATAATTCCACAACTTGGAATAACCATGCCACAAAGTGATACATACCCATTACCAATTAGTTCAATAGTGAAACCTATGGTTTCTACACCATTGCAACTATTCACCGAAGATAAAGAGTAAGTGAGGCTACTATATATCATAACCCATTCTTACATAGTTATTATACCACCTCGAACAACCTTAATAAAAGTTCAAGATCTATTTCCCAAGTTGGAACTATTTTGATGAAGTTACAAATCAAACCTATCAACCATTTTCGGGACAATATTTAAACTACTTCCACAATTCCATTTTGATCACTTAAGATGTCATTGTGTAGCCAAAGTATTCTACTTTAATCTAGGTTAAAGAGATTTCATTTTGATTCTAGTTCGATTAGGTTTAAACAGCTCCAAAGTTGACCCAATGTCACCAGGCCAGGGCACGACTCGTGCTCCAGGGCACGACTCATGCCCCTTTGGCCTTCCTCAGATTCATGCGTCCCCACTAGGCACGACTTCCCTTTAATCCATGTCACGACTCGTCCCCATCCAAGGCACGACTCGTGCCACAGAGCACGACTCGTGCCCTGAACCCAGAATTCAGAACAGAATAAAATCCTTTAGTAACCTTAATCAAAATTTCCCAAACTGATTTTTCCTTGCTTGTGAACTTAGAAGGACTTCCTAACTTCATACACATCACCCTACTTCATTTAAACCCCAAGATAGCCTAAACCCAAATCAATTACCACTTGATTTCCAACCCATTTTACTTCCATTTTTCATGATTAACCATCTTCATCAAACTCAACACATTTTCTTACACTCTTAATCATTTCTTATGAACCACAACAATATTCCATAACATTAACTAATTCCTCAACTCCAAGAAGGTTTCCAAAGCCTCAAACAACCATTATAATAACAATCACAACATCAAATCTTTTATGAGCATACAAAGAAAGAAAGTCATAATAACTCACTTAGAATTTATGAAGTGGATCAAAGATCTTCTTAGCTCCATGTGTTCCTCTTGACTCCACGAATCCAAAAGTACACCCGGATCTTCAAATGGATAAGAATTGGATTTATTATGAATTTATGAGGGTTGAGGCTTCCATGGATCTTTTAGAGAAGGAAGAAGAAGAAGATGAAGATGAAAATGATGAGGGAAGGAGGAGTAGGGGAAAGTGTGGAAGAGATATGGGGAAGGGTATGGCCTTCTTTGACAAATGGGAGGGAGGGGAATAATTTAGGGAATATGGCCCCTCCCTAACCTCCTCTCTTACTTTCTTATTTCTTTTTCCTATTTCTATTCTTTACTTTTCCCTACACAAATTATCTACCCACATTTTATTTATTTTATCCATTTCCAATATTATAATTCTCCCCAGAATATTATTTTATTTTCCAAATCATTTCATTTTAAATTTTTAAGAAATCAAAGATATAAATTAAACACATAATAAAAAAAATAATATTAAAGCACATTTTATGATACTAAAATAGGTGCCTAGGTTTAGGGTCATTACAATCAAATTATATTACCATAAAATTAGAGCGTACTCATGCAGAAGGAAACTGAAACACATAGTTAATTGCATACACACGATAGTGTGCTTTTTTATTGACATAAACAAAATTCACCCTAAATAATCTCTACCCAAAACAAGGCCAGAGAAATTAAAGTGAATTTGTCACTTTATTTAACATGCACATGGAAAATCCTAATCATTTAGAACCATAGTCCTTGCATTTCACACTGTCTAGGCTTCATGTCGCAGCGGTTGGGCAAATCTTGAGCCATCTGCATCATCTCCCGCCTTTGCTGGGTCCCCTGTTGCATGACCATCTTCTCAATGGCCTGGCACCTGCAGTCCTCTTTGATGTCCCCAAGCTGGTCGCAGCACATTTCAAGATGCTGTTGTTCGCATTGCGATTTTGAAGCAATTGGGTTCATGACCACCATTCTCAAGGACTCGTGGGGCCTACTTCCTCCCTCGCACTGCATTAGCATCCTGCAGTGGCTAATCTTCTGCACACGGATCTCTTCTTCCTGGCATTGGGACCCACGGCCTCTTGGGTTGGTGGGTTCGCCGTCAATGGTGGTGGTTGTGATGGTGGTGTAGGTGGTGGCTGAGGCCAAGGTAACCATGGCTAAGAGGAGGAGGGCTAAGAGTGTTGCAAGCTTTGCCATTGTGATTGATTGTTTTGTAGGAGCCAAAGTGTGTGTGTGTGTGTGTGCGTGTGTGTGTGGTGGGTGTGGATGGTGGCCAGTGGCCGGCCGGAGATTTATAGTGGGATTTGGAGATTGCATGGAGGGCACGTGGAATTGAGGTTTTGCAAGGTGTTGAGATGAAAGGAAGTTTAGTTACACGTATGTTTATTTACATGCAGATGTTTCCATTTGAGCAATTTGTTTGTTTTTGCCATTGTGCATGCAGATTTTTGCTGTCAAAAACAGACATGGAAACGGCTACGATTTGCTGCAAGTGTTGGGGGATGGAAGGAGCTTAGTGACACGTATGTTTTACAAGCAAATTGCTAATTTTTAATGATGCTCCATAATTTTTAAAAAATTTCATAATGTTAAATAAGTTTCGTTCGAGAGTTGGTCACTCGTGGGTTTCTGCAATTACGGTACATCGCGTCCTATGACCAACTGGCAGATGTGTTTACCAAAGGGCTGCCTAAACCACGGTTTCTAGCTCTATATCTGTCAAGCTCCGCCTCCCTTATGGCCGTCTCGCTTGAGGGGGGTATTAGCTGATAGAGCATAAATGTATTCACATGAGGTTCATGGTACATAAGGAAACATAACAGTCTCAAAATGGCCAGTCTGTAGTCTGTCTGTAGTCTGTGTATGTAGATAAATATTGTCTGTTGATGATCCATTACAGTAAATAGTAGTAGAATTCGTTGTATTTGTAGAGTGAAAGTTGTATATATAGCCTCCTTTGAGGTGCAGAAAATACAGAAAGGAAAATCTCTCCCAGCCGTGCTCTTCCCTTCTTCTGTTATTCTTCTACTCTTATGTAATTTAAGAGGTTCAAAGAAGTAGATCTATTACCTCATTTATGGCATGTCAAATGAGACGATTTTTAGGTAAAGAAGGACTGATTCTTCATGCGAGCGTGGTGAACATAGATGTAATAGGATGTGAGATGTTGTGACTAAACTTCCGTTCTTTGATCATAGTATGAAGTACATTTAAGCATGATTGTTTGAGCTTGAGCTATTATCGGAACGTTAGCCATACTGGAACAGATATTTGCTCAAACCATTGCTCAGCCGGTTTTATTTGTTTCTATCTTATTTTTATAGGAGATCTTTTGTAATTAAAACTTTAATACTATTACCGGGAAAACTTGTCCATTATACACATGATAATGGAATTTATTAAGAGTACTGTGTCTCAAACACAGATCCAATTTATTCAGCTATCTGGCCTCTTTATGTATATATATACATATTTAGAACCAGATGGCACGGATTTGGCATTGCTGTGGCTGCCTCATGTTGCAGCTCTGTGGCAAGCTCTGAGCCTTTTGCACTACTTGCTGCATCCTCTCACCTTGCCTCTGCTCTCCTTGTCCTTGTTGCTGCCTCCTGACCACTTCCCTGATTGCCTCGCATCGGCACTGCTGGTCAATGTTCCTTAACTCCTGGCAGCACTGCTGCAGTTGCTGGGATGTGGAGTTCATTTCCAGCTCCATCTCTGCCTCATATGGGCTGCCTCGCTGGGACAAGTAGCTTGAGCACTGGCGAAGCGACTGCTTCTGGACCTGCTCGGAGCACCTCTTCTGAGGGCGGCCAGCTGGGTTGTCGTCCTCCTCAACCACAGTGGTAGTGATCGTGGTGTAGGTGGAGGCCTCAGCAAGGGCCAGTAGAGCCAGTAGGAGTGAAGCTACAACTGCAAGCTTTGCCATTTCTGCTGCTGTTTGGTATTTGAATGTGGTGTTGATTGAAGTGTTTGGGAGAATTGGGGGATTTATAGTTTTGATTGGGGTTGAGGTGGCTTCTTCTTTTGTGCCACGTTGATTTTTACATGCAGATGCTTCCAATGGTACTCCTTTATTTCTTATATAACTGGCAGTTAATCATCTTCTTTGATGACGCCACAGCTTTCGGGGTCAGGAGCGGTTCAAGGATATCTGGCTAGGATATATTTGGTGGTTTTATGTACCTAGATCACAACACAAACAAGCACTGTTAAGGTCAAAGTTGGATGTTACTCCAACTCAGGCCCTCGGGTGTGAGAGTAAGAATACTGAGTAATAAGGCTTTGAATACCTTTGGAGTGTGTGTGTGTTTAGGTTTAGAGAGTAAAAGAGCTTACTCAATTGTATATGGAACTTACCTTGCCCAAGGGGGTAAAGGCCTTCTATTTATAGGCAATGTCATGGTGCTTGTTGAGGTAAGCAATGAGATCAGCCCTAGGGGGCACTTTGGTATTTGACCAGCCTACACGTGTCCGCAGCCTAATTGGTCCCGTCGGGGAGGGAACATTGATCCGTCCAAGGGACATGGCCGAAAGGGACATGAGCCGTGTAGCCGGCTTATTGCATTAAATGGAATAGTAGGCGCGGACCGAGCCGCATTGAATGCGTGATGGGGAGCCGGCAAGTGGCTGTCGAGCCAATAAGCTAACTTGCTCGCAAGGCTTGACATTAACCGGGAAGCAAGATGTGCCCGCAGCCAATCGTTGTGCCCGCGGTCAAAGATATAAGACGCGAGCACGGTTGATGCGGGCATGACTCATGCGGGCACAGATCCAGCGAGCGGGGTTCCAGGGTCCTCGACGGGGACGAACCGAGGAGGGACACGGTCTTGACCACAAGGGCCTATTTGCCCGCGGTCTTCCCTCCAGCGGTCTAGGAACCGCCACGCATCGGTTCCTTGGACAAGACCGAGCGCGGCCCGGTCCAATAGATCCGGGCTCATCAATGGCCCCTAGCTCCAAGTGTGATTATTTATGGTCCGAGTGAGGAGCTACTAGAAGCCTCGGCCTCGCCTCAATTGCTCCTCGCGCGAGCACCGGTGTTAGCGTTTTTCCTTGTTTGTTGCTTGGCCCTACGGGCCAAAGGGAACGCTCGGGAGGCACCAAGTGAGTGACACGTGGTCCTCGCATGGCGTGCCTCCTGCTAACAGTGGGCCCTCGCGGATGAAAAGACGGGTTAGTGGTACGTCAGGGGTACGTGTCGCTCATCCAAGGGGGGTAATAAATGCAAAAGGTATTTAATTTTTTGAATTTTCAAACGTTTGGAGACGGTTCAGGGTCCGAGGTAAGATTTGTGGGCTAATTAATACGGGTTAACGGGTTAACCCGTATAGGTAGGCCTTATAAATACCAAACCCTTAAACCCCAAACACTTTTACCGTTTCCAAATATTCAAAGAGCTTTAGAGAGAGAAATTTCTTGCTGCGACCTCTGTGCAACCGTTCTCTGAATCTACCCTCAAGCTTTCTTTTCGTAAGTAACATTGGGTGTTTTCTTCTTCATCTCCTTCTGTTTTTCTTTTCCTTTTCTGGGTTTTGAACGAAATGACCACTCGTGAATTTGGACCCCGCCGTCCCATAGAGTTAGGAGATGGGAGCACTCCAGATCTGTTTGCTGTTTGTAAACGGACAGGGGGGATATTTAGGAAGGTAGGCCATGGGTGGCTTAGATTATCCCTTGAGTGCTTCCAGTATTTCTGCGAAAAATCCCAATGGGGGCCTTTTTGTCCCACCCCGGTTGTGGGAGGCCAAGGATAAAAGGGTAAAAAGGAACGGTGATGTTTTGGTGTTGGGGGATACCGTAGGGCCGAGAAATTTTGTGATGGGGGTTTTGTGCAGTTTCCCGCGAGAGAGGCTCGGCTCGAACGCCATTGAACTAGCGAGGAGAGCGATTCGCGTCCCCGAAGTAGTTTGTGGATCGGGAAAAGTGTGAACCGATGGATCCCGAACAAACCAATGATGCGCGGGCACCGGCATGGACTCCGAATGACCCTTTAGATGTTACGCCCATAAGGACCATCTTTCCCCGTTGTGCCCGCGGCCCCAGGGCGGGGACAATTGAGCTGAGCAGCAGCGAGGAACTTGACCCCCTTGACTTCGAGGTGACTGGAACTGGTGAAGTTGAATCGGAGGTGGCCCCTGCCCGTGATGACCCCACCGGTCTCTTTGGCTCCTCGAGCTCGGAGACCGAAGAAGATGACCACGGAGAGGGGGATAGGAGGGCAGCGGGGACCTCCAAGAAGGCCGCTGAGACCACCAATATAGTGGATGCCTTCGAGAGCTCTGACTCCGAGGAGGAGGAGGAAGAGGTTGTGGCCCCTGCCCAAAACAAAGGCAAGAGGCCAGCTAGGGATGTGAATCCTGGTCGTGGCCGTAAGAAGGCGAAGGAGGTGGCCACCATTGACTGGGAGGAGGACATTTACGAGGTTTACAATGTGGACCGCAACGCCTACCGTGTCCGCACCTTAGGACATGTACATTTGAAGAATAAGGACAAACTGCGGCCAGAGACAAGAGCCGATGTTCGCGAGGACAATAAGGCTGCGTTTTTATGGGGCCCAGTTTGAGAACGGATTGAGGCTGCCCCTGGACCCCTTCTTTTATTTCTTTTTGGAGTTCAATTCCTGCCTGCCCATGCACCTGACTCCCAATGCCATCCGGGCCATTGTCTCCTTTATTGCTGTGTGTAGATTCATGGGCTATGAACCTACCCTTGCCGGGCTCTACGCCTACTATCAGAACCAAATTCTCCGCGGCATTCTGAGCCTGAAGGCTAGGAACTACTCCACCAGGACCTTCTCTCCTCCCTCCAACAAGTTTGACCAATGGAACCAGAGGGACATCCTGGTGATTGAGTCTAGATTCGGATGGCCCTTTTCCAAACCTTCCAGCCCCGTCCCTATGAAGGTGGCCGCTAGCAAATATCCGGACCCTTCCTCAGCCGATGCACTGCGCACTGCCATAGAGAGGCATCTGGCCCAGTATTTGGAGAGCGGGGAGGAGCCTGTATATGACGTGGGCGCCATAGTGGAAGATGAGCCCTTACTGATCTACTCGGGGGTGGCTCCTCGCAGGGAGGGCGCCCCACATGCCCCCAGAGTAGTGATAGAGCCTTTGCCCCGCGACCCTGATTGGCGGGTGCACGAACATTACCAGTTCGAGGCAGATTGTAAGACCTGTATGCTGGGCGCGGAGTGCGATCCTCCCGAAATAATTGGTCTCTGATTCCTTTATGAACTGTTTGCCAATTTACTTTGCTTTTGATTTTTTGAACTGCTTTGCTAACCATTTTTCTTTCCCTCCAGAGTAGATCCAGATTTGTACAATTTCTGATGGCTCCTCCTCTAAATGCTGCTCAACTGAAGGCCAAGAACATGAAGGCCAACAAGGAAGCTGCCACGAAGAGGCGTAATGAGATGGGAGGGGTCCCCACCAAAGACAAGATCCGTGCTCGTTGCGAGCAGAAAACCGGGGACACTCTACCTGCTCCCAATTATTCTCAAACCGGAATCCGCCTCCACCTCCCCAGGGTCCTCCTCCACCCACCGCTCTCTCCGGCATCATCTCCCGGCCGCACTATTGCCTCCGGGCATAACCAGTGGAGCCCCAAGAAAAGGACCGAGAGAGAGGCTGACCCGACGCACAGGAGAGGTCCTCGAAGACCCGTAAAGTGGGGGATACCTCTACTCGTAGCCCTCCCGTCTGCCGCCACTACCCCTTCGCCGCTCCTCCGCCGCGGGGACAATATGCTCGGTGGCCTATCCGATTTCCTCCTTGGCCACCCGCGAGGAGGCATGGGAGAAAAGGAAGCAGTGGGGATGTGCCCGCCATTACCGGGGTAGACTTATATGCCCGGTCCTCCCAAAATTCGTTGTGGGCATTGGGGTGATCAATGCTTTTTGCCCTCGACTTCTACCACCAGTGGCTAAGAAGGAGAACCCGTCGGCCTTGATGGGGATATTGGGGTTGCCCTTACCGAGGTAGGGACCTTTCTTCCCGGCTTCCTCACTTAGCCTTTGATTTTCCACCTAATTCTGACTTTCTTCCTCGCAGTGGGCAACAAGGCCACGAGGCTCCGGAGACTTGTGACACCGTCCGCCGAGCTTGCCAAAGAACACCAAGGACATGGCGGGCAAACTCCGCGAGCCGGAGCAGCCTGTGAAAAGGTGGGTACTCCGAGCTCCCTCCCGGATGCCAAGGAAAAGGAGTTCGCGACCAAGGAGTCCGATCTGAAGGGCTTCCGGGAGCGGGTGACCGAGCCGAGAAGAGCCTAGAAAGGGCAAAGGGTCACGGGATGAGCTCCGCGGCACAAGAGCAAGCTTGAGCAGAGAAATGATGAGCTCGTAACCAAACCGGGAGCCGCGGAGGAGTCGGTCAAACTCCCGGAGGCTAAGGCAGATGAGCTCTCCGAGAAATTGCTACCCCTTACGCAGCTTGAGCCGGGAGAGGGAGAGGATGCCGGCAGGCTCGCGAAGAAGCCGTCGAGGAGTATAAGAGCTCGACTCGCTTCACCGCGGAGTGCTCGGCCCAAGATGAGGCCGGTGTCCGGACACAGATCCGGAACTCGCGGCCACGGTATGTTCTCCGTGCAGCAGTTGGCCGTGATCGGCTCACTGGTTGCTACTGACGCGGAGTGCGTACCCGGGCATGCGCTAGTTCCTCTGTCCGAGGACGAGGTCAAGGGTCTGGACCTTTCAGCCGCGGCCTCTCTGCCTCCTGTGGCAGAAGTGACTGCCCTTGGACTGATCGCCGAACTGGATGCTCTGCGCTTCGGGGACAACCCTTTATCCTTGGGGGATGCCCTGGCTCAGGTTCTTCCAGGGGGGCCACTGAGATCTCTTCCCGGCGGCAGCTCCCGCTCCAGCCTCCGCCGAGCAACAAGCTGCTCCTACCACCGAGGTGACCCCGGAGACCAGCCTGCCTTCCCCAACTCCGGACTCCGAAGCGGGCACAGGGGGTGCGGCCACCGAGGAGCCAGAAGCGGGCACCGAGGGAGCGGTCATCGAGGAGCCCAAGGAGAATGCTCCCTTAGTGTAGGATTTTTGCTCTTTCTTGTTGTAGTAGACTAGGATCTCTGTTGTAATAGTGTAGGAATTTGTAAATACTTTCTTATCATAAATAGAAGCATTTTTCTCCACTTGGCTCTTTTACTTTTATCTTAATTGCTTGTCTCGTAGGCTATTTTGAGTAGTTTGGCAATTTTCGAGCACCTTAATACTTGCATTCTTGCCTTATTACTTTTTCCAAATGCTTTTGACTTGCAATTAACTTTATACTCTCCTTGCGGGCAGCCTTAGTAGGCCCTTTGCCCGCATTTTTTGAGTTCTCCTAACTCTTTATTCAAAACCCTTAGGTTTTTTGTGAGAGTCAGCCTTATTCTTCTATGATCGCGTTTGTTTAGCCTTGTGGCAAACTTTGAGGCCTTAACCTTGTTTGTCTGTTTGGCTTTGTTAAACTAGTTTGATCACTCTCATCCATTTACACTTATTCCCAGCCTTGCGAGCTGTGGTGTAAGTCAAAAGTAGCCAAGGCAAGCATACTTTCATAGGGCATGCAGAAGGTGGCCGTGAGGCTATTGTCCGCGCAACGTAAAGGTAGGAGCATATTTTAGCATAGAGGCCCTTTAACCCCCGGCATCTGTATCCCCTTATTGGAGGTTCTCACTTATTTGACCCTTTATTCAAAACTCCCTAGGGTTTTTCGTGAGGGTCTCGTGGCGATCTGGTGAACGGGCTTATATGTAGGCCTTTGTCACATACAGGCATGCGAGTAACGGCCCTAACGAGGTCCTTCGCGCAATTAGTGGGTCCGGACTTCAGGTCATTGTCCCCACTAGAGTCCGTAGGCACGGGCATCATGGCCTTTGTACCTACGTTCATCTATATCCACTTATTTTTGGTGGTGTCACGCGAGCAGGAGAGAGTCCTCCCCGCGATCATAGTACGGATCGTAATGGATCTTTGTACATATATAGGCATGCGGATCCTTAGATCTTTGCGCATCAGTAAGTAGGAGCTCATATGTTGGCTCTTGAACTTACTGGCATCCGCACGCGGGCATCCACCTTAGCTTTTGAGGCTGGTGGGAATTGATTTTTGCATCAAAATATGATGATAACCTCTCCCTTATATATATATAGTCTATACTCCTTCCAAAAAATTACAAAGACTTCAAAAGAAGTATCTCTTAAGGTGGTCGCTATTCCAGGCGTGCTTAAGCTCTTCTCCCTCTTTTGGTCGCAACATATAGGTGCCCTCTTTGACTATCTTTGTGACCTCATATGGACCTTCCCATTTCGGGGACAGCTTGTTGAAACCAGGTTGGGTCCCTTGGACCTCTACGCTTCTGAGTACCCAGTCTCCAACTGAAAAACTCCTCTTATTTACTCTTTTATCATGGTGCTTCTTCGCTTTTTGTTTGTAGTTCACCATTTTTTCATGTGCCCGCATTCTCTTTCCTTCGAGATCGTCCAGGTCACACCTTCTGTTTGCCTCGTTTTGAGACTCGTCGAAGTATGTGACTCTGTACGAGGGTAGGGCTACCTCAACTGGAGCCATTGCCTCTGAACCATACGTGAGCGAGAAGGGAGTTTCTCCTGTTGAATTTCTTATTGTGGTGCGGACAACCCATAATGCGATCTGGAGCTCGTCCAACCAACGTCCTCCTCGCCCCTCCAAATTTTTCTTTAAGGCGGTTAGGACTAGCTTGTTCGCGGCCTCGGCTTGACCATTTCCCCGAGGATAGGCAAGCTGCGGACTTACGGTGTTGCACCTTCATTCTCATACATTCAGCCGTGAATTTTGCGGAGAACTGGGTGCCATTATCTGAAATTATTGCTCGGGAACCCCAAATCGACAATAGATGTGGTCGTGGACAAAGCGATAGTGTTATCCTCGGAAATAGTGGCCAAGCCCTTTGCTTCCGTCCACTTGGTAAAATAATTCACGGCCACCACGGCATACTTGATGCTTCCTCTAGCAGTTGGAAATGGTCCAATAAGATCTATCCCCCACGTATCAAACGGCCACGATGGTACTACCAAAGTCCGCTCTGTTGATGGTAGTCTAGGGATGTCCGCAAATCTTTGGCACTTATCACATTTTCTAACATACTCCTCTGTAGCATCCCTTCTCATTGTGGGCCAAAAGAATCCTTGGAATTTGATCTTGTGCGAGAGGGTGCGAGCACTGGATGTCCGCCACAAACTCCTTCATGAACCTCATAGAGTAAGTTGGTGACCATGTGAGTTTTGACGCATCCGAGTAAAGGCTTGGTGAATGATCGCGAAAAAGCACCCCATCGAGGACGAGGTATTTCGCGGACACCGTTCGATGGCTCTAGCCTTTCTTGGGTCCTCGGGGAGGGTTTGCTTCTCGATGTAATCCTTCATTTCATCCACCCAGTCCCTTACTTGATCCTCAATATTGTTTATACGTATTCGATCTATAGCAGTCTCTCCGTGAATTCAATCTCGGCAATTTGTCTCCAACTCCCCAATTTCTTGCTCGGTTATTCTTGAGAGGAGGTCGGCTTCCACATTGTCCTCTCTCATGACTTGGTTCGGCTCATAGTAAGTGAAATTTTTGATGAGGGTTTTTGCAAGGTCACAAGATGCGAGTTAGTACTGGGTTGATAGTATCATACTCCCCCTAATTTGATTAACTATGGTGAGAGTCACTATTGATCTCAATATTACGAACTCCCAAGTCTCTTGCCAATTCCATGCCCTGCTATAATCGCTTCATATTCGGCTGATTGTTTGATGCCTCGAACTTGAATCTCAAGGCCCTCATGAATTTATCCCCGCAGGTGCAATCGAAGTATGCCCGCTCCACCGATTAACTTGCTCGCGGAGCCGTCCACATATAAAGTCCACACCTCTTACGGACGCTCCCTTGGTTGAACAATTTACGTGCTCGGGCTTTTTGGGTCATCTTCTCGATTACGCTCGCTTTCTTTTTCCGAGGTCGCCGTCCGCCAATTTGAATGATGATTCTACTACAAAATCAACTAAGGCCTGCGCTTTGATTGTCTTTCTCGGGGAGTAGGTGATCCGGAACTCGGTGAGCTCTATAGACCAAGCTAGCATTCTCCCCGAGGACTCGGTTTATGTAAAACCTTTCTAAGCGGGGCCTCGGTTAGTACGGTTATAGGATGTGCGTAAAAGTAGGCTCTTAATTTTCGAGCGGATACAAGCAAGGTGTAAGCTAACTTTTCTATATTAAGATAACACCCTTCTACGGCGGACGGTGCCTTACTTACATAATAAAGCTGGTTTTGGGAGTTATTCTCCTCCCTTATAAGAACATTACTCTTGCCCGGATCGATGCGGCTAAATACGAAAGAGCTCTTCTCACCGGGCCGGCGAGTAGAGGTGGCCGCCCGAGGTATGTCTTGACTTCTTCAAAGCCCGATGGCACTCGGTGCTCCATGTAAATTCATCAGCTCTCTTCCCCCTTTGAGAGTTTTGAAGAAGGAGGCATCTCTCTCGCGACCGCGAGATAAAGCGGCCAAGTGCGGTGATGCGACCGTTGAGTTTTTGTACATCCTTCACGCAGGCGGAGGTTTCATGTCTAATAGGGCCTCGGATTTTCTCTCGGATTAGCCTCTATCCCTCTTTGGTTGACCATGAATCCGAGGAACTTGCCCGCCTTGACCCCGAAAGCGCACTTAAGGGGGTTTAGCTTCATGCTGTTATGGCGCAAGTTTTTGAAGGTTTCCTCCACATCGAGCTCGTGGGAGTTTTCCTTAGTTTTTATGACCATGTCGTCAATGTAGGCCTCCAGATTTCTGCCTAGTTGGTTTTTAAAGACCAGATTGACCATGCGCTGATATGTGGCTCCTGCATTCTTTAGCCCAAAGGGCATCATAGTGTAGCAGTATGTCTTGCCCGCAAAGAATGAAGGCTACAGAGCGGACATCTTCAGGAGCCATCTGGATCTGGTGGTAGCCGGAGTAGGCATCAATGAAGCTTAGAACTCTGTGTCCGGCTATAGAATCCACCAATCTGTCTATGCGAGGAAGAGGGAAGCAATCCTTGGGGCATGCCTTGTTGAGATCGGTGAAATCAACGCACATCCTCCACTTGCCATTGGATTTCTTAACCATGACCACATTGGCCAGCCATTTGGGGTAGGAAATCTCCTTTATTATCCCCGCTTTTAGCAACTTTTCCACCTCTTCCTTGATGGCAATCTCTTTCTCCGGGGAGAAATATCTGGATTTCTGGTGAATGTTTTTGAAGGAGGGGTCATCATTGATTTTATGGAGGATCACGTCCTCGCTGATGCCTTGCATATCTTCCACCCTCCAAGCGAACACATCGCAATTTGCTCTAAGGAACTCAATAAGTATCCTTCTTTCCTCGCTGTGAATTTCCAGCCCAACCTTAACTGTTTGCTCGGGGAAGTGGGGATTGATTACCACCTCCTCGAGCTCGTCGTTAGGTTGAAGGTCGCTGATTTCACGATTGTGCAGGGAGTCAATGACAATAGTTGGGGGGTTGACCTGAGCTTCGGTCAGTGTTGCCATTGAATATATGATATCACGGTCAATTTCCCCCTCTATTCCTCGATCAATATAACCTCCCTCAACAGGGGCAGCCAACTGCTTCGATTTTCTGCTCATCTTGAGCTCCACCCTTGTGGAATGGAAAGAAAGCATGCCAATTGGTACGGGTGGCGGCGGGAGTGCAAGAGCTTTCCCCTTTTTTGACTTGTCCTCGCCCTTTCCCTCTATCATTTTGTCCTTGCCCTCTATCTGCGGGCAGGAGGTCTGGTCTTTCTGTTCTTTCCTTTTTTCCTCCAGTGCTCGGAGGAATCTCCCGGGCTGGTTCTTGATGGTAGCAACCCCGCCCGGGGTGTTAAATTTCACCCTTTGGTGGGGGACGGACGCAACTATTCCCAATTCGGCTGAGCGATTACGCCGAGAATGGCATTGTATTGGGAAGGAAGATCGACCACCATGAAAGTTATCTTGGCCGTCTTCTGCATGGGTTTTTCCCCAATAGCTACGTCAAACACGATCGTCCCCTTTACCCTTACAGCGTGGTTTGTGAAGCCTTCGAGCATGCCCGCATATGGAGTGAGATGTGCTTCCGTCATTCTCATTCCAATCAAAGTATGGTAATAGAGTATGTCGCGGGCAGCTCCAGTATCTACCAACACACGGCCTATGTTTGCCCGGTTGATTCTCATTCTGAGGGTGAGTGGCTGTGTGGAATGAAAAAGGGTGGAGGCAAGTTCACTCCTTTTGAACCCAATTTCCTGCTCTTCCTCGGGGCCGGGCGGGGATGGAGAAAACCTTCTCTAATGTCCGAATTTGGAGGGACAACTGCCTACTAGAGGGAGGTTCCTCCCCAATGAAGTTAATGTCATAGTCCCCAAAATCGTCATCATTATTATCTCTTTCATTTCTGTCGGGTCCCCGCGTATGTCGTGCCCTGGCCGATCATTGTTATTGGGGGCGTATTGTTTCCCTTAACCCACTTGGTTAGCTCCCCATTATTGATTTTCTGCTGGATTACTCGCTTCACTGGAAACAGTCCTCGGTTCCGTGCCCGTGGTCGTTGTGAAACTCACGAAATTTAAGTCTACTCCTCTCATTTGGCTTTCGAAGCATGGGGGAGGAGCAGGAAAGTCCGAGGCTCTCATGATCACCACCCTTGGGTCGGTGAGCTCTGTAAGCTGTTTCGGCCACGGCCTTTTTGAGCCTTTCGATCCCGGCCTACTGTTTTTGCCCCGATTATTGGTATGAGCAGGCTGCAGGGTGGTCTCCTGGACTTGGCTTATTCTTTCTTTCGCAGAAGCTCGGGAGCGGCACACTAGGCTCTTCGGCGGAGGCAATGGCCGAGGCCCTTTCATACATTTCCTCCACCGATTTAGGTTTCTTTGGAGGCAAAATTCATTTTGAGGAAGGAGGAACCGAGGCCGCCCTCAAAACTTAGTCGATATCTCCCTCGTCCAGGTCCACAATCTCCTCGCTCACCTTCTGAACCGGGATATATAATCTTTTGTAGGCTCGTTTGGTGCCTCGCTTGACACGGACAAGATCTGTCTTTGGTCTAGCGGGCACACCTGCTCCGGCAAAGGCATTGAGGAAGAGGACTACGGGCCGAATGATTTGGATACACCGGGGCTTGAGGGCTAGCATCCAAGATAGGGCCTTGCCGGTGAAGGTCGCGGCCAAAGCTTTGCACATCACCGACTCATCCGCGGAGAATAAAGCCATCTCGGCCCTCAAATCTTCCCATATGACTCTTGGCATTTTTGGATCCGTCATAGGTGTCCATCTCGGGGGGTTTGCCCTTCGAATCGGTGCCCGCGCAATCTTATCGCCGAAGGCGTCCATGGTGCGGCCACACTTCGGGCGACCTTACGATGGGTTTCCCACATCTTCGCATGAATTCCACAAACTCGGGGTTCGATCATCAACCTTTTGCTTTTTAGCTCGTGGAGCCACGGCCTTCTCCTTGGCCGGAGCCAAGGGTCTGGCTTTGGACTTCGCACGGCGATTTGTTGTGCCTCTTCCCCCACTTCCTCGCTATCATCTACATGCACCACGCTCCGTCCGGCCGGCCGTCCGCGGCCAAGGGCTAGGTCACCCCGGTTTGCCCCAGCGGCTTGACTAGCAAGCGAGTTAGCGGGAGCTCGTTGGGAGAACCTTTGTGACCCTTGAGGAACTGTAGCCCTCCATTGGCCTCTATTTCAAACATTTCCATCTCCGCGTCTTTGATGGCCATGGCCTCCGCGACCGGTTTGGACTTGGAGGCTAGGATTTCCTTTCTTCTCGGGATTTGCTCGGGGAAAGTGGGGTGGTTAGAGTGGTGTTTTTTATGTGAGCTTGGGGAGTTTTGGGCTAGTGTTTAGTAGGGCTTGGGCTTTCTCAGCACGGGCTTCCTCGGTTAACCGGTGTAGAACTCGTTGAGTGGGGATTTTGAGGCCGAGAATGGGCCCCATTACATTGAAAACAGAGTTGGTTTGCCTTTCCCTATTGATGTTGGAGGGTTCGGCTTGGTTCTCCTCCTCTAGGGTCAAATGACCAGCATTTTCGTAATTTGAGACATGTCTCGTAAAGATGAAAATAAGCGAAAAGAAGTGTCTTTTGGCGGTCAGTTGTTTAGACTACAAGGTGTGTCTAAAAACAAAAGTTTTAAACGGGAAAAACTTAGTGATGTAAAAGAAGAGCCTTTCGGCCTTGAATTTGTTTAGGACACGTGAGGTGCCTTGAAAACAAAAGATTTTTAACGAGAAAACGAAAGAAAGTCGGCTTCCCGGCAATGGAACCACTGATGACGCCACAGCTTTCGGGGTCAGGAGCGGTTCAAGGATATCTGGCTAGGATATATTTGGTGGTTTTATGTACCTAGATCACAACACAAACAAGCACCGTTAAGGTCAAAGTTGGATGTTACTCCAACTCAGGCCCTCGGGGGTGAGAGTAAGAATACTGAGTAATAAGGCTTTGAATACCTTTGGAGTGTGTGTGTGTTTAGGTTTAGAGAGTAAAAGAGCTTACTCAATTGTATATGGAACTTACCTTGCCCAAGGGGGTAAAGGCCTTCTATTTATAGGCAATGCCATGGTGCTTGTTGAGGTAAGCAATGAGATCAGCCCTAGGGGGCACTTTGGTATTTGACCAGCTACACGTGTCCGCAGCTAATTGGTCCTGTCAGGGAGGGAACATTGACTGTCCAAGGGACATGGCTGAAAGGGACATGAGCCGTGTAGCCGGCTTATTGCATTAAATGGAATAGTAGGCGCCGGACTGAGCCGCATTGAATGCGTGATGGGGGAGCCGACAAGTGGCCTGTCAGAGCCAATAAGCTAACTTGCTCAGTAAGGCTTGACATTAACCGGGAAGCAGCATGTGCCCGCAGTCAATCGTTGTGCCCGCGGTCAAAGATATAAGACGCGAGCACGGTTGATGCGGGCATGACTCATGCGGGCACAGATCCAGCGAGCAGGGTTCCAAGGGTCCTCGACGGGGACGAACCGAGGAGGGACACGGTCTTGACCACAAGGGCCTATTTGCCCGCGGTCTTCCCTCCAGCGGTCTAGGAACTGCCACGTTACTGGTTCCTTGGACAAGACCGAGCGCGGGCCCGGTCCAGTAGATCCGGGCTCATCATTCTTCTTTGATACAGAACGTCTGAGGTTTCCATGTCATTTGCCAGGTGTTGCTGCTTTCTTACACACGTGCTCTACTTACTAAGGCCTGTCTTCTTCTCTTTTGATCTGAAACATCTGAGGTCTCCATGTCATATGCCAGGTGTTGCTACTTTCTTACACATATACTACACGTACTAAAGCTTTCCTTTGAGTGTTTTGTTTCTTATGCAAAGTGCAGAAGCTCTATTTTGCAGGTCAAATCCATGAACTTCGTTGTTCATGCACAATGACTCTGTAGAACTTCTGCAAGTGGCATCTGCCTCAGAAGAAGATGGCCAAAAGGCACATTGCTGAGGTGGCATGGGGCACTTGTCAAGCCTTCAATTCCACGCTTGCTCGCCTATGGTAATGGTTATTCATTAGTGTTATCTTTTAAAAATTACAAGGCTCTTTGGCACTAGTCTAAATCATGAAAAAAATCTAAAGAAATAACTCATGACTCATGGATAAAAAAATTGCAACCTCTACTCACTAGGCCTTGTAAGAATGGGTTTTATGGGTTGGATTGGCCCGACCAGACTCTCCCTTTAAGAATGCTTGAGTGCTCTCTCTCATTCCGCTTTAGTTATTTATCAAACTATACTTTATATCATAATTTCATCCTATCTGAATGTCCATTTTTGACTGTGGAACACTTTGAACAATTCCTATATGACTGTCAATTTTTTACTGTAGAACACTTATAAACAGTTCTAGTAGCAAATATATATACATAACTACATTTGCGACCTACATTACAATTTATAATATCCCAATAGGTTCTGCTTTAGTCCAGAATCTTAAGAATAGCTGTACATTATCTGTTGCTGTTGCCAGCCTGCCCTGAACCTTTTATAGAGAACACTATGTAGAAATGTGTACGTTCCATCGTTGTTGAACCACACTAACTGTAGTTAATCTTAAAGTCGAATAGCTGGCCTTAGTTTGATAATGAGATATTCTGTTTATTCACCCTTATTTTGAGTTAATTTTAAGAATGGTTGTCCCTAGTCCGAGAAAAGAAAATTTAGGACATGATTCGTAAGGTAAACTATGTTATAATGTATTCGTATATCAATTTGTTTTCTAATTTTCTTTAGTTCTTCAGTGTCTTTGGTTTCGTTTAATTAACCTAGGGAATGGAGTATGTGCTCATATTATTTGCAACTTGTTTACGGAGTATTTGTCAATAGCATTACCATATTACCATAAAAAAAGAGTAGTTATGCAGAAGGAAACGCATAGTTAATTGCATGCACACGATAGTGTGCTTTTTATAGACATAAACAAAATTCACCCTAAGCAATCTCTACCCAATACAAGGCCAGAGAAATTAAAGTGAATTTGTCACTTTATTTAACATGCACATGGAAAATCCTAATCATTTAAAACCAGGGTCCTTGCATTTCACACTGCCTGGGCTTCATGTCACAGCGGTTGGGCAAGTCCTGAGCCATATGCATCATCTCGCCCCTCTGCTGGGTCCCCTGTTGCATGACCATTTTCTCAATGGCCTGGCACCTGCAGTCCTCTTTGATGTCACGGAGCTGGTCGCAGCACATGTCAAGATGCTGTTGTTCACATTGAGATTTTGAAGCAATTGGGTTCATGACCACCATTCTCAAGGACTCGTGGGGCCTACTTCCTCCCTCACTGACGCAGCACGGAAGCCGGATAAATTTCGTGATTAGCGCACTAATCACGAGAACTCTTCAAGCGAAGAATCCTCAAACGCAATGAACTGGAATCCACCAGAAAGAGAAGAAATTCTCTGAAATATTAATTAATCAAAAACTGTAAATTGTCTTTTACAAAAACCCTACCATAACTATTTATACTAGTAAAAGAACATTCTAAAAATAAAACCCTAATGACCTAATTAAAATCCTATTGACTAAAATAACCCTGCTCAAACCCTAAAACGAAATAGTAAAATAATGACAAAAATACCCCTAATTAAAATAAACCAAAATCAGCAAACAATAAAACAACGCAAATAAACTTCAGTATTCCCCGTCAGAGCGTGAGGCGGGCGCATGGGTTTTGACGAGGCGGCCGCCTCGACGGCAGAAAGGCTCTCCATGGTTGGCGAAGCTTGAGGCGGCCGCATGGTTGTGGGTGAGGCGGCCGCATGGGTCACAGAAGAATTCCCCTTGGATGGCTGGGCTTGAGGTGGTCGCATGGTTGCTTGTGAGGCGCCCGCTTCATGTCCAGGAGGTTGGCCTCGTTGTCTTCCGTCTCCTACATCAGTCAACCACTCTTCAAAAGAACTCGACCCCGAGTTCATATCCGATATTTGGCAAGATCCGCCCCAAAAGAACAAATACTTCGAATAAACCAATGTTCTCCTCGTCCTCGGAAAGAAGAAGAATTCTCTTCCGTCCCAGTGAAACAAATACTTGGAATAAATTTGTTCTTTGAGCCCATACCAATGTAAATTTTGTTTTTCCAAAAATAAAATTATGCTAGCAATGTCGACAATCATCCGGCGATCGTCCGTCCCATCTCCCCCAAAGTCAATAATAAATACAAAATTAACGTCCCTCATGAACTCTTCCATAAACTCCCAATTATTCCTTTCTTTCTCCTTCCCATGATCAAGAATAAAAATATCATCGAATTTAAATTCTTCTGACCAATCAATTACACCCACGACCTGCTCAAAAATCGATGGTGTAGACCCACTAATCTCACCCACATCTTTATTCATGGGCTCAATTAGGGCATGATCATGGACCATAATATTTGTAGGAACCATGATACTTGTGGGAACAACTTCACATACCTGAAGGATCTCGTATTCTGCACATAAATCTGCCCCTTCCTCCACCTTCTCTTCGCATTCGGCCAAGGGAACCGGGAAAGACGGATTTGTCGACTTCTGGAACTTCTTGAACATCAATTTTGTTATTCTGCAACAAGACCTCGAACTGGCTCCGACGTTCTTCTTCAGCACGTTCATAGACTGCAGATCTACGTGCTTTCAGTTTCTGAATCTTGGCAGTGTAGTGATCGGCTATGTCGGCATAGAAATTGGCTTCCATCCTATGTCGCTGCCTAAGCACTCGCTCCCTCGAGACTCGATTCGGATCTACCGATTGATTTATATTTACGCACTGAAGTCGATCGTGCTTGTCCGCTCGTCGAGTTCTTCTTCCTCTAACTCTAGAAAATATTGTTCCTGTTGTCGAGCACGATCCAATTGACGATCTATTTCGTGAATAACCTTGTCATCAGATCTTGTTACTTGAACCTCCATAACGAATCAGCGATGAAAAAACAGGATATGGCCCGCTTCCGATACCAACTGACGCAATACGGAAGCCAGATAAATTTCGTGATTAGCGCACTAATCACGAGAACTCTTCAAGCGAAGAATCCTCAAACGCAATGAACTGGAATCCACCAGAAAGAGAAGAAATTCTCTGAAATATTAATTAATCAAAAACTGTAAACTGTCTTTTATAAAAACCCTACCATAACTATTTATACTAGTAAAAGAACATTCTAGAAATAAAACCCTAATGACCTAATTAAAATCCTATTGACTAAAATAACCCTGCTCAAACCCTAAAACGAAATAGTAAAATAATGACAAAAATACCCCTAATTAAAATAAACCAAAATCAGCAAACAATAAAACAACGCAAATAAACTTCAGTATTCCCCGTCAGAGCGTGAGGCGGGCGCATGGGTTTTGACGAGGCGGCCGCCTCGACGGAAAGGCTCTCCATGGTTGGCGAAGCTTGAGGCGGCCGCATGGTTGTGGGTGAGGCGGCCGCATGGGTCACAGAAGAATTCCCCTTGGATGGCTGGGCTTGAGGTGGTCGCATGGTTGCTTGTGAGGCGCCCGCTTCATGTCCAGGAGGTTGGCCTCGTTGTCTTCCGTCTCCTACATCACTCACACTGCATAAGCATCATGCAGTGGCTAATCTTCTGAACACGGATCTCTTCTTCCTGTCATTGGGACCCACGGCCTCTTGGGTTGGTGGGTTCGCCGTCAATGGTGGTGGTTGTGATGGTGGTGTAGGTGGTGGCTGAGGCCAAGGTAACCATGGCTAAGAGGAGGAGGGCTGAGAGTGTTTCAAGCTTTGCCATTTGTGATTGATTGTTTTGTAGAAGGCGGTGTGTGTGTGTGGGTGGTGGTTGTTGGTGGCCCGTGGTGAGGGGATTTATAGTGGAATCCGGAGATTGCATGAAGAGCTAGTGGAGTTAAGGTTTTGCAAGGTGTTGATATGGATAGAAGTTTAGTTACACGTATGTTGTTTACATGCAGATGTTTCCATTTAAGCAATTTGTTTGTTTTTGCCATTGTGCATGCAGATTTTGCTGTCAATAACAAACATGGATGCGGCTTCGTTTTTGCCAGGTGCCGGGCTGGAAGGAGCTTCGTGACACGTATGTTCTCCATGCAATTCCATTCATTACTCTCACTATAATTTGTGTGGTTAGATTTGAAGCTGTAGTCTTACTTCTCTATGATAATGAGATTGAAGTCCCTTGAGAATAGTTATGTTGACTGAAAATTGTATGACTATTTGTCAACTCAATTCCAAGCCGTGAAATTGGAATCTAAATTTCTCATTCAGTTCCAACTGCACGACATGGAATTGAGTTGCCAAATAGTCTTACAATTTTCAGTTATGTTGACTGAAAATTGTAAGACTATTTGTCTGCCCCTCTGACATCTTCGCATTCGCAAACCTCTTTATCAAATGCACCTTATTGATATTCGACGGCTTCTCATACATGTCTGACAGCGTTTGTAGCAACTTCACCGTTGTCTTGGCCTCCATAGCGTTCCGTGCAACGTCGTCGGTTAGGGCACTCCTTACCGCTCCTAACGCCTTCCGATCCAACGTCTCCCAATCCCCTTGTGACATGCCTTCGGGCTTCTTCTTCAAGGGTCCATGAAGATCCTTACAATAAAGGTAGTCTTCAATCCTTGTCCTCCAAAACATGAAATTCACACCGTTGAATTTCTCGATTGAGTTCTTCATCTGACTGCTTCACCAAAATCCCCAAGAACGCGATTCAAAAAATCAACTAATGAAACTTTGAATCCTCCGAACCAATGCTCTGATACCAGTTGTTGTGAATTTGGTGCTTCCCCGTTGCAATCTAGACAAAGAATCAATAAACCCACACACACAATATCACAAGAAACACACACACAAGAACACAAGAGTTGTTTACCCGGTTCATTCACCAACTCGTGAACTACGTCCGAGGGCAATTGCCAAGCCAATATGTTATTAGACACCTTCTAATATGTTGCTACAATCAACTTCTATATGTTCTAGGCCGAAATTATGCTTATATAGTTATACAAGGAAGCCCTAACTCAGTTTAAGAAGAGATACAATCGAATTAGGAAACAAATCAAATCTGCAGCACAAAGATCGGGCGCAGCGCGGCCGCCCTCAAGGCCAGCGCGGCCGCCCTCCTTGGCCGAGACTTCTTCACCCACGAAGGAACTCCAGCGCGGTCGCCCTCCACCACGAGCGCGGCCGCTCTCCTTTGCAGAAGCACCTCCGAGATTTTCCTCCTTCAATCTCACCGACTCCTCCGACTTAGGCCCCTTTTTCTTCCTTGTAGTTTAGGACTCCAATCCCAATAATCTCCCACCGGAGACTAAACTAACAAACATAAAATCACCCATCAACTCCCCACCACGGAGTAAAGACCTTCGAACACATTTCCCTCCATATTGGCTTGACACTACCTCTCCTCTCCTCAAGTAATAAGGCGAGTTGAAACCAAGCGACGTTTCAACCTCTCCGTGTTAGATCGTTCTTGCCTCCCCAAATCAGCTTCTACCTTGATTTCTCCCCGCAAGTCTAACTTCGCCTTCTCCCCCAGACCCACCTTCCTCGCAATGCTTCCCCTTGAAACTCGGACACACCTTGTTTCTTGCATCGTCTGTTTTGGTCTGAAATCGGTCTCGTTAGGGCAATTGGACTTCCACACCACGTTGATCAACTTTGAGGCCCCCCCAACATACCGTTTCTTGATGTCTCCCTTTTCACACCAACAGCCGGTTCTTTAGCCTCTTGCTCCCACCGGAACGAACATCGACATTGTAGGTAGAGTACAACATCTTCCCTTAACCCCACGAGCCAACACCTTAGCCCCTTTTGTGACTTCCCAAGACCCACCAATGAAAGAAACACCATACCCTTCACTGTCAAGTTGTCCCACAGAAATCACCCTTCTCCTCAAATCCGGAACATGCATCACGTTGTGTAGTTGTAAAACAACCCCGTTAGGTGTCTTCATCATCACATCCCCCTTACCTTTGACCTTCAATGGCTGACCGTCACCAAGATAGACAATCCCAAAGTCTCCAGTTTTGTACCGCTTCATTGATTCTGCATCCCCACTAGCATGACAAGAAGCTCCAGAATCCAACACCCAATCTTCACCCGACTGCTCCTCTCCTAGGATTAATACATCTCCACCATCATCCACCACGTGTGCACCACCATCATTACCCGGACAGTCATAACTGATATGCTCCAATTCACCACAATTGTAGCACTTGACCTTTTTCCCCTTTTTTGGTCTTCCCCTATTTCTCTCCACCCTAAGTGCAGCCCCATCTACGGAAGATTCTCCCCTTTTCTCTTTCCTTCGCAACTCCTCTTGAAGGATGAGATCTCTAACCTCCGTATACACCAATGCTTTTTTCGACGTACTAATCGTTGTGACAAGAACCTCCCAACTATCAGGCAATGATTTTAGTAGAAAACACGCTAGCACTTCATCGGAGAAAGTAATATCAACACTTTTCAATTGGTCCACCATACCTTTGAAATTGCCGATATGACTTGCCGCTGTCTGCCCCTCTGACATCTTCGCATTCGCAAACCTCTTTATCAAATGCACCTTATTGATATTCGACGGCTTCTCATACATGTCTGACAGCGTTTCCACCGTTGTCTTGGCCTCCATAGCGTTCCGTGCAACGTCGTCGGTTAGGGCACTCCTTACCGCTCCTAACGCCTTCCGATCCAACGTCTCCCAATCCTCTTGTGACATGCCTTCGGGCTTCTCCTTCAAGGGTCCATGAAGATCCTTACAATAAAGGTAGTCTTCAATCCTTGTCCTCCAAAACATGAAATTCACACCGTTGAATTTCTCGATTGAGTTCTTCATCTGACTGCTTCACCAAAAAATCCCCAAGAACGCGATTCAAAAAATCAACTAATGAAACTTTGAATCCTCCGAACCAATGCTCTGATACCAGTTGTTGTGAATTTGGTGCTTCCCCGTTGCATTCTAGACAAAGAATCAATAAACCCACACACACAATATCACAAGAAACACACACACAAGAACACAAGAGTTGTTTACCCGGTTCATTCACCAACTCGTGAACTACATCCGGGGGCAATTGCCAAGCCAATATGTTATTAGACACCTTCTAATATGTTGCTACAATCAACTTCTATATGTTCTAGACCGAAATTATGCTTATATAGTTATACAAGGAAGCCCTAACTCAGTTTAAGAAGAGATACAATCGAATTAGGAAACAAATCAAATTTGCAGCACAAAGATCGGGCGCAGCGCGGCCGCCCTCCTTGGCCGAGACTTCTTCACCCACGAAGGAACTCCAGCGCGGTCGCCCTCCACCACGAGCGCGGCCGCTCTCCTTTGCAGAAGCACCTCCGAGATTTTCCTCCTTCAATCTCACCGACTCCTCCGACTTAGGCCCCTTTTTCTTCCTTGTAGTTTAGGACTCCAATCCCAACAGCCACTGCTCTCCTTGTCCTTGTCCCTGTTGCTGCCTCCTGACTACTTCCCTAATTGCCTCGCATCGGCACTGCTGGTCAATGTTCCTCAATTCCTGGCAGCACTGTTGTAGTTGCTGGGATGTGGGGTTCATTTCCAGCCCCATCTCTGCCTCATATGGGCTTTGAAGTGATTGTAAAATGTGGGTTGGGCTTGAACAGTACAAAAGGTTTGATGGTTTTGGTGGGCCAAGTAGCATAAGGTGGGCCATAAATATTGAGGAAGATAAAAGATAATTAAGTGAATAATAAATTACACTTTACCGTTAATAGGGCGAGATAGTATAGCGAATGACAGGGACATGACATTTAACGGGAATAGGGTATAGGCGGGAAGTATAGGTGGCGAGAAGAGGACTTACCCCCCCTGATCTAGGGTAGTATGTATGTAATATAATTTAAATGATAAAATTAGTTTTGTCGCTTTGGAGAATTTGTCGCCAGGCGACAAGTGTAGGTGATGGGTAACGATTGATTGACGTGTCAACAGGTGGCTCCTTTTTTCCATACCGTGAACAGTGTCAAGTGATGGGACTGACAGTCCTTTTTTACCAACTCTGAAGAGTAGGTGACCTAGAATACCTGTGTGATTGACACGTGTCCCTAAGTTATGGTCTCATGATGGGATCTTGGTATAAAAACACAAAATTCTGCATTATTGGGTAAGCTCTACTCTCTCTCTAAAAACTCTCCCTCTCTTTTTCCATTATTTCCATATTATCTTGTTCTGGAGATAGTGAACTGATTCTCACGCCGGAGGGGTTTCACCGGAGTCACCCCCGGTTTAGTTCATGATTGTTCGTGTGTGTAGGTCCTGGAGCGAGCTATCCATAGAAGATCAGCCGGAGTATCCTTTGGATCAGCTGTAGACTCAGCTCCTGATCGACACCATTTTCCATGGTAGCATCAGTTGGTTCCGTTGCCGGGACCTGAGCGTTTCTTCTTTGGGTGGTTGGGTGAAGTTTGGGAGGTTGTTGGTGGCTACCGGAGGTGAGAGAGAAGATGAAGCACTGTTGTTGTTTTGTTGGTGGAGCCCAGAAGATCCTAACTGTCAGTTTGGTCAAAGGAGTAAAGGCTAGTTGATTAGAAAACCAAGGAGGATTCTCAGATAGTACTGGTTAAAAGTGTTTTTTGGATTGTGATATTTATTTTAGGAAGTCATAAAGTTGTCCTTGGCTGTAAAGGTTGTAAGTTCATTAGAGCATGCATTAAAGGCATTCTGTTTTCAGAAAGTGATTTGTAAAGTTGCCAGAACAGTTGGTTTATGGTGAAAAGGTGTAATTTGTCTTGAAGTGCCTGTAAAAGTGTAACAGTTAGTTGGGAGCAAGTTATGGTGGTTGGACAAGAAAAAGCTACTCCTTCTAGGGTGGCCCAGAACCTAACATTGGCAACCCCAAACGCAAAGGATGCTCGTGCGGGAGCTGAAGCAGGATCGGAAAGAGAGGTGGAGGTCCATACGTCTGAAACCAACACCAGTGTGAGGCGGGATAGGGTGGAGGAGGAAAGGGTGAGAGTGGAAAGAGCCAAAGCAGTAGATGAAGGCCAAGTTCCCGCAAAATCAAAGAATGCAGAAGTAAGAGAAAGGATTGAAAAGTTAAGGGCGGATAATGAGGCGTGGATGCATGTCCTCGCCAATAATCAGCAATTAAAGGAGTTACATGTGGAGCCCTCCCACGTTCCTGAGAATTTGCTAAATGGGCAAGCGGGAAGGTCCCATGTTGGTGGGCAAAATCGGGAGGATAGCGCTAGCGTGGCTAATAGACCAAGACAGAACGTAGATACGCCGCTGCCCAGGAGATTAGCAGAAAATCGAAGGCGAGATGATGACTTGGAAGCAAGAAAGAAGAGAAGAAAGAAAGTACACCATAAGCCAGGCAATTCCAAAGAAGACTCTTATTACTTTGAATATGACAGCAATGAATCTAGTGGCTCCACACACGACGAGGGACGCGGCAAGGGAAGGACCCAGATATCACGACGTCATGATGCTAGGCGACATCGGGAGAGGTCACCGCGGGATAGGGAGCGACGGCGACAAGATAGGAAAGATAAAGATTATGACAAGGAAAGGGAGCGGAGAGCTGCAGAGGCGGCGAGGGCGGCGAAGGCCGAGAAGATCGTAGAAGCCATAAAAGCCGCAGAGTTAGCCAAGGCTAGTGAGGCAGAGAAAGCTAAGAAGGAAGAGGAACAAAGGTTAAGAAATGAGGTGGCTGAGATGGCGAAGAAAATCAAGGATTTAGAGGCGGGAATAAAGAAAGTGGAAGGGAAAAAGCCTTTTTTGGCTCCTTTCACCCAAAACATCAAAGGTGTTGCCCCAGACCCAGGTTTTCGAATGCCAACCTTATCAAGTTATTCAGGAAAGTCTAGAGCAGTAACCCATGTAGGAGGATTTGAAGCAACCATGTCGCTGTTGACCGAGAATGAAGCAATTTTATGTCGAGCATTGGTGAGCACTTTGGCAGATCATGCATTGGATTGGTTCTTGAGTACGGCACGAAGATTCTATAATCGGGGTATCAAGATTTCGGGAGAAATTCTTGGCGAGATTTAGTGCGTCGGGATCACAACCAGTTCAAAAGACTGAGTTGTGCGGTCTTAAGCAAAAGGATGGGGAAGTGGATTGCGACTTTCACAGATGTGTTCATGGGAGTGGCCAATCAAGTTCCCGATATCGCACAAGGCGAGATAATCATGTTGTATAACACCGGTTTACGGCCAGGGTCACTTCAAGCGGGAGTTAGGGATGAGATTGCCAAAGACTACGGGGAGTTGTATGAAAGAGTGCGAGGATTTTGTAGTGGAGCTAGAGTTAAGACAAAGGGGGTACGATTGCGAGTCGGGCCGTCAAGAAGGTGGCGAGCGAAAGGGTGGAGATAGTGCGAGATGATAAAAGGGGTTTGGCGGCAATAGAGGGGCAAGTCAAACGGGAGGAAGCGGAGGCCGTGGAGAAGGGCGCACAGGGGATCAGAGAGAGTTTAAGCCAAAGACAGACATCAAGTATAGCCGGTTGAACACTCCTATTAGCGAGATCATGAAGAAAATAAATCTGCCCGAACCTTTTCCTATTACACCAGGAACTGGTCCGTCTAGAGATCAGAATAGTTACTGTGAATTTCACAAAGATAAGGGGCACAAGACTGACGATTGTTATAATTTGAGAAGATTGATTCAGGGAAAGATTGACAGGGGTTTTCTGCAGGAGTATTTGGAGGAGAATGTTGGGCGGGATGATCAACGTAGGCCGGAGAGAAATTTGGTAGATGTCATTCACGACCCTTTACCCAGTGTGTCTCAGTTGAATACCCAAATCATGACCTTGACGCATACGTTTGATGTTCCTCAGTTCCCCGCCAGTCAAGATAGGGTGATCAGTTTTTCCAGGCGAGAGTTGGCTGTTACCAAAAGCCATGGGAGTCAGCCAATTATCATCACTATGTATCCAGGCAATAATATCGTGCAGCGAGTCATGGTGGACTCTGGGGCAAGTAGGAATGTGCTTTATTATGATGCTTTTAAAAGGATGAATTATACAGAGGCAAATTTGGTGCCTCATAAGGGATATCTTGAGGGATTCACTAATCACTCAGTTAAAGTTAAAGGGACGATTATGTTGGATGTTGAAATTGGTGAAGGAAAGCTGGCGAGATGCGAGAATGTCGAATTCATGGTGATTGATCTTGTGTCTCCTTATAATGCTATAGTGGGAATCCCATTCATGTTGAGTTTTGAAATGGTTCTGTCAATTCCCCATCAGAGGGTGAAGTATCCCACAGCTAATGGGATAGGTTGCTTGAAGAGTGAGGCGGTCACTGTGATAAGAAAACAAAAGGAGATGTTGAAAGCTAAGGCAGAGAGTACAATTTCGATGACTTCCAAAGTAGAATCTAGTCCACTAAAGATAAATATGGTTAAGATTGTAGAGGTGGAGAATGGTGAACCAGATTGGATCATAACGGAGAGTATGAAAAATGGAACCGCTATGGTGGCCGAAGCGACAAACCAAGTATCAGGGCGAGTTTCAGGGCGAGAAATGTGTAGGATGGAAGAGCGGGAATCAGGTTGGCGGGATGTAGACTCCGATATGGTGGGAAAGGGTGATGATGGTAAAGGAAATTGTTGGGCGATGGAAATAGTGAATGCCACGCCCCATATAAGTTATGCCAGGGTTGTAAGGTTTGTTAGTATGGAGGAGCCAAGGATTGAAGAAGTGATTGAGGGAAACGTTAAAGTACTAATGAGCGAATCTGATGACGATTATGAAGCCATTGAGGTGGAGGATTCTCAGGGGCGGCCTACTGGTAATGTCTTTGCCGGTCTTAAGAAGCCCGCTCCTGTGGGTATGAGGAAGAGGAAAAGAATAGAGGTGGAGACAGCTGCCGGAGTGCGGGATGAGCCGATATCAAGGCGGGAGAAGAGTTGGAGGAGGTGGAAATCAATTGTTATTTTCCTGAGCAGAAGGTGAAGATTGGCAAGCAACTATCGCGGGATGAGCGGGAAGCTTTGATTGATTTTTTGAAGGAAAATTTGGATGTATTCGCTTGGAGACCGGAGGACATGAAGGGTATTGATGAGAGTGTTGCTCTGCATTGTTTGAATGCTGATCCTAAGGTGGAGCCATTTAAGCAAAGGGTAAGGCATTTGTCGCCGGAGAAAGAGATGGCAGTGTTGGAAGAAGTGGAAAAGTTGTTGAAGGCGGGAATAATCGAGAAAATTCAATATCCGGTGTGGTTGGCTTGTCCCGTAATGGTTTTGAAGTCAAACAAGAAGTGGAGAATGTGCATTGATTTTACCGATCTGAATACGGCATGTCCCAAGGATTGCTATCCTTTACCCAAGATTGATAAGTTGGTGGATTCCATTTCAGGTCACAGAGTGTTCAGTTTTATTGATGCTTATTCAGGATACCACCAGATCAAGATGGCGGAGGAAGACAAAGCGAAAACAGCGTTTAGGACTCCAAAGGGAAATTTTTGTTACAAAATGATGCCGTTCGGCTTGAAGAATGCGGGGGCAACATATCAAAGGATGGTGAACGAGGTGTTTAAGTCGCAGATTGGGCGGAATATAGAAGCGTACATTGACGACATGGTGATCAAGACCAGAGAATAACCACTTGTTGGATCTTGCTGAGACTTTTGAGAACTTAAGAAGGAATTCAATGAAGTTGAACCCTAGTAAGTGCACGTTTGGTGTTACGGCGGGAAAATTTCTGGGATTCTTGGTCAACAGGCGCGGGATTGAGGCCAACCCAGAAAAAATTCAGGCGTTATTAGACATGTCGCCACCTAAGTCTATTCGCGAGATTCAGCGACTAAATGGGAGGATCATTGCCTTGGGAAGATTTATTTCGAAGTCGGCGGAGAGATGTTTGCCGTTCTTCAAAGTCTTGAAGGGCGGAAAGAAATTCGAATGGAGCGAGGAGTGCGGAGCAGCTTTTGAAGAAATGAAAGCTTACTTGGGAAAGCCACCATTGTTGAGCAGCCCTGTGGAGGGGGAGGAATTGTTTGTTTATTTGGCAGCCTCTGACTATGCGGTTGCGGCAGTGTTGGTGAGGGAAGACGGAGGAATTCAAAGGCCTGTATACTATGTTTCCAAAGCATTAAGTGAAGTTGAGTCGAGGTATTTTAATGCCGAGAAGTTGGCTTATGCGTTGGTGGTGGCGGCAAGAAAGTTGAGGGCCTATTTTGTTGCTCATACCATTGTAGTGTTGACAGACGCGCCCTTAAGAAAGATTTTGCAGCAACCAGATTCTGCGGGAAGGCTTTTGAAATGGTCAATTGAGTTGACGGAATTCGACATCAGCTATGAATCTCGTCGAGCTATTAAGGCGCAAGCGTTGGCAGACTTTATAGTTGAAACCTCATTTACCAAATCACAGGCTGATGTAGTTGAGGAGCGCGAGAAAAAGAAGATGGCAAAGCGGGCTGAGCCAAGTTTGATTGAAGAGAAGAAGAGGCCGGAGGATTGTTGGATTCTACATGTTGATGGTTCGTCAGCAAAGGACAGAGGAGGAGCGGGAATGGTTTTGATGTCCCCCGATGCGGAATGTGAGTATAGGAAAGCATTCGGAGTTCAAGTTCCCGTATCTAATAATCAGGCGGAATACGAAGCATTAGTGTCGGGAATTGAATTTGCGCGGGATGTTGGAGTAAAGAGGATTGTGATCCATTCTGACTCTCAGTTGATTGTTAAGCAAGTGAAAGGTGAATATGGCACGGTGAATTCATTTTTAATAAGATATTGTGATTTGGTGAGAAACATCTTGAGTCATTTTGAGTTTTGGGAGTTAGTACAAATCGGGCGAGAAGAGAATTCAAAGGCGGATGCACTGAGTAGGTCGGCGGGAAGTGGGGAAATTGAAGCAGCTGTGGAACCCTTGGTGGAGTATGTGGACACGCCGGCAATTGATAGATCCAGGGTAATGGAGATTGGAGAGACAGAAGCAAATTGGGTTACCGAAATGAAAGATTTTTTAGAGAAGGGTGAGTTGCCGCGTGAAGAAGAAAGGGCTAAACTAGTAAAGGTGACTTCCCCGCGATTTACTGTACAAGATGGAATCCTATATAGAAGATCTTTTTCAAAGCCGTTGATGAGATGCATAGAGCCAGGAATGGTGGCTAAGGTTTTGTTTGAAATCCATGAGGGTGTTTGTGGGGGCATCCGGGGCGAGGTCATTAGCGGAGAAGGTCTTTGTTTCATGGCTATTACTGGCCAAGTTTGAGAAAGGATGCTGAAGATTATGTGCGGAAATGCGAGAAGTGTCAAAGATTTGGGAATATTCCGCGCCAACCCGCCACTGAGCAGACGCCTATTGTCGCGACGTGGCCTTTTGATATGTGGGGCATAGATTTGATTGGGCCATTTCCAAAGGCCAAGGGAGGGTGCCAGCATGTGGTCGTTGCAGTGGATTATTTTACGAAGTGGGTGAAGCGAAAGCCTTAGCAACGATAAGCGAGGATAATGTGATTAAGTTCGTTCAAGAAAACATTTGGTGCGAATATGGGTTACCCGGGGCCATTATTTCTGATCATGGAACACAGTTTGGTACGAAATTTGCCGCGGAATGTCAAAGGATGAATGTGAAGCATTGGATGTCGGCGGTGTACGGGCCGCAAGGTCTGATGGTCGAGGCGGAGGCGGCAAATAAGCAAATCATTGCCGCATTACGTCAAAATTTAGAAGGGAGGGGCGGAGCATGGTTAGAAGAATTGTCTACTGCATTGTGGTATGTAAGGACCACAATAAAGGGTTCAACCGGTGAAAGCTTGACATTTGCTTTAACTTATGGAGTGCAGAAGCCATGGCACCGGCCGAGATGGCCTTGCCGAGCTTATAGAGTGACTTACTATGATGAGGCTAGAAATGGTCAGAGGCGGTGCAACGACCTTGATTTGGTTGATGAAAGGAGGCTACAAGCGAGAATGAGGATGGTAAATTACAAGCAGAGGATGAAGGCCCAACATGATAAGCGGGTTAACAAGAGGTCTTTTAATGTAGGTGATTGGGTACTAAGGAGTGCAGAAGCCACGGGACCCAAACCAGGCTTCACCAAGTTAAATGAAAAATGGGAAGGGCCGTTTCAGATATCTCAAATTGTTCGAGAAGGGACCTATCGGCTGAGAAAGCAAGATGGCGAAGAGTTGAAGAATGCCTGGAGTGTCGATCATTTGAAGCGTTTTTATCAATGAAGTTGTAGTAACCTTTTTTAGTTGCATCTTTTGATTTTGGTTCTAGATGACAAAAGATACGTAACTTTTTCTGTGGTCATGTGTTTTTGTGTACATCGCATTGACGGGAAAGTTATGTAAAATTTGCCAATCTAGCACGATGTAACTTGTTAGCGTGATGGAAGAAGGAAGGAATTATTCAGCGACATACTGTTTTGTGATCACCATTTTCATTAAAAATTTGACAAGTGTTATGTTTTGTGGAACAGTTATGGGAACGGCAAGATTAGAAGAATGATGGTAGCCAAGGAAGCCGTTTTAATGAAGGATAAGGAGCATGGATAAAAGAGACGACAGTAGAAGCGCGTTATGAACTACGAGAAGCAGTCGTCGTCAACACTTGACAAAAAGGGATGCGGCGGCTTGGTTAGAGACCAAGTCGCCGGGGATGTGGTGGCTTGGTTAGAGACCAAGTCACCCAAAAAGGGATGCGGCGGCTTGGTTAGAGACCAAGTCGCCCAAAAAGGATGTGGTGGCTTGGTTAGAGACCAAGTCACCCAAAAAGGGATGCGGCGGCTTGGTTAGAGACCAAGTCGCCGGGGATGTGGTGGCTTGGTTAGAGACCAAGTCACCCAAAAAGGGATGCGGCGGCTTGGTTAGAGACCAAGTCGCCGGGGATGTGGTGGCTTGGTTAGAGACCAAGTCACCCAAAAAGGGATGCGGCGGCTTGGTTAGAGACCAAGTCGCCCAAAAAGGATGTGGTGGCTTGGTTAGAGACCAAGTCACCCGAAAAGGGATGCGGCGGCTCGGTTAGAGACCGAGTCGCCCAAAAAAGGGATATGGTGGCTTGGTTAAAGACTAAGTCACCCAGAAAGGGATGCGGCGGCTTGGTTAGAGACCAAGTCGCCGGGGATGTGGTGGCTTGGTTAGAGACCAAGTCACCCAAAAAGGGATGCGGCGGCTTGGTTAGAGACCAAGTCGCCGGGGATGTGGTGGCTTGGTTAGAGACCAAATCACCCAAAAAGGGATGCGGCGGCTTGGTTAGAGACCAAGTCGCCTAAGAAGGATGTGGTGGCTTGGTTAGAGACCAAGTCACCCAAAAAGGGATGCGGCGGTTTGGTTAGAGACCAAGTCACCCAGAAAGGGATGCGGCGGCTTGGTTAGAGACCAAGTCGCCCAAAAAATTATATGGTGGCTTGGTTAGAGACCAAGTCACCCAAAAAGGGATGTGGCGGCTTGGTTAGAGACCAAGTCGCTCGTTAGAGACCAAGTCGCCCAAAAGGAATGCGACATCTTGGTTAGAGACCAAGTCGCCAAAAAGGGATGCGATATCGGGGAAAGAGATCAAGTTGCATAAAGGGATGTGGTATATTAGTTAGAGATTTGACTCCAAATGGATATGTCGAAATTGTCACATTAAATAGTTGGCGAGAATCTATGCTGAGGAGTGAGGCTGCCTAAAGACGAGCCTCACTTTTTTGAAGGGAGTAATATGTATATAGAGATAAGATGGAGAGTGCAATCTTCGATGAACTATCGAAGCAAAATCATTATGAGTCAAAAGAAAGATACGCGACATGAAAATGTTAATGATAAACAAGTAAAGATTGGAGACAAGTCATAAAGAATAGAGCATAAGACAAAAGGTCGCAAAAGGAAGGGAGTTAAATAATTACAAGTTGTAGCACAAAGGCCAATCATCCAGGTCAAAGTTGCGAGAAGTAAAGACGGAAATTAAAATATTGTTTGTTACAAACCAAGAGTAAAGGTAAAGTTTGGCGACAACCACAAATTACAAAACAAAGTCACTGGGCATTATAGGCGGCGTTTAGAGCGTCTTTGTTCTTTTGGGTCAAGTCATACAAAGAAAGAATAATGTTATCGGGACGAATGTCGAGAACGAGGCCGAGCCACTCTGCAGAGAACGGCATCTTCCGCGGCTAGTTGCTTAAGTTCTTGATCAGAAGGGCACGAAGGATGCCCTTTGCGGCTCTTCTCACTAAAGATAGTTTCGAGCCCCATCTCGCCAACATAGCGGGAGTTATTGCGGGATTAGCTTGAGGCAATTGTCTGAGTGTGTGAAGGATGGCATTATCAAACGCGTCCATTTCATCGGATTCGGCTTTGGACTTAGCTTCCTTAAGATCTTCTACGAGCTTGGTAATTTGGTTAGCCTTAACAAAGTCTTCATCTACGAGTCGTTTGTTCTCGGCTTCAGTGTGTAAGTTTAGCGGCATCGGCTTTGTTTTTCTCGTTCTCGGCAACAAGTAGAGCTAATTTTTCCTCGGCCTCTTTGTTCTTCTTTTCTAAGTCCTTCAAACGGCCGTCTCCGCAATGAGATCGGCTTTTGTTTGAGCTTGGAGATCTTGGAGCTCTTTAAGGGAAGCATCCCTTTGGACACTTTCCTCTTAAAGATATTCCGTTCACGCTCGAAACGGTGAGATCTTCCTCCGGCTTGAGGCATTTGTTGCTTAGACCCCAAAAGTCTTTGCTAGCCTACGAAAATATTGCGACAAATAAAATGTTAAAGTGGGAAAGATAAAGTGAAAAGGTTAGATTAGTAAATGTAAAGTAGGAGCGACTTACCGGTGAAAGTTGGATTCCGCGTGATAGGGTGAGTGGGCGGGATTCTCCGCCTCAGCATGGCCACCTTTGATCGGCATCACTTGCCCTTTTAGGGCGGTAGAACCTAACGAGACAAGAAATGGTATCAAGCCGCTCGGTAATTAATCCACTTGAGTTTGGGAATGGCGTTGGCTTCTGGCAAAGAGATATCATGCCGGTTCGTCCTCGGGAATTTTGAATCCCTCTTCTAGCTTGACTAGCGGCGGCGAAGTAGGGCGAGATGAGGAAGGCTTGGTGGGGGAAGCGCTGGGGGCTTCTTGATTGGGAGCAGCGGGAGGAGGAGTAGAAGATCTCGCGGGATCCTCAGACCGAATCCCCTCATCCGCGGAGCCCCGTTGTTCGAAGGGATTTTCGCCTTCCCCCTCAGCAAGGGTTTCATTTTCTTCTTCATTTTCTTCTTCTTCCTCTTCCTCTTCCTCGTCATCCTCATCACATGCTTGAAAGGTTTTACGTGGGGCCTTCGGGAGCGGGAACTTTGGCGGCCTTGCGGCTGCCGTTTTTGGGACGAGAAGTAGATGCGAGAGCCCGCTTGCGGGAAGTTTCACTAACAATCTTGTCATCTTTACCGGTTGTCGCAATAGGGACGGTGAGATCCGCCCGGTTGGCCCTAAGGCTTGCATTTCGGGCCGCGGCCAAGCGCGTAACTTCTTTGTTCGAATCTACCTTGTGCCAATCTTTTCGATTCATGTCCATGGTTCTATGCGCTGCGAGAAACAAGGGAAATGGTTAGCGACAAATAAAGAGTTGACGGTGAAGCAAAGAAAATAAGAGATAGTGGAAATCATACGTTGCACTTCTCGCATTGCGGGACACATATTTTGTCCATTCCCGCAAGCGGTGCATTATGCCGAATTTGCCGCTGAGTGACGTTCCCGGCCGAGGCCAAGATTACGTGAAAGTGACTTCAACCGCGGAGGAAGCGGCGGGAAGTCAAAGGAAAGCCCAACCCGACTAAGAAGGGAATAGTACGCTAGAATACATTGGATCGAGAATAAGGCGGGAGATGGATGCTGCGGTGCTCGCGTCGGCGAGAATTTTAACCATTCTCTCCTTTAATCTTTTTCATCCTCATCCGGGGACCATTTCTTGTCAACCTTGGGATGGATCCCTCTCAAGTACGTGGGGAGAGCCCGCCCAATACGGGAAACGATGAAGAGAGGGTCATTACGCGGTTGTGAACCTTAGTGGGAAGGGAGTAAGGATTTTTGGTTTTTGTACTTTAGCGACATTCTAAGTTCGTGGGTTTTACTATCATATGTTTGGTACCCGGTAAATAAGTCCATGAGCAAATGGGTGGTGGGTTCTCGACGAAGGGCGCGACAAATGGTGATGAAGCATGTCGGCGCCACTTATCGCGTTTGGATGAAGCTCGGCTATTGCCGCTTTGAGCTTTGAAAAGGACAAGTGAAATAAAGGGATCTATGGGGATTCTAAGCCCGGCATCCGGTTGGGATGGGAAAACCACGATGCCGTCTGTCTATGCCTAATAGCAGAAAGAGTCATCTCGCCGTCGTAGGCGGCAATGTGATAGTCTAGATGGTTGATGTTGTATTGGGTATGGATGGGAGTTAGGTGAGGATCTTGAGAATGGTCTATTCTCATTGCCGGTGAAGTGGAAGGGTTATTCTGCCGGTTGAAGTAGAAGCTCTGGGGCTCCAAAGTTAGACATCTACTTTGAATCGAAGAAGAGACAATTTGTTTATAACGAGACCTATTAACTAAAGATCTCGCGGCGATAAAGTCGGTGTCGAGAACTATCGAGAATATGTTGGGGGACCATAAAAGCGACAAAGGTGTTCGCAAAGCTCGTGGGGGTGAAAAATGTTTTGGACATGAAATTTGAAGAATGAAGAAAACACTTGCCCTAATTTCTACCGCGGCAATCACGGCGGGATCTACCTTGTTGATCTAAGGCAATTCGCTAAATCGTCTCGAGGATCCTCGCCCGAGATGCCCCTCGTTAAGTAATAGATACCCCCGGTCTTTTGACACGACCATATCTAATACGCCTTAGGCAATTTTTAAACCTAGCCATGGCAACAAACAAAACTAAAGGGAAACAAGGAAAACTAAATATCCAAGAAATTACGGAAAATAGGAGGGATCGTTGATGAAGTCAAAGACGGATTTGTAAGTTCGCCGGAATGTTCAAAGTCCGGCCGAAGAAATGATTTTCCGAGGTTAATGCGAGGTAAGATCGAGCCGGAGAATGAAGGGTTATGAAGGGATTTCGAGAGGTGAACCGGAATTTAGTCACTAGGAAGGCGGAAAAGTGAAGGAAGAATGATAATAAGTTCGCCGGAAAGGGTACAGCGGTTGCCGGAAATCGCCTAAGAGGTTTGCAGGTGAGGAGACGAAAAAAGGGTAAGGGTTGGAGGGGGGAGGTTATTTATATTAAGGGAATGTGAACAGGTTTTTTGGGGGACAAGAAATTTAATTAGTCCCCAAAATTTTGAAATTCCCCCCCATTTAATGATTTCAAATTTCAAAAAGTCTTTTCAGTGGTCATATCACAGCCGTCTGTCAGTAAGAGTAGGTTCTGAGTGACACGTGGCGTATAGGTGTCAGCTCCTTGCACATTTCGAAGAAAGGGTTGAATTCGTGCGGGAAGTGGCGAGAAGCTTAAATTTCTCGCCTGGAACATGAATGATCCAGGTCTTGAAATTGGGGGCTACTGAAGTGATTGTAAAATGTGGGTTGGGCTTGAACAGTACAAAAGGTTTGATGGTTTTGGTGGGCCAAGTAGCATAAGGTGGGCCATAAATATTGAGGAAGATAAAAGATAATTAAGTGAATAATAAATTACACTTTACCGTTAATAGGGCGAGATAGTATAGCGAATGACAGGGACATGACATTTAACGGGAATAGGGTATAGGCGGGAAGTATAGGTGGCGAGAAGAGGACTTACCCCCCCTGATCTAGGGTAGTATGTATGTAATATAATTTAAATGATAAAATTAGTTTTGTCGCTTTGGAGAATTTGTCGCCAGGCGACAAGTGTAGGTGATGGGTAACGATTGATTGACGTGTCAACAGGTGGCTCCTTTTTTCCATACCGTGAACAGTGTCAAGTGATGGGACTGACAGTCCTTTTTTACCAACTCTGAAGAGTAGGTGACCTAGAATACCTGTGTGATTGACACGTGTCCCTAAGTTATGGTCTCATGATGGGATCTTGGTATAAAAACACAAAATTCTGCATTATTGGGTAAGCTCTACTCTCTCTCTAAAAACTCTCCCTCTCTTTTTCCATTATTTCCATATTATCTTGTTCTGGAGATAGTGAACTGATTCTCACGCCGGAGGGGTTTCACCGGAGTCACCCCCGGTTTAGTTCATGATTGTTCGTGTGTGTAGGTCCTGGAGCGAGCCATCCATAGAAGATCAGCCGGAGTATCCTTTGGATCAGCTGTAGACTCAGCTCCTGATCGACACCATTTTCCATGGTAGCATCAGGCTTCCTCGCTGCGACAAGTAGCTTGAGCACTGGCGAAGAGACTGCCTCTGGATCTGATCGGAGCACCTCTGCTGAGGGCGGCCAGCTGGGTTGTCGTCTTCCTCGACCACAGTGGTAGTGATGGTGGTGTAGGTGGAGGATTCAGCAAGGGCCAGTAGAGACAGTAGGAGTGAAGCTACAACTGCAAGCTTTCCCATCTCTGCTGCTGTTTGGTTATCTTAGTGTCTGAATGTGCTGTTAATTGAAGTGTTTGGGAGAATGGGGGGGGAGGGGGATTTGTAGCTGTGATTGGGAATGGGGTGGCTTCAGTTTGGTGTCACGTTGATTTTTACATGCAAATGCTTCCAATGATGGCCCTTTATTTCTTAAGCAACTGGCAGGAATCGTCTTCTTTGAATCGAAACGTCTGAGGTTTCCATGTCATTTGCCAGGTGTTGCTACTTTTTTACACGCGTGCTCTACATACTAAAGCCTGTCTTCTCCTTTGATCTGAAACATCTGAGGTCTCCATGTCATATGCCAGGTGTTGCGACTTTCTTACTCACGCCACATTTACTAAAGTTTTCCTTTGAGCATTTTGTTTTTTATGCAAAGTGCAGAGGCGCTTTTTTGCAGGTCAGATCCATGAGTTTCATGGTATGCATACACATGGACTCTGTAGAACTTCCGTAAGTGGCTCTGACCCAACCAAACCGAACCATGCACGGGTAAACAATGCTCTTCTCATTCACAATGAACGGCATGTGTGATATCCATCCGCTTATCGCTATCTCAATTTAGCTTTGTATCAAATTATACTAGATAATATAGCCTCCTATATCTGAGTGTCCATTTTTGACTGTGATACACTTTGAACATTTCCTTCAATTTCGATTTTCTGTTATAAATTAAAAATAGCAGGATTGAAGTGAGAAGAAGAAAAATAGTTACATCCACAATGTATATTATCTGTAGCTGCTGCTAGCTTGCCATCGGGAACACAATCTAGAACTGTTTACATTCCACCGTTATTGAACCACACTCACTGTAGCTAATCTTAAGAATAGCATTCGGCCAAATTATGAGTTAATTTTAAGATGGTTGTCCCCAGTTTGAGGTATTTGAGGTACACTATAATTAGCATAAGGAGTACTCCCTCCGACCCGTAGAACCTTACACACTTTGCCATTTAGGGCCGTTCGACTCGTAGAACCTTACACACTTTGCCATTTAGGGCGTCGACTCGTAGAACCTTACACATTTTGCCATTTAGGGTGTGTCCCATTGATAAGTAACACTTTTAAAAAAAAAAGAAATATTATAATACATTTTTATTAATTAGATCCACTTGTCATATTCACAACAACTATCCATTTACTATTGATGAGCCCGGATCTACTGGACCGGGCCCGCGCTCGGTCTTGTCCAAGAAACCAGTGACGTGGCAGTTCCTAGACCGCTGGAGGGAAGACCGCGGACAGATAGGCCCTTGTGGTCAAGACCGTGTCCCTCCTCGGTTCGTCCCCGTCGAGGACCCTTGGAACCACACTTTTGGATACGTGCCGCATGAGTCATGCCCGCATCAACCGTGCTCGCGTCATATATCTTTGGCCAAGGGCACAACGTTGACCGCGGGCACATCTTTCCCCGGTTAAATGTCAAGCCTTGCTTGAGCAAGTTAGCTTGCGCTCGACGGGCCACTGCCAGGCTCCCCATCACGCATTCAATGCGGCTCGGTCCGCGCCTACTATTCCATTTAATGCAATAAGCCGGCTACACGGCTCATGTCCCTTTCGGCCATGTCCCTTGGACATCAATGTTCCCTCCACGACGGGACCAATTAGGCTGCGGACACGTGTAGGCGGTCAAATACCAAAGTGCCCACAGAAATGATCTCGTGCTTACCTCAACAAGCACCGTGGCATTGCCTATAAATAGAAGGCCTTTACCCCCTTGGGCAAGGTAAGTTCCATAGATAATTGAGTAAGCTCTTTTACTCTCTAAACCTAAACACACACACTCCAAAGGTATTAAAGCCTTATTGCTCGGTATTCTTACTCTCGCCGAGGGCTGAGTTGGAGTAACATCCAACTTTGACCTTAACGGTGCTTGTTTGTGTTGTGATCTAGGTACATCAAACCACGAAATATATCCTAGCCGGATATCCTTGAACCGCTCACGACCCAGAAAAATTTGTGGCGTCATCGGTGGTTCCATTGCTTAGGAAGCGGACTTTCTTTCGTTTCTCGTTAAAAATCTTTTGTTTTCAAGGCACCTCACGTGTCCTAAACAAATTGATCTTGAAAGGCTCTTCTTTTTACATCACTAAGTTTTTCCCGTTTAAAACTTTTGTTTCGAGACACACCTTGTAGTCTAAACAACCGGCTTGTCAAAAGACACTTCTTTTGATTATTTTCACCTTTACGAGACATGTCTCAAATTGAAAAATCTTTGGTCATTTAACCATAGAGGAGGAGAACCAAGCCGAACCCTCCAACAACAATAGGGAAAGGCAAACCAACTCTGTTTTCAACGAGAATGGGGGCCCATTCTCGGCCTCAAAATCCCCGGCTCAACGAGTTCTCCACCGGTTAGCAGGAAGCCCGTCTTGAGAAAGCCCAAGCCCTTCTAAACACTAGCCCAAAAACTCCCCAAGCTCGCATAAAAAACACCAATCGGCCACCCCACTTTCCCCAGAACAAATCACGAGAAGGAAGGAAATCCTAGCCTCCAAATCCAAGGCGAGTCGCGGAGGCCGTGGCCATCAACGACGCGGAGATGGAAATATTTGAAATAGAGGCCAATGGAGGGCTACGGTTCCCTCGAGGATCACAAAGGTTCTCCCAGCGAGCTCCCGCTTACTCGCTTGCTAGTCAAGGCGTGGGGCAAACCGGGTTGACCCGGCCACTTGGCGCGGACGGTGGCCAACGGAGCGTGGTGCATGTAGATGATAGCGAGGAAAGGGGGAAGAGGCACGATCAAATCTCCGTGCGAAGTCAAAGCCGGACCCTTGGCTCGGCCAAGGAGAAGGCCGTGGCTCCACGAGCTAAAAAGCAAAGGTTGATGATCGAGAACCCAGAGTTTGTGGAATTCAATGCGAGAAGATGTGGGAAACCCATCGAAGGTGCCCCGAAGTGTGGCCGCACTATGGACGCCTTCGGCGATAAAATTGCGCGGGCACCGTCCGGAAGGGCAAACCCCCGAGATGGACACCTATGACGGATCCAAAAATGCCAAGAGTCATATGGGAAGATTTGAGGGCCGAGATGGCTTTATTCTCCGCGGATGAGTCGGTGATGTGCAAAGCTTTAGGCTGCGACCTTCATGGCGAGGCCCTATCTTGGATGCTAGCCCTCGAAGCCCGGTGTATCCAGTCATTGATCGATTCGAGTCCTCTTCCTCAATGCCTTTCTTTGGAAGCGAGTGTGCCCGCTAGACCAAAGACAGATCTTGTCCGTGTCAGCGAGGCACCAAATGAGCCTACAAAAGATTATATATCCCGGTTCGGGAAGGTGGCGAGAGATTGTGGACACAGACGAGGGGATATCGGACTATGTTTTGAGGGCGGCCTCGGTAACTCCTTCCTCAAAATGAATTTTGCCTCCGGCAAACCTAAATCGATGGAGGAAATGTATGAAAGGGCCTCGGCCATTGCCTCCGTAGAAAGAGCCTAGTGTGCCGCTCCCGAGCCTGCGAAAGAAAGGATAAGCCAAGTCCGGGAGACCACCCGAGCCCGCTCATGCCAATAATCGGGGCAAAAACGAGAGGTCGGGGATCGAAAGGCTCAAAAAGGCCGTGGCGAAACGGTTTACAGAGCTCACCGACCCGAGGGTGGTGATCATGAAACCTCGAGACTTTCCTCCTCCTCCCCATGCTTCGAAAGCCAAATGAGAGGAGTAGACTTAAATTACGTGAGTTTCACAACGACCACGGGCACGGGCGAGGATTGTTTCAGTGAAGCGAGTAATCCAGTGAGAAAATTAATAACGGGGAGCTAACCAAGTGGGTTAAGGGAAACAATCTGCCCCAATAACAATGATCGGCGGCGGGCACGACACACGCGGGGACCAGGACGGGAATGAAAGAGATAATAATGATGACGATTTTGGGGACTATGACATTAACTTCATTGGGGAGGAACCTCCCGCTAGTAGGCGATTGTCTCTCCAAATTCGGACATTAGAGAAGGTTTTCTCCATCCCCGCCACGGCTCGGAGGAAGAGCTGGAAGTGGGTTGGAGTGAACTTGCCTCCACCCTTTTTCATTCCACACGGCCACTCACCCTCGGAATGAGAATCAACCGGGCAAACATAGGCCGTGTGTTGGTAGATCTTGGGCTGCCCGCGACATACTTTACTACCATACTTTGATTGGAATGAGAATGACGGAAGCACGTCTCGCTCCATATGCGGGCATGCTCGAAGGCTTCACAAACCACGTTTGTAAGGGTAAAGGGGACGATTGTGTTTGACGTAGCTATTGGAGAAAAACCCATGCGAAGACGGCCAAGATAACTTTCATGGTGGTCGATCTTCCTTCCCAATACAATGCCATTCTCGGCGTAGCGCTCGAGCCGAATTGGGAATAGTTGCGTCCGTCCCCACCGAAGGGTGAAATTTAACACCCGGGCGGGGTTGCTACCATCAAGAACCGGCCAGGGAGATTCCTCAGAGCCTTTGGAGGAAAAAGGAAAGAACAGAAAGGCCGGACATCACGCATGAGATAGAGGGCGAGGACAAAATTATAGAGGAAAGAGGCGAGGACAAGTCAAAAAAGGGGAAAGCCACTTGCACTCCCGCCGCCACCCGTACCAATTGGCATGCTTTCTTTCCATTCCACAAAGGTGGAGCTCAAAATGACGAGAAAATCAAAGCGATTGGCTGCCCTGTTGAGGAGGATATATTGATCGAGGAATAGGGGAAATTGGCCAGTGATAATCGTATATTCAATGGCAACACTTGGCCGAAGCTCAGTCAACCCCCAACTATTGTCATTGACTCCTGCACAATCGTGAAATCGGCGACCTTCAACCTAACGACGAGCTCGAGGAGGTGGTAATCAATCCCCACTTCCACAGAGCAAACAGTTAAGGTTGGTGGAAATTCACGGCGAGGAAAGAAGGATACTTATTGAGTTCCTTAGAGCAAATTGCGATGTGTTCGCTTGGAGGGTGGAAGATATGCAAGGCATCGGCGGGACGTGATCCTCCATAAAATCAACGATGACCCCTCCTTCAAAAACATTCACCGAGAAATCCCGAGATATTTCTCCCAGGAGAAAGAGATTGCCATCAAGGAAGAGGTGGAAAAGTTGCTAAAAGCGGGGATAATAAAGGAGATCTCCTACCCCAGTGGTGGCCAATGTGGTCATGGTTAAGAAATCGATGGCAAATGGAGGATGTGCGTTGATTTCACCGATCTCAACAAGGCATGCCCCAAAGATTGCTTCCCTCTTCCTCGCATAGGCAGATTGGTGGATTCTATGGCCAGGACACGAGTTCTAAGCTTCATTGATGCCTACTCAGGCTACCACGAGATCCGAGATGGCTCTGAAGATGTCAGCTCTGTAGCCTTCATTCTTTGCGGGCAAGACATGCTTGCTACACTATGATGCCACTTTGGGCTAAAAATGCGGGAGCCACATATCGGCGCATGGTCAATCTGGTCTTTAAAAACCAACTAGGCGAAATGCGGAGGCCTACATTGACGACATGGTCATAAAAACTAAGGAAAACTCCCACGAGCTCGATGTGGAGGAAACCTTCAAAAACTTGCGCCATAACGGCATGAAGCTAAACCCCCTTAAGTGCGCTTTCGGGGTCAAGGCGGAGCAAGTTCCTCGGATTCATGGTCAACGAAAGAGGGATAGAGGCTAATCCGAGAGAAAATCCAGGCCCTATTGGACATGAAACCTCACACTGCGTGAAGGATGTACAAAAACTCAATGGTCGCATCACCGCACTTGGCCGCTTCATCTCGCGGTCGGCGAGAGATGCCTCCTTCTTCAAAACACTCGAAAGGGAAGAGAGGCGTGAATTTACATGGAGCAGAGTGCCATCGGGCTTTTGAAGAAGTCAAGACATACCTCGGGCGGCCACCTCTGCTCGGCGGCCGGTGCCGGAGAAGAGCTTTTACGTATTTAGCCGTTGCGATACGCGATGCTTGTTTGTTCTTGTAAGGGAGGAGAATAACTCCCAAAAACCGGTTTATTATGTAAGTAAGGCCTTTGTCCGCCGTAGAAGGGCGTTATCTTAATATAGAAAAGTTAGCTTACGCCTTGCTTGTATACGCTCGAAAATTAAGAGCCTACTTTTACGCACATCCCATAAGCTGTACTAGCGAGGCCCCGCTTAGAAAGGTTTTACATAAACCGAGTCCTCGGGGAGAATGCTAGCTTGGTCTATAGAGCTCACCGAGTTCCGGATCACCTACTCCCAGAAAGACAATCAGCGCGAGGCCTTAGTTGATTTTGTAGTAGAATCATCATTCAAATTAGCGGACGGCGACCTCGGAAAAAGAAAGCGAGCGAGAATCGGAAGATGACCCAAAAGCCCGAGCACGAAATTGTTCGACCAAGGGAGCGTCCGGAAGAGGTGTGGACTTTATATGTGGACGGCTCCGCAGCAAGTTAATCGGTGGAGCGGGCATACTTCGATTGCACCTGCGGAGAAATTCATGAGGGCCTTGAGATTCAAGTTCGAGGCATCAAACAATCGGAGCTGAATATGAAGCGATCATAGCGGGCATGGAGCGGCAAGAGACTTGGGAGTTCGGAATGTTGAGATCAATAGTGACTCTCGGCTCATAGTTAATCAAATTAGGGGAGTATGATACTATCGACCCGGTACTAACTCGATCTTGTGACCTCGCAAAAACCCTCATCAAAAATTTCACTTACTATGAAATTTGAACCAAGTCATGAGAGAGGACAATGTGGAAGGTGACCTCCTCTCAAGAATAGCAGAGCAAGAAATTGGTGAGTTGGAGACAAATTGCCGGATTGAATTCACGGAGAGACTGCTATAGATCGAATACGAGATAAACAATATTGAGGATCAAGTAAGGAATTTGGGTGGATGAAATGAAGGATTACATCGAGAAGCAAACCCTCCCGAGGACCCGGTAAAGGCTAGAGCCATCGAACGGTGTCGCGAAATACCTCGTCCTCGATGGGGTGCTTTTCGGCGATCATTCACCAAGCCTTTACTAAGATGTGTTAAAACTCACATGGTCACCAACTTACTCTATGAGGTTCATGAAGGAGTTTGTGGCGGACATCCAGTGCTCGCACCCTCTCGAGACAAGATCAAATTCCAAGGATTCTTTTGGCCCACAATGAGAAGGGATGCGCGGGAGTATGTTAGAAAATGTGATAAGTGCCGAGAGATTTGCGGACATCCACTAGACTACCATCAACGGAAGCGGACTTTGGTAGTACCATCGTGGCCGTTTGATACGTGGGGGATAGATCTTATTGGACCATTTCCAAGCTGCTAGAGGAAGCATCAAGTATCTTTGTGGTGGCCGTGGATTATTTTACCAAGTGGACGGAAGCAAGGGCTTGGCCGCTATTTCCGAGGATAACACTATCGGTTTTGTCCACGACCACATCTATTGTCGATTTGGAGTTCCCAGAGCAATAATTTCGAGATAATGGCACCCAATTCTCCGCAAAATTCAACTGCTTGAATGTATGAGAATGAAGGTGCAACACCGTAAGTCCGCGATTGCCTATCCTCGGGGAAATGGTCAAGGCGAGGCCGCGAACAAGCTAGTCCTAACTTGCCTTAAAGAAAAATTTGGAAGGGCGAGGAGGACGTTGGTTGGGCGAGCTCGGATCGCATTATGGGTTGTCCGCACCACGATAAGAAATTCAACGGGAGAAACTCCCTTCTCGCTCACGTATGGGTCGAGGCAATGGCTCCGGTTGAGGTAGCCCTACCCTCGTACGAGTCACATACTTCGACGAGTCTCAAGCGAGGCAAACGAAGGTGTGACTGGACGATCTCGAAGAAAGAGAATGCGGGCACATGAAAAAATGGTGAACTACAAACGAAGCGAAGAAGCATCATGATAAAAGAGTAAATAAGAGGAGTTTTCGGTTAGGCGGGTACTCGAAGCGTAGAGGTCAGGGACTGACACAGTTTCAACAAGTTTGTCCCCGAAATGGGAAGGTCCATATGAGGTCACAAAGATAGTCAAAGAGGGCACCTATATGTTGCGACCAAAAGAGGGAGAAGAGCTTAAGCACGCTGGAATAGCGACCACCTTAAGAGATACTTCTTTTGAAGTCTTTGTAATTTTTGGAAGGAGTATAGACTATATATATATAAGGGAGAAGTTATCATCATATTTTGATGCAAAAATCAATTCCCACCGGCCTCAAAAGCTAAGGTGGATGCCGCGTGCGGATGCCGGTGAGTTCAAGAGCCAACATATGAGCTCCTGCTAACGATGCGCAAAGATCTAAGGATCCGCATGCCTATATATGTACAAAGATCCATTACGATCCGTACTATGATCGCGGGGAGGACTCTCTCTGCTCGCGTGACACCACGAAAAATAAGTGGATATAGATGAACGTAGGTACAAAGGCCATGATGCCCGTGCCTACGGACTCTAGTGGGGACAATGACACAGTCCGGACCCGCTAATTGCGCGAAGGACCTCGTTAGGGCCGTTACTCGCATGCTGTATGTGACAAAGGCCTACATATAAGCCCGTTCACCGGATCGCCACGAGACCCTCACGAAAAACCTTAGGGAGTTTTGAATAAAGGGTCAAATAAGTGAGAACCTCCAATAAGGGGATACGAGATGCCGGGGGTTAAAGGGCCTCTATGCTAAAATATGCTCCTACCTTTACATTGCGCGGACAATAGCCTCACGGCCACCTTACGCATGCCACTATGAAAGTATGCTTGCCTTGGCTACTTTTGACTTACACCCACGGCTCGCAAATTTGGGAATAAGTGTAAATGGATGAGAGTGATCAAACTAGTTTAACAAAGCCAAATAGACAAGCTGGGGTCAAGACCCTAACTTTGCCACAAGGCTAAACAAACGCGATCATAGAAGAATAAAGTGACTCTCACAAAAAACCTAAGGGTTTTGAATAAAGAGTTAGGAAAACTCAAAAAATGCGGGCAAAGGGCCTACTAAGGCTTTGCCTTGAAGGAGAGTATAAAGTTAATTGCAAGTCAAAAGCTGGAAAAAGTGATAAGGCAAGAATGCAAGTATTAAGATGCTCGAAGATTGCCAAACTACTCAAAATAGCCTACGAGACAAGCAATTAAGATAAAAATAAAGGAGCCAAGTTGAGAAAAATGCTTCTATTTATATTAAGAAAGTATTTACAAATTCCTACACTATTACAAAAAGAGATCCTATTCTACTACAACAAGAAAAAGCAAAAATCCTAAACTATAGGAGCTTGGTCCTTGGCTGCATCTGCGGTCTCCACAGCCGCACCATACGTGCCCGCTTACGAAGTTGGAGTTGGGGAAGGAAGACGGGTCATCGAGAATCTACGGTTATAGGGTCGAGAGATGGGCTCGGTAGAGGCTGGGGTGGAGGCTGCCCGCGAAGGAAAGAGGTCTCAGTGGTCCCTGGAAGAACTGAGCCGGGGCATCCCCGAGGATAAAGGGTTGTCCCAGAAGCGCGAGCATCCGGTTCGGAGATCGGTCAGAGGCGATCACTTCGGCCACCGGGGGCGAGAGAGGCCGGCTGCGAGAGAGATCCAGGCCCTTGACCTCTTCCTCGGACGGAGGAACTAGCGCATGCCGGGCACACGCTCCGCATCGGTAGCAACCGGTGAGCCAATTACGGCCCAGCTTGCCACGGAGAACATGCCGTGGCCGCGAAGTTCCGGATACGTGTCCGGACACACCTCATCTTGGGCCAAGCACTCCGCGGTGAGCGAGTCGAGTTCTTATACTCCTCGACGGCTTCTTCGCGAGCCTCGGCCGGCATCCTCTCCCTCTCCCGGCTCAAGCTGCGTAAGGGTAGCGGTTTCTCGGAGAGCTCATCGGCCTTAGCCTCCGGGAGTTTGACCGACTCCTCCGCGGCTCCCGGTTTGGTTGCGAGCTCTTCATTTCTTTGCTCCGGCTTGGTCTTGTGCCCGCGGAGCTCATTCGTGACCACTTTGCCTTTTCTAGGCTCTGCTCGGCTCGGTCACCCGCTCCTGGAAGCCGCCGAGATCGGACTCCATGGTCGCGAACTCCTTTTCCTTGGCATCCGGGAGGGAGCTCGGAGTACCCACCTTCTCACAGGCTGCTCCGGTTCGCGGAGTTGCCCGCCGGGTCCTTGGTGTTCTTTGGCAAGCTCGGCGGACAGTGTCGCAAGTCTCCAGGAGCCTCGTGGCCTTGTTGCCCACTGCGAGGAAGAAGGTCGAGTAGGTGGAAAATCAAAGGCTAAGTGAGGGAGCGGAAGAAAGGTCCCTACCTCGGTAAGGGCAACCCCAATATCCCCATCGGGGCGACGGGTTCTCCTTCTCGGCCACACAGTGAGTAGAAGTCGAGGGCAAAGAGCCGGTTGATCGGCCCAATGCCAGCGGAATTTTGGGCGAGCCAGGGCATATAGGTCTACCCCGGTAATGGCGGGCACGTCCCCCAGCTGCTTCCTTTTCTCCCATGCCTCCTCGCGGGTGGCCAAGGAGGAAATCGGATAGGCAACCAGAGCAAATTGTCCCCGCGGCGGAGAAGCGGTAGTAGAGGTAGTGGCGGCGGTTGGAGGGCTGCGGCTAGGTATCCCCACTTAAGGTCTTCGAAGACCTCTCCTGTGCGTCGAGTCGGCCTCTCTCTCAGTCCTTTTCTTGGGCTGCTCCTGGTTGTGCCGGAGGCAATAGTGCGGCCGGGAGATGATGCCGGACAGCGGTGGGTGGTGGAGGACCCGGGGAGGTGGAGCGAGATTCCGGTTTTGAGAATGATTACGGGAGCGGGTAGAGGATCCCAGGTTTTCTGCTCGCAGCAGGCACGGTCTTGTCTTTTGTGGGAACCCCTCCCGTCTCATTACGCCTCTTCGGGCGGCTTCTTTGTTGGCCTTCATGTTCTTGGCCTTCGGTTGAGCGGCGCTTAGTGGAGGAGCCATCGAAATTATGCAGTCGGGATCTACTCTGGAGGGAAAGAAAAATGGTTAGCAAAGCGGTTCAAAAAATCAAAAGCAAAGTAAATTGGCAAACGGTTTCATAGAGGAATCGAGACCAATTATTTCGGGGGATCGCACTCGGCGCCCGGCATACGAGTCTTACGATCTGCCTCGGGCGGTAATGTTCGTGCACCCGCCAATCGGGGTCGCGGGGCGGAGGCTCTATCACTACTGCAGGGGCATGTGGGGCGCCCTCCTGCGAGCCACCCCCGAGTAGATCGATGGGGCTCATCCTCCACTATGGCGCCCACGTCATATACGGGCTCATCCCATTGTCCAAGTAAAGGCCGAGATGCCTCTCTATGGCGGTGCGCGGTGCATCGGGCGAGGAAGGGTCCGGATATTTGCTAGCGGCCACCTTCGTAGGGACGGGGGTGTGAAGGTTTGGAAAAGGGCCATCCGAATCTAGACTCGATCACCGGGATGTCCCTCTGGTTCCATTGGTCAAACTTGTTGGAGGGAGGAGAGAAGGTCTGGTGGAGTAGTTCCTAGCCTTCGGGCTCGAGAATGCCGCGGCTAATTTGGTTCGATAGTAAGCGTAGAGCCCGGCAATGGTAGGTTCATAACCCGTGAATCTGCACACTTGTGAAGGAGACAATGGCCGGATGGCATTGGGAGTCGGAGTGCGTAGGCGGGCGGGAATTGAACTCCGAGAAAGAAATAGAAGAAAGGGTCCGGGGGCGGCCTCAATCCGTTCTCAAAGCTGGGCCCCATAAAAATGCGAGGCCCTATTGTCCTCGCGGACATCGGCTCTTGTCTACGGCCGCGGTTTGTCCTTGTCCTTGAGATGAATATGTCCTAAGGTGCGGACACGGTATGCTTTGCGGTCCACATTATATACTTCGTATATGTCCTCCTCCCAATCAATGGTGGCCACCTCCTTGGCCTTCTTACGGCCACGGCCGGGATTCACCTCCTAGGCTGGCCTCTTGCCTTTGTTTCGGGCGGGGGCCACAATCACTTCCTCCTCCTCCTCGGAGTCGAGCTCTCGAAGGCATCCACTATATTGGTGGTCTCGGCGGCCTTCTTGGAGGTCCCAGCTGCCCTCCTATCCCCTCTCCTTGGTCATCTTCTTCGGTCTCAGAGCTCGAGGAGCCAAAGAGACCGGTGGGGTCACTACGGGCGGGGGCCACCTCCGATTCAACTTCACCGGTTCCGAGTCACCTCGAAGTCGAGGGGTCAAGTTCCTCGGTTCTTTGCTCGGCTCAATTGTCCTCGCCCAGGGGCCGCGGGCACAACGGGGGAAAGATGGTCCTTATGGGCGAGAACATCTAAAGGGTCATTCAAGTCTGTGCCGGTGCCCGCGCGGCATTGGTTTGTTCGGGATCCATCGGTTCGCACTTTTCCCGATCCTGAACTACTTCGGGGACGCGAATCGCTCTCCTCGCTAGTTCAATGGCGTTGAGCCGAGCCTCTCTCGCGGGGAAACACACCTGAAACCCCCATCACAAAATTTCTCGGCCCTCTTGGTATCCCCCAACACCAAAACATCACCGTTCCTTTTTACCCTTTTATCCTTGGCCTCCCACAACCGGGGTGGGACAAAAGGCCCCCATTGGGATTTTTCGCGAAATCTTGGAAGCACTCGAGGGATAATCTAAGCCACCCATGGCCTACCTTCCTAAATATCCCCACTGTCCGTTTACAAACGACAAACGGATGCAGGTGCTCCCATCTCCTAACTCTATGGGACGGCGGGGTCCAAACTCTCGAGTGGTCATCTCGTTGAAACCCGAGAAAAGGAAAAGAAAAATAGAGGGAGATGAAGAAGAAAAAGCACCCAACAAATTACTTACGAGAGAAAGAGTGAGTGGTGGATTCGGAAAAGCAGTAGCACGGAGGTCGCGGCAAGATTTCTCTCTCAAAAGCTCTACGAAGGTTTGGAAACGGTAAAAAGGGTTTGAGGTTTAAGGGTTTGGTATTTATAAGGCCTACCTATACGGGTTAACCGTTAACCCGTATTAATTAGCCCACAAATCCAACCTCGGACCATGAACCGTTTCCAACGTTTGAAAATTCGAAAAATTAAATACCTTTTGCATTTATTACCCCCTTGGATGGGCGACACGTACCTGACGTACCACTAACCCGTCTTTTCATACGCGAGGGCCCGCTGTTAGGGAGGCACGCCATACGAGGGACCACGTGTCACTCCTTTGGTGCCTCCCGACGTTCCCTTTTGGCCCATGGGGCCAAGCAACAAACAAGGAAACGCTAACTGCGGTGCTCGCGCGAGGATCAATTGAGGCGAGCCAGAGCTTCTAGTAGCTCCTCACTCGAGACCATAAATAATCACACTTGGAGCTAGGGGCCATTGATGAGCCCGGATCTCTTGGACCGGGCCCGCGCTCGGTCTTGTCAAGGAACCGGTGACGTGGCGGTTCCTAGACATTTGGAGGGAAGACCGCGGACAAATAGGCCACTTGTGGTCAAGGCCGTGTCCCTCCTCGGTTCGTCCCCGTCGAGGACCCTTGGAACCACCTTTCGCTGGATACGTGCCCGCATGAGTCATGCCCGCATCAACCGTGCTCGCGTCATATATCTTTGGCCGGGCACAACGTTGACCGCGGGCACAGTGCTGCTTCCCGGTTAAATGTCAAGCCTTGCGAGCAAGTTAGCTTGCGCTCACGACAGGCCACTTGCCGGCTCCCATCACGCATTCAATGCGGCTCGATCCGCGCCTACTTATTCCATTTAATGCAATAAGCCGGCTACACGGCTCATGTCCCTTTCGGCCATGTCCCTTGGACGGTCAATGTTCCCTCACGACGGGACCAATTAGCTGCGGACACGTGTAGCTGGTCAAATACCAAAGTGCCCCCTAGGGCTGATCTCATTGCTTACCTCAACAAGCACCATGGCATTGCCTATAAATAGAAGGCCTTTACCCCCTTGGGCAAGGTAAGTTCCATAGATAATTGAGTAAGCTCTTTTACTCTCTAAACCTAAACACACACACACTCCAAAGGTATTCAAAGCCTTATTGCTCAGTATTCTTACTCTCACACCCGAGGGCCTGAGTTGGAGTAACATCCAACTTTGACCTTAACGGTGCTTGTTTGTGTTGTGATCTAGGTACATCAAACCACCAAATATATCCTAGCCAGATATCCTTGAACCGCTCCTGACCCCGAAAAGCTGTGGCGTCATCAACTATTATTTCCTATCCCACTTTGTATTAGGAATATAATATTGTCAAAATATTATGAAAGGTATAAACCGAGCTACGAACATGGGCTTGCCCGAACTTGGGCCCAACTATATTGGGCAGTGGATAGTCTAATTATGAAGTACTAGGGCCGAGTAAGATCTTCCTCGTATGCCGAGGAGCATTTATCTCGGCCTTCTATCATCATTTTTGGGCCGCCATGTCGGAATTACCGAGGAAAGAGAAGTTATTTGCTCGGCATATATTCAAGTGACGAGGAAAGAAAATCATTCTCCCCGGCATATCTCCGTGCCGGCCATTTACCAAATGACGAGGAAGCAAAATCATTTTCCTCGGCTTATTTGCCAAAGGCCGAGGAAAATCATTTGCCTTCCTCGGCGTTCCGGCTAGCAGTTACAATCTTTATTCAACAAGGATTATACAGTTGTAATCCAATCAGGATAACAATTACCAATATCAATTCAAGTCAAACAATGACTCCTTAACAGATATAATTCTCTTAGGATTATATCTTATCTCTTTACAAGTTCACTCCAACATGGATTCTATCAATCCATTCCTATAAATACAAGCCCCATGGCTCATTATTCGGTACGTTACTTTTTACATTGGAGAAACTCTGTCAATTTGATTTCTCTAATATCAACCGTGAACTTACTCTCACGCCGGAGGGCCTTTAGCCGGATCCGCCCCGGCTTAGTTTACGTGTTTTCTCTTATTTTCAGGCCTTGCAATCGCCGGAGCATTCAACGCTTGGATTTGGGGCTGTTTTGACGATTTGGCATCATCAATTGGTTCCATTCTTAGGAAATCGATTCAAACACCCTTTGTTTGGCTGGAAAATCTCGCACGAGAAGCTATTTTCCGTTGGATTTGTTCTTGATCGAAATCGGAGATTTTTACTCCGACGAGCTACATTCTTGATTCGGTTGGAATTTGTAAACTTCCACCGGAAGCTGCATTAATTCGGTAGGAAGCGCTAGTTCACGTACGAAGCAAATTGGTGGCTTGAATTTTTGCGTTGGAAAAATTGCAATTGGTGTTTGTTTTTGGTTAAAATTTACCCTAATTTTAGCCATAAATTCGGTTACAGTGAAATTGTGATTTTGGAAAATTTCGCATTTAATAATCTGTTTGTGAATCATAATGGACGGACAATTCACAAGTGTTACGGCTGAGGATCCCACCCAAGTGAATGGGGGAAACACCGGAGCCGAGGAGCCACTGCCTCCTCCTCCTCCTCTACCTCAAGCCGATGCCATTCCTCCCCTTGCCATGACTCTTCGTTCCATGGGTCAGGCAAATGCCGAGGGAGAGGGCAATGACCTTCCTCGTCCTACTCGTGCTCGTGGGAAGCAAGCGGGAAGGAAGAAAACAAAGAATGCCGACGCCGGTCAAGCGGGGAGGATCTCGGCCGTTGGCCGACGCTCTTTGTTACACAAACAAATGGAGACTTTGCAAAGGATGTATGAAACACAAGTTGCTCTTTTGCAAATGGACTCGAGATCATTCCATGGCTCCCTTCATTGTACCATCAATGGGCCCACCTTTGAGAAAGGAACAGGGGAGAGCATCGGGCTCCTCCACGAAGGCTGGCTGAACTACCAATGCCGGCTCCCAGGGATTCCCCTCGTCCTCGGCATAACAGTAAGCAGAAGGATCACGTGGTCGACACGAGAAGCCAAATAACTCCTAGGGAAGAGGAAGTGAACTCCAAGGACCTAAGGACAAGACTCGGCTTGAATAGGCGCCTATCCCTGCTCGCCTCATCATGACACCTAGGCGTCCGCGTCTCCTCGAGCTCGTCGGCCGATTCTCCTCGTCCTCGTCGTTCGATTCTCATCGTCCTCGTCGGCCAGGACTCTCCTCGTCCTAGCATCGAGAATTCGCTAGGGGCCAAGGACCCCGAGCCCTACGGGATGATACTTGGCGCACAAGACACGGAACGAAGACGTGATAAGGCCCCCTCCAGGACGTGATGGCCACCGACATGAAGCGGAGCATAGTAGGGTGAATGATCGCCCCAAAGACAAGTCAGTCAGAAGCTCCCAACGAAGCACTCGCTCAAGCAGTGAGAAGGAAATAGAAACAAAGCAATGGGAGCTGTTGAAACAAAGAATTTGGATGATATGGAGAGGGAAAGAAATATAATGACGACGATTATGATTGGGCCGCTCGTCCGTTTTCCTTGAGGATAAGCTGCTGCACCTCCCCATCCTAACCTCAAGCTCCCAAATTTCGAGAAATATAACGGAACCACGACGCCAAGGACCATGTGCAAAGTTTTGAACAAATCATGAATCTCCTCACCACTGCTTGATGACTTGCTCTGCAAAGCTTTCGCGAGCACCTTTTCAGAACTTGACTTTGACTGGTTCCGTGAGCTCAAGAAAGGTTGCATCGATTCTTTGGAGAGGCATGAGGAGAATGTTCTTAGATCATTTTGCCACGGTGGGAAGAGGAAGATGAGATTAACCGACTTGGCCAACATTGAGCAAGGGAAGGGAGAGACCACCCTCGGCTACTACAATAGGTTAGAAAAATGGCGGACCAAGTCGAAGAAAGCCTCGGCGATAGGGAGGTCATAGTTTGCTTCAACTCTGGGTTAAAATCTGGCCCCCTCATTTTATGAACTCTCGGCGGGGAACCCGGCTCCAAGGCCGAATTGTACAAAGTGGCTTATGCCATTTCCATGGTGAAGACAAGACAAAGAAAAGGAGGGCGACAAGACGGAACTGAAGCAACTAACACCCGACGGAATGACAACGGGAGCGGCAAGGGTTCCAAAGGAAAGAATAGAACCGGAAGCAACGAGAAGGCTGGAGTTCACCCCTCTTACAAAGCCCATCTCCGAAATCATGCGGCTAGTGAACCTTCCTCCACCTCGTCCGGCGTGATAACCCAAAATATCCTCGCAACAAGAACAAATCTTGTGATTTTCACAAGGACAACGGGCACACCAGCGATGGTTCTTTGGGCCCTTAAGAAGATAATCCAACAATGGGTTGACGAGGAAAGTTAGACCGTTATGTCATGAAGAAAGATGGCGAAAGCGGAAGCAAGAGGAGAGTGAAGATGACTCCAAGAGTGAGGATGAAGATCGAAGGCCTCCTAGGGCTAAACTACATGTGATCCGTGAAGAGGTGACCTCCACCGAAAGCTAAGGGACCGGATCCACGAGCTAAGCAAAGTATACCATGTCCACTGCTTGGATCCATAAAGCGAGAAGAAATCATTAGTTTTTCTCCGAATGAGTTGGCGGGAAGTCGAGCGGCTCGTGAGCGGCCATTGGTCATCAAGGGTCGAATTGACAATGTTGAATCCGAAAGACTTCTTGTTGACACGGGGGCCTCCGTGACATCTTGTACTATTCGGCCTTCCAACAAATGGGGTTGAAGGACACTGCGCTAGAGCCATATCATGGAAGGCTTGAAGGATTCACCAACCATAAGGTTGGAGCAAAGGGAACTGTAGAACTAGAACTCGAAGTCGGCGATCATCCCTTCCGAGCAAGCTCTTGTCACTTTCATAGTCATGGATTTGACTAGTGACTATCATGCGATTATCGGCATTCCAAGTCAAGCCAAACTTGGGATGGTAGCCTCCCTTCCTCACCAACGAGTTAAATTTCCCACTCGTCTTTGGCATTGGATGCGTGAGGGAAACCCCCAAAGATTTCTTGGAACATGTTGTTAAGAGCCGAAAAAGTCAAAAAGCGTGGAGATAGATACGCCAGGAGAACATCAAGATCACCAAATCTCGAGAAGACCACGGAAACTAGCTCTAGAATGAACTATATCCGTGAAGTATGGGAAAGTGAGGAAGAGGAACCTATGGTCCTAGAAATTGTGGATGACCAAGGCATAACTCTACCCACACTGGAAGAAGAGCCTATGGTCCTAGAAGCTGCGGATGACCAAGGCATAGTTCTACCCGTCTCCGAGGAAGAACCCATTCTCGTCAATGACCGAACTCGGGGGCCAACCATGACTCGGGAAGAACGATCTTCCGAGACATCGATAAACTTATGGAGGAAGAAGGCCTCAATGTAAACGACAATGAAGGGAGGAGAATCGGAGAGATCATCATCGAATCCACGGAATTTCGAGACGGACCGAGAAATGAAGCTTTGTAGATGAGCTAGAAGAGGTAGTCATTAATCCCGACTATCTGAACAAAAAATCAAGCTAGGAGGCCGGCTATCACGGGAAGAGAAAGAAAGAATCATATCCCTCTTGAAAAAGCAGTCTCGACGTCTTTGCTTGGAGAGTCGAAGACATGAGGGGATCAATGAAGAAGTAGCCCTCCACCGCTTAGATGTTGATCCTTTAGCGAAGACCATCTCCCGGACGAGGAGAAATTTTGCAAGGGACAAGGAGGAAGCTATAAAAGAAGAGGTGCGAGAAATTACTCGGCGCCGGAATAATTCGCGAAGTCAAATACCCCGTTTGGTTGGCTAATGTCGTTATGGTGAAGAAGCAAAATGGGAAATGGCGTATGTGCATAGACTTTCTTGATCTAAACAAAGCACTGCCCCAAGGACAGTTATCCTCTCCCCGAGAATCGACAAGTTGGTGGACTCCATTTGGACACCAAACTCTCGGCTTCTTAGATGCCTACTCGGGCTATCATCGAGATAAAAATGGCGAAAGAAGACATCGAGAAGGCGCCTTTCAAACACACGTGGGGAATTTACGCTACATCATGATGCCTTTTGGGCTCAAGAATCTTTGGTGCCACTTACCAACGGATGGTAAATCAAGTTTTTGCAAGTCGAGATAGGTAGAAACATGGAGGCTTATATTGATGACATGGTCATAAAGACCAAGGAAGGCGGCCACGTTCACGACCTAGAAGAGACCATTCACAACCTCCGAGCAAACAACATGAAGGCTGAATCCAAGCAAGTGCGTGTTCGGAGTTCTTGCGTAGGAAATTTACAGGCTTCATGGTTTCCCAAAGGGGATTGAAGCAAACCCGAGAAAAGATCAAGGCGCTCATTGACATGAAGGAACCTACCACCATCAAGGAGGTTCGAAAAGAGCTTAATGGAAGAATTGCGGCCCTTGGAAGATTCATCGCCAAGTCCGCCGAAAAGTCACTGCCTTTCTTCAAGGTATTGAAGGGTACCAAGAGCTTCTCCTGGACTCTGAATGCTCGGAAGCGTTCCTCCGGTTGAAGGAGTACTTGGGTTCCCCTCCCTTGCTTAGCAGTCCGACTACCGGTGAGATGCTATACGTCTTCTGGCTTGCCCTTTGATCACGCCTTGTTGTCTTAGTTCGAAAGGATGAAGGAATTCGAAGCCCGTCTACTATGTCTCAAAGGCCTGTCCAGATGTAGAAACGAGATATTTCAATGTGGAGAAGATAGCATACGCACTAGTCATTGCTTCAAGGAAGGCTGCGTGCATATTTTTACGCACACCCTATCACCGTCTACACACCAACGAACCATTGAAGAAAATCCTTCACAAGTTGGACGGCTCGGGGCGTCTCCTTAATTGGTCAATCGCTCTAACAGAGTTTGATATCACTTACCAACCAAGGAAGACCCTCTTAGCACAGCCTTTGGTTGACTTCATGAGTCGAGGCGCCTTTGTGGGTGAGCATCTCCCCACCTCCGGAAGCAAAACGCGCAGGAGGAAAAGACTCTCCCATTGAATTCCCATCCAAGCTGTTGGATCACGTATACGGACGGATCGGCTACCAAGGAAAGAAGCGGAGGCTGGAGTTGTACTAGCAAGCCCGGAAGGAGAATATACTATACAAGATGCCATCCGCTTGGGTTTCTTTGCCTCTAACAACCAAGTGAATACGAGGCTCTCATATTTGGCATTGAGTTGGCCTCCTTCTATGGAGCAACTAAGGTGGCTGCTTTCTGTGACTCCCAGCTTGTTGTCAAACAAGTAAAGGGAGAATATAACACTCAAGATGTCACCCTTGCCAAGTATAGAGACCTGGTCCTAGACATGACGAAGAAAATGGAATTCTTCGAGCTCAAGCGAATAGGAAGGGAAGACAACCAAGTCGCAGACGTTCTCTCCAAACTAGCCACCATGGACGTGTCTCCTTCGGAGACCAACCCATATGTAGTTTATGCCGAGGAACTGCGTATGAAAGATTACAAGTCATGCTTACGGACGAGAAAGAGAGATCTTTGGATCGATGACTACATCGAATACATTGAGAAGGAGAAACTCCCGGAAGATGATGCTCGAGCCAAGCTTATCAAGAAGAGGTCTCCAAGATTCGTGGTGATAAACGGAGTCCTCTACCGAAGATCTTTCACGAAGCCCCTGCTAAGGTGTGTCTATCCCAAGAGCGAGAACCTCTGGCGAAGTACATGAAGGTGTTTGCGGCGGACACCGGGGGGCGAGAACCTTAGGCGACAAAATCATATCGCTAGGTTACTGCGCGAACCTAAGGGAAGACGCGCACGCCTATGTTCGAAAATGTGACAAATGCCAAAGGTTCTCGACATTCCAAGACTACTGCGGTCGAGCAAACACTTGTAATACCTACGTGGCCATTTGATATGTGGGGGATCGACCTCATTGGACCCTTCCCACCCGCAGTGGTAATTGCAAGTACGTGATAGTATTTGTTGATTACTTCTCCAAGTGGATAGAAGCCAAGGCATTGGCCAAGATAACGGAAGAGAATGCGATCAACTTTGTTCATGACAACATACGGTGCGAGATTTGGCCTTCCACATACAATTGTTTCGACCATGGACTCCAAATCTCCACGGCATTTACAACGGGGTGGGAAGAGTCAAAGTACGCCATGCAAAATCTTCGGTTAGCGAGACCCCAAGGCAACGGTCAAGCGAAGGCGCAACAAGGCTGGTCTTAACCGCCCTCGCAAGAATCTTGAAGGTCGCGAGGGTAGATGGTTGGACGAACTTCCCTAGCTTTATGGGGTACATTCGCACAACCACCCGGGGCCAACCGGAAACCCCATTCGCACTAACCTTCGGTTCCGAGGCTATGGCACCAGCAGAGATGGCCATCCCCACAGTAAGGAACTCCCATTATGATGAGCAAGTCAACAAGGTCAATAGACTCCTAGACCTGGACCTGATAGATGAAAAATGACTAGCTGCGCAGATGAGGATGGTGAATTACAAGCAAAGGACCAAGGCATATCACGACAAGAGAGTCATCAAAAGAGTATTCCAAGTTGGCGATTGGGTACTTAGAAAGATCGAAGCCGGCTTTGGTCGGAAGGCAGAACAGAACAAGCTCTCCCCAAATTGGGAAGGTCCCTATATCATCACTCAAGTCATCCGAGAAGGGACCTACAGATTGAGAACCAAGGAGGGAAAGGACCTCAAGCATCCGTGGCATTCCGACAACCTTAGAAAATATTATCACTAGTCTAGTTTATTTTGCAATAGATTAGCTCTTTATTTTCTGTCTCTTATTTTCGGTCTTTTGTTTTCTTTTTGTCTTTTTAGTTGATAGGTTCGCAGTTCTATGTAATCGCACTTCAGTTCTATGAAAGCAGTTTCATCCAACATGCAAAGCAACTATCAGCTCTTCACCCCAGCACAGGAAGATGAGGACATTACCTCAGATTCTCCGATACACCATAGCCAAGACCAAGGATCTTCCTTGGCCTGATGGCTTACCAATTGCCAAGACCAAGGATCCTCCTTGGCCTGATGGCTTAACAATTGCCAAGACCAAGGATCCTCCTTGGCCTGATGGCTTACCAACAGCCAAGACCAAGGGTCCTCCTTGGCCTGATGGCTTACCAACAGCCAAGACCAAGGATCTCCCTTGGCCTGATGGCTTACACACCTGCCAAGACCAAGGGACCACCTTGGCCTGATGGCACTTAATATATCCTGTCAAGGGCCCACCTTGACTCGGGATATAGCAGGCCAAGACCAAGGAACCACCTTGGCACGATGGCTTACAACTCTTCGGTCGAGGTCCATCTTGACTTAGGAAACTAACAGCCAAGGCCGAGGACTTTCCTCGGCCTAATGGCTTGATAAACCTCCTACCATGAATCTACTCTGATTCAGGATTACAACATTCAAAGCCGAGGAAAACTTCCTCAGCCCAAATGAAGTACGAGTATAGTTACGGTAGGAATCTTCCTCGGCCTAACCACTGCTCCACAAGGAACAAGGGACCTTCCTCGGATCCCACCTTCCTAAGGCTAATGCATAGCATACCAAAATATAACCAAGTCAATGAAGTGACAAGAATAATGACAAAGGATTTTTCATTGATATTCAAATGGAATTACAGATCCTATTGTCTATTACAAAAAGCAAAAAAGGAAAAAAAAAAAGCTATCCTACGATTGGTGCACATCATCAAAAGGCTTGTCCAGCCAGTCTTCAGTGATAGTACCGGGGGGAGGAAGGACCGTTTGATTAGTGGAGGCATTATTTTCCCCGGTCCCTCCTTCCACCTCGGCCTCTAGGTCCTCAGGCTCGTCGGCGTCTTGGATCGCCTCCACCAGGTCTTTAATATTGCCGGGGACAACAGAAGCCGGCTTCCACACTTCCCTGCAAGCATGGGCATCCTTGGCAGCCATCAGCTCCATGTTGCTCTCAGAATAAGGGACCAAGTGATGGAGTGCCCTGACCTCCTCGGCATATTGATCCCTGCAAATTAGTGGGCAATCTTGTTGATGTCCGGACCGGTGGAGGGATCGGCTAAAATGCTCAGGGCCAAGTGGAGATAGCCATCCTCAAACATGGTGAGCTGTTTGCTCGTCCACGGCCTCTCTGAAGGCCGAGCTAGCCATCATCGGTTCTTTGAAAGCCGAGCTCTCCTTGAACCGAGCTACGGCCTCCTCCTCCCTAGCTGGAAGGGTAGCTTCCGAGTCCTCGGCACTTGGCCTCGGCTTCATCGGCCTTGGTGCAGCTCGGCCTTATCGGCCTTGGCTGGGCAAGTTCTTCATTTTTGAGCCGGAGATGTTCCTCGGCTTTTGACCTTTCTTCCTAGGCCCTTTTTACCTCGGCCTCAACCTTGGCCTTGGCGCCGCAAGCTTCGGCATCCTTGGCCTCTAAAAGTTTAGCCAAGGAAGACTTGTCTTTCTCGCTCTTTGCTTGAGGCGCCTTGGCCTCATTCGAACGCCTTGTCTTCTTCTTGGCCGGCACATTCTCGTACGCAGTGACGAAGCCAGCGAAAGATAAATCATCATTAAGAAGACAAATCCAATACCAAAGACAATAACCCAGAAAGGGATCAACATTTACCTCGGAGATCAAGAGTCCCTTATGGCAAAGCACGGTATCCTCGTTGGGACCCTCTTTGCAAAGGGTTTCGTAAGCATCCTCGTCCATAGCCCTTTGGATAGGAGCTCGGCCCAATCTCGCTAAGGGTCCCTCCCTTGCCAACAGGGGAGTCCCACAAGGCGAGGAATACCGAGGGACATACTTTTGGCCGGCTCGTCGGCCTCTTCAACGATCTTGGTGATTGAGCAGTCGAGGAGGGAGAGCATCAACATTAGGGGCCGCGCGACGCTTGCCCGTTTAGCCGCCGGCTCCTCGGCGCTAGCACTTGGAGTTCTTTTGGGCGACCTCCTTTGGACGAGGCTAGCATCCTCGGTTGCCTCTTCCTCGGCATCAACATGGAGGCTATGCCCTCTACAGTTGATGGATCGGTTTGGTTGTCGGCGCCGGTTCCTCGGCATCCACTTCCCGTGCAATTTAAGGGGAAGGGGTTGGTCGATCTGGACATTAAGGATGAGGTTACGTGCATTAGCATCCTCCCTCCTTTACGTCAAGGCGGCTTTCTTGCTCAACCTCCTCTTCCTCTTCCACGAGCTCTTGAGGACTAAGTCTCTCCATTGCCGAGGCGGCTTCTTCCTCGGCGGTTAAATGCGTAAAGACGAGGAAGAAATGGTCAAGTACGAGCAAGGAAATTCAAGGTCAGTACGAGCAAAATAATATGACGCAAAAATTACAAGTGTCCAAGATAAAAATTTACGTCCAACAATGTTAGGTGCTCCAATACATTGGTCGCGGGGGCGCTAAATCATGGCACCTAATACAATCCTCGTGGAACACGAAGCACGGATGTACCGTCCAATCGTTGAAGCGACGTCCTCTTTTAACATTGACGAGGGGAGCCACCCCGTCCTCGTTCCCGGCATCAATCTGCTGGATATAGAAATGATCCGAGGATTCAACTTGCTTCCAATCCAGGACCCCTACCTGGCAAACTCTTCCGGGCAGCTTGATCAAATCTTTGGTCCACCCGTATTGTTGGACGGCAAAGGAAGATGTTGGATCATCACAAGGAGATTGGAACTCCCGGCCTTGGCGGCTCTCAGCGCGGATAACGTGGTTATCCCGGCTGGAACTTTCTTGGACATGGGAAGAAGCAACTTAGGTTTCCTATTGGCACTCTAATAACTACAAGCCATTGTTCCTTGATGACTTGGACAATGTAGAAGTGACGGAAGGCTCCATGGTCGGCTCATAGCCTAAACTACGGCGAGAGGATGATGAAGCTAACCGAGAACCCTAGTACCATTGGCTCCTAGCATGGCCGACACTTTGCCTTTACATCATCCAAAAACTCACAAATGAAGGGGTCTAGGGAAGACGGAGTCCTGTTGAAGCTGTTTGAAATAAAAATGGACGTAGTCTTGGCTATAATAGAAGGCCGTCTCTTCTTTTTCCGTCTTCGGCTCGATCTTGCCCATATAAGTTAATTTATATTCAGCACGGTCCACTTTGTATTTGGTGTGCAGCCTCTCAACCATGGGATCCCCAGGTTTTGGTGCCCTCTCGATTTGCTTTCCTCGGCTACCTGCTCCTCGGCCTCTTCTTCGGACAAGGCGGGCATCAGCTTGCGCACCTTCAACGAAGGCGTTAACTATTTGAGTAGACGAGGAGGGCTCTCCTTCTCTTCCCGTCATATCTGCATAAGGACGAGGAGACAAAATTATTTATCTCGTCAATGGCTGATTAAATGACGGGGAAGGAAGATTCCCCTCCTCGTCATTCCATAAGGCCGAGGAAGGAAGATTTCCTTCCTCGTCATTTCATAAGGCCGAGGAGGGGGCCGTACCTCTCGAACAGCTCACGCATTTCGCGATTGGAGGCCGGGTAGAACAGGTTCGATGTGCTCCACCATCTCAGCCCTATCCCCAAACACTATAATATTTGGTGACCCGGAATCAATCCTATCTATTCTTGTGGAATCCGGGTATTGGATGAATAAACGAGAGCGACCATAACCCCTCAACTGCTTGCTTATATCATCCAAGTTCAGCATCAACCATGGACCCCTTTCTCGTCGATAAACCCTCAGATTGCCCGTATGATATCCATAACGGAATCGGGGGGAATGGTCCCAAGAACGAGCCATTTCTAAGGGGAATCAAAGATTAAAGGGGAAGTTCATTCAATATTCAAAGAAGTTTAACAAAATACAGAGAAAATCAAAAATTTAAAATCTTGAAAGTTTGAAACAAAAATTCGTGAAGAAAAGATTGAATCTTCAATAATGGCGGTTCATGTTCTTGATTCACATATGATTTCTCCTAACAACCCTAGAAGATGCTAAAGCATCAATGGAATTCGTGAGAAAGGAAGAAAATTCGTACCTGAGTTTACAAGAGCATTTGGAATCCTGCGAGAATGCAACCGCTAGGAAAAATAGAGCTCGCCGGAAGCGGGTTCGAGATCGGCTGGCTGTTTCGCCGGTGAGTTCTTGCCAAATGCTCTCAATTGCTTGGGGTTTGTAAAGAGTAAAATGAAAGGGGTTTTAGCTTTTATACCTCCCCAAATCGGGTCGACCCATGGGTAAAGCATAAATTCGGGTGAGGCGCCCCAAGAATTAAATGCTAAACACAGTTATCAAGGCGTGACAAGATTGGGGGGCCCCAGGTCATCATCAGAATAGCAACCGTCAGTTACCGACCAATGACACGCGTCAAACCTGTTCGTATTCCATGTGCCGATGGAGGCGACTTTCTACTCGTCCTAAGCCAAGCTAGAAAGTCGGGGGCCACTGAACGGTATAAACCGAGCTACGAACATGGGCTTGCCCGAACTTGGGCCCAACTATATTGGGCAGTGGATAGTCTAATTATGAAGTACTAGGGCCGAGTAAGATCTTCCTCGTATGCCGAGGAGCATTTATCTCGGCCTTCTATCATCATTTTTGGGCCGCCATGTCGGAATTACCGAGGAAAGAGAAGTTATTTGCTCGGCATATATTCAAGTGACGAGGAAAGAAAATCATTCTCCCCGGCATATCTCCGTGCCGGCCATTTACCAAATGACGAGGAAGCAAAATCATTTTCCTCGGCTTATTTGCCAAAGGCCGAGGAAAATCATTTGCCTTCCTCGGCGTTCCGGCTAGCAGTTACAATCTTTATTCAACAAGGATTATACAGTTGTAATCCAATCAGGATAACAATTACCAATATCAATTCAAGTCAAACAATGACTCCTTAACAGATATAATTCTCTTAGGATTATATCTTATCTCTTTACAAGTTCACTCCAACATGGATTCTATCAATCCATTCCTATAAATACAAGCCCCAGGGCTCATTATTCGGTACGTTACTTTTTACATTGGAGAAACTCTGTCAATTTGATTTCTCTAATATCAACCGTGAACTTACTCTCACGGCGGAGGGCCTTTAGCCGGATCCGCCCCGGCTTAGTTTACGTGTTTTCTCTTATTTTCAGGCCTTGCAATCGCCGGAGCATTCAACGCTTGGATTTGGGCTGTTTTGACGATTTTGGCATCATCATATTATATTTTATATTATCTAGTATATATTGTTTGTATTAGAATAGGACGCTAAATATTCTAATGAACCCTAGCGGCAAACCCCTCAAGCCGCCCCACCCCCTCACCCCATAGCTTCCGCCACCCACCATCAAAAATCTCTCTTTCTCCTTCAACACCCTCGGCTCAACCACCCTAGTCGAAACCCCTTTATACACAATCACCACCATACCGCCCCACCATCAAAACCACCGCCCTCCTACACCACACCACTACCCTCGGCTCAAACCTCTCTAAAGCTGAAACCCAAGCCGCAACACCGCCGCACCACCATCTTCCTTTCCTCCTTCGGACCACCACTCTCAGCAAAACCCTAACGTCGAAACCCTCTCACCACCTCCTACAAAACCCTCGGCTCAAACCTCTCAACAGCCGAAACCCCCTCCACCTCATACACCACCGCCCCACCATCAAAACCATTACCTCGCTACACCAAAAACCCACCCTCGGCTCAAACCTCTTTACAAGCCGAAACCCTAATTCGTTTTCCTTTTTTTCGTCCAACATTAAAACTCCACCCCTTAAACCTTGGCAAAACCCTACTGCCAAACCCTTTCAAAATACAATCGGCAAAACCCACTAACTGAAACCTCTTCTCCTCAACCCTAAGCCACCCCACCCTACTTGCGATTTGCGATACAACCCTACAAACATACACCTCCTCTTATTTATTCCCTTCCTTCTTCCGCCACCAAAACCCTGAACTACCCCCCCCCCCCTCGGCAAACCCTAAACCGCCACAATACCCCACCCTCGGCAAACCCAAAAAAAAACTGTCGAAACCATTCTCCACAAACCCACTGTCTCCAACATGTGCTAGACCACATCACATCAGAAACCACACACGTCCGGGAACACAATCGTCTCCACCTGCTCCATCAAACCCGGTTCATCTCATCACTCTTCAAAGATTTGACTTATCAAAAGATCGTCCATCTTGCAGGAATATATTAGGAATATAATATTGTCATAATATTATATTTTATATTATCTAGTATATACTCCCTCCGTCCCACGTTAGTTGAGACTTCTTTCCCTTTTGGGCCGTCCCACGTTAGTTGAGACTGTCCAAAATGGCAAAAATTTTAATATTTTATATTCACCCTACCCCACCCACTCATTCTCTCTCTTCATTTTCCACCATACAATTTATTCAACCAACATACTATTAACTCCACTCATTCTCTCTCTTCATTTTCTACCACACATTTTCATTATCTTATTCATTTTCCTTAATTGGTGTGCCCAAAAAATTAGTCTCAACTAACATGGGACGGAGGGAGTATTGTTTGTATTAGAATAGGACTCTAAATATTCTAATGTATTTATAATAGGTAACTCAATCTTTCTAATGTATTTAGAATGAGTAACTCAATTTTTATATTAGAATAGAATTCTAATTCTCTGTAACCTTTATTCTAATACGTTGTCACTGCTACCCACTCACAACACCTACTTTTATAACAATATTCCTTAATTTTCATGTCGAACAATAAGGTTGCAAGGTTTACTGGGATGGAGAGTATGTTTTAGTGCTATTCATATAGCTATTTTTGCTCCCTGAGTCTAGATTTTCGTAGTCTTTAAGTTCATCAAATTATATTACCATAAAATTAGAGCGTACTCATGCAGAAGGAAACTGAAACACATAGTTAATTGCGTACACACGATAGTGTGCTTTTTTATTGACATAAACAAAATTCACCCTAAATAATCTCTACCCAAAACAAGGCCAGAGAAATTAAAGTGAATTTGTCACTTTATTTAACATGCACATGGAAAATCCTAATCATTTAGAACCATGGTCCTTGCATTTCACACTGTCTAGGCTTCATGTCGCAGCGGTTGGGCAAATCTTGAGCCATCTGCATCATCTCCCGCCTTTGCTGGGTCCCCTGTTGCATGACCATCTTCTCAATGGCCTGGCACCTGCAGTCCTCTTTGATGTCCCCAAGCTGGTCGCAGCACATTTCAAGATGCTGTTGTTCGCATTGCGATTTTGAAGCAATTGGGTTCATGACCACCATTCTCAAGGACTCGTGGGGCCTACTTCCTCCCTCGCACTGCATTAGCATCCTGCAGTGGCTAATCTTCTGCACACGGATCTCTTCTTCCTGGCATTGGGACCCACGGCCTCTTGGGTTGGTGGGTTCGCCGTCAATGGTGGTGGTTGTGATGGTGGTGTAGGTGGTGGCTGAGGCCAAGGTAACCATGGCTAAGAGGAGGAGGGCTAAGAGTGTTGCAAGCTTTGCCATTGTGATTGACTGTTTTGTAGGAGCCAAAGTGTGTGTGTGTGTGTGTGTGTGTGTGTGTGTGTGTGTGGATGGTGGCCAGTGGCCGGCCGGAGATTTATAGTGGGATTTGGAGATTGCATGGAGGGCACGTGGAATTGAGGTTTTGCAAGGTGTTGAGATGAAAGGAAGTTTAGTTACACGTATGTTTATTTACATGCAGATGTTTCCATTTGAGCAATTTGTTTGTTTTTGCCATTGTGCATGCAGATTTTTGCTGTCAAAAACAGACATGGAAACGGCTACGATTTGCTGCAAGTGTTGGGGGATGGAAGGAGCTTAGTGACACGTATGTTTTACATGCAAATTGCTAATTTTTTTAATGATGCTCCATAATTTTTAAAAAATTTCATAATGTTAAATACTCCCTCCGTCTCGCTATAAACCGCACACTTTCCTTTTTGGGCGTCCCATTACAAACCGCACACTCTCAAAAAGGAAACTTTATATTAATAAAATATTCACCACACTCCACTCATTCTCTCTCCTACATTATTTTAATACTCACAACACCATTATAATTTACTATTCCCTCCACTCATTCTCTCTCCTATTTTACTTTTACACTCACAACATTTTATTAAAATATCATATTCCTTAATTCCCGCGCAAACAGTGTTAGTGCGGATATTAGCGGGATAGAGGGAGTAAGTTTCTTTCCGTATTGTATTATCATGTTGAATTATTCTTAAATAATACTGCATACAAGATAATTCATAATACTGAATACTCATAGAATACAACATTGATGATGATAAATGGCGCCGGCGACCGTTTACCGGATTTCGGCTACCATTTACCGGATTCCGGCAACCATTGACCGGATTCCGGCGACTGTTAACCGTTGATGACGCTGTATAATTATTTTTAAATACTGTATACTCCCTCCGTCCCATTACAAATCACACACTTTCCTTTTTGGGCGTCCCACTATAAATCACACACTTCCTAAAATGGAAAGTTTTTATCACTATTCTCTTCACTCATTCTCTCTCCTATTTTACTTTTACACTCACAACATTTATATTATTATTTTTTTTCTTAATCTACGAGTGAACAGTAACTGTATGAATTGTAATGGGACGGAGGGAGTATATAATTTAGTATAATATAATAGTGTATAAAATTTTATAAAATTTATGCTTATATTTATTAAGTAAGTCAATTTGGTTATACAACTATTTTTGTAGTCCATTGGATTGCTTTTTGATCAAAATGAACGGTGCTAACTGTTTCAGGTTGTTAAATTGACAAAAGTAAGAAGAACCAGGTTAATTGAGAGGTTCATGCTCCTTGCACTTCTAGTTCGAGGATCCCAGCCCTTGGCAGTCGGTCTAGCTCGCGGATTCCCGGCTGTGGACAATCTGATCGTATAGAAGACGAATGTTTATAGCAAATGAACTTACATTATACAGTAACATGTGTTGCAAGTATCATATAGTGCGTGTGTTATATTTTATCCAAAAAAATTAAAAATATTTTCTCGAAAAAAATTAAAAATAAGTTGCAACTTTAACTATATAAGTTATATTTTATAGCAACTTGAGTTACATTTTAGGCTCCGTTTGTTTGGGGGAAAATGAATGTCTTTTTATAAAAAATAATTTTATCCATAAATAATTTTATATCAAATTTTTGTTCTAAATCATTTTCCTTCCCAAACGTTCATTAATACTCCCTGCATTTTCGGTTTAAATTTCACCATTTTTGTGATCGATAAAAATTAAGAAAAATGGGGAGTGAAAAAGAGATTGTTAGTGAAATAAATGAGTGACATTAAAAAGTGAAGCTCGCAATTAGCAGAGGAGAGGGATGAATGAATGTCATTTCACACTGATAGGAATGGGGTCGTAGGGGAGATCGGAGCAAGAGGTAAGGCGTAGACGACATTTTTTTCATGGGCTGCAATAAGTAGACCGAGAGGTCGTTCCACCACTTGTTCCCGAATGCGCCGTTTGCCACCCCCCTCCCCCCCCCCCACACACACACAATTCAGAAAAAGCTTTCGCTCTGTAAGCCTAAAATGGGTTAATGACAATTTAGGGCCTGAAGTATAGGGGGTAGTGTCGGTTAGGGGCCCCATATCTAATTTTCGGTAAATCAGGGCTCAATATCCAAAATTTTCGTCAATTAAGGGCTTTTTGACGGATTTTGTTAGAAAAGTCAGTTAAGTGACGGTTTTGGGACTAAATTGAAAAGCAAATTAGTTATTGAGGACTGAAATGTAAATTTTTAAAAATTGATGACCGTTACAAAATATTTTTTTAAAATTAATATTTTTTGAAAATATATATATTTCGAAAAGATATAATTTCTTTTATAATTTTTAAAATATGTTATTATAAATGTTATAAATATAAAAAAATTGTATTTTTTAAAAAAAAATTATTTAATTTTTAAAGTAAATCTTGTAAAATAAATGTTACAAATATAAAAATAAATATATTTTTAAAGGAAAAAAGTATTTTTTTTAAAAAATGATAATTAATTTTTAACGTAAATCTTGTAATATTTTTTTAAAAAAAAATAAAAGTAAGTGACATGTCACTTAAATCTTTTTGATTTAGAAAATTTTATTTAAAAAATTGCCAATTTTTATTTAATAAAGATAATTTATTTAAAAAAGATAATTTTATTTTAAAAATGTAATAAATTTTTATTGCAAAATTTAGAAATGAAAAATTCCTTGTAAAATACCGTTTTTTACTAATTTTTTAAAATAAATTGTTTATGATTTATGTGTTCTTTTTTTCTAAAATATAAAAGTTTCACATAAATTATGTAGTATTTTTTTAAAAAATACAACTTTGTTTTTATTTTTTTAATAAATTATAGTTATCACATTATAAATTAAAAAATATATAAATTAAATATATTTATCACATAAAATAATTAATTTTAACGTAACTCTTGTAATATTTTTTTAATCAAATTTTTTTTAATGAAACACATTTTAACTAATTAAAATATATAAAAAATAAATGTTAAAAATTATAAAATAAAATAAAAAATTAGAAAATAATTAAATCATTGAATTAGCATTATATAATAAAAACATATTTTTGGAAATATTAATATATTAGAATTGAAATAAATATTTTTTGAAGCAATTTATTTTTTGAAGCAATATATTTATTTTATGCAATATATTTTTTGAATAAAAATAATAACACCTTAAAATACAGGATTAAATATCCCTCTGTATAAGCCAAAAAACAAAGTTTGATTTATGACTTTTTAGACTCCAAACTTCAACAAAATTAAATAAAAAAATACAATAGCTCAAGTAATGAAAAACTGGAGCTTAGTTGAATATAATTTCATAAGAAGAGTTTTTTTTTTTTTTGGTATTTCCCGGTTGCAGTTGATAGTCATGCTTAAATGCTGCAAATAAACCACAAAATTGGACATCTACACACTAAAGAAAAAAAAAGAAAAAAAACCATCTTCTTCATCACCTCCTTCATCTCCGTCTCCCCCATTAAATCCGTTCCCTCACCCCCTTCAACAATTTCCGCCGCCGCAAGACCATGCAAAACCATCTTCTTCATCACCACCACCACCTATTACCCCTCCTCCGATCAATTTCAAAACCCCCTTCTTCATCAAAACCCGAACCCTAATCCCAATTCCAACCAACACCTCACTTTCTTCATCACCGAGGTCCACCGTTTCCATAACCCCACCAGACCTTTCCCTAGCAGTTTCCACCAACCCATCTTCCTCAATCGCGCCGACGTGTCGAAGCCCCACTTGCAGACGAAGGGGAGGAGGTGTGTTGTCGGAGTTGGGGAAGGGTTGATAGGGGTGGAATACGATGGCCACTGGGTGGGTGGGATGGGGTCAGATGGATTGAAGGGGATGAGAGGTCGCCGGATTCTGGGGAGGGCAGAGGTCGCCGGAATCTGGGAAGGGCAGAGTTGCCGGAATCTGGGAAAGTAGAGAGAGAGAGAGAAAGTGAGGGAGGAGAGAGAGAGAGAGAAAGTCATGCTTTTTTATTTGGAATTAAAAAAATTTCATTTAACCTCCATATTTATAAAATATGTCATTTAACCCCTTAAAAGTTAGTGCCAATTCAATTTAGTCCAGCACATGCGTGGCACATGTCACTTAACTGACTTTTTTAACAAAATTCGTCAAAAAGCCCTTAATTGACGAAAATTTTGGATATTGAGCCCTGATTTGCCGAAAATTAGATATGAAGCCCCTAACCGACACTACCCCCTATACTTCAGGCCCTAAATTGTCATTTGCCCGCCTAAAATAGTTCTCGTAACTAAAAACCTTTCCATTGCCCAATGTGCTGGACGTTGATACCTGTGTGTAAGTGAAATTAGTGAATGAGAATGACAATTTGATCTTACAATTTAAATGTGTAAGTGAAATAAGTATGTGAAATTGACAAGCGGAATTTACAATTTTTAGCATTTTAGTAAATATGAAGTTTATACCGAATCACCTTGGTTATCAAGGTGAAGCTTAAATCAAGACAGAAGAATATACCACTACTCGCTCGCGGCATGGTCCTTTTTCTCAAATAATTCGTTTTTAAAATTATAATTCTCAAAATGACAACCTTTCAAAAGTATTGAACAAAATGACCCATTTTTTTATACTCGCCACTTCAAATAACGATTTTATAATTTTTTTGCTTAAACTCGCTATTTCAAATAGCGAGTCTAATTTTCCTATTTTCTTTTTTTTGTATTTTACGTAAACAATTTTGAGAATTTTCTTGGAAATTTAACTAAGATTTGAATTCGATACTAATAGCGAGTCTGCTTGAAATAAATGATTAGCTAATTAAGGATGTAACTAGTTTAAATAAAGAGGTAAATTCACTACTTGAATAGCGAGTTCACTTCAACACTCGCTATTCTCAATAACGAATTTAGGGAAGATTGTTTTTTTGGTATAACACGCACACACAAATCATATAACACACCCAAATAAACAACACAAAGAGAGGGAGAAACTGGTAACGACGAAGAATATAGAGAGCATAACTCGTGATTTGCAATAACGACTTCAAATTCGCTAGCGTAAGTCCATGATTTCATACTCCCTGCTATATTTCGAATCAGTTTAGCATTAATTCAACCTAGGGTTTTCGAAATTGATTGATTTTGGGGTTTTTGAAATGGATTCAACCAATGATTTTCGAATTGATTGATTTATAAGTTATCCTTTTTACTTAATTAGTTATTCTTGATTTCTATGGTATTGTTGGTTGAATTAGTATTTTTGTTAATTTAGTTAGGTTTTTCGTTAGTTAAGTTAGGTTTTTTGTTAGTTCAGTTAGGTTTTACGTTAGTTCAGTTATTATTTTTGTTAAATTGAGTTTTAAATTTGATCAATTTTATGTTTTGTGTTACAGATGAATGTAGAGCATCAACATGGAGAGATTCTTGAATCGTTTGTCGATCCAGGTCCTTTGCAATGAGTTGTTTTGAGATTACAGGATAAGAATTGAACTAAATACATCTGAGCCGGAAGACATGTTGAGGAAGTGTTGGACGCGAGGATCCAGGAGAGACTAATAATAGTAGGATTCTATGGGGTATACAAGTTAGGAAAAAATACGTATGATTGGGGTTTGCTTACAACGTTTATTGATCGATGGCGTTAGAAAACCCACAGTTTTCACTTCCATGTTGGTGAAACGAATATTAGTTTAGAGGATATGGGTATGTTGTCAGAGTTACCGATTGATGAACTTTCTGTTACTGGTTTTGACACCACGAGGTTGCTTCAGAGTTGATGCGACTTATGTGAGGAGTTATTAGTTGTTAGACCACCCGAGAGTGAGATAGAAGCAGGGTTGTTGAAGCTTAAGTGGCTTATAAGTCAGTTTCCCTATTTCGGTCAGCTTACATATAGATGGGGTAGTCCTGCTTTGGCCTTTCTTTATCAGGAAATGTGTACTGCGACTTTTGTGAGGACCCCGACCCGGAACCTACACGTGTCCCGAGCTGGAGCGTCCTCAAACTAACCCAAAGATCCTAAACTTTGAAAACCTTTAATTATCATTCAAAAATAAATACCATTGTTGTAATTATTTCAAAATAAATCTACACCTTTTCACCATGGAGAAATAGTTGACTAACTTAGAAAGTAAGAAACTGTTTTAATTACAAAAAGGCCTCGGTTATAACATAAAATAAAGATTTATAAATACAAGTCCACAAATGAATTATACCAACGTACACTTTCTATACCAACCTAATCATACCTGACAATTCCCACAATATAACTTCCAACTCCTCACCGCCCTTACTTGGGTTTGGTCCACTGTCTCGAGAATCTAAAAACGATAAAGGGAGAGGGGTGAGAATAAATCTCGGCAAGCTATTATGAATGCGGCAAGATGCCAAACAAGATGCAATACATCAAAAGACATATCCACATAATCGAGAGGCTCCTGCCGCCCAGTCCCATCTTAGGTTGGAAACAACGACCCGACTCATCATGAATATATCACAACACATAAGTACGATAAAGTAACACTTAGAAGGATGCGAGTCAAGGTTTTAACTCCAAAAGGATATACACATCCGAGCGGCGGCAACATTTGATGAAGCGGTTCGAAACCATGAACAATAACGGTACCGTAGGGATTCGACACACGGTCATATCCCCGGTGAAACTAGACCATCTACCTCAAAAGAGATGCTAGCCCACTAATCCCACACAAGGGGGACAATTGGGTTACCAATGTATGAATTATAATGAACTTGGCTCGGTGCCATTATAATTCCATAACATTGCCCAATAAACAAATACCAGGTTTGGATTTACATAACTAAGCACGGTAATAACATACTTGCTTAACCAAACATTGTATGATCCAAAGTAGGGATACATACCACAATAGCATATCATGAAGATAGCAATACTATATCAAGTATTCAACATTTTCAAGCACATAATAGATACTTGAATAAAATCCACAAAAAGGGATAACAATATATCAACATGGTAAATATACTCATGTCCAACCAATATCATAGTGTAACAATAAATTAACACACTATGCATAATATAACCAATGTATACGAACTCAAAGTAAGGCAAGGAAATATCATCAATCCCTCCTACAAGGTCATTATACAATAAAACAAGGCCTCTATGAAGGTTCAAGCTCAATTTACTAAGTGGGAGTCACAATTTATAAGTGACCAAACAATGATGCTAACAAATTCCGGTTGATTTACGGTTAAACTTCCTGGGGTCTTGGGCGACCGCCCATACCTCTTGGGCGACCGCCCAAGAGGGTTTTCAAAGGCAATGTCTTTACGGGCTCATGGGCGACCGCACATGCTCACGTGGGCGACCGCCCATAGCGCAATCTCCGGCGAGGCTCAAATCGACATCTTCCACTTAGTTCATTTTTCTTACCTTTTTGCTCTACTCTAAATCCAAGAACACCAAGGGAGTTTCATGTCTTTACCAAGTTCATCCTAAAATCATGCAAACCCAAAATAGTTAATTCTAGATTAATTATTACTACACCCATCACCCATTTCAAATCTCCTAGGTTATCTTCATTGAATCCTAGCTTCAACAAATGTCATTTACCAATCATCCAACTTCCAATAAGGTTTCTAAGGCATGAAATCAACATTTTAAGAACAAGAACATCATTTAAAGAGCTCATGAACAAGTAAAAGAAGGGAATCATAACAACTCATTTACTAAGCCATGTAACCCAAAATGATTAAATCTTATATCATTTACCCTTTGAATCACTACCCATTTCACTATCACTTTCCAAGTATAAATTTCTTAATTTAGTTAACCCATTTGCTTACCTTCTTGACCCACTTTCCTAATCAACAACAACATTCTAATTCACTACTAAATTTCTTAACATCCAAGAGAGTTTCCAAGCATCAACAACCATTTTATTAACAAGAACAACCTTAATTAATTCATGAACATCACATAGAAGGGAGGTCATAATAACTCACCTTGGAATAGGAGGTGGATTATGGATTTCTTGAGCTTGAAGAACTCCTCTTGGTCTCCCGATTACAAAAGTGCTCTCGGATCTAAAAATGGTGAAGGATTGATCTTGGAAGGAGCTTGAGAAGAGGTGGGTTTCCAAAGCATCCATGGAAGGTTGAGAGAAAAAGTGAAGGAGAAGAAGAAGAGAGGTGGAGTACATATTTGGTAAAGAGAGGGGGCGGTCCAAGGAGGGAGTATGAGGGAAATTAGAGATAAGGGTATGGTCCCCCCATACCCAAATATTTAGGCTTTCACATTTTATTTCTTTCCCCCTACACAAACTAAAACCTAACTACTCCCATTTTATTATTGTCAATTATTATACTCTCTCCATAGACTTTATTTGATTTTCTCAATTATCCCATCCTAATATAAGTAATCTAAGATATAAAATGATCACATAATATTAACGATAATATTAAAAGCACACAATATGATGTTAAATTAGTGCCTAGGGTTAGGGTCGTTACAGTCGCTCCCCACTTAAAGAAAATTCGTCCCGAATTTGACTGTCACTTACCTAAGCGATCAACCCGCATCGGTTACATGTATACCTCAAACTTCAATTTCCAAATAGTCTCTTCAATGTTGTGATTCTTCTCCCAAAGAAATTAAATTTCTAATTCCATTAATAGTATGATATTACCACTTAATGATCCAAGCGTACTATACAATTATCACTAACACGAATTTTCCGATCTCGATGAAAATATAAATAAATAAGGTATTACAACTTATGTCACCAAATACATTACAATATCACATTAAAACTTCAAATACTCTATAAGCTTCTCCAAGTCAGTCTATAAGTCAAATCACCCACCTTTTCTAAGCTTCAAATGGATTAACGAACTTTGGCGCCAATTTACCTTAGGCCTTGCTTCTCCAACTCACTCCAACAAATTAGAGATCGATATTTTCTTCCCAAACTATGCCTCATACGGTTTTATCTCAATGTTAGAAGGATAACTACTATTATACGCACTCAACCCTCGGTAACCATACGTACCATTGACCACTAACATCCATTGTTCATGCCCGTAGCATACCATCAACAATAAGTAATGATTCCTCAACTTTTCACAAGGTTAAACTTAATAGCATTCCTACCTTCCCAAAAGGACCTTCCCGAACGATGTCTATCCAATCCATTTAACACTATGGGTTTATACAATTAAACGATCTCCTAAGATTTATGAGGACTATATCAATGAATACCTCATCAAAATATACATATAATGAGTCGAAAATACAAATTAACTTCCTATAACAAAATGACATACTCCCTTTTTACTTCCAAGGTAACCCAAATCAAAAAAATCCATCGTGATAATACTCTCAGCTCAATCTAGAACTCTAAATATATTAATAAATCTTATAACGTCAAATTTCTATTTTCACATTTATGACCAACCCACCTTATGTCTCGACTCGCTTGAAACGAATTATCTTAATTATCTCATCCTCATTCCTCATGATACAAACATTAAATAACTGTCTACGAAATAATAAATGTAAACATGTCAATAAGACCCTGATTCCCATAAACGGAATACTAGTCGACTATATATCATAATTCAATGCTCTAATTATGCTCAGGTCCAGTGACAGATCAATATTCAAATCAAATGGTTGGCCGCCCACAACGGAGCCGAACCAACTCCAAAACAAAACCGAGTCTACTGCGACCAACACAATAACAACCTCACAAATTATCAATCATTTCTCGGATCAAGACTTGAATACAATCAATCATTATAGGGAAACTAGGTTGCAATTTCTACTTGCTTCTGAACAATTTATATCTTTAGAATACCAAGTCTTTCTAAAAGTTACAACATCTTTCAAAATTTCAAAGGATAATATAAAAAGAGATTCAAAGAGACCCGAATGGTTTATTTATTTAAAACCGGCTCATACCAGTTTTAATTAACTAAATCACTCACAATTTAAGAAATTTCAAAAGATTGATAAGCTAACAAAATAACTCGAGTGATTTAATTATCTACAACCGTCCCATTCCAGTGGTGGATAATTAAATTACTCCCAGATTTTAAGGTACACAAAAACGGTTCACTGACTTTAATAAATTAAAATATTCCTGAAGGGTACAAATGCTCATACTGGAGTTCAATTTATAATCCAAAGTTGTAAAGCACTTTTAAAACAATTCCAACAAAATATTTTTGTTTGACCTCTATTTATAGTATAGCCACCACTTATAATATTTATACTTAGTTAATTTCTTTATAAGAAAACACAATCTTGCCATACTATTACTGTTTCCGATAAATAACACTAAGACAATCATTAAGCTTATAAACTAGGTAAATCATCCTCAATTCAATAATTCCTCAAGTTGAATATTCAACACTTTTACTTAATTTGAGTCATCTATTCCTTACCTTCGATATTGGTATTGTACTTAGTAACAACGTATTGTAACATCTAGTTCCCAATTAAATACCATAATTTCTAAATAAGAAAATATAATTAGAACTCACATAGATCAATCATTCCCAAATTTCGATTAAACATTACGGTATAATCTAACTTACCTCCCTATAACCCTCAACAATTCAAAATCCGTATAGCGTCAATATCTTCCGAGCATCACACCAATCCCTTATATGAGTCGCGCAACTAAGTCAACCTATACGGTGTAATCATCCTAAAGTATCCTGTCTTCCAATAAGATTTATCCTCATTTTATTTTCTCAACTAATGATAATCATCTCTCAAAACAAACCATGTGCATGTTTCACCAATTCACGAAGTTGATCCTTTAAGTCACCAATAAGCTGTATCTATTATACTTCTTTGCATTTTCCCTATTTTACCTCTCCATCACTAATACACAATCCACAAATCAAAACGGTCATACTATATATATAAATGTTATCTTAAGTATATCCTTTAAGCAAATTTTCACCGTAATTGTAACACTCAGAAAAATTTAACTAATAACCATTGAGTATCCTACTAGTTTCTAAAATCGGTCATACAAATCGTCAACAAGTGCTAACGAATACTTATTCTTCACGAGTTACCTATTTAAGATCTCTATAACCTTGTAAATAACCACCAAGTATCATCTTTTCTAATTATAGTAACAATTTACCCTTATGGAGATTCCACTAGCTCATTATCTTCTTTATCAAATACTTTCCCAAGATGAATCATCAAGTCCATCATCCCAATTAGTGTCCTCTATCTAGGAATCCGAATGCCAAAATAATACCTTATAGCAATTCAAAATCTCAATATCTGGTATGATACACGATGAAAACCCATTTTGAAACTCACATAGAAAACACCACTTAATCAACTAATAGCACATAAGGCAAAGATATATTGGTTCTATCGGATCTCGTACTCGCGATATTTTATAACCCATATAATCCCACTTAGACTATCACTTTCAATACTAGCCCCATATATCTAGTCTCCCCACGAGACACCAATGTATAATTACTCACGCAAGTACACAACCATAAATCACTCTTAATTAGGCCATACTTTCGACAATTACGCGTATGTGACATAATATCAATTAATAATTTAGACTCAATTATACACGGAGGTAAATCAAACGTAGATAAGGAGACTCGCTTCTTGCGACGGTCCTCCTCAAACACAACAACTACTCAAATAATTCGGGTTAACATAACGACGATTCACGGATTGGTAACTCGACCAAATCCACCGGCAATACATGCCCACTTAATCACAACTACCAAGATAATTAAGGATGATTCGAGGTACGACCCCATCGGAGTAGAACCTCCGGCACATAAGGCAACCACTTAGGCCAATTATGCAAATAAAGATGAAATGTAATGCCACATGGGAACGAATGTACAAGGATTTACAAAAGTAGGGACCCTAACTCTGAGACAGGTAAAATACCTCAAATGATGGTGGGGAAATCTATCTTTCCATAACTCACCTTTCCTTGATTCCTTGGTTGATTAATATCATTTTACGCCTTTGAACAAATTCTGCATTAAACTCTCGACGCAAGTTATCGCACACTCTCACTCAGCTAGACTCTGCCCGAGAATCCTAACCGAGCTACGATACCAGCTGTGAGGACCCCGACCCGGAACCTACACGTGTCCGAGTGGAGCGTCCTCAAACTAACCCGAAGATCCTAAACTTTGAAAACCTTTAATTATCATTCAAAAATAAATACCATTGTTGTAATTATTTCAAAATAAATCTACACCTTTTCACCATGGAGAAATAGTTGACTAACTTAGAAAGTAAGAAAGCTGTTTTAATTACAAAAAGGCCTCGGTTATAACATAAAATAAAGATTTATAAATACAAGTCCACAAATGAATTATACCAACGTACACTTTCTATACCAACCTAATCATACCCCGACAATTCCCACAATATAACTTCCAAACTCCTCACCGCCCTTACTTGGGTGGTCCACCTATCTCGAGAATCTAAAAACGGTAAAGGGAGAGGGGTGAGAATAAATCTCGGCAAGCTATTATGAATGCGGCAAGATGCCAAACAAGATGCAATACATCAAAAGACATATCCACATAATCGGAGAGGCTCCTGCCGCCAACCGTCCCATACTGGGTTGGAAACAACGACCAACTCATCATGAATATATCACAACACATAAGTACGATAAAGTAACACTTAGAAGGATGCTTGAGCCAAGGTTTTAACTCCAAAAGGATATACACATCCGGCAAAGAAGCAACATTTGATGAAGCGGTTCCGGAACCATGAACAATAACAGTACCATAGGGATTCGACACACGGTCATATCCCCGGTGAAACTAGACCATCTACCTCAAAAAGAGATGCTAGCCCACTAATCCCACACAAGGGGGACAACTGGGTTACCAATGTATGAATTATAATGAACTTGGCTCGGTGCCATTATAATTCCATAACATTGCCCAACAAACAAATACCAGCTGAATTTACATAACTAAGAACAGTAATAACATACTTGCTTAACCAAACATTGTATGATCCAAAGTAGGGATACATACCACAATAGCATATCATGAAGATAGCAATACTATATCAGGTATTCAACATTTTCAAGCACATAATAGATACTTGAATAAAATCCACAAAAAGGGATAACAATATATCAACATGGTAAATATACTCATGTCCAACCAATATCATAGTGTAACAATAAATTAACACACTATGCATAATATAACCAATGTATATGAACTCAAAGTAAGGCAAGGAAATATCATCAATCCCTCCTACAAGGTCATTATACAATAAAACAAGGCCTCTATGAAGGTTCAAGCTCAATTTACTAAGTGGGAGTCACAATCTATAAGTGACCAAACAATGATGCTAACAAATTCCGGTTCAGATTTACAGTTAAACTTCACGGGGTCTTGGGCGACCGCCCGCCACCTCTTGGGCGACCGCCCAAGAGGGTTTTCAAAGGCAATGTCTTCTGGGCTCATGGGCGACCGCACATGCTCACATGGGCGACCGCCCGCGCCAATCTCCAGCGAGCTCAAATCCAACATCTTCCACTTAGTTCATTTTCTTACCTTTTTGCTCTACTCTAAATCCAAGAACACCAAGGGAGTTTCATGTCTTTACCAAGTTCATCCTAAAATCATGCAAACCCAAAATAGTTAATTCTAGATTAATTATTACTACACCCATCACCCATTTCAAATCTCCTAGGTTATCTTCATTGAATCCTAGCTTCAACAAATGTCATTTACCAATCATCCAACTTCCAATAAGGTTTCTAAGGCATGAAATCAACATTTTACGAACAAGAACATCATTTAAAGAGCTCATGAACAAGTAAAAGAAGGGAATCATAACAACTCATTTACTAAGCCATGTAACCCAAAATGATTAAATCTTATATCATTTACCCTTTGAATCACTACCCATTTCACTATCACTTTCCAAGTATAAATTTCTTAATTTAGTTAACCCATTTGCTTACCTTCTTGACCCACTTTCCTAATCAACAACAACATTCTAATTCACTACTAAATTTCTTAACATCCAAGAGAGTTTCCAAGCATCAACAACCATTTTATTAACAAGAACAACCTTAATTAATTCATGAACATCACATAGAAGGGAGGTCATAATAACTCACCTTGGAATAGGAGGTGGATTATGGATTTCTTGAGCTTGAAGAACTCCTCTTGGTCTCCCGATTACAAAAGTGCTCTCGGATCTAAAAATGGTGAAGGATTGATCTTGGAAGGAGCTTGAGAAGAGGTGGGTTTCCAAAGCATCCATGGAAGGTTGAGAGAAAAAGTGAAGGAGAAGAAGAAGAGAGGTGGAGTACATATTTGGTAAAGAGAGGGGGGGGCGGTCCAAGGAGGGAGTATGAGGGAAATTAGAGATAAGGGTATGGTCCCCCCATACCCAAATATTTAGGCTTTCACATTTTATTTCTTTTCCCCTACACAAACTAAAACCTAACTACTCCCATTTTATTATTGTCAATTATTATACTCTCTCCATAGACTTTATTTGATTTTCTCAATTATCCCATCCTAATATAAGTAATCTAAGATATAAAATGATCACATAATATTAACGATAATATTAAAAGCACACAATATGATGTTAAATTAGTGCCTAGGGTTAGGGTCGTTACAACTTTGCCCGACACTAGTAATTGTAGTGGATTTCTCTCTATTGTGCAGGCTTGATAATTATATTTTTTGATATATGTTTGGTTTTATGTAAGTTTTTAAATTATATTGTATTTATCTGATTTGTTTAATACAAACAACTTTGGGCATGGGAGAGGTTGCCCACACAGCCAATAGTGGTTAGGGGGGATCAGGATGTGCAACCGAACTTACCCGACAGTCCATTGGGGTGTAGGTAAACTACAACCGCTCTGATTTGTTTAAATTTTATGTATTTATCTGATTTGTTTAAATTATATTGTATTTATCTAATTTGTTTAAATCGTATTTTTTAAATCTTTTCTGGTGCACTGGGTCCATATCGTATTTGCATGTTAACGTATATAACTTATGTGCCTATCGGGATCAACATAGCATCTCTCACTGAGAATCGATCAGGTTATTTGGCAGCCATATAGAGATCGCGATGTTCCAGATTTTTGCAGACAGGTACAGGCCGTATGGAGGACGATGATGCCTCTTCTCTGCTTTGACATGATAGAATGGCACCTACCTAATCGAGTTATGAGGCAGTTTGGCATGCTACAATCGGTCCCCGATCCATGTGACACAAAGGAAGATTTGCATAGTATTGATCGACGAGGTAGAGGACATGTGGATTGAGATTCAAAACATAGTGAGTATATATCATTATGTTTCACGAGCTCAAAGCGTGGTGAATGGTGTGTTGGGTGAAGAGGTGATGGATTACGCCCATCCATACAGGATTTGGTTCAAAAAGATCACACATTCATTAATTGTGAACCAGATCCATGTAGAGGATATAGGGTACATATCACATGTCAGTGTCTTCGAGGGTTGGTACGTGAATATAATTTTAAAAACTTTTTAATATTAGGGCTTATTGATTGTAATAATAAGTTAGTAACATTCTTGCCCTGTTGATGTTAACATGTGCAAAACTTACAACATATGCATGAAATTAACGAGGGAAGCATCGCATAGGAGTTGGAGGTGGATAACTCTAGGCTTCAAATGATGCATCTCATTATATCTTCTCTTACGCATATACGACAGTAACAGCGGCTTGATGCTCAAGCACTCCTAGCACCAGTTGATCGCGTCCAGGATGTTCCACATAGACAACCTCGGCCTCAATGTTGTCGCGTGCAGAGAGTGCCACAGATGCAACCTGGTCAACATTTAGTGAATGAGCAAGAGCGGGACCAAATGCGACAGCCGGAGCAGGATCAGGAAGCTCAGGTAGAGACTTAGACAAATGCACCTCCCGAGACTCCATAACAGACAAATGCATATCCTGAGACTCCATCAGAGTCACAAATACTTACACGTCTCGAAACTCAATCACATCCTGAGACTCAGACAACGATGGAGGTAAAAGGTGAGGTTACACATGGAAATTGTACTCATTTATCATTTGCTGAGTCACATCATAGCACACGAGCCCACGATACACAGGGTGAATGTGTTACGCAAGTTGAGGGGAAATATGTCGATAAAGAAAAAAACATATAAGCGTAGGAAAAAATGATCCCTAAATGAAAATTTGAGACATTTCCTATGTGGCCGGGTTGTGGTCATTTGATGATATTTTGTTCTATTTACGTGTTGTTGAATGTGTATGTTTGTCAAGGGTGTTGAAATGTGTTTGATACAGATTTAATGTGTTTGTTTGTCACAGGTTTTGGTACAACTTTGTTAAAAAGTTGGGCTATAAACTGAATTTATTAGGCCGGTGTAGAGTTACAGTGAATTTGAGGTGATGTGTTTGATGCAAAAGTGATGGCAATGAAGGTAGAACGGATCAGTGGGTTGAAGTCATCTTTTGGGAGCCTAGAGCAGATGTTTATCACAATTTTTTGGCATGTTTTCGTAAACTGATATAATTGTGTGTTTTTGTGCGTTTTTATGATATTTGACTTGTGTAGATGTATCTACTTCATTCATATAATTTTCTTGATTTGTTAGTTGTACTGTACGTTTTCTGCCTGATATCATTGACTCTTATCCATGTACATACTAATGAACTAGGTTTCATTCCTTTAGGTAACCTGTATGTATGATGTGTGTGCGCGATCGTGATCATAGAACCTTATAGATATATGTTGATGCGCCGTTGTTTGTGTTTGAGATGGCTATATATAGAATATATTGAGAATATGGTTCCATGCCAGCCTGTATTGATTATACAGATAAAGGTTATAGTTAAATACAGGGAGCCATCCGTACGAACGAGCAGCCTTGATTGAAAATACCCATTTATATATATATATATATATATATATATATTCCCTCTGTCCCACGTCATTGTGAACCATTTTTTCGGGCACAATAATTAAGAAATATTATTAAGATAATGAAAATGTGTGGTAGGAAATGAAGAGAGAGAATGAGTGGAGTTAATAGTAGGCTGGTTGAATAAATTGTATGGTGAAAAATGAAGAGAGAGAATGAGTGGGTGGGGTAGGGTGAATATAAAATAATAAATTTGTTTCCATTTTGGGTAGTTTACATTCACGTGGGACGGACCAAAATGGAAATAAGTTTGCATTCACATGGGACGGAGGGAATATATATTTTCATTTCACAATCACAATTCAAAAATACGCTCCCTCTTCCTCTCCCTCTCTCCCTCTCATTACTACGACGAACAAATACACCGATCGGCCATGGCTCGAGTAAAAATTCCGGTCGTCCCTGCCGGAACTTCCGCCGCCGCTCCACCACTGCCATCGCCGCCGCCTCCGCTTCTACCACCGTGCCTATAAAGAAGGTAATTCGATTTGAACCTAATTTTAACCTAATGTTACGTTCATTAAATTCCCAATTTCTAATGGCACATGTTTTTTATTGCTTCAATTGATTTGCCATTGATTTCGACGTCTTTCATGAACTGGGTTTAAGGTGATTTTAATGGCTGAAATCGTGTGAGTTCACACGAAAATCATGTCGTGTGAGTTCACACGAGAAATCTTAGCTTGATTGATAGGAAGTGAAGTGTGTAGAGAGCCTTTTTTTTCTTTTCTTTTTTTTTTGTATGTGGGTTCATATTTTAATTGTCTTTAGTGTCATTTTAAACTTTGTGAAAGAAAGATTAAGGAATATCGAATGTTGTATCAGTGCCACAGAGTTTTATATCAATCGACATTTAATGCCTATTTCTATACTAGAGATCTAAAAAAATATCATCAAATGAACTTCAGATTAAATAATGAAATCTGTTTTATTTTTTTTAGAAAGTGAAGAGTGTTCGATCCTTTAGTTTGACTAAGCACAAACTGGAGATTCAAATGTGACCGAACCATTGTAGGATTACAGTGAGTTGTTTATGAAGCAATGTTGGGAATTTAACCAAACTGTAGAGATGCATCTCGTGTAAACTCACACGAGATGCATCTCGTGTGAGTTCACACGAGATTCTTCTCGTGTGAGTTCACACGAGATGCATCTCGTGTGAGTTCACACGAGATGTGCCCAGTGTCCACTCTTTTCCTTTACATCGTTCATATTCAGTTATAAATGCTAAATAGCTAATTTATTGTCTCTTATTTGTTTTTTTGTAGGCACGTGAACGTATGACCGCGTCCAATAGAAAGAGGAAGGCCGAGACGGCAGCTAAGGTAGATAAACGCAGCAAAAGGATACATGATAGGACTATCGTGCGTGGGTCTGAGCTTGAGATTGAGGAGGATGTAGGAGATGATCATGATAGGACTTTGCGGCTGAGCGGGCGAGCGGCTTGATGCGGATTCGATGATAGTGGTGAGGAGGATGGAGGAGATGATGAGGGATCTTCTGATTCTGATGATGGTGGTAAGAAGGATGAGGAGGCGGAGCAGGAGGGTGGGGATGATGATGATGAGGAGGAGGGGAGGGATGATGATGATGATGATGAGGAGGAGGAGGAGGAGGAGGAGGAGGAGGAGGAGGAGGAGGAGATACATGATGTTAGATCTTTGAGGCATGGGAGGGGGAGGGGGAGGGATGTGGCTAGAGGGCAGGGACGGAGGAGGAGGCAGGGTGCGGGTGAGGAGGAGCCACCATCATGGCAGATTCAGAGTGACCCAGGTGGCGGCCCAGAGAATGTTTCACTTATATACGGGTTTGGTGATCACAGAGCCCGAGAGATTTGGAGGGACGCCACTAGTGAGTCAGTGGTGACTTTTCATACGAGAGGCTCTGCATCTGCAAAAGTAAGATAATCATTTATGTGAATTTATTAAAATCTTGAAGTTGTTTGGCACACACTCTAAATATTCCATTAATTATACATCTCGTACTTTTCTCGATCTCGAGTATTGATTATATTTTTTGTTTGGAATAAACAGGTTCAAGCGTGATGATCTGGAGGCTACTGATAGAGCTTGGCTGACCCTCGTTGATGCATCGGGCATCCAGCAGCTGCACGATTCCACCATTCAGAGGCCTAACCATGCGCTGATGACGGCATTTTTGGAACGGTGGTCTCCTGAGACTAACTCGTTCCACATGCCGTGGGGGGAGATGACCATTACGTTACACGACATATTTCATATCCTGGGTATGTTATTATATATTATCAATTTTAAGACTATATTAACTATCTACATTCATCTCTTGTACTAAAATGTGTTATTTCATCTTCAATTTACAGGTATCAGCTGTGTAGGTGCACCTGTTCGGTATTCGGATCCAGTGCCTGACCTATCCGGCATCACTAGACACCTCGTTTTGGGCGGCACTGGGTACTTATTAAAGGATGTTCGGCGTCTCTTTTCTTCCCGTATAGGGAACATGACTGATGTCCAACGTGGTTCTGCGTATATCCTGCACCTCTTGGGTTCCACGATGTTCGTGGACAAGAGTCAGGATAAGGTGCCCGCAGCCTACCTTTCTCTATGCATGGATCTTGAGAGACTCCCCACTCTCTCCTGGGGATCAGCTACATTGGCATATTTATACCGAGAGTTGGGGAAGGCGTCCAGATCCGGATGCAAGAAGATGGGTGGTTGTGCGACACTGCTAGAGGTACATCTTACTCTACTCACTTTCTTTTTACTCTGTCGACTCCCCCCCTGTAATTACATGTTGCATTTGATTAGTATTTAATACTTTTTTACATACATCTCAGGGGACTCGAAAAAAGTTGTTAGTATGCTCCCAATCTGACGGTTCTCTGGAACTTCCGGTCCGGGGTTTATTCGCCTTTGAAATATGATCTGGCTCGTAAGCATCTCTTGTATGGTGATTTAGCCCTTCTTCCATCGTTTTGAATAACTTTCTCCTTACCGGTTCAGGTGCTTTCTCAAATTTATTCAACATAGCTTGAAAATTGTCTTTATTTATTGAAGGCTCGGATTGAGGGTTGTCTACTTCAATGTCCAACTTCTTCCAAAAATCATGAATCGAGGCCAGCTCAATCCGTCCCCCACAGTCCTCTATCCGTGCAATCTCGTGACTACATGGAAGTCCATGTGTTCGCCTGTAGTAACACCCGCAGGCAGCCTCAGTGATGACATTACCCCCATTACGACCCCGCTTGATTTTCTGAAGTCGACCCCGCTCTTGTCTGATAATGCGCAAGGCTTCCGTTGACACTTTAGTCAATATGTTGTGATACAGATTACGGGTCCTCAAATCAATTGGAGTTCTGATCTTTGATCTATTCATACCCTGTTTGATATTTTTTAGTTGGATATTGAAGATCTTATGAGCCTTTTTGAAGATTGTGTCAAAAGTAGAAGAAGCACTCCCCAATGCCTTCTTCAACCTGTTATGCTCACCCTTAGTCCTGTTTGTGGTATGGGTCCCAAAGTGTGGTAACACATCCGTGTGCATGGACAGAATATTCTGAGAGTATGGAGTAATCCATGTATCGCGGAGGTAATCCAATAATACAGGATAAGATATGAAACGGTCACAAAGCCCTTGCCAACGTTCGTCCCATTCGCCGGAGGTAGGGGCTGAGATTGCATAATTGAAACTCCTCATGAATGCATCTGCCAAATCCTCGCTACCTGTAATTTAAGCAATTATATATATTATAAACAAAGAAAATCAATAAATAAGAAAATAAGTAAATAAATAAATACCTGTATGACTCAACCCATGCCTTCTAACATTGACTTCGATATGCCTCCGACACAAGAAGTGTGCGGTGTCGGGAAAAACTGTACGGAGAGCGCTGATAAAACCCAATTCACGATCAGTGACAAAAGCTGGCAGCGGGAGGTGTAAACAGGCTGTGCAAATTGTCCAATGCCCATTTGTAATCATCCGCACTCTGATACTTGAGGAACGCATACGCTATTGTGAAATTATGCCCGGTGGAAGTAAATCCTACAAACTGCAAGAAGTACAGTCCATAGCAGTTGGTGTTGTAAGTGCAGTCACCTTGTACAACATATGGAAAACAGTTTAGCATCTTCATTGCTAATGGGTGAGAGAAGAATATATCGCCGATCATGCCACTCTCAGCGTCTTCCCTCGTGTAGTATGTATATTCATAATCTTCGAGTAATTTAAGGAATTGTTGTAGCGGGGTCCTTCCTTGTCGTTCTTTTTCTCTATATTTTGTGATGGCATTGCGGACGTGCATCGGAGTGGTCACGTTCTTCTCATCGTACATCTTTAACATTGCAACTATGTCATTTGGACGCAATGAACATTCACTTGCGCTACACACAACGTCATATTCGCCACGTGTCAATTTCCCGAGAGGAAAACCTTAGGATACAAAGGAAAGCCATGATTATGTATACCATTCCTTACAACATAACCCCATAACCCATCATCCCTCCTTTCTTTGGCATGTAGTTTAAAACTGCACTCTCTCTTCTTGCTACTACTCTTCTTTATATTCTTAGATCTTCCGGGCCTGTGATATCCACCAAAATGACATATTATCATCGCATAAGCTAGTTTATTTCCACTTATATTCTTCGAGTGCTCTATAACAAGGTGTATATTTCGACGCCTCGCGATTTCCCGTACATGTGCAAGAAGCGCATCCCTGTTTGGAAATAATTCTGATGTCGTGAATTCATCACTGATATCCGGAAATGGACCCTGCAAAATACAGTACCCATCAGTTTCAAAGATCCAGTAAGTATACATTTCGTGTATAAATACACGACATATATCAGTACTTCTCGTGTTAGTGTACACGAGATGTAAGCTACTATGTCGTGTATTTTTACACGAAATTATCTCCGTCCAAGATGGAATTTTGATTTTGATTTTGATCACAATACAAAACAAAACATTAAGAACTTACTTCATAGAAGCTTGGATCATTGAAACTTGGAGAATGTTGATGTGGAGGAGAATTTGGTGAGATTCTTTCTTCTTCATCATGGACAAATTCTATCATATCAAGGTTAATATACTCATAAGAATCCATGCTATGATCATTGAAACTTGGAGAATGTTGGGGAGAATTTTGTGAGGAATCCATGCTAAGAACTTAGAGATTGATTTTTTGAATAATAATGGGGTTTCTGGTTTCTGTTCAGAATGGGTGTGTTTTAAGGAATTTTAAACGGCGAATTCAACGCAGCTCGTTTTGAAGGGTTACAGGATTTTAAACCTCTCGTGTACATCAACACGAGATGGAAGAATATATTTCGTGTGTTTATACACGAGATGTATAAATTATAAATGGCTACCTATTTTTTTTCTACATTCTAAATGACATTTAAAGTGTTTTTCATCTCTATGACATTCCTCAAAATCCAAATGGAAATTGAGTTACAAATATGTGCCATTATTTAGGGTTTTTAGGGTTTTATGTGTCCCGATCTTGTGAAAATGGTATACGGCTACCTCGTTTATTTTTTTTTAATTTTTTTCTACATTCTAAATGACATTTAAAGTGTTTTTCATCTCTATGAAAATCCTCAAAATCCAAATGGAAATTGAGTTACAAATATGTGCCATTATTTAGGGTTTTTAGGATTTTATGTGTCCCGATCTTGTGAAAATGGTATACGGATACCTCGTTTATTTTTTTTTTAATTTTTTCCTACATTCTAAATGAAATTTAAAGTGTTTTTCATCTCTATGACAATCCTCAAAATCCAAATGAAAATTGAGTTACAAATATGTGCCATTATTTAGGGTTTTTAGGGTTTTATGTGTCCCGATCTTGTGAAAATGGTATACGGCTACCTCGTTTATTTTTTTTTTAATTTTTTTCTACATTCTAAATGTCATTTAAAGTGTTTTTAATCTCTATGACAATCCTCAAAAACCAAATGGAAATTGAGTTACAAATATGTGTCATTATTTAGGGTTTTAAGGAATGTGTCCCGATCTTGTGAAAATGGTATACGGGTACCTCGTTTATTTTTTTTTAATTTTTTTATACATTCTAAATGAAATTTAAAGTGTTTTTCATCTCTATGACAATCCTCAAAATCCAAATGAAAATTGAGTTACAAATATGTGTCATTATTTAGGGTTTTTAGGATTTTATGTGTCCTGATCTTGTGAAAATGGTATACGGCTACCTCGTTTATTTTTTTTAAATTTTTTTATACATTCTAAATGACATTTAAATTGTTTTTAATCTCTATGAAAATCCTCAAAATCCAAATGAAAATTGAGTTACAAATATGTGTCATTATTTAGGGTTTTTAGGGTTTTATGTGTCCCGATCTTGTGAAAATGGTATACGGATACCTCGTTTATTTTTTTTATTTTTTTTCTACATTCTAAATGACATTTAAAGTGTTTTTCAACTCTATGACAATCCTCAAAATCCAAATGGAAATTGAGTTACAAATATGTGCCATTATTTAGGGTTTTTAGGGTTTTATGTGTCCCGATCTTGTGAAAATGGTATACGGCTACCTCGTTTATTTTTTTTTAATTTTTTTCTACATTATAAATTACATTTAAGTGTTTTTAATCTCTATGACAATCCTCAAAATCCAAATGGAAATTGAGTTACAAATATGTGCCATTATTTAGGATTTTTAGGGTTTTATGTGTCCCGATCTTGTGAAAATGGTATACGGCTACCTAGTTTATTTTTTTTTAATTTTTTTCTACATTCTAAATGAAATTTAAAGTGTTTTTCATCTCTATGACAATCCTCAAAATCCAAATGGAAATTGAGTTACAAATATGTGCCATTATTTAGGGTTTTTAGGGTTTTATGTGTCCCGATCTTGTGAAAATGGTATACGGATACCTTGTTTATTTTTTTTAAAAAAATTTTTTCTACATTATAAATGACATTTAAAGTGTTTTTCATCTCTATGACAATCCTCAAAATCCAAATGGAAATTAAGTTACAAATATGTGCCATTATTTAGGGTTTTTAGGGTTTTATGTGTCCCGATCTTGTGAAAATGGTATACAGCTACCTCGTTTATTTTTTTTAATTTATTCTACATTCTAAATGACATTTAAAGTGTTTTTCATCTCTATGACTTTTCTCAAAATCCAAATGTAAATTGAGTTACAAATGTGTGCCATTATTTAAGGTTTTAAGTTATGTGTCTCGTATGGATCCACATGAGACACATCTCGTGTGGTTCAACACGAGACACATATCGTGTGGATCTACACGAGACACATCTCGTGTGGATCCACACGAGACACTTCTCGTGTAGATCCATAACCTACGGGAGGCATCAATGGCGTCACTAATTCAAGAACCCTAATTCAAGAACAAGCATAATTAGAAGATGTATGAAAATTAAGCTCCAAATCTTAATTAATCTGATTCTTCATTGAAAGCTCACCACCTAACTCTTCCCCTTTTCAGTTTTTCCTACCAAATCAATCATACGAGCAAGAAATGTGTTTCTGATTTTGACAAAGATCACTACCAGAAACTGGTGTTTTAGCGACGGAATAAACAGCGACGGAAGCATTCCGTCGCTATTTAGCGACGGAAATTATGATTTAGCGACGGAATAAATTTGGCGCCAAATTTAGCGACGGAATTAAATTCCGCCGCTGAATTCCGTCGCTAAAAACGAATATTCGACGAATATTCGTTTTAGCGACGGAATTTCAGCGGCGGAATTTAATTCCGTCGCTAAATAAAATATCAGCGACGGAATAATTCCGTCGCTGATAATTTATTTATTTTTTATTTTTTTTACGTTAACAGCGACGGAATTATTCCGTCGGCGATAATTATTTTTTAAAAAAAAATTAGATTATCAGCGACGGAATAATTCCGTCGCTGATAATTTATATATTTTTTATTTTTTTTTTAATTTATCAGCGACGGAATTATTCCGTCGCTGATAAATTATCAGATTCAACAGCCTTTCCTTTGGAGGTCTTCCTTTCAGACTTGGAAACATTTGAGACTTCCAAAATGTGTCTCATTTTGGTTATCATTGACCTTGTAAATCTCTGCATGTCTGTGATGGTCACATGGTATGGAGGCACAAATGTTGAAGGATTGAAGTTTGGAGGAATATTGGATTGGAGAGATCTGGTGTTTAGGGGGATGAATGAAGGAGGAACATAAGTAGTTGGAGGAAAGATACCTGTCAGGCTAGGCTTTGCAATGACAGCCATGATTTTGGCTTTTCTTCTATATGCCTTCATTTGTTTAGTTTTTTTCTATCTTTTTTTATATAACTTTTTCTAAAAAAAACCACTAATTAACAAAGGCTAAAATATTATTTTCTAGTCAATAAAAAATTTAAAAAAAATAAAAAATTAAATATAGGGTAGTCCGTCCCTCTTTTGACTTTTCTTCTATATACCTTCATTTGTTTAGTTTTTTTCTATCTTTTTTTCTATAACTTTTTCTAAAAAAAACCACTAATTAACAAAGGCTAAAATATTATTTTCTAGTCAATAAAAAATTTAAAAAAAATTAAAAAATAAATATAGGGTAGTCCGTCCCTCTTTTGACTTTTCTTCTATATACCTTCATTTGTTTAGTTTTTTTCTATCTTTTTTTATATAACTTTTTTCTAAAAAAAACCAATAATTAACAAAGGCTAAAATATTATTTTCTAGTCAATAAAAAATTTAAAAAAAATTAAAAAATAAATATAGGGTAGTCCGTCCCTCTTTTGACTTTTCTTCTATATGCCTTCATTTGTTTAGTTTTTTTCTATCTTTTTTTATATAACTTTTTCTAAAAAAAACCACTAATTAACAAAGGCTAAAATATTATTTTCTAGTCAATAAAAAATTTAAAAAAAATAAAAAAATAAATATAGGGTAGTCCGTCCCTCTTTTGACTTTTCTTCTATATACCTTCATTTGTTTAGTTTTTTTCTATCTTTTTTTATATAACTTTTTCTAAAAAAAACCACTAATTAACAAAGGCTAAAATATTATTTTCTAGTCAATAAAAAATTTAAAAAAAAAAATTAAAAAATAAATATAGGGTAGTCCGTCCCTCTTTTGACTTTTCTTCTATATACCTTCATTTGTTTAGTTTTTTTCTATCTTTTTTTATATAACTTTTTTCTAAAAAAAACCAATAATTAACAAAGGCTAAAATTTTATTTTCTAGTCAATAAAAAATTTAAAAAAAATTAAAAAATAAATATAGGGTAGTCCGTCCCTCTTTTGACTTTTCTTCTATATACCTTCATTTGTTTAGTTTTTTTCTATCTTTTTTCTATAACTTTTTCTAAAAAAACCACTAATTAACAAAGGCTAAAATATTATTTTCTAGTTAATAAAAAATTTAAAAAAAAATTAAAAAATAAATATAGGGTAGTCCGTCCCTCTTTTGACTTTTCTTCTATATACCTTCATTTGTTTAGTTTTTTTCTATCTTTTTTTATATAACTTTTTCTAAAAAAAACCACTAATTAACAAAGGCTAAAATATTATTTTCTAGTCAATAAAAAATTTAAAAAAAATTAAAAAATAAATATAGGGTAGTCCGTCCCTCTTTTGACTTTTCTTCTATATGCCTTCATTTGTTTAGTTTTTTTCTATCTTTTTTTATATAATGTAGAAAAAAATTAAAAAAAAATAAACGAGGTAGCCGTATACCATTTTCACAAGATCGGGACACATTCCTTGAAACCCTAAATAATGACACATATTTGTAACTCAATTTCCATTTGGATTTTGAGGAAAGTCATAAGATGAAAAACACTTTAAATGTCATTTAGAATGTAGAAAAAAATTAAAAAAAAATAAATGAGGTAGCCGTATACCATTTTCACAAGATCGGGACACAAAAAACCCTAAAAACCCTAAATAATGGCACATATTTGTAACTCAATTTCCATTTGGATTTTGAGGAAAGTCATAAGATGAAAAACACTTTAAATTTCATTTATAATGTAGAAAAAAATTAAAAAAAAATAAACGAGGTAGCCGTATACCATTTTCACAAGATCGGGACACATTCCTTGAAACCCTAAATAATGACACATATTTGTAACTCAATTTCCATTTGGATTTTGAGGAAAGTCATAAGATGAAAAACACTTTAAATGTCATTTAGAATGTAGAAAAAATTAAAAAAAAATAAATGAGGTAGCCGTATACCATTTTCACAAGATCGGGACACAAAAAACCCTAAAAACCCTAAATAATGGCACATATTTGTAACTCAATTTCCATTTAGATTTTGAGGAAAGTCATAAGATGAAAAACACTTTAAATGTCATTTAGAATGTAGAAAAAAATAAAAAAAAATAAACGAGGTAGCCGTATACCATTTTCACAAGATCGGATACATTCCTTAAAACCCTAAATAATGGCACATATTTGTAACTCAATTTCCATTTGGATTTTGAGGAAAGTCATAAAGATGAAAAACACTTTAAATGTCATTTAGAATGTAGAAAAAAATTAAAAAAAAATAAATGAGGTAGCCGTATACCATTTTCACAAGATCGGGACACAAAAAACCCTAAAAACCCTAAATAATGGCACATATTTGTAACTCAATTTCCATTTGGATTTTGAGGAAAGTCATAAGATGAAAAACACTTTAAATTTCATTTATAATGTAGAAAAAAATTAAAAAAAATAAACGAGGTAGCCGTATACCATTTTCACAAGATCGGGACACATTCCTTGAAACCCTAAATAATGACACATATTTGTAACTCAATTTCCATTTGGATTTTGAGGAAAGTCATAAGATGAAAAACACTTTAAATGTCATTTAGAATGTAGAAAAAAATTAAAAAAAAATAAATGAGGTAGCCGTATACCATTTTCACAAGATCGGGACACAAAAAACCCTAAAAACCCTAAATAATGGCACATATTTGTAACTCAATTTCCATTTGGATTTTGAGGAAAGTCATAAGATGAAAAACACTTTAAATGTCATTTAGAATGTAGAAAAAAATAAAAAAAAATAAACGAGATAGCCGTATACCATTTTCACAAGATCGGGATACATTCCTTAAAACCCTAAATAATGGCACATATTTGTAACTCAATTTCCATTTGGATTTTGAGGAAAGTCATAAAGATGAAAAACACTTTAAATGTCATTTAGAATGTAGAAAAAAATTAAAAATAAATAAATGAGGTAGCCGTATACCATTTTCACAAGATCGGGACACAAAAAACCCTAAAAACCCTAAATAATGGTACATATTTGTAACTCAATTTCCATTTGGATTTTGAGGAAAGTCATAAGATGAAAAACACTTTAAATTTCATTTATAATGTAGAAAAAAATTAAAAAAAAATAAACGAGGTAGCCGTATACCATTTTCACAAGATCGGGACACATTCCTTGAAACCCTAAATAATGACACATATTTGTAACTCAATTTCCATTTGGATTTTGAGGAAAGTCATAAGATGAAAAACACTTTAAATGTCATTTAGAATGTAGAAAAAAATAAAAAAAAATAAACGAGGTAGCCGTATACCATTTTCACAAGATCGGGACACATTCCTTAAAACCCTAAATAATGGCACATATTTTTAACTCAATTTCCATTTGGATTTTGAGGAAAGTCATAAAGATGAAAAACACTTTAAATGTCATTTAGAATGTAGAAAAAAATTAAAAAAAAATAAACGAGGTAGCCGTATACCATTTTCACAAGATCGGGACACATAAAACCCTAAAAATCTTAAATAATGACATATATTTTTAACTCAATTATTATTATGTTATTACTAATTATTATTGTAGTACTAAGCATTTACATTTATTATACAATTATTATTATTAAATAATTCCATTTAGATTTTAAATGAATTAAATTTTTTTTCAAAAAAAACTAATTATCATTATTACATCATTTATTATTAAGTCATATTTTTCACATGGATCTCCATCTAAGCCATTTATAATAACACATTTAAGTTGAATCTAATGGCTCACATTTTAACAAACTATTTCACTTGGATCACAATCTCAACCATCCATTCATATTAACACATTTAAGTTGAATCCAATGGCTCACATTTTAACAAACTATTTCACTTGGATCACCATCTCAACCATCCATTCATATTAAATCAATGGTCCAAATTCCTTACTCACATTTTAACAAACAAATTAATCCTTATATATATATATATATATATATATATATATATATATATATATATATATATATAAACACTCTCTCTCTCTCTCACACACACACACACACACACACACTTCCTCTTCCCAGACACATACACACACTCTCTCACACACTCTCTCTCTAGCCGAATTATGAGAGCCCTCCCGATCGTCGTCTTCTTCGACCACTTTACAATCGTCCCTCACCGGTGACTCCAAGGCCACCCTCCTTCTCCGATTGCCATCATCGATCTCCCAAGACCCAACCCGTCCTTCATTCATCTCTAAAACCCGTTGGTAGGTGAATCCTTCCTCACCCTCTGTTTCTCTACCCAAAATCACCATTCTCCTTCTCCCGTTCACCGTCATCGATTTCCCTACTTCCAATCCCAATCTCCTTCTCCGGCCAAGCCCCAAATCAACACCCTCACTCTCCGTATCCAAAACCACGACCCAAACCAAAGCTCTTCTCTATAGGCAAGGTCACCGTCATTCCCTTTCTCGGCGACGATCCGTTCGCCGCCCCAACAACGCCAAGCACGACAACCGATTCCTCACCGGTTGAAGTCTTCCCCCAAAACCGGTTGCGGTCTTCCTCTCTCTCTCTCACACACACACACTCTCTCTCACACACAAACTATTTCAATTGTTGAGCTTTTTTTCATTTCTATTGTTGAAATCAAGCCAATTATTGTATAAAAATCTTTATTCGATCCTCTTCCAGTTTTTAATGTTCCCACTGGTCTTATTTGAAAGTGTTCGGCTCTAGGAAACTAATGGTTGTGATTTACCTGAGTTAAGTTTCTTGTTTTCTTAGTCAAAGAATGAAAGCTCAAAAGCAACATGACTGAGAATATGGGATACAATACTGGATGTTTGTCCATCTGTTTGTGAATTTTTTTTCTACCATATTTTTTTTATATAAAAAATGAATTGAAATAGAACAGGAGTGAAACTATAGATGAGTACATATATATACTGTTGCCACACAAATTAAACCGAGATGTTTGACGCTGATCATTCTTTGTGATGTAATTTTCTCATCTTATGGTGTTTGTCGATTGTGGGGGAAGGAGTTTGTGTTACATGTTGAAGTCTCAATAATTTTGACATAAATAATTTTGAAAAAATAAAAAATAACAATGAAAATGATTATTCAATATTGAAAAAAAAAAAAATTTAATTTTGACATTTTTGATTTTTTTTATTTATTGAATTATTAGCGACGGAATATTCCGCCGCTGAAATAAAAATTTAATAAAAAATAAATAATATCAGCGACGGAATATTCCGTCGCTGAAATAAAAATAAAATTAAAATAAATTAAATCAGTGACGGAATATTCCGCGTGAAATAAAAATTAAATTAATATTAATTAACACGGCGACGGAAATTTCCGTCGCCGAATTAATTTTATTTAATTTAATTTTTATTCCAATGACGGAATATTCCATCGCCAAATTAATTTAATTTAATTAATTTTTTTTCGCGGAAATTTCCGTTCTTTGGAATAAAAATTAATTAAAATAAATATATTTCAGCGACGGAATATTCCGTCGCCGAAATAAATTTATTTTAATTAATTTTTATTCCAAAGAACGGAAATTTCCGCCGCCGAAATTAATTTAATTTAATTAATTTTTATTTCATGACGGAAATTTCCGTCGCCGAAATAAAAATTAATTAAATTAAATTAATTTCGGCGGCGGAAATTTCCGTTCGATGTCAAGAATCGGCGACGGAATTAATTCCGTCGGTAAAATCAAAATATACCGACGGAAATTGAGCCGTCGGAGCACTGCGACGGGCTGGTAGCGACGGACCAGCGACGGAATTTTTCCGTCGCTGTTTATTTTTAGCGACGGAAATTTGGATTTAGCGACAGAAATTTCCGTCGCTAAAACCTGTTTTTCTGGTAGTGGACATTGTGCTTACAGTTTGAATTTTGACTTGGGAAGAAATGGGGAATCGATTTATATGTATGAACAAGAAGGGTACATCTAATAATGGATCGAAGAGCAAGAGAATGCACTACTAGAAACAGGCCCTTTACCGACGGAAATTTCCGTTGGTAATTTACCATATCCGTCGGGAAATGGAAATTACTGACGGAATTCGTCCGTCGGGTTCCGTCAAAAATAATTGGTTGGTAATACCGACGGACAAATTCCGTCAGTATTTTCGGCGGATTGTCCGCCGGAAAATCCAAATTTCCGCCGGAAACCGTCCGTCGGAAATAAGGTATGCCGGCCGGTTAACCGGAGCCTTCGCCGGAGGTTATCGACGAAAATATCCGTCGGTGAATAATAAAGAAATAAATAAATAAAATCCATTACCGACGGTTAGAGCCGTCGGAAACCATAAATTTTACCGGCGGATATGTCCGTCGGAAATCTAAACCCTAAACCGACGGATATGTCCGTCGGTAAATAGATTTATTTTTTTTAATTTTTATTATTTTCCGATTGATATTTCCGTCGGTAATTAGATTTATTTTTTTTTTAGATTTATTTACCGACGGAAATTTCCATCGGTAATCTGTCCAGATTTTTTTAAAAAAATTATGTTTTATTATTAAACCACCTGTAAAAGGCTGTAAACCTGTTCAAACAACCTGTTTTAACCAAATACAATTACAAACTACAAACAAACACAAACAACCTGTTTCGCTTGTACATCAAATAAAATACATATGTTTGTCCAAATCAAGCGACAGGGGAACGGGAAAGGGAAAGGGAAAGGGAAAGGGGAAACGGCCGGGGAAAGGGGGAAAGGGAAAGGGGAAAGGGGAAACGGGAAAAGTGGAAGGGAAACGGCGGGAAAGGGAAAGGGGGAAAGGCCGGGGAAAAGGGGAAAGGGAAAGAGAAACTACATATGTTTGTTTGTTTGATTACATGTCAATTAAAATTCATGTTTAACAACCACGAGCGCTGCCGCTGCCGCTACAGCTACCACCACCATGCATGTATAAACCTATCAAGATATTAATTAAAAAACAATATATCAATATATATACAAATAAAAAGACAATAATAAAATGTAAACATTATATATATGACATTTACAATTAAATAATACTTACTGGCCACTGGGAGAGATAGATATTTCCATTTTTCCTTCCTCATTAATAATTGCGTCCAAATTAACCCGCCCGGATGGTTCACTAACAGGAACACTAGAGCTATCAATACCTGGACTGCTCAAATCATCTCTACGTCCAGAACCAGAAGTAGAGCCCCTCCCTCCCGTCCTTGGTGAAACAAGACGATGGACAAAATCCGCAACCTTCCCTCTCTTTGAACGATTGCCACCTCGACCCGACATATCTAAACTAGTATATTATATATGTAAACAGAAAATATTATCAAGTAGAACAAAATTTAAATAGTAGGAAGCATTCAAATTAATGACTACATGTCCAAGTAAATTATGGAGTAAGATGTTTGCAGTTTGCATTTAAATAGTAAGAAGCATTTATTGTCCAAATCATGAGATAGATGTAATATTACATAGCATGTAAAGAGTAACCAAGTAAAATTGAAAATCATGAGATAGATATAATATTACAGTGATAAGTGATATAAAATGTAAACATTATATACAAAACATTATCTGAATTAAAACTAAACTGATTCATTCACTACAATCTTGATCACTATCACTACAAAATTCAATTTCTTCTTCACTAGTTTCCTCGTCGTCGTCTTCTTCCCCATCTTCATCATCGGACCCATATATATACCCTTCTCCTTCCTCATCCTCCACATTGTCATCATCGATTTCATTGAAAGTGACTTCCTCCCCTAGTGGACGGGTGTTTTCGGCCATTAATGCTTCATCCCTCGACATTATCATTCAAGGAAATAATCGGAGGTATAGGCATTTCCTCTTCCTGATAACAATCATTTAATGATGAATCAATATTTGAAGTAGACGTTTTTGCACGCAATGGTATATCAAAAGTGCTTCTTGCTTTGGTTTTCCATACGGCCCACCATCCGCTAGACTCTCTTCGTCGACGGGGGTAGGGGTCATATACACCTGTTGTGCTTGAGATGCAAGAATGAACACATCATCACCATTATGCCTAGAAGAATGCTTTAAGTCAACGAGATCAAAAGTGCCATGTTTTGTAATGCCTCGCTCGGCCCCGTCCACTCACAATTGAAAAGAACTACGAGAATTTCCAAGCAAGTACTCCAATTCAATAACTTCTTTCAATACGCCATAATAATCGAGATTTCCCTTGAGATTGACCCCGCTATTCCAAGTTGATTTCGTTTGGCCATATTCTTCGATTGTGGAATACGTAGCCATTGACAAAATATCCCTTATATACATTCACTCTTAAGGACGGACCGTGTGCTAATGCTTGTAATCTCGCAGCTTTTGCATCTCCGGTTGTTCAAAATCTAAATAAAAACACATAGATAGTAAAAAACTCATACTTCAAATTCTATTAAAAACATTGAATTAATGAATTGGCATTTACATAATTATTAAACCAGGAGGGAAATTCGTTGTCTGTCCTTATTGAAATCAATTCAGGTGCAATATCTCCAGCCTGTTCTTCGAACATACTGCATTCAAGGAGAACATAAAGTTGCTTAGTTCGTATTAAAGTTATTAGGATTAACATTACTTAATAACAAATGAAGAATGCTTACTTCAAGTAGTCCTCGACCTCAGCACAGTTAAGGAGAATATAGAGTTTAGCCGCTTCTAATTCTTTTCTGCTTAGCATGCGCGTGCACTTTCTATTGCCAAGGAATCGACCAGGAGAAGAAAAAACTGAAATTTTTCCATCAGGATCAGTGACTCCCCCATCATAATTGTGTCCCACTTTATTTAACCTTGTCTCAATGTCTGGGTGAAAATATGTTGAAACAAATGACACAATTTTATCGACAATCACTGATTCAGACATAGATGTCTCAACTTTTGCTCTATTGCTCATTTTCTTTTTCAAACTCCCCAAAAATCGTTCAAATGGATACATCCATCTGTACTGAACAGGTCCTCCAACTCTAGCTTCATAAGCTAGGTGAATTGGTAAATGCTCCATTGAATCAAAGAAAGATGGCGGAAATATCTTTTCAAGCTTGCATATTGTCACCACAATGCTCTCTTCGAGTCTTCTCATATCCTCAACACGAAGAATGCTGGAAGTCAATGCTCTGAAGAATTCACTCAATTCTGTTAGGGCAACCCATATTTCATTAGGGAGAATGTCTCTAAATGCAATGGGTAGCAACCTATCCAATAATACGTGACAATCATGACTTTTCAACCCATATACTGTCCCTTCTTCCACATTCACACAATTTCCAATATTAGATGCATACCCATCAGGAAGTTTCAAATCTTTCAACCACTGCAGAACACGTTGCTTATCCTCTCCTGACAGAACAAAGGGAGCAGCTGGTTTGAAATCTTTTCCATTAACTTTAGTAATGTTGAGATCTTTACGATTGCAAATCGCTTCAAGGTCTAGCCGACCCTTGTCTGTGTCATTCGTTGAGGCCTTAAAACCCATCACTGTATTGAAAATATTGTCAAACACATTTTTTTCAATATGCATGACATCAAGGTTATGTCTTATCAAGTTCGTCTTCCAATAAGGTAACTCCCAAAATATACTCTTTTTAATCCAGTTATGGTCTTTACCAAATCCATCTGGTCTATCCTTTGAAAACATCTTTCCCCACCCAACATCAGATACCTCAGACACCTGCTCAAAAATATCCTCGCCACTCAGACGAGGAGGGGGGCCCCGATGCTCAACTCTATTTTTGGTGAAAACATTCCTCTGTTTACGAAATGGATGGTCACTAGGAAGAAACCGTCTGTGGCAATCAAACCAACACTGCTTCTTGTAATGCTGAAGTGTGAATGCATCTGTATTTTCCATACAATACGGACAGGCCAATCTCCCATGTGTGCTCCATCCCGACATCATACCATAAGCAGGAAAGTCATTAATTGTCCACATCACTGCAGCCCTCATGTTAAAATTTTGCAACTTGAAAGCATCCCATGTCTGGACACCATCATTCCACACTGCTTCGAGTTCATCCATCAGCCGTCGAAGATACACATCAATGTTTTTGCCTGGATTCGAAGGCCCGGAATGAACAAACTCAAATACATATAAGGATCACCATACATAACCACGGGGAAGATTATACACTCATGACTATAACAAAGCCAACATGAATAAGATTTTACCCTGGTCCAAATGGAGAAAACCCATCCGTACATATCCCCAGCCTTATGTTTCTAGGATCCGCAAAGAAAATCAGGGTAAGTGGCATCAAAATGTTTCCATGCTTCACCGTCAGAAGGATGAGTCATCACACCCTCTTCACGAGGACACTCTTTGTGCCAACGCATGGCTTCTGAGCTTTCTTTCAATGCGTAAATTTGTTGCAACCTGGGAATTAGCGGCATATAACGCAACTGCGCCCGAGGCACGTTTTTCTTGTGCTTGGCACTACCACGGTGTTGTGGCTTATACCTACTAAGTCCACATATTGAACATGAATCGAGGCCCTCATTTTCTTTATAAAAAAGCATGCACTGATTTTTGCAAGCATCAATTTTAACATACCCAAGACCGATCTGCCCCACCAACTTTTTCATCTCATAAAAATTGTGAACCATATTATTTTCTTCGGGTAGCATCCGTTGTCCCCATGACATTATACGCTCGTAAGTATGCTGGCTCATATTTGTATCAGCCTTGATAGTTAGAAGCTCAGTCACTTGCTCTAACACTGTAGCCTTTGCACCAGGATGAATTTTCTCATTTGCAGAGTCCATTAAATCCATAAACTTCTTTGCAACGGGATTTGGTGCCGCTGTTGGATTAGGGTTCCAATAACACTCTGGGCCAGCCGCATTTCGAACCATATCATCCAAACCGACAGACGGCTCCTCTTCATCAATCAAATGTTCAGGTTCCCTTGGCGGACCACTTGGATCTGATAGGATGATTGCGAACACTAGTTTCAACCACATAACGCTCCCCGTGTGCTACCCATACCTTGTAACCATCAACAAACCCTGCCTCTAAAACATGTTTCTTTACCCATCCAACACTCAGATATTTTCTATTCTTACACTTTTTACAAGGACACCTAATCATATCACCACGCATGCATTGGGGATGCGCTCTAGCAAACTCCACGAAATGTTCTAAACCTTCTAAGAATTGAGGTCTGACACCCCTTCTACCGGGATTACTACGATTATCCATCCAACTACGATCTTCTCCAGACATAATTAACTCATGCATTTCATAATGTATTAACAGTTTAGATGTAATTAACGCATTACAATTCCCTAAATTTGGATTACAAACTTAAAAGCAACAAGACATGTTTCTTTAGGTTTAGAATTGGGGTTGGCTTCTATCGCACACATCTATCACATTTTTTTAATTATTAATATTTTGAATACTTTTAAATATTAATATTTAATTCTTTGTTGTAAAGTATATCATTCCCTATGATGAAAGGACAATTCATGTCCATTAGGTTTAGAATTGGGTTGGCTTCTATCCCATCCCGAAATACACGTATGAATTGCAAATATCACCTTGTCTACTTGCTTTATAATCGAAAATCAAGAAATTTCAAGCAAAGATAACCCCACGGTCTCCAAGTGCACGACGTAGACTAGGTCAATCAAACACTATCGATTAGAATCGACAGTGTAATCAACCATATATGTCTAGTATACACTCAAAGAACAATAGGATTAATGCAACCGAAATATCTCAACTATCGACTATTCAAGCAATTTTAATAGGCAAAATGATGATATTTACAAAATCATATAATCGTGCATTTCAAGATCGTCCACACGGACAATTTAAGAATAGATGACTACATGTTGACCTCAACATGATAAGTTAAAGATTCTTAAACGGGTTTCTAAGCTTTTGTGTTTCAACCGTCACAACGTCACGTCGTAACATTAATTTTTATTCATTACCGTAAAATGCATAATTTTACAATAATGAATTAACACACACATCTATCATATTTTTTAAATTATTAATATTGTGAATAATTTTAAATATTAATTCTTTGTGTTTCAACCGTCACAACGTCACGTCGTAACATTAATTTTTATTCATTACCGTAAAATATATAATTTTACAATGATGAATTAAATTAACATTTATAAACAAGATAAGAGTCGTTCTCATCCACAACTATCAAAAGCCTATCTCATCTTAGATCAAGAAAGACAGAGCAAACAAGCCATTCCGGTTTGAGCAGGATTTTGTCGCTTAATAAGAGTTTTTCAGCCATCGTTCTTCCTCTCTAAGGATCTCAAGTGATGTTTGAGATCCTGTAGAGGAAAGAGCAAATAAACCGAAAACTCTTATTAAACAGAAAATTCTTTGCTCAAACGGTAGAGAACTTGTTTGCTCTATCTTTCTTGATCAAAGATAGACGGATTTTGTAGATGTGATGGGTGTGTTTTCATACGCATGTGTATACATGTACACGCCAGGACTTGTGAAAGTACTAGTAAAAGCCTGTGTCCAAGGACAAATATTTTTTTTTTAATTTAAAAAAAAAAAATTTAATGGCAAAATGGGAAAGGGGCAACTTAGTGAGGACAAAATGGAAAATTTGACACTTAAAACTGTTCATTGTACTATAGCAGCAAGGACCGGTCTTATTTATACTAGAGATATAGATTGTACACAGATAAAAATTGGCTTCGTTTGTGACATGTGCATTTGTGTAATCATAGGAATGTACAAGTATTAACATATACACCACTGTTTCTGAAAGCATCAACTTACAAATGTAATCGGTTTAAGATAGTCGTTGTTTGTGTAATCATAGAGATGCATACATGTGTTTGTTTGTCACAGATTTTGGTATAATTTTGTTATAAAGCTGGAATTTGAACTGAATTTATTAAGCTGGTGTAGAGTAAATTCGCTAATAGGAGTAGCGAATTTAAATTTGCTATGTTATTAGCGAGTTTAGGTTAATATAAAAGCAAATCTAATTAATCTAAACTCGCTATTTTGAGTAGCGAATATAATTTTTAAAATTATAATCAATTTCTTGAAATTATATACGTAAAATAAAAAAAATAGGAAAACCAAACTCGCTATTTGAAATAGCAAATTTAATTGAAACATTTATAAAATGCGAATTTTAAAAAATAAGTTATTTTGATTAATACTTTTAAAAAGTTGTTATTTTAGAAATTATAATTTTAATCAAGGTGAAGGCGACAGAAGAATACTACTCCCTCCGTCCCACCTTATTACAAACCATTTTTTCGGGTACAATAATTAAGAAATATTATTAAGATAATGAAAATGTGTGGTAGGAAATGAAGAGAGAGAATGAGTGGAGTTGGTTGAATAAATTGTGTGGTAGAAAATGAAGAGAGAGAATGAGTGGGTGGGATAGGGTGAATATAAAATAATAAAATTATTTCCATTTTGAACAGTTTGTATTCACGTAAGACGGACCAAAAAGAAAATAAGTTTGTATTCACGTGTGTCGAAGTGTCGAAGGGAGTATACCACTACTCGAATGTACTCTCACAATCTCACTCCCTTCCAGTTTACGACACGACTCTTGTCTCACGCACTAATCAGTCTAATCGTACGTCCATAACCCACGCGCAAGATAATCGCGTTCAGCCGCTCAATGACGTAAACCTAACGCAGACCGACTCCTCCCCTCAATTCAACAAACAAAAGAAGATCTTTATCATAGTCTTCTTTCATTGCCTTTTATTTCTCCCCGTAAAACTAAAACTGGTCTCGAACTTATCCGCTGTTAGGGTTTCCGCTCCCCTCTTTTCTCAATCAATCTAAGCCCTAATCGTCGGATCAGGTTCTAATCTCTCCTTGTTCAATTCTTCTGTTTTCAGATCTGTTAATTTTTTGTGTTAATTATTTTTCCGATTGATGGATGAAAAAGAAAAGATTTTGTAGGTTATTGAAATTATGATCGGGTTTTGTGATATGTCGGAGTCTGATTCGTTGTATATATCCATGATCTGGTTCATGCTCACCTGTTTATCGGTTGATCAGCTATTAATTTTCGATCTTTTTCGTTTTTGTTTTGTTTTGTATTAGCTGATCTCTGTAATTAGGGTTTGGGGGTTCTTGTCTGTGAGCATGTGATTTTTGTTTGAATTCTTTATGATATCTGTTATGGCTAAAGGATGCCCTTTTAGATCTATTATGTGTCTTCTATTTTGGATTCATTGGGGGGGGGGGGTTTCACCATTTTTTCCAAATTGGGGGTTTTATTGTGATTGTGAGTATATTGCGATTTTTGTTCTATTGATATCTTATAAGTGGATCGATTGTGATATATATAATCTTTTTATTTAGTTTTACTTATATGACCTTTGCAGTAATTAATTTGTACTCTTCACGGGATTCTTGATTCAACAAAGTTCTCTATATAGTATATGATTTAGCTATACTTGTTGGATCAACATTATGTAATCTCACTTTCATTTTTGTAGTCAACTTAATTGACCTTTGGCCAAAAAAATCATGACAACTTAATTATCCCCATGAAATTCTAAAAATTGTTATTAGAATTATTCTTAAATGTGCATCAATAGCAATTTTTAGAATTTCATGAGTATAGTTGATTTTTCATAATTTTTGGGCTAAAAATCGATCAAGTTCACCATAAATTGAAGTGAGACTTATATTTCTGAGATAGTGGGAGCATATGAATCTTCAAATATTTTCTAGTGGAATTGATGAAGTAAAAGAAATAAAAAATAGAAACCATATTTGTATCTAGTAAGTTTAAAAAAATGCTAGAGTAGTGGTTTTGATGGAGTAACAAACTTCTATGAAGGTGTTACTTTGGGAATACTAGAGTAGTGGTCAAAACATAGTGATCTCTTTTAAATGTGGCGTGATACTGAACACCATCTCTGCCTTACTCATGTCATGGTGATTTACATCTGCATATCCCCCTCTTTTTAATCTAAATACAGGTTCGAGCATCAAGTTTAGCCAAGGAAATATTTGGTCTCTGTTTTCCAACTCGTCACAAAGTTTCATGTCTGAGCTCGATATCCAGATTCCTAATGCTGCTTTCGGTATGTATTGAAATGTTATGTAATGTCTGATTTAGTTATTGATCTTGACTCTTTTGAAGCTCATACATCTAAGAGGGTGTTGTATTTTGTGTATACACGTTACAGTACCCTAAAAATAATTGGTCAATTGTATAGGAATGATTTACTCATTATTTATAATTTTGAATAGAGAACAATTGATGCCAGCAATTTTCCAAAATGCGACGTGTGACTTACTTTATTTTTCTTTTTTCTATGGTTTTAGATCCGTTTGCTGAAGCTGCTGAGGATTCTGGTGCTGGGTCAGCAAAAGAGTACGTCCACATACGCATTCAGCAGCGTAACGGCAGGAAAAGCTTGACTACTGTCCAGGGTTTGAAGAAAGAATTTAGCTACAATAAGATACTCAAAGACCTCAAGAAAGAGTTTTGCTGCAATGGTACTGTTGTCCAGGACCCTGAGCTAGGCCAGGTTAGTATTGACATTGTGCACTAGCTGAGTTGTATGATATGCTGCTGCTGCTTCTTTTGTGTTTTTTTTTTATGAATTGCCACCTCATTTATTTTTTATTTTTTGATGAAGGTTATTCAACTCCAAGGTGATCAAAGAAAGAACGTCTCTAGCTTTCTTGTTCAGGTGACTTTTTGTTTCAGCAAGCATAGCTAGCAAACATAGACTAATAGTAATGTGCTCTCTCCATCCCTAATTTTATGTCCAAATTTCAATTGAGGGACATTTGCTAAAAGGTTGGACTTGTGAATTAAAACTTATTGTATGATAGAGTAGGATTTAGTAACTTTCTCAAAAATTGGGCATTCATTTGGGACAATTTTGTAAAATCTGGTCATTCATTTAGGGACGGATGGAGCATTTATTTTTCATTTAGCTTTCAGTCTCGCAAGTCATTTACATTGTCATGCATGTTTCTCACTAAAATTTCTTATTCTGTATCTTGTAAAACAGGCTGGAATAGTGAAGAAGGACCACATCAAAATTCATGGTTTCTGAGCTACTTTGTGTTGCTACTTTTACATCAGTTTCATATATGTACCAGTAATTGGATAACTCGATGGTCTGTCTGAAATAACGCTACTTCTGCTGTATGTTTTAGATTTCGGTATGTGTGGGATGATTATGAAAAATATGCTACTACTTCTACATTTGTTGCAGAACATTTTATTTTTAGGAGAATTACCTGTGGATATTGTGCTAACTCTTTGACTGTATACGTGTGTTAGAATGCCTGCTTATAAAAATTTGATTATGGCAAGTGCATAATGGGCAGGCACCCTTCTGCCAACTATCTATAATACAATACAGGTTAATACAATACAGGTTGGTCATAACCGCCTCTTAGCCTGGGTATAAGTGGTGACTGAGATTGAATCTTGCAAATTTGATCCGATGGCTCAAATCATCCCACCCTCCTTAACCGCCTGTAACTTCCAACTCTCCATAACCGTCTACCTTCCCGTAACCATCCTTACCTTCCCATATTAATAATATTATGACCCAAATTATCAAATCAGGATCAATTCACGTATTTTGACCCAGATACAAACCCTAAGTCAGTAAAAAAATAAATATTATAAAAATAAAGTTTAAAAATTAAATATTATAAATTAAATTTTAAAATGTATTATATTTTGATTTTTTTTTACCAAAATAAAAAAATATAATCATGGACATTTCTAATAGTATGATCCAGATAGATAAATGCTTAAAAAATTGGCCACCAATGGCCTGTTTAAAAAATATTAGGCTTTGAAAATACAAATTTACCAAAATAAAATAATATAATCATGGACATTTCTAATAGTATGGTCCAGATAGAAAAATGCTTAAAAATTGATCACCAATGGCCAAAATGATCAAATAGGGCCAAAATTTAATAATATTGTCAAAATAAAAAATGTTTAAAAAATTGGTCCACCAGTAGCCCAATTTATCTAATCTGGCCCAAATCTAATATTAATTTTATTCTTACAAAAATAATTTATTTGTTCTCATCAATATTTAGTTAAATAATACTAATAATATTTGTATTAGTTATTATTCTCTGACCCAAAGTAATTGTTATTTTTTTCTTTTTGACGAGTTTAAAAAAAATGTATATTTTAATTTTCAAATATCGTAGTTTATTCCAACTTGAAGAAAACACAACTATATTATTATTATTTTTTTGCACAAAAACTACAATACTTCCTTATATTCTCTACGACAGTTACACAAACAAATCACCCTCCAACAAATGTTGGTTATGGCACAAAGTAATCATCAGGATATTGGGTATATATTTTTATTTTTATTTTTTTATTGGAGAAATGCGATTTCATCATTTTTGTAATTTGTGTACTGTCACCGTGCCAATGTAATCATACTAAGTCAAAATGATAGTGGATTACATAAAAGAGTGTGAGTGGGCCGAGGGGAAAGAGGAAAGTGGGTGGGGTTGAGGTTATGTGCTATAATTCATCAATATTTGTTGTTTCGCAATCAAATGAAAATTTAAACATTTTAATAGATTTGTTTTTTCTTTTTCTATTTTATGGTGTTTTGATTATTTACAATGTAATCATAGATACTAAACTAAATGCATTTGGGGGTTATGATCTCAACCACGCATTATTTATGTTGTACTGTCACCGTGCCATTGACACGGATAGGGGAGCACTAGTATAATATGGTTTGAGGAGTCAAATTCTTTTACTCTCTCCGTCCCAAAATGTTTGGGCAGGTTACCAGCCTTTTCTGGCTAAGGTTCATTCATGCCACCTTTCTAGACGCAAGATCGCAAAACAGGAACTTTCTTAAAGAATTTACTTGTGTTCTAAAAAGCTTTTGGATATTCATTTTGGGTCGGAGGGAGTAAGATGGTTCTAGAAAGATACTTCCTCCGTTCCAAAATGTTTGTTTCATTTAACTTTTTTGTTGAACTTTGATCACAAATATATGAAAAATTAATTATGTTCATGAAATTCTAAAAATTTCTATTGATTCACCCTTAATAATATTATCAATAACAATTTTTAGAATTTCATGAACATGATTAATTTCTCATAAATTTGTGGTCAAAGTTTAACAAAAAAATTAAATGGAACAAATATTTTGGGACCGAAAGTTTAACAAAAAAATTTAATGGAACAAACATTTTGGGAAAACATTTTGGAAACGAGGGAGTATGATATTAGTAGTAGTTGTTTTCTTGTGTTTTATTGGTATTTTTTATTCGAGATTTATTGGTAACCATCCATGGTGGGTGGCCAGGCGGCCATGACTTGACATTGATAGTGAGACTTGTGCACTTGCGCTAGGGGGACAATAATACTATTTTGGAATATTATTTGAGTATGACATTTATTTTTAACTTTTTTCAAAGAAAAGCTCAATGTTTCAAAAAAAAAAAAAAATGGTTAAATTCCCTTGGGGCCCTCCTTGACCAAATTATATTCCTCTTAAAGAAAATCTTAAAGAAAAGATTTTTGTAAATCTCAAATACACCCCTCCGCCTAGCTTGGGCGACCGCCCATCAACATGGGGCGATCGCCCAACTCAAAAACTGAAAATTATTAATAAGCCTTATATGAGACTTTGTTTTTGTTTTGTTTTTTTTTTTTTTTTGCCTTATATGAGACTTATTAAAAAGTCTTATAAGAAACTTATAAGACTTTAAAAAATTCTTATAAGTTAAAAAGAGTCTTTTTATAAGACTTTTTTTAAAAGACTTTTTTTATAAGACTTTTAAAAAAGTCTTATAAGTAACTTATAAAACTTTTTAAGTCTTTTATATGTTATAAGACTTATTAAATATAAGACTTTTTAAAAAGTCTTATATGTTACTTATAAGACTTTTTAAAAAGTCTTATAAGTTACTAGGCGGGTCTTATAAGGCTTTTTGTATAAGTCTTTTAAAAAAGTCTTTTAAGTCTTATATATGTTATAAGACTTATTAAATATAAGAGTAACTTATAAGACTTTTTAAGTATATGTTATAAGACTTATTAAAAAGTCTTATAAGTTTTAAAAAGTCTTATAAGTTACTTATAAGACTTTTTAAAAAGTCTTATAGGTTACTAGGCGGAGGGGTGTCATTTTTTTGAGTTGGGCGATCGCCCTATGTTGTTGGGCGGTCGCCCAAACTAGGCGGAGGGGTGTCTGGGGAAATAACTAAATGTTGTTTCTTAAATTGGGTTTAAATCTCGTCCAAGTGGCCTAGAGGAAATGGGCAAAAAAAATTAATATAATCTAAAATTAGAAAACAGACCAAATTTTAATAGTGCTGCATTTTATTGACTCGAAACTAAAACATCTAATTAAGGGGATTATGCCCAATAAGTTTTAAAAAAGTTTCATAATATTCGATAAGTTTCTTCCTTATGTTGTATTATGATGTTGTATTATGTTTCGAAAATACAACATCAATTAAGGTCATAATACTGCATTCTGGCGGCCGCCGGTGACCGGAGTCCGAAGCCCATGGACCGGCGACCAGATTTCGACCTCCGGCGGCCGGATTCCGGTCAAAATTGCCGGATTCCGGTGAAAATTAACCGGATTCCGGCGAAAATTGACCGGAATCCGGCATGCGGCGATAGCAGACGGCGGCGGAGCCGGGTCAATGGCGGAGGCGGTGGTGCGGATGCAGTATTATGATTTTAAACTACTGCATAACTAAATGTTGTATTACATAATACAACATGAGAACTTATGGGGCATTTTAATACAATGAGGAACTTAGTGAAAAGTGATTTGTTCCAAAAGAAACTTACGGAGCAAATTCCCTAATTAATTAATTAATTAAGTTAGAACACCCCGTGATCTAAGCATTTGATGGTTCCTATATTAGATTTTGAAGTAATGAATAGAATTTTTTAATACTCCCTCCGCCCCAATAAAAATTTCACTAATTACTCAAAAGCAAAAAGGCGTCCCGTTAGAAGCTTCACCTTTCATTTTTTGGCACAAAATATTTACTATTTCCTCCACTCATTCTCTCTCCTACATTATTTTAATACTCACAACACCATTATAATTTACTATTTCATCCACTAATTCTCTCTCCTATTTTCAAATTACACTCACAACATTTTTTTCCCTCTCATTTTCATAATTTGCGTGCCCACCCAAAAGGGTGAAGCACTTATTGGGACGAATTGGGACGAAGGGAGTATAATTTTTCTAATAAATTAATAGAATTTTTATCAATCAAAATCCGCTTATGTTTTTTAATTGAATCTTATTTAATCAATTTGCCTACCTTCTCCAATTTTTCTATATAATTAATAGGAATGAGTAAATTTTAAATCTATAGTATAAATGAGAGCCCATTGTGAACAGTGGAATGAACAGTTTCAATCGCCAAAATTTTTATTTTGACCTCACTATTTTGTCCCTTTTCCATTTTGCCCTTTTAAAAATAAATTTAAATAAAAAAAAAATTAAAAAAAAAAAAAGGGCATGTGTACTAGTAATTATATAAATGTACATCTATTGAACATGTAATGCGTCTAATTCGGTGTGAAAGTGCAAAGGTTTGATCTTTTAATCTCAACATTTTTATAATTAACCAGTGTTACACTCGTGCATTAAACGCACGGATAAAAAACTATTTCAAAAAAAGTTAGAAATAATAGGAGAAATTACTCTTCATAGAGCACGTCACACATCTATCCCTTTTATTTTTTCCATTTTTCTTTATAGCAAGTCACTATCTTACAAATGTGAAATGACAAAATGGATCAAATTTCCAATTCCAAAACTGATTGTGAGAGGGAAACGAAAATGAAAAGCTTTCTTGAGAAATTAAGGAGCTATGAAAAGTCTTAGTTAAGGAGCCATTTGGCGGTGATTAGGCGCCCTAGATGTGACCTTAGCGCCTTATGCGTGACCTAGGCGAGCCAAACGACAAGAAAGCTGGTGCTCACAAAGGAGCTAAAGACCCCAAAATTTATACTATTTCATTTTCTAGCACTATGCTAAGGCCTCTCAATATATACTACTCCATTTTTTAGCATTTCACTTTGGTTAAAAGTGGATTAAGGTGTGCTAGTTTACTAAATATGTAAAGACAAATATGTGTAGAAACATTATATGCACATGACTACTAAATAATTTACTTTTAAATGGAAGATATGGAGGGACTAAAGCCAGAAAAGCTGTAGTGAGGCAATTGAGAATCTTGAGAGATGAGGGAAGCATATTTGAAGCTCTAAATGAGTCAAGGGTGTAATGCTGGAAGATTTTTCTTGCCTGAAAATTTCTTTGATTAGATTTTTTTTCTGTGTCAAAAGTTATGACTCATAGTCTTCTTTGTTTATATGACCTATTGATACACATTGATTTAAGGATAAAAAGGTTTTTGACAAGTTATGATCTCATAGTCTTCTTTGTTTATATGACCGTTGATACACATTGATTTAAGGATAAAAAGGTTTTTGATATGATGATTGTTTAATGAACTTGGGTTATTTATAAAGTTGGACGTGTCAACCCGTTCAAGAAACTTGTGTTGTTCTCGTTTTTTATTTTTCTTTCCTGCGTTTATGTGTAAACATGCATTGATCCGAGCAGGTAATATAATAGAGTATGAAGTTGTGTACATTGTGGAGATTGCTATCAAGGGCCATACATCAGATTTAACTACAAAGGGGAATGTGTTGTGTTGCTTTGCTCAAGTTGGCTTGCCACTTTCCTTCTTGTTCACAGTAAGATCTTCTTGCATAGACTTCAACTATTCAATATTTCAGATGTATAGTTAACTTGAAACAGTAGTAGACCTCATCTGAATTAGACCATTTGTTTTCAATTCTCATTTTTCATGTTTTCATCCGTTTTAAAGAATTTATTTGCTTGATTCATGACTGAATCCGACCTGATACCTTTAGAAGGATAAAGGAGATCAACACTCACTTCAAAGGAAGCCTTCTGGTTGAACTGCAGTAGAGATCAATCGAATTTAATTCCATAACTGAAAAGCATCAGAATATATTCTTAGAACTTTTTCTTTGAATGAAATTTGCTCGAGCTCAGCCATCTTTCATGGTTATGTAGATGCTATACTTAATTTTCACTATTATCATGTCAACTATCTTCCAAACGTAGTAAAATAAATGGTCAAACACCATGTCAAGTGGAATTAAGCCTAATTTAACAGCCATCAAGCTATTTTCAATGATCCATTCAGAACTGAAAACATATACTTACTGATGCTGCCATAAGAAAATCTGGGTGCACCGGGACCGAATAACACAGGATACTTCGGCTCCTTCCTTGCTAAAAAAAAAAAAGGCCTACACACAAGAAAACACGTTAACTAGGCCGGGGGTGACTCCGGCGAACCCCCTCCGGCGTGAGAATGAGGTTAGTAGCTCAAGGTGGTGAAGGTATCAACGGAAGCTTTTAGAGAGAGAGAGTAGAGAGGGACAGACCTGGTACAAATGAGCCACTCCTCTTACTTTTATACTTCCAAACCCCCATGTGCCTTGCTGGCACACGGGGACACGTGTCCATCCACATGGTTTCACCAACCACTTTCTCTATAGTGGAATTTCACTGTTCACCTGGTCAAATCAAGCTACAGTGGACTGCAACACACCGAAGCGGGATGTCCCTCAACGAAGCCGCAAGCGACAAAGGGTTTTCCGGCGGCTATGTCCAGGGTGCAACCCGCATGTTTCCCATGATTCCCGCAATAGGGACCCCACTGTTCACGCCACTCCCCGGGGGTTGACCTTGTCTTATCTACTTTCCTATATTCATAGGCGGGTTGGGCCCATCTCGTAACGGCCTTCCCGCCGTTGGGCCAAACCTATTGTCGTATTATATCAATGGGGCCTTTATTCCATTATTCTGTTAGACCCATTGTGCTGCCTTGTGGCCCCATTGACCTCAGACCCAATCACATTTTACAATATCACATCACTTACCCTAATAAAAAGTAGAACATAATTTAGTTTCTTAAAATAAAACGGGTTGCTTCAATGTAATACTCTCTCCTTAATTTATGTGAAAAGTCAAACTAGACACCTAGGTATGGGAGGAGGGAGTATTATTTATTTTTCATAAGTTGATATATTAAAGCTTGTAAAGACTGTTTTATTTATAGTCTTTAATAATTAGTATTAAATAGAAATAACATGCCCACACGTTAATCGAGACATAATTAGTGAGTTTATTATATATTTTAGGTTATCATAAATTACAGGGATATTTTTGGATATAGTTCTATTTGAACACAATATCCAATGCTTTATCCAGAAAGCTCTTAATGAATACAGATTCCTGCAATAAATAATTATCAGACTAACAATTTTTTTTTTCAAATGAGTATTTTCAATAATTTCTATGCTAATGTATCTAGACTAAATGTTGTTAAGGTGAGAGTTTGAGCGAAAATGTGCCCTAAGTGACTTCACTCTTTATATAATAATAGATTTACACCCAATCAATCTAAATAACTCTTGAATTTGCCATTATATTAGACCATTTCGGTTCAAGGGGGAATATTCTACTACGATGCCTTTATCTAAAAATATTAAACTTAAAAAGAAACCAATACAACATATTTTATTTGTCTCATTCAAAAAGATATAAAATGAGTCTTATAAAAAAATTAAAAATAGTGTATAATAGAGTGAATATAGCAAGTATGAAAAGTAAGATAACAGATAGAATGTGAGGTAAAAAATAACAAGTGACTATTTACTATGATTATGCCAAGTGGGTATTATTAACAATGAAGAATTAAAAAAAAATATTAAAAGTAGGTCTTTTAAAATGAAATTATGTGTTTTTTCGAGTTTTACGGAGAGAATACTCCGTATTAAAAACACACAATAAAAATAAATAAATACAAGTCCATCAAAAGATTCTATAAAAAAATCTATAAATAAATAAATACTCCCTCCGTTTCATTTATTATTTCACCATTTTGAGATTGCACACAAATTAAGAAAAAATGTTAGTGGAGAAAGTGTTGTTATAAAAATAAAATAGGAGAGAAAATGAGTGGAAGGAATAGTAAAGTTGATTGGTGTTGTGAGTATAAAAGTAAAATAAGAGATAAAATTAATGGGTAAAATAGTAAAAATTATTTGTCATTTTAGAAAAGATAAAGCTTTTAACGAAACATTCTTGTTGACAAAAGGTGAAGTTTTTAAATAGGACCGAGGGAGTAATCTATAGTATAAATGGCAACATGAGTGAACAGTTGAATGAACAGTATCAAATGCCAAATTTTTCATTTTACCCTCATTAAGTTGTCCCCTTTCCCATTTTGTCCTTTAACAAAAAAAAATATAAAAATGAAGAAACTGAGTACACGGCAAAAGGAGAAAATAATACTCGGTTTCATTGATTGATTATTGAATAGAATTACAAATATATATTACTTCTAATAAACCTAAAGACTAGGAAAAGATTACATTATATATACCAATAATAGGAGAAGATATATACTAGGAATAGAAGATGTGTATCATATCAAAAAGATATGCATGATCCGTGTATATGCATGGTTCTCGGGATATGCTCAACACTCCCCCTCAAGTTGGCGCATGTAAGTTTCGAATGCCCAACTTGCCAACAAGAAAACGAAAACGAGCTGAACCCAACGCTTTGGTGAACAAATCAGCTACCTGATCTTCAGTAGGGATTTTACGTGGAGAAATATCACCAGAAATGACTCGTTCCCGAACAAAATAACAGTCCATTTCCACGTGCTTCGTACGTTCATGGAAAACTGGATTATTTGCAATATGTATTGCTGCTTGATTGTCACAATAAAGCGTAGTAGCAGAGGACTGTGGTGCTTCAATATCTTCCAGCAACCATCGAAGCCATAAGAGTTCACTAACAGTGGAGGCCATTGCCCTGTATTCTGCCTCGGCCGACGAACGAGAAACAACAGATTGTTTCTTAGTACGCCAAGAAATAGGTGCACCTCCAAGGGACATGAAGTAACCTGTACATGACCGTCTAGTCATGGAACAACCCCCCCAGTCAGCATCGCAATAGGCTTCCAGAACCAAATTCCCATCCGAAGGCAAAAAAATCCCTTGCCCCGCGGTATTTTTAAGAAACTGAAGGATACGGAATGCTGCATTTAAGTGGCTGCGACGGTGAGCTGAGAGGAATTGACTCGAGAACATTAGCCGAGTGCGTATGTCGGGTGCGGTCACGATCGGCTAGAGAAGACGCCCAACAAGCCTACTGAGCGTGAAGCATCAACCCGGTGGAGATTCATCCGAGGTAACAAGATGCAAATTGCGCTCCATAGGGAATTCCGGGCGTCCACCTTGCAACCCACTTTCCTCCAAGATGTCAAGAGTATATTTACGCGGCGAGCACCATCCCTTCGGATGATCTAGCAACTTCAATTCCGAGAAAATATTTCAGCTGCCCAAGATCCTTGATGCTGAATTGATTGTCCAAGTAAATTTTGACTTCGCTGATCTTGGAGTCATCATTGCCGACCAACAAAACATCATCAACATAGATAAGGGCAGCTATGTACACTCCCCTTCGCCTGAAAATAAATAAGGAGTGGTCTGCCTTTGATTGTTGAAAACCAACATTAAGTAATGCCTTAGTGAACTTGTGATACCAATTCCGAGAAGCTTGACGTAGCCCATAAAGTGACTTTTGTAACTTGCATACTCGGCGGTCTCCTTCCTTAAAAAAACCTTGGGGCATTTTCATGTAGACATCTTCATGCAAATCCCCATGCAAAAAGGCGTTGTTCACATCAAGTTGGTGAACAATCCATCCTTTCTTGACTGCCACGACCTATAAACTCCTCATGGTTACCAACTTTGCGATCAGAGCAAATGTTTCGTGGTAGTCAATCCCTTCCACTTGGGTGAATCCCTTTGCCACTAATCTGGCCTTGTATCGTTCCACATCTCCTTTAGGCTTGTACTTGATTTTGTAGACCCATTTGGAGTCTATGGCTTTCTTTCCCGGAGGTAAGGCTTCTAGTGTCCATGTCTCATTATTCTCAAGAGCGAGAATCTCCTTCTTCATCGCTTCCCTCCAATGATCATGTTTGACTGCCTGATAATAATATTTTGGCTCATCACGTGAAGTGATGGCTGCTAGAAACACTTTATGGTTAGGGGAAAAACGATCATAATTGACAAAGTGTGCTAAAGAATATACCTCCGAGGAATCTGAAGTGGAAGTGAGTGGCGGATGGTCTATGGAGCCAGGCAGATTAACAACATAATTCTTCAGATGCTTTGGTTGTTTCTTTAGACGATCACTACGTCGTGGTCCTGCAGTCTGACTTTCAGTTGGCTGCTCACTTGTGTGCTCATTTGGGAGCTCAACTGATTGCTCAACTGCTCGTTCGCTTGCCGTTCATCGATCGTTCACCGCCTCGCATATCTGAGTGTACACCTGACTGCCCATCTTCACCATTATTCAGTATCCCAACATCTTCTTCCAAATCAGAATCTTGTTGAACAACTAAGTCCCTCACGCTATTTGTTGTTGATACATTTTTAAAAGGAAAATTATTTTCAACAAACTTCACATCTCTAGAGGTATAAATTTGTTGTGTTTCGAGATCAAACATCTTGTAGCCCTTTTGAGAATATGGATACCCCACAAAATGCACCTGACGCACCCCTAACATCAAATTTATCTCCCCCTTTCTTGTTATCCTTAGCATATGCAAGACAACCAAAAACACGAAGATGATCATAGTTGGGTGGTTTTTGAAAAATAATTTCGAATGGAGTTTTATTTTTCAAAAGTCTTGTAGGTAACCTATTTATGATGTATGTGGCTGTCAAAACACATTCACCCCAAAATTTCTTAGGTAAACCTGCTTCAAAACGTAAGGCTCTAGCAACTTCAAGAATGTGTCTATGCTTACGTTCTACTACCCCATTTTATTGTGGTGTATCCGTACAAGAGGTTTCAAGTAAGATGCCATGTTCATGATAATAGTCGACCATTAGTTGTGATTGGAACTCAACCCCATTATCACTCCGAACCCTTTTTATTTGTTTCCCAAACTGAGTACGGATCATATTACAAAAGATGGTCAAATATTTATAAACATCAGACTTATACTTCATAAGGAACACCCAAACACCACGACTAAAATCATCAACAATAGACAAAAAGTATCTTGCTCCAGAAAAGGAAGGTGTTTTATATGTACCCCAAATATCACAATGAATGAGATCAAAACATGAAGTAGATTGAATAGTGCTCAAATGAAAAGGGAGTCTTGCCAACTTAGCTCTAAAACAAGAATCACAATGTTTATGTTTCTTTATTTCATGACCACAAATCTCACCAAAATAATCAGATCCAGAAGAAGCTGCGTGACCCAATCTTCGGTGCCAAGTATCAGAATCAACGACGGCTGTCAAAGCTACCCTCTCACCATTGACTGGTTCCAAGTAGTATAGACCATCACGTCGCCTACCCACTCCAATCAGCCTCCTCGAAGTTAAGTCCTGCATATCACAAAAATCCGGGAAGAAAATTAGTGCACAATTTAAATCTTTTGTCAACTTGCTAACATAAAGTAAATTGCACTTGAAATCCGGAATGTTTAAAACATGATCGATTTTCAACCCATTTGGCAGATTTGCACTTCCCACGCCCTTTACAGGTATGAAATCTCCATTAGGAATTTTGACAGGCATGGAATCCCTAGTGTTACGGCGGTTGTGTAAACAACTGTCATCACAAGTGATATGTTCACTGGCGCCCGAGTCAATTATCCAGGACATCATGTTTTCAATCTTACCCGCCATATTTGCAGTAGCATGTTTCACATCTTGCTCACCATCAGTCCGATTGTTGAAATACTGAGCCAGCTCGCATAATTTTCTGCAGATAATCCAGGAATTGGGCTATCGTCACCAGTTGCTAAGTTGGCAGACTTGTTCGACCACTTGTCCTCTGACTTGTTCGACCATTTGCCTTGACCACTGCCACTGCTGTTCCCCCCTTTCTTCTTTCCAGTTGGATATCCTACCAGCTCATAACAATTTTCAACCGTGTGATAATACTTCCCACAATGAGAACATTTAGGTTTCCCATCCTTCTTGTCCTCCTTGTTCAACCTAGACACCCCTTGCGTTTGAAAAGCTGCTGCCTCAATCGTAGTCTTTCCAGCCATGGTAATTTGCCTTTGCCTTTCATCTTCAGATACTAGATGATATGCGATGCCTAAAGACACAGGTGGCTGAGTGCCAAGGATCTGTGTTTTAATGGTCCCAAAACTCTCATCCAAGCCCATTAAAAATTCATACAAACGCTCCTTTTCCCTCATCTCTGCCAACTGCTTAGGTACATCACAATTACACCCATTGCATTTGCATTGTGGTATGGGACTAATGGAATTAATTTCATCCCAAAGGGCCTTCAGTTTGGTATAATAAGATGACACAGAGAGTTTCTCTTGTCGAGTTAGGGTTATTTCCCTCTTCAATTCGTAAGCTCTGGGAGCACTTTGAGAACCAAAACGTTCTCCTAGATCTTCCCACACCGCTTGTGCAGTTTTTGCATGCTTTACACTGCTGCGGATATCCTTTTCCATGGAACTGTGTAGCCACCCTTTCACCATGGCGTTGCACCTCTTCCACAGGCCGAGATCTGCTGCTCCTTCCCTTGGGCATTGGATTGTTCCATCCACAAATCCAATTTTATTTTTGGCAAAGAGGGCGTTGCTCATCTCATCAACCCAATCTGCATAATTCCCATCATTCATAAGATCGCTAACAAACACGGTATTTGGGCTATCCGAAGCCGAAATATAATAAGGTGACATGACATCAACCTTAACTCCCCCTACCATGCCATCTTCAACCTTTTTTCCAGCGGCTGTAGGATTATCCTGTCCGTTGGACATGTTGTTGTGGTGTTGGTTTTAGGGTTCAAAGAAAAGAAGAAAAAAAAATTTGCGAAAGCTTGATCAATTAACTAGCTCTGATACCATGAAGAAACTGAGTACACGGCAAAAGGAGAAAATAATACTCGATTTCATTGATTGATTATTGAATAGAATTACAAATATATATTACTTCTAATAAACCTAAAGACTAGGAAAAGATTACATTATATATACCAATAATAGGAGAAGATATATACTAGGAATAGAAGATGTGTATCATATCAAAAAGATATGCATGATCCGTGTATATGCATGGTTCTCGGGATGTGCTGGTAAATACTAAATACAGGGAACGAAAAATACAGGGAACGAAAAATTCCAACTCTGCCCTTGCCCTACACGAGATGTTGTGAAATGAGATGTCTCGCCGGATTTGCGCCGTCGGCCATATCTCCGGCACCGCTGATTATTTTGCTGATCCCAACGGTCAATATGAGCGCCTTAGTGATGCGAACATACCCCAGAAATTTGACGACGATCCAACGGTTAATGAAGCGGGAATTTGATTTTTAATATAGCCTCGCCGGATTTGCGCCGTCGGCCATATCTCCGGCACCGCTGATTATTTTGCTGATCCCAACGGTCAATATGAGCGCCTGAGTGATGCAAACATACCCCAAAAATTTGACGACAATCCAACGTTTAATGAAGCGGGAATTTGATTTTTAATATAGCGAATTTTTGGAGATTTTAGCCAGTTTTTGCCGCCGGCCATTTCTCCCTCTCCGGCAATTATTTGGAAGATCCCAACGTTCATCATGTGCTCCTAGGGGATGCGACCAAAGCCCAGAAGTTTCACGACGATCCAACGATTAACGAAATCGAAATTTGATTTTTACATATGCGATTTGGTTTTGATTTTTTGCTGAATTTGGTTCGAATTCTGATATTTGATCGAAATTTTTGGTTTATATGAATATTTTGGTAATTTTGTTGGTTCCCTCTATTTTTTGTTCCCTGTATTTAACCATATCCGGATGTGCTCAACAAAAAAAACTTGCTCTAGTCTCTTTATATAACAAAACTCTCCCCTCTCCACAAATCACTCATTTCTCAACTAACTCTATTTGTTCTCACTCTCACTCTCGCCTCGCTCTCTCTCTCTCTCTCTCTCTCTCTCTCGTCCAAAAACCATGACAACAATGGCAACAACCACATTCTCTTCCTCTCTCAAGCCCAAGACCACCATCTTCGACTCTTCCTTCACCGGCACCCCTCTCGCCTCCCCCGTCCTCCGTCTTCAACCCGCCAGACTGTCCTCTCACAACCTCTCCGTTACCGCCTCCGCCTCCCCCTTCGATCTCAACAACTTCACCTTCGAGCCGATCAAGGAGTCAATCGTCTCCCGGGAGATGACCAGGAGGTACATGACTGATATGATTACCTATGCTGACACCGACGTCGTCGTCGTTGGAGCTGGCTCCGCTGGTCTCACTGCCGCTTATGAGATCAGCAAAAACCCTAACGTTCAGGTATACATCTAATTCCTTGCATTTTGCCTATACATCAAAATTGGCCAATTCTGATCCTCGATTTTGAAAAAATGTTGATGAAATTATATTAGTAGTTCTAGATCATTCATGGTGACCCGGAATATTTAGAAGCTTCTGACCCGACCCATCACCCTGAGAAACTGAGTCACCTTTAAATAAAATAACTTTAACATGATTAAATATGAGGCACTACTTGTTTCATTTTTTTAATTCCTTAAACAATTGATTGTTTAAACAGAGGAAATTGGTGCATGCAATTTCTTGATGGACGGATGGAGTCAATTTTGTATGAATATAGAACCGAACAGAACATTATTTTAAATGAACATTTGAAATTGGAACTTAATTTTATAAGACGAGTTAATTGTTTGTTTGGGATGAGATGAGATGGGATGAGCAAAACTAAGCAATGAGTACAAACTGATATGGTCCCAATCAGTCAGCGGCCTTGGACAGCCCAAATTTATAGATTCTGTGCAAAAATGTCTTGCCAGATGTAGGCCGTAGATTTTGTGATCAAAGGCTGAGATTGGGTGCCATTTCGCTTGTTAAACAGTTGGACTCTATGCAGATCTAAGTACATATGTGTTCAGACTATTTTTTATGCAGATTGCTTAGCAGTCGGTTGCTTTGGATGACCTTGATTCATGGAGGCCTAGCCCGGATTCATAGAGGCCTGTTTGAACGGTAGTGATTTTAGGAGTTAGGATTTGCACGTAAGTGCTATATGGGCAGCAGATTTCATAAATGAAATTGGGCGCAAATCGAACTGCCTTGCAGTTCGACTGCCCTAGCCCCAGATTATAGTAAAAACTTGTTAAGTGATCTATGTTAATGGATTTTGAGTAGTTAGTCTGTAAATTAAGGTTAGGCTAACCTTTAGAATAAATACTCACTCGCATCCATTTTTTTTAAAAAAAGTTATATTGTGGAATTCCTGGTGGAGCTATTAAAACTTCCATCGTCATTCATCGTTTTGTAATTTGCACATGCAATTAGGATAGCATAGGTGAGATCTTTACGGTGCTTATGGATTCATATGCTCTTGATAGTGCTTAAAAATCAACTTTGTAAAAAGTTCTCCTTAGTTGGAACGGAGGTTGTTACATAGTGAATCTGCTTGATTGAACATCACATTTTGTTTTACAGGTGGCTGTGATTGAGCAATCCGTGAGCCCCGGTGGTGGTGCATGGCTCGGTGGTCAGCTCTTCTCCGCTATGGTTGTCCGCAAGCCTGCTCATCTCTTCCTCGATGAGCTAGAAATCGAATACGACGAGAAAGACACTTACGTTGTGATCAAGCATGCTGCACTATTCACCTCAACCATCATGAGCAAACTATTGGCCAGGCCAAATGTGAAGCTCTTCAATGCCGTTGCAGCAGAGGACTTGATTGTAAAAGGAGGAAGAGTTGGAGGTGTCGTAACTAACTGGGCTTTGGTGTCAATGAACCACGACACACAATCTTGCATGGACCCTAATGTGATGGAGGCCAAGATTGTTGTGAGCTCTTGTGGGCACGATGGTCCTTTTGGAGCCACCGGTGTGAAGAGGTTGAAGAGTATTGGCTTAATTGACAAAGTACCCGGAATGAAGGCTTTGGATATGAACACTGCTGAGGACCAAATTGTTAGGTTCACAAGAGAAGTTGTGCCTGGCATGATTGTTACCGGTATGGAAGTTGCCGAGATCGATGGTGCTCCAAGAATGGTAAAAACATTTATTTCCTCTACATTTGGAGAATTTGGGGATTTCGTTTTTAGCTCTTTTTTTTTTTTTGTTTAATTGGGATTTTTCTTAAGATTGAACCCTGACTTGACCTTTGTATAATAGGAGATGTATAAAAAGAGATATCTGGTGCTGCTTGAGGTAGAGAGTTGTTTGACAATTTTATAGCTGATGTTGTTTTGTATATGAATGCAGGGGCCGACGTTTGGGGCTATGATGATATCGGGGCTGAAGGCTGGTCATTTGGCACTGAAGGCGTTGGGACAGCCGAATGCTTTGGACGGGACAAAGGTTGGAAGCTTCCAACCAGACCTTATCCTTGCTGCTGCTGATGCGGCGGAGATTGTAGATGCTTAGGTTGGGTTGAGATTTTCCTTTTTATTATTATATCGGGCTTTGCCCTGTTGTAATGCTTTGGTGATTCTCTTTTTCTGAAGCCGAATGTTCAAAAAAATGATCACTAAAATAATGGTTACTCATTTGTGCATTTGTGCCTGGCTTGTGTTTTTTTTTTCTTCAAGAAAATCAAACAGCAAGACTAAAAAGACTCGAGGCACAAAACGATAAAGAAACTGTTATTTATTTTCAATAAAAAAAAGAAAGGCAATACAGACCAGTCGTCTTATCTTCACTCAAGTTTTCAAAATTGACCCTTGGTACTGTTGCTCCACAATTTACAGGTTAGTATACTTCAAATTTTTATACTCCCCTCCGTGTCATAATGAATAGCAGTATATGTTTATTGGACAGAAAATGGCTGATGCTTGTATATATAAACTATATATCCATGTCCGTTTGGAGTTTCTATACTCGAAGGTGATCGTGGGGCTATCACAATGGAGCTGGAGATGGAATGGGATGGAAACCCAAATATTGTGCTTGCTATTAAAACCTTAGTTGGTCTGGCATTACCCATACAGGTTGGCTTTTCCCTTCAATTCTTTTTTTTTTTTTTGCTATTAAAACCTTTAGTAGTATACTTGAGCAGATGCTTAATTAGGCAACATAAAGTTACTCTGCTTATCTTCTTCAGCTCTATCTTAGAATTAATTAATGTTACTAAGAGTAGTTTCAAGTTAACGACTTCGATACATTGTTCTTCAAAAATGAATGCCCTTTGTTCACCACGAGATTAAAATTTTCCGGACCAACCAAATGCAGTTTTACATCAAATAAAAAGTGCAAAACTGTATCCGTTTCTTTGTCTTATTCCTTACCATTTTTGCGTATATTGTATCAGTATCAATAGGTTATCAGTGAATTGTACTTTGAGATTTAGAGTACTTGTATGAAGTTGAATTCTTGCTGTCTAAATAAGAGATTATATTTGGTTCTCTTATGGGAGAAAGGATATTTCTAACGTCCGGAAGCTTCAAATGGGACATAGTGAGAGCTTTTCTATTCCATTCTTGTAGAAGCAGTCTTTCGTGTGGATTGTTGTATATGCTTAGTATCCTTTGATGCCATCAAAGATTTAAGATTAATCAGACAACAGTTTCTATTCTTTGTTTTTCAAGCAGTTGATCTACTCTTTAAATTTCCAGTCATTCGTCTATTTCTTTCTTGTTTTTCTGCCTCTTTAAGTTTCAAAATGAATTGTCATGGTGAGCAAAAGAAAGTGTTAATCCACCTTTATCAACTATCTTGAAGTAATAGTTACTTTGTGCTCGTGTTCAAAAATATCTTTTTTACTTCCTGACTTCTGATTCACAAATGAAAAAGAAAACACTTGGGTTTGCTGATAGACGACAACTTGGAGCAGAAATTTGGAACTATTTTGTTACGTTTTCTGGACCTGAGAGAATATAATTTTCTATCTTTCTTTTTTTTTAACATTTTCAAATTTCTCTTTGCCAATAATCTACAATAAGTCAGTCAGTCAGTAAGAAAATTCACTTTTGGAAAGGTCTGTTTTCCTTCTTATAGTGGTGCTTCTCCTTTGATGTTACTGATAACTCTAATACAACCTATTTTCTGCAAATGTATGAAGATGATCCCAGGTTTTAGTTTACTTCGGAAGGGGTAATTTGCAATGTAATTGAGTACTTCTTTGGGCTTGCAGTCTTGCACAGAATGCAAAATGCTTTTCTTGTGCAACTCAAACATATCACTTATATCACTCTCACCCTCACTCTCAGTCAGGCTCTTACTCTTCCTGTTACACTTGCGTGTTAGCAATCCTGTGTTCGTTCTATTATTGTACTCCCTCCATGCCAAGAAAATAGTATCACTTTGCTTTTGCTTTGTCCCCCCCCTCCTCCCCCAAAAAAAAAATAAAAAATTAGTCCCATTTCTGGACGGAGGGAGTTTAACTAGGGGCCGTAATGGTTATTTAGAGTGGTACTGGTAGAGACTATTCATACATGAACTACCACTTTTTGGTGTTTATATTAATATGAAGGTTTCCTTTCCTTGTTTACTCGATAATAGAGTCTGGTCAACTTACTATTGAATTATGTTGTGGATGCATTAAAGTGTTTGTCATCTGACATCCTTGTGAGTTAACTTATATTTGCAGGTGTCGAGTTAACTATTGTTGGCGACTTTGCTTCCGTTGTCTACTTAATGATCTATTCTGCTTAACTTGCTATTGATTTAATCACATTGATGCATTGAAGTCTTTACCTCTTAGATTGTGTCATTCTAACAACCTTGCTAATCGACTTATTCAAGGTATTGATTAACAAAAAAGTTGCCAATGTCCCTTTGTCTGTAAGGTCGTTGAAATCTATGATGGCCATTTTAGTTCATACTCATTCCTATTAAAATTTCAAAAGTAGTGAGGAATTTGCAATATTACTTCTTTCTTATTTAACCAATATTGAATCTTCTATGTACTTGTTGAAGTTTTCTGTTATCTGTTTTCATGTTATTTTGTCATATGATCACTCTGATAACTCAAGACATTATTCTTGTGTGTTTTTATTTGGACTATATTTTATTGATTACTTGGTTCCATCTTTTATTGTTAGCTTTCACTACAAAAAAAGATATTTTTAGGGATTAGGTTTTTTAGGTCGGACAGTGAATAGCCCCTATTACCTATTAAATATGACTGTTGCAAAAATACTAATTAATTTAAAATTTGGGGACGACAGATTGAAGTCCTTAATTTTAATTTTACTATTTTAACAAAAAAAAACTATTAAATTAAATAATGAAAAAAGGCTTCCCCCAAAACCCACGTTCCCTCTCCCTCTCCCTCTCCCTCTCCCTCTCCCTCTCCCTCGTCTACTCTCTGATTAACACGCCGCCGACTCCATCGGTTTCTCTCTTCATCGGCGGAACAGGTAACCACGTTGCCTCCATCTTTTTCTCTCATCTCCCTCTCCCTCTCCCTCTCCCTCGTCTACTCTGATTAACATGCCGTCTCCATCGTTTTCTCTCTACAGCGGCAAAACAGGTAACCACATCGACTCCATCAACAGGTCAGTAGGTTTTAATCTACTATTGTAAACCCTAGCGAATTGATTTCTTCCTCTTTGTGGCTGTTAGGTGACTTCTTGTTCGCGTAATTTTGCTCTGGTACTGTTCGTGTATTGTCCTGTTGGCGTAATTTTGTACTCAGTTGGGGTAATCTTCGAGTAAAGCATCTAGGTAATCTATCTCTCTTTGTCTTCTTTTGCTACTGATGTTTATCGATTTGTATATGTATATTTTTGAAGGCTTGATTATCGCACTTGAATTTCTTTCATACTTTCTACGGTTGAAATCTCCTAGTACCTAGGGCCACCTGGTGCGAATATAACAATTAGTACTCTACATTTCTATGGGTATCTTGATTCTGTAGGAATTACGCATGTGATTTCATGGAAACATTTCAATAATTTTTATTTAGCTTTTTGTTCAATATTAAGTTTCAGTGATACTTTGATTTGTTCAATATGATGATTTATATATAACTGATATAATGAAGACCTGAGTATTATCTTATAAAAAGAAAATCTGACATCACTTAAGAATCCATGTAAGGAATCTACTTGCATTATATAGCAATTAATATTGTTGAAGCATCAAAACCTTGTTCTTTATAATGCGTTCATTCTTAAAAAAAAAAAAATCAAATGTTCTACAGTTAACTGTAATGAATCTGCTTCCAGTTTGAACTCAGCTTGCTACATTGACAAAACTCTTAACGTTCTTACTCTTCATTTTGAGTGAGCCTTTGGCACTCTCGAAGGCCCATTACCATATTATAAAGATGTATTTGGGATGGGATTCTGAGGAGATCTCCAGTATTATTCAAATGCTGCTCTACCTTCAGTATAGAAGAATGTTATTATACCAGAATAAGTCAGTTGTGCACGATCTCAAGACCATATCATTTGACTTCTCTATAGTACCCATTGAAATCACGGGACTAAAAGCCACACCTCCTTCTGAGCTTATTGATTCATACACAGATTTTTCTTTCTGATGCCCTTGCTCCATATTGTTTTATGATCAACTGAAGCAAGCATGTACGTGTGTGTCTTGCAAGTAAAATTTATCTGTTTTGTGTGTCGAAATTAACGCGTGTGCGTGCTCTGCAAGTGATGTTCGTGTGACTCTCTGTGTGTGCGTGGATGTGTTGCAAGTAATGTTTGTGTGCCTGTGTGTCTGTTTCTGAAGCAATAATGTGTTTGTATTGTCTTTTGCTCCTTGGAAATTATGTTAGATGAATATGATTTGGACCTCGCCTGTGTGCAGAAATAGAAGGCCTCGAGCTGCTCCAATTATTATGTTATCTCATTCTGCGTCCACAAATATGTCATCAGTATGCAGTATATAATGCAGTTGAATGAACGATGATCTACTTTTACATAACCATTATTTTTGGATATGAATTTCTTAGTTTCTTCATTAGCAGCAACATTATGAGTCACAAGCTAGAATACAGATCAGGTGGAAGGCATATATTGGATAAGCATACCACATGTAAGAAATTTTGATTGCATAAAACTGCTGCATTTTCTTTTTCATTTTTTTTCTTTCTTGGATTCTGTTAAGTACATGAGTAAGTTTTGATCAATCAGGTGGTCTGAGATTCTTATTTTGGGAAAGAACACTAATGCTTTAAAAGATATGCTATGTCCATTGCATCCAGTTGCAGATGTACTTTTTGGCCTCACGGGGGATTTAGGCTCAGGAAAAGAGGATTGGAATTATAAGTATGTGGGGTTCTTGCTGTGTTATGGAGTTACTCTTGGGTGACATGTTAGGTGGAATGCTATTCTGGAGTATGGACTAATGCAAAGACTGGAGGTTCCTCTTGGACTAGCGTTCCCAATTGGTCATTTCATTCTCTCTTTTTTTTTCATGTTTACACTAGCTTTTTTAGTGACGTCTGCCCACTTGGTATCATCTTTCCCCATAATCAATGTCGCAGTTGACATGTCAATGTTTTTAAGGAGCATGCTTTATTTGTTTGCACATTGCTAGTACAATGGTGAAATTGCATTATGACTATTTCCTTATTCAGATATGTGACATTTATTTTGGGATTGATGAAAAAGGAAAGTATGACATTTATTATGGGACGGAGGGAGTACATTTATTAATAGAATTATTATTTTGTCTCTCTATGACGAGCTTTATGATAATTCCTTGTCTATTCCCCTTCCCATTTGAGTGTTATTCAGTAAAATGGTTCTTCCATAACAACCCCATTAGCGTTAAAATGGTTCTAGTGCATTTAGGATGACTTTCATATTCCTATAATACAGATAAACTAGGCGTTGACATGAACAGTGGGAGTGACCTCTTCACTTTTTGTCTTTTTCAAAAGCATGTTCTGTTCTTGAGAACTGTTAACCTTCTCTACTTTAGCATAGTAAGATCAGAAGAAACTTAGTTCTTCAAAGACAACGCTATTAGAAATATCCCAAAAAGGTGCATCTGTCTTTAGTTTGATGTGAGAGGAGAAGGCTTCAAAACGAGTTCTGGGTATGGACACTTGTCAGTTTCAGGTATCATATATAACAGAAAAACATGTTTGTAGGATAAATGGTCGGTATTGCTTTATGTGATTATTTTGAGTATGTACTCTTACCTTCTCCTCCATATCTGATATTCCAAAACAATTCTTGTTAGTGATGCTAGTGGTCATTGATATAAACAGCCATGAATTTACCAGTTTGCAACCTCCATCCCAAAATGACCTTCTCGTTTGACTATTTATTTGAAGTTTTTAGTGATGTGTTTACTTTTCTAAGATTAACCTTGACAACTTTAGTAATCGAAGAGTACACATTTTTTTTTTACAAGGATAATATGGAAAGTTTAATGGTTTTAGTCACTCAATTGGAAATGAGTTAACTTTTTTGGACAAACTGCTTTATGAGACGGTGGGAGTAGTTAGGGTAAACAAATGCAATAATCTAGACTATTCGAACTCATTCTTTCCTGACTAGAATTCTGATATCATGTCAAGTTTACCACTGATTAAAAAAAAAACTTAAAAACTGATAGATAGGGGTTCAACAACAATGGCGAGTGACAAATTTCTTTAATATAAACAAAGAGTATGTATCTATGGTAGAGATTCAGGTGTTTAATTTTCATTAGCACAAAGGGAATTAACAATTAAGAAATGTAGAAGATAGAAAGAGGGTTACTGTGGGGAAATGAGTAAAGAATCAATCACCTTGTAGGTTTTGGTCGAGCCATTTAGACTGTTTAGTTCTGATGTGGCTTGCCCACCACCATGAATATTCAAAACGATTTTTGGATATGTTTGATTACTTGTTAAATGGTCGGTATTGCTTTATGTGATTCATTGGCATGATATGCCTGATTTTTGGATGTATTTCATGACTTCTCGTTTGTCTTTTATGGTTCTAGGATTTATGTTACGATTTAATGCATGACTTCCTTCTTCGACTTCTTCCACATTTGGTAAACGAATAAGTCTTTGATTTTGACCTGTTAAGCAAATGTTGTTAGTCGATGTACCGACAATTGGATATTATGACGATTGAAAGTACAGTGTAGTTTTACACTACCCTACCCTCATACACAAAAATAAAATAGTTATGGGATGGGAGTAACAAACAGGTAGCCTCTTGTACTTATTTCCTCACCAAAACCGATCTTGGTTTGATTAATCTTTACTGGTATTATGGCCCGGCTGATAAAAGAGGCTAAATGAAAGAGACTGGGTTACCGAAATATATGGCTGAATTATGGGCTAATGTCACTAGTCTTGCACTAAACTCCAAGGGGTTTAATTTGAAATATTTTAAGAAATTAAAAAAATAAAATTTGTTTATTACTTTATGTGATAAATCTTTACTGGTATTGCTTTATGTGATTCATTGGCATGATATGCCTGATTTTTGGATGTGTTTCATTACTTCTCGTTTGTCTTGTATGGTTCTTAGATTTATGTTTTGATTTAATGCATGACTTCCTTCTTCGACTTCTTCCATATTGCATATTGCTTTGTTCTTCAGCTAGCTAACAAAACCGATCATTATTTTTCATGAAATAACAGATTTGGTTGAAGTTCCAGTCATTGTCTTTTCTTGAGATTCCTACAAGTTAGCTCCATCAATGTACAATTTTGTGAAGATTGAGGGAGCGTGATGGAGGAATGATATCAGCAACAATGTTTTGGGGGAGCACGTTCCACGTATGCAATATGCAATATGGATGATTTTGACTTACTTAGAGAATAGTTTTAGATCAAATTATTTTAAAAGGAGTATTGAATCCTTCTATTACATCTACCTTAATTATTAGGTAACAGTTAACTTTTCATTTAGATGATGAGGTTGATTAAATTTAGTTAATGCATTACTTTCTTATTGTCAGGTCCTTTTGATATATTTACAATTATAATTTGATATATTTACAAGTATTATGTATGCATGTGTATATATATAATTAATAGATTAGTAGTGTTTGATAATTAATGGTAAATATTCACATTTTGACACCAAATTTTATTTGGGTCGTCTATATTCGACCTAATTACTTTCCCACAAAAAATGTGATTTTGGCGCAAAAATATATTTGGGTCGGGCGATAGGGTCCCTAATAATTTCCCTCCAAAATAAAAAGGCGCCAAATATTATTTGGGTCGGCAATCTCGTCCCTAACAGCGGGTACCAAAAACTTTTTGGCTCCAAAAAATTCCCAAAAAAAAAAAAAAGAAATTACTTTTTATTAGGGTCGGCTAAATCCCGTCCTAAATAAGTATTTGAGACGGTGACGGGAGTCCTAAAACTTTTAGAGTCGCATGTTATTTAGGACCCTCGTTTCTCGACCTAAAGGTCGTCCTAAATAGTATTAGGGACGGCAAAATGATCATTTGGGACGGTAAAGTGCCGACCCTAATACCACTGTTTCTTGTAGTGTTTTTAGCTTCTTGGTGTTGAATGGAAGTTGAAAATGTATAATATTTTCTGAATTGGATGCATAAATATTTTTTTAATAATGGAAGTTGAATGGAATTCATGCAAAATTGTAAGATATGTTTATCATGGAATGTAAAGATCATTTTTTATGCTGGCAGGTTTCACAATATGTACCCAAGTACATTATGGTGACGGGTGCTCCGTGGCCTATATTTAGAAGGTCTTCAGCGCCATGGTTCTCGGTTACGGAGGTTGGTTTCTGATTGTATTCCATTATGGCTGGAAGAGCTCTTTAAGTTTTGATGAAAATCACATTCTTTATGTATGAATAACTTAGTATCTTGATGAATTTTTTAATCTTGATGAATTTTCTTTTCTTTTCATTTTATTGTTTTTGGCCGACACTTTTCCTTTAATCAGTTTTAACTTGTGTTGGTGTTTCACTTTTCAGAGAGAAACCAAAAGGAAATGGAGCGATTTCAGCACGAAACAAGCAGAAACTCACGAATACATTCCACACCTTTAAAGGTTAGTTTGTCCTGCAAAATAAATCACTTTTGTTCCCTCATGTTTATGCTAATTATGTTTATCGCTTCTTGTTTTTTTTGGTTCTGATGTGACATTTCTATGCCCCTTTGAGAAATTTTATCCTCTCAAGTAGTATATAGAACCTTGGTAGCTGTAAGTGGGAGCTTCATCATAGAGCACTTGTGTAATGTTTTAATGTGAAACTGAGTTGTTTTATGAGGTACTCACCCAGTCAGAAATTGTCGTTTTTTTCATCCAAAATTTGGTCTTAAATAAGTCACATTTTGACTAAAAGCATGCAAATTCCAACTTAACCCTTACACTTGAATGTGTTGCGTTCATTGATGTGTTTTATTGAGTAGATTAATATACTATGAGAGAGCAACAAATAATTAATAAGGGTAATATCGATACTTTATTCATTAAGTTATAGTAATTACTGCATTATTAAGAATTGTGCAAATCCTAGCAACACATTTATTTCGGACCAGATGGAGTATATGTGTGTGTGTTTATGGCTTATTGGCATGGACTTAGATGAAGGATGCAAATATTTCCTTATATAAGTTAATTCGTACTTAAAAAAATGTGTGGATATATGGCATCATATAATTTTTTATGTGAAACTGACCCATGATTCGTCCATGTGAATCTGCAATTTATGTAATTTCATTATTTAAACTGAGAATTTGTATTGGATTTTCCTACTTTTTGGTTGACTTTTCCAATGTTGTTTTCTTCATTTTCTTCTTTTATTAAGCAAAACGTTTCACTTTCTCTTTCCTATGCACGGAATCTTCTCAAACTTCATGAGAATCAGAGGTGTATTAACTGTTACAGTTTGGTATGTGCTTTTTATTGCTTTCATTTCTGTTGTGGTTTTAGAGTTTTTAAACCGAGAATTTGCATTGGATTTTCCTACTTTGTTACTCTTATAGTTCGATTTGTGCCAATTTGTTTACTGTTAGACTTTTATTAAGCAAAAAGATTTCACTCTCTTTTTATTGAATGTTCCAAATGGTTCTTTTGCAGAGAACAACATCTTTTAGTAGCCTGGCATCCTTCAATGGGAACCCTGTTGAGTTGAGCTAAGATAAGATCAGGAAGTTCCTTAATTGATTTTGATGATGTTCCTAAACCTCCTTCAATTGCTACTCTACAACCAACACAAGTAGCTGCCCCAGGTCCTTCTGTGGCTCAGCAAACGACATCGTCCAATGATAACTGGGCTAATTTTGATTCTTTTTCCGAGGTCAAAGCATCCCCAGCTCCATCAAATGCAAATTTATTCGAATCCTTTATGTCAAAGTTGTCCGTTCCAGCTCCATTATCTGGTAATGCTGCTGCTTCATTGATGCCATCTGCTAGTAATCCTCTAGGCTTGCCGACTAGGCTAATGCTGATGTTGTTTTTTAGAATTCGGTGAACATTGAATTTGTTTTATCATGTTTTTGGTGTATGTTTTAAACACGTGGGAATTTTGGTATTTGTTTGAACAGGTTTCAGTGATATTTTTTAATACAGTATTTTTTTTTTAAAATTCTTTGCAAATTTACCGACGGAAATTTCCGTCAGTAATTTTTTTAAATTTAAAAACTGATAATAGATTTACCGACGGAGCAGTCAATCGGAAATTCTACATTATTTACCAACGGATATTTCCGTCGCTAATACCATCTTTTCCGACGGACATATTTCCGTCGGTATTACCAACGAGTTATTACCGACGGAATCCGACGGACGCAGTCCGTCGATAATGCTCATTTACTGACGGAATTTAGGCATTACCGACGGAAATTTCCGTCGGTAATTGCTCAGTTTCTAGTAGTATACTCCCTCCGTCTCGTTCGAAAAAACATTTTTGTGTCCTTACATGGAAATTAAGAAAAGTGATGTAGGAAAGAGAAAAAGTGTATAGTGGAATAAATGTTGTGAGTGAAATGTGATGTAGGAAAGAGAAAGTGGGGTAGGAAATAGTTAGTGGATATTTATTGTGAGAGTATGCCAAGTGGGTCCTACAAATAAAGAAGTAATAAAAAACTATTTTTGAATTGTGTCATTTCAAATGGAACGCCCAAAAAGAAAATTTGTACCCTTTCGGGCTGGACGAAGGGAGTATATATTTTAAAATATCTATGAAATAGTCAAGTTTTGAAACTCTAATTATTTTTCTCCTTGTTATTATGTTGAATAACATTTGGTTTAACATCGTATCATCAAAGCGATTTTTCTAAATTACGATCATCATCATGACCGAGTCCGGCCAACCAATTGGTCAAACAGTCGACCAAACAACGAATCACAGAACCCCTACTCCGCCAACAAAAATTTAATCCAACTCTCCCATCTTCCTTGGACCACAAGATCGACCAGGTGATTTTATAACTCATACACGTCCGCATGATGATAATTATGATGATCGGGCAGGCGATAATCAAACAACTTTAGAATCACGTCGAAAGTTTGGATTTTTGAATGGCTCCATCACAACTTTTTCTCCTCCGTGCACCGAGTTAGATTGAACTACGATTCATGCTATGATTATCTAATGGCTTATAAATACGATCGATCCTGAGGTAAAAGCTTCTCTCTCTAAATATCGAGATGCCAAAAGATTGTGGGACACATTTAAGTCACGATTTGCTTTAGTGAATGGTCCTAGAATTCAACAACTTAATGCCTTAATTGCTAAATGTGAACAAACGAAGACTATGCCGGTCTCGACGTATTTTGGAAAATTAAATGCCTTGTAGGAGGAGCTCTACCTTCATGAGCCACTCATCACATGTAATTGTTGCATCAATTGTACGACGAGAAGCAAACATGAATTGAGACGCGAAAACAACATGCTTTATCAATTTCTTGTGGGTCTTTATTCTGAGTACTACGATCAGACACGCACTAATATTAAATCTCAAGACCCGTTGTATTCTTTAGATAGGGCTTATCAATTGGTAGCTAGGATGAGCGTGTTTGGCTGGCCAAATTAATGCATGACTAGCCACCTAATGTTGTTGGTTTCGCTCTTCGATCTGGTGGACAAGGGTGTGGAAAAGTGGTGCGCTAAGAAAAATCACACTTGAGTTGCAGTCATTGAAAGAAGACTGATCACGAGATAAGCCAATGTTTTGAAATCATTGGTTCTCCGGAATGGTAGGGTGATGGTGAAAAACCTGGTAGTGGAAGTGAGAGAGGCAAGGGTATTTCTCACGGGGCTGTACGAGGCAAGAATGGTACAGTTCAAGCAAGTGCAACAACCAGCAGTGGATATAAACCCAGACAGCACAAGAGTAATCATTAACGACAGTAAAGAAATAACGTGCACATAAGAAGATGCATGTCTATAAAATCCACAACCTCTCTCAAGTACTCCTTACCCTATAGCAAATTATATGAATTATGACGATTTTTCTATGAAACACTGAAATTTTCTTACTGCACTAACTCTGTGTAGGGAGCCGAAGTCCTTTTTGTGAGGCCATGACGGACGAAGGGTGGAAACAGTCAATGAACAAAGAAATCAAAGCTTTGGAAGATAATGACACTTGGACCTTGGAGTCTCCACCACCAGGAAAAAGGGCATTAGGTAATCAATAGATTTATCGTATCAAATATCGTTCTGACGAAAGTATTGAAAGATTGGAGTCTTGGTTAGTGGTCTTCGGAAATCATCAAAAGCAGGGAATTGATTATGCTGAAAAATTTACTCCAATTGCGAAAATGGTAACTTTCCGTGCCTTCCTAGCAGTTGTTGCTTCTAAAATTGGGAACTTCATCGGATGAACGTTCACAATGCTTTCTTACACGGAGATCTTGAAGAAGAAATCTATATGAAGCTACTTCCAGATTTTGAGTCCTCTAAACCAAATATGGTGTGTCGTTTACGTAAGTCATTGTATGGGTTAAAACAAGCTCCAAGATGTTAGTTTGCAAAGCTAGTTGCTGCCTTAAAGGGGTATGGATTTCTTCAATCCTATTCTGATTACTCTTTGTTTACCTTCACAAAATGTGTTGTTCAGATAAATGTGCTCGTGTATGTTGATGATCTCATTATTTCTGGGAACAATTTCGCTGCCTTACTTGAGTTCAAAGCCTATCTGAGTGATTGTTTTAAAATGAAGGATCTTGGGTCTCTTAAGTATTTTCTTAGCATTGAAGTTGCACGAAGCACTTCTGGATTATTTTTGTGTCAAAGAAAATACGCTACTGATATTATTTCTGAAACTGGACTATTAGGAGCAAAACCTGCAGATTTTCCTATTATACAAAATCACAAACTGGGACTGGCTACAGGCAAGGAGCTCTCTGATCCGAATAAATACTGACGTCTCGTGGGTCATCTCATTTATCTTGATGTTACACATCCAGATTTGGCTTATTCCGTACATATTTTCTCATCGGGGTGAGCATTGGGAAGATGCCTTACGAGTTGTTCGATACCTTAAAGGGAACACCTGGACATGGCATTTTATTGACAAGTGACAGTAACGTGACATTAACCGGTTGGTGTGATTCAGATTGGGCAGCATTCCCCATCACTCGTAAGTCCCTCACAGGATGGCTGGTCTTTTTTTGATAATTCACTTGTTTCGTGGAAAATCAAGAAACAAGAAACAGTGTCATGATCTTTTGCAGAGGCTGAGTATATATATATGTCGGCTCTTACTTGTAAATTAAAATGGTTAAAGGGTCTTTTACTTAGTTTGGAAGCTCATCATCCGAGTGCTATTCCTTTTTTATGTGATAGTTAATCGGCTATAAATTTTGCTCAAAATTCGAATTTTCATGAGAGATCAAAGCACATTGAGGTTAATTGTCATTTTGTTCGTGATGCGGTCAAAGAATATCTTATCTCATTGCTCTTTCATTTGTTCCTACATCTACACACTTGACGAATATCTTTACCAAATCTCTTGGCAAGAAGCAGTCTGATTTTTTTCTTCGCAAGTTGGGCATTTCAATCTTCATGCTCCAACTTGAGGGGGGTGTTATGATATGGGATCTCCTAAAGTAATTAGGAGATCCGATTTTCTTATTATTATTGATTACTAGTTTCCTTTTCTGGTTGGCTACTCAAATTAAATTTTTTTGAATCGTTTTCTAAAAAGGATTTTCTTTACTGTATTATATATATTTCAAGAGATCAAAGTCAAACTTTGAAATCCTATTTATTATTTTTCTTGTTATGTTGAATTACTTTTGGTTTAACAGTTATGACTTTCTAATTTTGACAACTTAGAATCTAGAAGACAAAAAATTACCATTTTCAGATTTTTGACAAATTTCATTAAAAAATTCAGTTAAATTGTTACGTACTAAGCATCCAACTTAACTGAGGGAATTCACCCATAGTTTCATGTGGACATGATCCAATGGCTAATTTGACTGCATATAATAGTCGAGTAAGCTGGGCTTTTATATTGAAATTGGACTGATGAAATGTGCTAATATGCTAAAGATATGGAAATAACCTCAACAAAGTTGATATTCCTTCCTTCCCAAAATGATATTCTTACTTTTTCTTTAGCGCAAATGTACTTTGAGCATTTTTAGGTTGAGTTAAGAGCATCTCCAACACTGCATCATCTCTCGTGCCATCGCCAATTTGACGCCGAAATTGAGCTCCAAAAGTGCGTCATCGTCATCACTATTTTGGTGGAAAGGGCTTTGTTGTGCTAAATTTGATGCAGGTAAGTTCCTGCGCCATCTTCTTTTCCTTTTTCCTTTTCTTTTTTCTTTTTTCTTTTTTCTTTTTTCTTTTTTCTTTTTTCTTTTTTCTTTTTTCTTTTTTCTTTTTTCTTTTTTCTTTTTTCTTTTTTCTTTTTTCTCTTTTCTTTTTCTTTTTCTTTTTCTTTTTCTTTTTCTTTTTCTTTTTCTTTTTCTTTTTTTCGTTTTCGTTTTCTTTTTTTTTTAAATTGAAATTACTACTTCCTCCTCCGTCCCAAAATGATTAACCATTTTAAGAAAATATTATTTGTGAATTAATTTTTTACATTCATTTTGAGACGGAGATAGTATATATTTTTTAATTTAATACTTCCTCCGTCCCACTTCAAGGTTACTACTTTCTTTTTTGGTTCGTCTCACTTCAAGGTTCCCTTCCATAAATGAAAAGTTTTGAATATATTTATACCCTTATGATTTAATATATTTACAAAAAAATCATTCATTATACCCTTATAAAGTGAACATACCTACAAAAAAACAAATCATTAACTTACTATTCCTCCCACTCATTCTCTCTCCTATTAAATATTTTTAACTTTTACATTCTCTTTCCTCTAATCTTCTATCCACTTTCAAAAAAACCAATAATTAACTACTACTATTCCCTACCCCATACTATTTAACTTTACATTCTCTTTCCTCTAATTTTCTACCCACTTTCAAATCAATATATATATAAAAGCTGAAGTGAATAAGGATTTTCGTTTTCCCGCTCAAAATTGGAACATTCTAGAAACTATCCCCTACGGTGGCTTACTGAATACGCAAAACCTTTTAAAATTCTAATAAGCACCGCTCATCTTCTTGTCCCTCTCTCTGCTCCCCCATCATCATTATTGCAACCCTTCTTCCCAAAACTCTCTCTCTCTCTCTCTCTTCTCTCTTCTCTCTCTCGCACAGACACACATACAAGCACCTCTCTCTCTCAGCCCCTCCACCTCTCTCTCAGCCCACTCTTACATCAGTAGGCCCTCTGCTTTTTCCATGGTAGCCGTCGCCGTCGCCGCTCTCTCTCTCTCTTCTGCAATCAGCCAACAAGGTTGATTTGATTTCAAGTTTGATTTTGATTTCCACATTGATTTGGGTAATTTTTATTTTGATTTCCCCCATTGATTTGTTATTTACGATTTCTGATTGCTATTTATTTTTGTGTTTTTATTCTTGCAAGCAGCCAACGAGTTGATTTGATTTCACGTTTGATTTTGATTTAATCCATTGATGCCGTTTACTTCAACTATAAAGGTAGCAATTTTGTCCTATTCAATGTTTTCCCATTCTCAATCCAAATTCTAATAACTGCTCAGTATAGTCTCATGAATTTTACATCGTTATTCAGGTTTAATTTAGGAGTTTAATTATTTTACGTCAAATGTCTATCTTTCTTGATTTTCTGCATCTCTTATTGAGGGGATTGCAGATCAATAGAAATGATGAAACTTGGTTTCCTTTCTGATTTTAGTTTTCAATTATATAGTCCATCTTGGCAAAGCAAAGAGCCGATGGACAATGAGCTGCTTTGAATGTAATGGACTTGCATCAAGAGTTTTGTGAACGATGAGTATTTTATCACTTTGTGTTAGAGATTTGTTTTTATATGAATTTAGGTCATAATAATGTTATTTTGCATATGTCAGTGAACTTTGACTATTGTTTCATTGGATAGTGAGGATATTTTGTGAACTTATGAGATCAAGAGGTGTTTTATTTGAAAATATATCAAAACACAATTGTTTTCCCTGACAATTTTGATCATATAATTGATTTATTTGACTATTTACCTATAAGAATAGTTTGATTATTGGTACTCTTATGAACTTTTGTTCATGTGTTGATTTATGTAGATTTGATATTTTTTTTATTTTACTTATTTAGGGATTTACATTATTAATCTTGGTAAAACATGGCTGCTAGGGTCATTGTTGCTATTGAAAACCCGCAGGACATCATTGTCCAGTCTGCCATGCCTTAATGTCTATACTGATTTTTGACAATGATCTGTGTACTAACATCCTATTAAGGAAGCTGCTCTTGGGAACATCCCCACCATTGCCTTCTGTGACACAGATTCACCAATGAGATATGTTGATATTGGTATCCCTTCCAATAACAAAGGAAAGCACAGCATTGGGTCTCTTCTGGCTTTTGGCCAGGATTGTACTTCAGATGAGAGGTCTGATCCCCCAAGGCCACAAATGGGACATCATGGTATGCAATTGCAGTCCTCTATTTCCTGTTTAACTGGATTGGGGCTATTTTTAATTCTTCACAGATTCTTGACGCGCCAATCAGGTTTGGTGTTTTCAATTTTTATGAATTTGATGTGGATATTGTTCCTAATATTTTAGTATATTCTTATTTCAAATTAAGATTTTCTGATTTAGCGGGATGCAAAAAGGCGTCCACTACCAGATTATACTGAGAAGGTCCGGAAGGAATTTACGATTGACATGCGATCAATATTTGTTGATTGGTTGGTTAAGGTTTCAGCAAAAATCAAGCTTCGATCTGATCTCATGCACTAAATAGTTCATGCATTGATAAATACTTATCGGTGAATGCTGTTGGCAGGCAGAGATTGAAGCTTCTTGGTGTTTTTACAATGCTTATATCATTGTGAGAATCAAACTCAAGAGTACTTCTATTTTCGACACCTTTTTATTTTCTCATGAATGTTCATTTCTTATGTGTTTAATATAAAGTATGAATATAAAGGCCATCCATGTGCCAACGATCTTTGTAAAACTACTGGTACTGAATCACAAAGCTAGATGTTGCGAAGATGGAATATGAGACTCAAATATCTCAAGTTTGAGATGAGCAATCCCACATTTAAAACTTTTCATAGGTAGGAGGAAACAGTTAGCAAAATATGACATTTTGCTTACAAAAACAGTGGGTTCAAGAGTAGGTTTTTGTTACTTTTAGAAAACTTATTATTTTCTCATGAATTTTCGTCTCTGAAGTGTTTACTAGAATGTATAAAGGCCATCCATGTGCTAACGATCTTTGTAAATCTTTTCTTCCGTAGGAGGGTACAACAAAATAATCTCTCCCTTTTCTTTCTTTATTTATGATACATTTGTTTATAATGCATTTTCGTCTCTGAAGTGTTTAATAGTATGTACAACAATCTGTCTATGCTAATGGGAGTCATTCGACCCCTTTATTTTGGAGTTATGTCATGTTTATTACCTTTAAATTTTTAAAGGAATAGTTTTTACCACTAAAAAAAGTATTTTTTTGCAGGGCCCTACTTTGTGTGTGTAGACAACTACACCTTTGTCCATCGACACTTTCCAATTACCTCCGAATTTTTTGTAGTCATGTTTGTAATGGGATACTATATCAATGTACGAGGAACATGTATGTTGTGCTTTACGTTCTGTAATGTATGTGTACAACTACTGACATGGCAGTACTATGTGGGGGTAATGGTGAAGTCTGCTACTCCAAGTAAGCTTAGATGCTCCATATTTATTTAGCGATACTCCGTATTAAATTTTATTTTTTTCTTTCTTACTTTCGTTGTTTATTTTTCAAGTTTTTAACATCATTTCCTACTTATCTTTATCTTGCTCCATGATGTATGTGCTATCTGTAGCATTTTACTTATTTACCGATTTTATTTGATGAATTTACTACAGTAACTCTACACCTCGGTATAATTTGCATTGCGACTCATGTAAGAAGGCTTACTATGGTAATGAAACACATCTTGACCTGACAGTAGCCAGTGGCTCCAAGTCATATGGTGAAAATAGGTCGGCTTCTACGAAGCCTTTTATTAGAACCAAATATATAGTGATGAAGTAAATAACTGACTGATTCGAAAGCAACAGTCTTTTGTTGCATGGATTTTAACTCTTTTCTTCATATTTAGGAATGGAGATACATATGCTGGAGAATATTTTGCAGACAAGATGCATGGCTTTGGTGTATATAGCTTCGGAAATGGTCATAGATATGAAGGAGCCTGGCACGAGGGGAGAAGGCAAGGGCTTGGAATGTACTCATTCAGAAATGGGGAAACCCAATCTGGGCACTGGCAAAATGGGATTCTTGATGTTCCAAGCACACAGAGCAACACCTTCCCTGTATCTCCTGTAGCTGTTTATCATTCGAAAGTGCTCAATGCAGTTCAGGTAATCCCATCTTGATTCTGATTTTCCCTGAAATTTGACACATCGATTTTTCTGCAATCTCATTGGTTATCAGTCAGAGTGCAAGCAATGCATTTGTGATTTGATTACAAGGAGATTGTTTTACTTCCTTTCTATTTGAAACAAACTCGCTATGACAAACTACAAACATGGTTGTTACTCCACAAAAGAGGAACAGTTTGTACCCAAAGTTTTGTGATTTTTTTATGTTGACTCAAGTATTACGTTTGGGTTTATGTCATTTCTCCCTTAAGATTTTTTTTTTTTTTGCAGTTGACTGCAATTCCTGGTATCTTTCAGTGTATCTGCCCTGATGAAAGTGCTCGAGCTGCTCTAAAACTTTGATGTGACCTCTATGCATTGCTCGAGCTGCTCTAAAACTTTGATTGATGCTTTATCCTGAACCCTCTCATTCTACATGCTCAGAAGTTTCTATTGTCTGCTCTATAATGGTCTCTTCTATATGCATTGACTAAAGAGAACATGTTTGTCTGGTGTGAGTTTGCTGTCATTTGATATTGTTTTGGTATATCGACATTCATTCAATGTTGTCTTAAGGTACTGTTTATGTGCCTTCTGATGGTTCTTTTCGTATTTATTTCAATTTGACAAGATATAATTTAACTTTTTAATTCATTTGTTCTTCTTTACTTTGCTCAGCAAATGTTGCTCTTAGGTTCTTTGATCCCACATTTAACTAAATCAAATTACTCAAACAGTACTTAGTGTTGAAGATGGTTATATTGAACATCAGCTTGCTTGTATACAATGAGTGTATATTACATTGAACCATTATATCAATAGTGGTACATGATTTGGTACACAATGTAGTACTCCCTCTGTCCCTAAATAAATGTCAAAAAAAAGTTTCAAATTTGCTCTTGATCACGAGCAAATTTGAATCTTTTTTCGACATCCATTTAGGGATGGAGGGAGTACAAAAGATCTGGCCCTTTACTTGGCTTATGACTTGAATTTCGCTTCGAATAGATCTTGTATGTATTGACATCCTTCTAACTGATTGACCTTGTAAGCTTTGGAGTGCAACTGTTCATCATGTCCTTCCTTTGCATCATATTTTTTCTCTAATTGAACCATTTACTATGTTTGGGCTGCTGCAGGGTTGGAAGGCAGGTGGTTAATGTTGCATCTTTCATGGTGAGAGTTGACTCTCAGAAACTCATTGACTTCTGTAAGTGCTCCAATTTGAGCTTGTTAGCATTTTCGTTAGAAAATTAACGAAAGTTATAACATTACTAACATTCCTAACATTCCTAACTTTTCTAACAAAGTAAGGGTAAAATGGGCATTGTCATTTAAAGTTAAACCAAGAAAAGAATCTCAAAAAGCAAAAGAAATAAGAAAAATCCGAATTGGGCAAGTTGAAAAACATAAACTGCTGGATTTTTGAATTTTATTCTTCCTGTCCAAAGCCTGAAGCTGTAATTAATGAACAGTGCACGCTGTCAATCATATCCGCGCGGACATGTTTGTCAATTTCAGGGGGTTATAAATTGAACCCTCCTCTCTCAGAAAAACAACACATTTTGATCACAGCAACGAAGTTCTGGCGAAATATAGAGAGAAAACAGTGGGAATCTCTAGATTGCCACTATTTTCTCTTGAATCTTTCCCAATCTCACTCCAAACACAAATACAAACACCAAACCTTGATACTCCTCAAGCCAAACACCAAATCTTGATACTCCTCAAGTCAAATTCCAAGCCTAGGAAGATAGGGTGTCACCATTGGTAAAGCCCTCCTTCTCAAAACCCTAAAATCCTCTTTTAACTTCTTGTTCATCTTGTTCTTCTCACTTGGATCTACTTGATGTCTTGTTTAACTTAAGTTTTGACCTAAGATGGTCATCTTGAAGTTCATCTTCATGAATGACCATCTCAAATGGTCTACATTTTAAATCTCTAAATTGATTTTTCTCTTTAAATTCATCTTTACAAAGATCCCCTCTCCCTTTGCAAAGGATATGTTTAAACCCCATAAATTCCCCAAGGATGACTTGAGTATGATAACCACTTGGCACAAGGTAGTGGAATCAAGTCTAGGGATGAAAATGGGGTGAACATAGATGCAAACCCCCCAAAAATCACATTTCTCCTCAAGAACATCTTGCTGTCCAGTAGCATTGTTCTGAGAACTCAGTCCATTTTCCTATTTTTTGGACCCAGTAAAACTTGGAATTGGGTGTTGACTACAAAATACTTTTTGTAGCCAACATCCAGAGCTTTCCAGACATATTTTTAATTTATTTTTTGCGTGAGTAAAACTCCTTTTTTCAATTTTTATTTTAGAGGCCAGTTCATCAGCTTCTGGAAATCCAGATTTCAGATCTGAGATTTCCAGAAGGTTTTGACCCCTCAAATCATCTCCAAAATGAAAAGTTCTTTTACAGAAACCTTTTTTAAGGTGTTTTGAACATTTTTCATTCCCGGACTTTTCCCAGATTATGGAGTTTTCAAGCCCTAAAGTCCATTTCAAAGTCAAGGGTCAACTGCTTTTTTCATTTTGGCAGAAATGGTTTTCAACTTTCAAAAATCTTTTGAGTTACAAATATCAACCCAAAAATCACCCAAAAAATCATGGGATCAGTTTAAATCCTTAAAAAGAGTTCCCAATTTTTACTTACCTCAGTTTCAACTTATTTTGGCCAAAACACACACACACACACACAACAAAGGATTTTGAATGTTTGGAAGACTCGTTTTTACGAGGCGTTCCGGGTGCACACTAACGTCCTTCCCGGCGCGTAACGTGACCTCCGAACCCAAATCTCTGATCTCGGGCTTTTTTCAAAGTTTTGGCCCTCAAAATAAAAATGGCGTGGCGACTCCGTTTGATTTTCAAAAAAAAATCGGGTACATCACAGTGGCGACTCCGCTGGGGACTAACAAGTTTTATCTTTCAAAAAAAAAAAGAAAAACTTTTGAGGGTCAAGCTTCCGTCTCAACATTTGAAAATCCTTTGTTTTGTGTGTGTTGACTTTTGCACGTTTTCGTGTTTGTTTTGGCCGCCTCGGGAAAAGTCAAAATATTGACTGTCGGAAATGAAGTCCCTAATCGTCGGAATTTTTGTGCTTATGTGCTTATGTGTTCATAAAATTTTCAAAAAAAAAATTCAAAAAAAAAAATCATGCATCATGTCTTTTAAAACACATAAAAAATTTCTATTTTACTCAGAAAGAGAAGATAGACTGCTTGCACACTACGCGCACGTTGACCGTACACTGCACACTACGTCCTTAACCCGGGAAAATCCTTGTCGCGGTCCGTTTGGTCTTATTACGCCTCTCGGATGAGCACAGGACTACCCAAACATCCCATGGAGCCTCGTGTCGACCATGCACCTGTCCGTGACACACTTTGTCCGAGACCCGGTTGGTTTTTAGTCTGGTCTGTGTCATGCCCTGTCTGTGTATAGACCTTTCCTTTCAAGCCTTTGTCGGCATACCGACTCAATATCTTTCGGGTCCCTAATCAGTCGAAGCTCTGCCGGTTTTCCGCCGCAGACTTTGACCAAGATATTGACCGGCGCCTTGACTTCGGCTCGATCGGCACAAATTATACACCGACTCCCAAAGATGACACCGAGTCATCAAGGATTAACGGTTATTCCATGCCTAATTACGGCTTAACCGACGACAAGTCAAGATCAATTGCGGACATTTATCGCCCAAATCATGCCGACTTTTTGTCGAGCTCCCTGACACGATCTTGACTTTGACGTCGCCTTGTCCGTAATTTACATCGAACGCTCGTTAAGACTCGATTACCCGCCAGACTTTTAGGATCGTTTTTCTTTCGATCGGTGGGACCCGCTTGCCCTATAGGACCCTCGCCCGGGGCTGTCCACCCTGGGAGGTCGAAATACAGGTGGAATACGAGGGGCTTATAGACGTAGTGATGGGGCCCACCGATCCAGATCCGCAGTAGTTCGCAAAAAAGAAGAGCAGTCTTTTCCAACCGATTAGGTTAATAAAACGTGTTTTAAGTAAACATGAACAAATAATCGCATGTTGCATGAGCCTTAAGCCCGAACACCAACCTCGTTTCGCTTCCGAGTCCGAACCACACCCTTTTGTGCCTTCCACGAAGCAAAGTTTGGATCGAGACCCCGGGTCATCGTTTGTTCATCTCGGTAATTCCGAAGTCGATACTTCGTCGGCTTTCCTCCTTCGCTTCGGTTCAAAGTTTCGTAATGGCCAACTCAGAGGAGAACGGTGGGGACGTACAACTCCGCACCCCGAAAATCCGCAAAATGACGAACAGTGGAATCGATGGCTCAGCATCGCCGCTTATTGGAAAGTGTCGAACCTGTGGGCTAACGATTGTTCGCCACCCTAATGGAACCTTTACGATTGATGCGGAGATTGGAGCTAATTACCCTCCCGGACATGCCAACTACCATCAAATGCCCCGTTCCTTTTCGTGTGGAACTACTAATGGGCCAAGCATCCCCAGCTTATCACTCACCCGCCTCTCGCCGCATCGTATCGATCTTGGTCAACTTCCCCGGCGCCTCTCGGTTTTCACCTTTGGGTTTCAATCAGTCTGTTTCTCTGACTTGGAATGGGTCAGTTCGCTACTCCAAAACCTCAGTCTGGCCGGGCCATCGTCTGGAATTGGTCGGTTCGGTACATCTCGGCCCTACGGCTCGATACTCCTCAACAGTCCGATCTAGGTCAACTCGCCCCGTGCCTCTCGTGCCTCACCACTAGGATTGAATCCGCTTGGCTTTCGCCCACGCCTTGGAAGGGGTCGGGCTCACTACTTCACAGCATCAGCCTGGCTCGGATCATCATCTCGGAATGGGACAGTTCACTTCTCAGGCTCCATGGTTCAGAGGGGGCCAGCTTGCTTCCTCCAATTCTCGAAGCACACTTGCCCCTATGATACTGCAAGATCACATGGGTCACTGTGCTTTTATCACCACTTCATCAGTTCACCGTATTCACAATATCCTCCAAGCTCTACCTTGCCCCTCCGGTTGGGAAGTCCGACAAGGTCAAATGCTCCTCATCAAATTCTCCACCCGGCTGTTACGCAAGCTGCTCCTGCTCATCAAGTACAGTATGCACATTGCCCTTGTAGTCACGTTCCCCAATATGGTCAAGACACGTCCAGTCCTACTGTTACGATGCCTCAAACCTCATATTTTCAGCAGCCTTCTGGATCCGCACTCACTGCTCCCTGGTATCCACCCATTACGAGCCATATATCCTCATCTTCGCAACCGCTGTGCCTTATGAGGAGGGTTACGGTCACGATTTTAATGCTCAAAGGTTGTCATACCTCCCACCAAAATACTTCCTACTATGGTTCCATTTGCTGATGCCAATCTTGTGGCGGGGTCATGCAGTCCTAATGTTCCTATTGACTCATCCAAGGGATTATTGGTAGAACCAATTAAGAAGGTACAAGGAAAGCCTAGCAACGAGGGTATCGGCGATCGTTCGACTCGGGCCATCTCACCATACCAATCTTGTGTATCTGACACGAATGAGTCTTACGAAAGGTCAAATCTCGACGATTACATCGATGATTACATCAAAAGGGTTCGTGCACGGAAAAAAACTACGAGTCTGAGCATGCCTCACCGCTATAAACCTTACCCTTCCAATACGGCTCCGACATCCAGTAAAGGAAAGAAGGCATTGTGTACAATTGACGGCACCCAAAAGCAACCAAGAAATGGTGGTCCTTTAAGGCAACGAGAACGTTTTGATGATTTTGGGATGCCCATGGGCTTAATTTTCAAGGGCTTAGTAAGGGTAGGCCTTTGGAGCCTCTCAGGGACTACCATCCAAGGAGCTCAAATGCACCCCTCGACATGAGTAAGCACTGCGCCTTCCATGATCATTATGGCCACACGACTGACAACTGCACAGTCTTGAAGAGAGCGGTTCAAGGGTTAATCGAAGCGGGCAAGCTTGAGCGCCCCAATGGACCAAAACCGGCAAACCCTGTTCAGAATGGTGACCAAGTCAACGACCAAATCTCGAATCAAAGAGCATTAAGAGTTCATTCTCCCCAAAGGAGAAACCACATCCCGAGGATTTGGGTGTTCCCTTAAGCAAAGTTTTGAACAAACTTGCTAAAGCAGTGGTCTCCTCGAACCTACGAGAAACTATCACCCAAGAATCCCAAAGTCCTTTTGGACACCACCAAGCATTGTGCTTTCCACCGCATCACGGTCATGTAACCGATAACTGTACAACTTTGAGAAAGGCGATTCGGGGGTTAATTAAGAAGGGTAAACTCGAGCGCCTCGGTGATCTCAACCCTGCCAATGATCATTTCTCAAACAACACGAGAGTAAACATGATTGAGTTTCATGATTCAAGCTCTGTGAATTCAATAGACTTTGGCAAGCCAGAGGATTTAGTCGCAACAAATGTTGAGAACGGATGGTTTGACTGCAACAAGCATGTGGCCATGGCAAAGCTGGATTTGGTGAAATGCTCTGAACTCTCGCCCTCCGATAAGTTCACGACTGACGCCAAGGGTAAATGGGATGATAATGATCTGATGACAGATGAGGCAACCGTCAGGGCCGGTGAGCGAGGAATTCCTTGAAAGTTACCAAAGGCGAGCATAGTCTGCTGAAGGATAGAGACGTGGTCCAACAACAAAGAGTAGCTAGACTAGGGGCTACCCATCCTTTAGTATTAAAACAGTCTTTTAGTCAACCTTCGTAGGTTCTAGTACTTTCTTCGTTCAATCAAGTCCTCCTTGGACATTGTAGTTAATCTTAAGTTTTCTATAAAAGAGTCTTTTTCTTTTCTCGCTAGACTTGAGATATTATTTGCACAACTACATTACATTTAATGAAATGGTTTTATTTTAAATGATCACTCGCATTGCTCAACAAATAATCTCTGGAAATGATTAAGATTTTAATTAATTGGTGCGAGAAAGTCAACTAATGCCCTCCCTATACACTTTCCTCACCTCACAAAGGCCTCCATCAAGCCATATACTTTCCAAAACATATCCCCATCATCACCTTGATCAAGTCAACGAAGGCGGCAACATCAAGGGACAACAAAAGGTCACTCAAAGACGGGAGATCGACCCCATATCAAAAAAACAGGGACTTGCCTTCGCCCCCATGCATCAAGAAAGTTCAAGTGAAAGCTTGCCTTCATCCTCAAGTGCTCAAAAAAAAAACAAAAAAAAAAACACAAAAAAAAAAAAAACAAAAAAAAAAACAAAAGCTTCAAAAAAAAAAAAGCTTCAAAAAAAAAGCTTCCAAAAAAAAAAACAAAAACAAAAGCTTAAAAAAAGAAAAAAAAATGAGGCCAAGGACCCAAAGATCGCCGATCGAAGGCATGACATATGGGCAAAATTAAAGCCCGAAGAACGGAAGTTGTCGACAATAAGGGAGCAGTTAAAGCAACGGCAAAAACATATCATAAGCCCTTAAGCTGCATCCAAAATCTTTCTCCCCCGATGAAGGACGACGATCAAGAAGCAACGGAATCGCTCAAAATGACTTGTCAAGGAATCACCTCAAGGCCCGCACCTTATCATCCAAACTTCCTATCCGAGCCTTTCCACCAAAAGTACCACAAATGTTCATACCCCTTTTCTAAAACCAAACACAGTTCAAGCCCGAACTACGGCGACCTAAGCTCCTAATAATGAGGGGAACGTAGGCAACCGTAAATGGTCCGGTCATAAACACATTCAAATCCCGGAAAATCCGGCCTCACCAATAGCCTCTCCTATACACGATCCATCTTCACCATTCGCCAACTTCGACTCTTGGTATCGCTTGACTTTCTCCTCATGATTAATCAAAATGTTTGTTCATATCGAGATTAGGGGTTGAATAACCCGAACATTAATAAAGGGTTTTAAGCAATCTTGTGATCATTTTGAATAAAACATGTTTTCAGATGTCTCGACAAGTCTTCTTTTTCTACATTATAGGAAAAATAGAGCTAAACACTAATTTTCTGTCAGCAGGGGCTTCCATACACTTTTACAAACCTTTCTAAACTTATGCTCTCTCAAAAGAGTCAAACCCAAAGCGAGTTCTTTTGTGCCTTCGTCAAATGAGGCCATCAAATAACACAAATCGGGGATTCGTCCCCACTTTTCGAAAATATGCCCCTGCAGGTATACATTTCTAAATTGTCTTTTCTCTCGGTTGACTAATTGAATAAAGAAAATAATAAAGTAAATATAGAAGGATGGGTTGCCTCTTTTGCTACATGATAATTCAAGAACGTTGGTTCTTCACTTTGCTACAAGATGGGTTGGGTCTCTGTTCAGTATCAGTGCCTACCAGGTTGAAGCCTCTCTAATTGTGTCAGATTCACAGTCATGAGACCGAGGCTTTGCCAAGTCACTTCTTCCGAATCAAGACTTCGCAAATACACCTCTTCAAACCAAGGCTCTACCAAGCAAGATGAGATTTGATCGCCATGTTGGTCATGGGCTAGTCAAGTGCAGTTCTTTGATGTCCAAGGACGAGGACGGAATTTTAACCAAGACCAGAAATTCATCATATTTCTATTAACCTGAGTCCATAAAACTCCTTGTGCCAATCAGAATGAGGTTTCGATGTTCATCCTTGGAAGATGTCAGGAATTTTGGTTTGACGATTGCCCTCAACCCCGATGGAACTTTCACGGTAGAAGAGGAAAAGGATCCCCATCCCTATCTTGGCCAGACAGACTACCACCACCTTTCTCACACTCTTCTCAACTTGCGAATCAACCATCCTTTCAAATTTCTCGGTCGATATACACTCACGCTTCGTCCGGGACGGTCGTTTGGGAAACAAATTGACTTCATCCGATTTGGGCCGTATGGTATGCCTTAAAGATGGGTCGCCTCGGTATGTCACAGCGGTTTGGTATGCCTCGGTAGTTCGGTACGGATGCATCGGGAGCTTCTCGGTTACATCGGTTTGAAATGCCTTGACGCTACCCAGTTCAAGATATCCAATCCCCGGCACCGCACAAGCCTCACAAGATCCCTTCATGACCGTCTCAACGGGACAAAGAAACCCCAAATACGTACTACTCGGACCCATGCAGTCTAACGTAACCGATCAGCTTCACAGCTCCTCGCCGGGGCAAAATCAAGACGGAAATGTCTCCTCACGGTTGGGGTTACCTCGAATACCACAACAAATTGGAATCCCACCTCGCTTTGGAACCAATCTATCGTGGCCTTCGCAAAGAACAGCTTGGAATGTTTCCACAGCCTGGTCCAGGGCAACATCGAAGCCCTTCCTCGTAATGATGCTAGCTCACCTCACACAGCCTTTCACAAACCCATTCCTCACTCAGGCTTCGATGGGTTACCAAGCCTCCATCCCAGCCATCGGAATCACCAGGACCGCAGCATTCCCGGTCATGCACCTTCGCCTATGCAATTCAACAACCAGGACATGCAGCCCGCACTTAAGCCTACTTATGGGCCTCACTCCGGAAATCCAAGTCATCCGGATACCTCGATCCGCCTCCATCTTCTCTCGCCGATTGGAAGCCAACAAAGAAGTCGGCTGGGTACTATCCTTTTGCCCCAGCTCCTACCTACACTCCCCAGGGTAATATGGGCCAAGGACAGGATTTTTCCTATGTCCCCAGATCGGCCATTCCCTCCACCTGTCTGCCGCTAGTGGTAGCTCTTCTCTCTAGCTCGATTCTGGTTTGAATGCCATGGTTCCACCACAAGACCCTCATTTGGCTTGGTTCGTGGAACGACACAAGGAAATGAAAGCACAGATTGCCGAATTGATCGCTAAGAAGTCTCGCTTCCGGCCAACGAACCCGACTCCTTTATTCCCCACAAATTCGTGATGCCTAATTTGGATCTCTTTGATGGCACCGCATGCCCGAAAACCCATTTGGACACATATACCTTGGCAATGAAGGTCGAAAGGGGCGCCAATCGCCAGTTGGCCGACTATTTCGCCTTCTCTTTGAAGTCCAAAGTGCTCTAAAATGGTTCTTTCGCTTAAAATCCGAGGCCAGGGCTACATGGGACCAGATTACTAGCTAACTAGGAGTGGGAAGCAAATAGATTTGACCTACGTACAACAATGCAAATGGCCCCGACAAGAACATCGGGGACTTTTACAAGCAAGATGGCAACTCCTCCTTCGAAGAGGAACAACTAGACACCTTTCGCCACGCCCGAAACCACATCTCGAGGGCCTCACTTAGCAATCCGGATCTACGGGCAATGATCAATTCCGGGCTAAATTTGAGAGGGCTTACAATCGCTAGCCGAGTTGTCGCACCTGCTTACGGATACCGGGTTTCTTCCACCTCCAACATGACTCTGAAAAGGGCAAGGTGAGAACTGATCGAAAAGGGGACCCCAAGGACCCAATACAAGCCAACAATCCATTCCCTAAAAAAAAAAGTAGGGTGAATATGATTGAAGCCACGAACAAGCCAAGTGCCACTATGGCTAACAGCTTCCCATATGGAAGACACTCTTCGAAGAGAAGATTCTAGTTTCATAGTCGGTATCAAAGATGGGTTTCTCACTTCATGACAACTTCACCTTGAAGGCTCTCACGTTGATCGATTGGCTCGGTACTTCATCGCATGTCACCAAACCTTTAACTGGACCTCTGTAGTGACGCTTTGTCAAACCCGGGGCTTCATCAAATCATTCAAAGAAAGATCCCGTGGTTTTCGCCATGTCTTTTCCATGGAATGGGGCTTTATCAAGTCACACCTATCTTCGGAAGAAAGGCCTAGTCACCTCAACAACTATCTTGGAGTTTCACTTTAGAACTTGGCATATGGCAACTCCTGCATCATCAAAAGTTGAGAATTGGGAATCTCCTCATATCGCATTTCGTCAAATCACAACTAATCCAAGCAAAAGAGGGTTCATTCATGTCAACACGCTTTGACTCTAGAGCCTGTCGCCGTCGCCTTCAAATGTCCGAGACTCGAAAAGAAATTTCAATCGAGACCCGGGGTTCAAATCCAACTTCATCCAAGATCAAAATTGACCTCATCAATAACATGTAATTCAGTTCCGCGACCAAAGGATATCACCCCACTTGCTCAAAATCTGTCCCCAATCTTCGACACACACATCACCATGCATCCCCACAAAAATCTCCCAAGGGCTCATATAGCATGCACAAAACTTGAGTCAATAGGAACAATCCTAAGTGATTGAAGATCATAAATCATAATTTCCCTGCCAAAAGCTTAGGCTAGGTGCATCTTCGAAAGCAAGTAAATGCATCATCTCATAATCATTTTTTTTATCCATGCATCTGTCATCATGAATGCCATATATGCATCTTCCTCTTCACTAACGAATGCAGGAATTACAACGTGAAATCAAATCCCTTTTTTTTTCGGCAAGGATGATCTTCACCAAAGTCGACCTCCAATGTCCACAAATGAATGAAGACAGCCCCCAACATCCACAAACATATGAAGACCGCCTCCAGTGTCTACAAATCGGTTAGGGACGCCAAGTTCTCAAATACAAATCGGTCAGAGACGCCAAGTTCTCCAATACAATTCGGTCAGAGACGCCAAGATTCTCGAATACAAGTCGGTCAGGGACGCCAAGTCCTCAAATGCAAATCGGTCAGGGACGCCAAGTTCTCAAATGCAAATCAAATACAGTTCGGTCAGAGACGCCAAGTCCTCAAATACAATTCGGTCAGGGACGCCAAGTTCTCAAAATGCCAGTCGGTCAGAGACGCCAAGTTCTCGAATACAAGTCGGTCAGGGACGCCAAGTCCTCAAATACAATTCGTTCAGAGACGCCAAGTTCTCAAAATGCCAGTCGGTCAGAGACGCCAAGTTCTCGAATACAAGTCGGTCAGGGACGCCAAATTCTCAAAATGCAAATCGGTCAGAGACGCCAAGTCCTCAAATGCAAATCGGTCAGGGACGTCAAGTTCAAATGCCAATCGGTCAGAGGTACCTCGCGCCCCTAAATGTTTCAACATCTCGATCAGATACATCGAGACTCTCAACACTGTCAACTACCATACAGCCCCCGCGACTTGCTCTCCTGCAGGTAAGCACATCAAAGGTACGTTAGTTCTTCAACATATCTCAATTGTTTCATGATTACCCGTAGCTTTAGCTATCCCTATCTCTGCAAATAGCGACGTAGGCTTTAGTTCCTTAAGGTGACAGCCTCCGAATTATCAAAAGGCCCAGGATCCTAGACCTGTTCCTAACCATCCCCAGCAATTTTCGAACTACGACCGGCTTGATTCCCTCTTAAGAATACGTAGGTAGCCTATCATTAGGTCCAGCCACTCGACCAGCACGGTCATCCTTTCCTTCGGCAGCAGACGTAAAACCGATCCCTTCAAATGAAGTCCACTAGAGGACCATCTATCCTAAAACGCCATCATCAAGGTTCGAGGCACCTGAGACGCCATCATCAAGGTTCGAGGCACCTAAGACGCCATCATCAAGGTTCGAGGCACCTAAGATGCCATCGTCGAGGTTCGAGGCACCTAAGAAGCCATCATCAAGGTTCGAGGCACCTAAGACGCCATCACCAAGGTTCGAGGCACCTGAGACGCCATCACCGAGGTTCGAGGCACCTAAGACGCCATCATCAAGGTTTGAGGCACCTAAAACGCTATCACACACAACACGAGGAAAGCGATAAATCGCAATCATCCCTTAGGGTGACTTCCCAAAAATAGTCAAGCCATAGGGTGACTTCCCCAAAACAGTCAAAACCTTAGGGCGACTTCCCAAAAATAGTCAAATCATAGGGTGACTTCCCCAAACAGCCAACACCTTAGGGTGACTTCCCAAAAATAGTCAAACCATAGGGTGACTTCCCAAAACAATAAAACCTTAGGGCGACTTCCCAAAAATAGTCAAATCTTAGGGTGACTTCCCCAAAACAGTCAAAACCTTAGGGTGACTTCCCAAAAACAGTCAGACTATAGGGCGACTTCCCCAAAATAGTCAGATCATAGGGTGACTTCCCAAAAAATAGTCAAACCATAGGGCGACTTCCCAAAAATAGTCAAACCATAGGGTGACTTCCCCAAAACAGTCAAAACCTTAGGGCGACTTCCCCAAAATAGTCAGATCATAGGGTGACTTCCCAAAAAATAGTCAAACCATAGGGCGACTTCCCAAAAATAGTCAAACCATAGGGTGACTTCCCCAAAACAGTCAAAACCTTAGGGTGACTTCCCAAAAATAGTCAAAACCTTAGGGTGACTTCCCAAAAATAGTCAAACCATAGGGCGACTTCCCAAAAATAGTCAAGTCATAGGGCGACTTCCCAAAAACAGTCAGATCATAGGGTGACTTCCCAAAAATAGTCAGATCATAGGGTGACTTCCCAAAATAGTCAAATCTTAGGGCGACTTTCCTAAAGCAGTAGGGTCGAAGACTAAAGATAGTCGAAAGACCCGAACTACGGCCGGCTTGATTCCTCTTAAGGATACGTAGGTAGCCTATCATTAGGTTCACCACTGCACCAAAATGGTCATTCCTATCCCAGCAGAACGGATATACAACCCTAGCCATCGACCGAAGAGGGTCATTTCTTATCCCAGCAGAGTTTCTTTCGGCAATCGACTGTAGAACTCGCTCGCCAAGTTGACATCCTAAAACAAATCACTCCAGGGTCGACAACTAAAGATAGTCGAAAGACCCGAACTACGATCGGCTTGATTCCTCTTAAGGATACGTAGGTAGCCTATTAAATAGGTTCACCACTCGATCACTTGATCATCTGCCAAAATATGGAGCCTTACTCTTATCGACGACCCCGCTTCCTTCGAAAGCGCCGTCGCGAGGGCTACCGTAAGTGCTCCAATTTGAGCTTGTTAGCATTTTCGTTAGAAAATTAACGAAAGTTATAACATTACTAACATTCCTAACATTCCTAACTTTTCTAACAAAGTAAGGGTAAAATGGGCATTGTCATTTAAAGTTAAACCAAGAAAAGAATCTCAAAAAGCAAAAGAAATAAGAAAAATCCGAATTGGGCAAGTTGAAAAACATAAACTGCTGGATTTTTGAATTTTATTCTTCCTGTCCAAAGCCTGAAGCTGTAATTAATGAACAGTGCACGCTGTCAATCATATCCGCGCGGACATGTTTGTCAATTTCAGGGGGTTATAAATTGAACCCTCCTCTCTCAGAAAAACAACACATTTTGATCACAGCAACGAAGTTCTGGCGAAATATAGAGAGAAAACAGTGGGAATCTCTAGATTGCCACTATTTTCTCTTGAATCTTTCCCAATCTCACTCCAAACACAAATACAAACACCAAACCTTGATACTCCTCAAGCCAAACACCAAATCTTGATACTCCTCAAGTCAAATTCCAAGCCTAGGAAGATAGGGTGTCACCATTGGTAAAGCCCTCCTTCTCAAAACCCTAAAATCCTCTTTTAACTTCTTGTTCATCTTGTTCTTCTCACTTGGATCTACTTGATGTCTTGTTTAACTTAAGTTTTGACCTAAGATGGTCATCTTGAAGTTCATCTTCATGAATGACCATCTCAAATGGTCTACATTTTAAATCTCTAAATTGATTTTTCTCTTTAAATTCATCTTTACAAAGATCCCCTCTCCCTTTGCAAAGGATATGTTTAAACCCCATAAATTCCCCAAGGATGACTTGAGTATGATAACCACTTGGCACAAGGTAGTGGAATCAAGTCTAGGGATGAAAATGGGGTGAACATAGATGCAAACCCCCCAAAAATCACATTTCTCCTCAAGAACATCTTGCTGTCCAGTAGCATTGTTCTGAGAACTCAGTCCATTTTCCTATTTTTTGGACCCAGTAAAACTTGGAAATGGGTGTTGACTACAAAATACTTTTTGTATCCAACATCCAGAGCTTTCCAGACATATTTTTAATTTATTTTTTGCGTGAGTAAAACTCCTTTTTTCAATTTTTCTTTTAGAGGCCAGTTCATCAGCTTCTGGAAATCCAGATTTCAGATCTGAGATTTCCAGAAGGTTTTGACCCCTCAAATCATCTCCAAAATGAAAAGTTCTTTTACAGAAACCTTTTTTAAGGTGTTTTGAACATTTTTCATTCCCGGACTTTTCCCAGATTCTGGAGTTTTCAAGCCCTAAAGTCCATTTCAAAGTCAAGGGTCAACTGTTTTTTTCATTTTGACAGAAATGGTTTTCAACTTCCAAAAATCTTTTGAGTTACAAATATCAACCCAAAAATCACCCAAAAAATCATGGGATCAGTTTAAATCCTTAAAAAGAGTTCCCAATTTTTACTTACCTCAGTTTCAACTTATTTTGGCCAAAACACACACACACACACACAACAAAGGATTTTGAATGTTTGGAAGACTCGTTTTTACGAGGCGTTCCGGGTGCACACTAACGTCCTTCCCGGCGCGTAACGTGACCTCCGAACCCAAATCTCTGATCTCGGGCTTTTTTCAAAGTTTTGGCCCTCAAAATAAAAATGGCGTGGCGACTCCGTTTGATTTTCAAAAAAAAAATCGGGTACATCACAACTTCTCACTTACAAGTCCCTTCGGTGGGGGCCATCCTGGTAGAGTGAAGCGAAAGAACCAGTAGGGAAGCACGTATTCAAGAGAAAGAAATGCGGAAGACACTAAGGGTGTGAGAACCTCTCCAAGCCCGAGACCTATAAATTCGTGCCCCAGCTGGAGAGTCCCCAAATCACCTTCTAAAATTTAAAAACTTTTCCTTTAAATAATTTAAGAGTTAAATAAACTTTTGAAACCAAACTATAACCTGTTTTAATTTACAACATTACATGGAAAATATTTATAAAATGTTATACATATCTCTTTTCTCAATTTAATAATAACCACACTTATCCCCAACTCCCAAACAGTACACATACCCCGACAACCCAAAGGACGGTCCAAACTCCTTTCCGGCCTCACCGGTTCGGTCTACCTGTCTCTGCTGAAGCTAAAAAAAATTAAAGGGAGACGGGGTGAGAAAGAATCTCAGTAAGTTATTATGCATGCAACAATATGCCATATAAGATGCAACACGTAAGCAAGCTATTCCACATCCTATTTAGAATACTGTAAACACATTACATTACCTGATCTTACCTTTTCCCGTCTGAATAATAAGTCGTACCACGTGGGTATGGGCATACATCCTCATGGGAACCCATCCTCTATATGTGTGAACGGCTTAGGCCTATTCACGCCTTACAAGACCCATTTTTCAGGGAACCATGTAAAGTATCAGTATCCTATGAACTGTTTAGGCATATCCATAGTAACTGAGCCCCAAACTGTGGCCACAGTGGGGTGGAAACGGACACAGGTATAATGAAATCCGAGCACCTTATGTTACAACTTCTCATAAGTGGTCGCATTCCATTATACCCCGAAATATCGGTGATATTGATCACAATCATAATCACATTCAAGCACATAACAGTTACTTGAAGTCAAATCCACCCAATAGGATATCAATATATAAAACATGGTACAATTACTCATGTTAAACAGTATAGAACATGGTACAATTACTCATGTTGGACAGTATAGAACATGGTACAATTACTCATGTTGAGCAAGATAGAACATGGTACAATTACTCATGTTGAACGTCTCAATTAGTGTAACATGTATATAAACACTAATGAGTCAATATAATCCATGTATGGCATGTATGCTCATAAATAATACAATGATGACGTGCAACAGTTATTTCACGCCCCAATTTAACATATAACCATTCAGAGGCAACCACGTAGAGGTACAATCACAATTAAATAGCCCTACGCATTCATAATTTAACATTATACAACCTTCTTTCAAGTTCCATAAACAGATACCAAGTTTCTATAAACTTTGGTTAACATTTTTCAATGGTATTCAACCCTTTTCAAAACCATATTTAAGGATCTTCTCATTATCTTTTTGGTCTCTTTAAAACGCTCCTTCAAAGCTCTAATATTGCTCTAGGGTTATAGTTAAAGAAGGATCAATTCCCACTTAAATCGTTTAGGTTTCCATTACCTTGAAATTCATGTTCTGAAATTGTTCTGGGCACGACTCGTGCTCCAGTGCACGAGTCGTTCCCAACCCCTGCACGACTGCTTGGTTTCTCACGACTCGTAATCACGACTGCAATTGAAGGTCACGACTCGTGCTCTAGTGCACTACTAGTGCTCCCGTGCACCACTAGTGCTCCAGTGCACCACTAGTGCTCCATTGCACCACTAGTGCTCCAGTGCACCACTAGTGCTCCAATGCACTAGTCGTGCCTAGGCCTAGAAATTGTTGCTGATGTTTCCATCAGCTGCAACCAAAACCACAAAACACCATTTTTCTTCATCCAGATGCACCAAACTAACCAAACCCAGTTTATATACCATTTTGAACCCATATCAATACTCAATCCATACTTTAGAACATTTGTTCTACATCTAATTCATGGTCACCACGCTATTCCATTACCCTTTTTCCATGTTCATCAACCTTATGGTTTCTAACCATTTCCAAAGCCAAGAATTAACACCATCAAGTCCCAAAACCAGTTGATAACACATTTACCTATCATTTAAATTTATATACTCAACATTGAAGGAAAATCATAATAACTTACCTAAAATGATTCTAGAATTCCCAACACCCATTCAAATACAAATTCCTCATTCTCAACCAAGTTCCCAAGGCTATGACATCCAAGTACTCTTATTCAACCCGACTCGTTTCCTTTTCCGTTTAAGCACCCAAATAAAAAGTCCAACCTTGACCGAGTTCATTATAACACCTAATATCAAGTTTTATATATAATTCTTCCTGTTTAATTCCAAGGCCATTTTAATTGACTACTCATTACAAGAACCATGAATATCACCCAAATTCTTAACATTTCCAAGCCAAGTAAATGATCCGCCACTACTATATTCGCTTCCAACCCGAACCTTCCTTGTTATTCTCAAAGTCGTAAAAAGTGACTAAAATTCCAACAATCATATATATAATATAATAAAGCCACATATCAATAACATTTTATCATTTCAAGCCAAACCTTACCCTACTCAATCAAATAATCCATTTTTCTCTTTTTATTTCCACAACCCAAATAAATTCCGAAAATTACCAAAAGCCAAATATTTTGGTCCCATAATATCAAATATCATTTAAAACACGTAATATCATCATTTCTCGTAGTATGAACAATTATTCGAAAGAAATCATAATAACTTACTTAAAATATGTCGAAACGGAAAAACGATCTGATCGGCTCTAAACGTTCTCCTCGCCTTCCTGATCGCTCCGCCGCAGTCGGATCGTCAATCGGACCAACGGTTGATTTTCTAAAATTTTTGGAAAATATTTTGGGACGGAGGAAGTTATTTCTTTCTTTCTATTTCTCTCGCACTCTCTCTCTTTCTCACGCCACTCCCGGAAGGATCTACCAAATAATGGAAAGAATAGGATATTTATAAATTCAAAGTTTCACTTTAGCCCCTCCCAAGGATTCAAGTTAGTATATTTAACTAACTTAAGTTTCCGACTTACTCTTAGGCCCCTCAAACTTTTATAACCCTTTATTTAAATTTTACAATTACAATATCAATTACAAAATTATTATTTATTCCATTTAGACATTAAATAATTAAATTTAATTTATTAGCATCACTAAAAGGTCAAATCAATTACTAAAATGTGAAAACTAACACATAAAATCCCAATTATTATGAAATGCATAAAATAATTTACTACGCATCCCACTCCCACGTGCTCAACACGTGACCAAAATAGAGTCTAGGTTTCGGGTCGTGACATTCACTCCCCCTTAAGGAAAATTCGTCCCGAATTTTTAACACACTTACCCTACTACTCAAATAATCACAAATATCTCTCACGCTTCTCGAATTCCCGACTTTCACAACTCGAATATTATAGGTTTGAATTCCCGAACTTGATTCGACTAACTCTCAATGGTTCTTCCACCCAATCACATCACATGAACATACTAGGTTGAAAACTCAATATAAGGGAAAGGATCATAAGGACTCTTCCTCCCACAATGCTTCGTACACTGCCACTCCAATGCTGGGCCGATGACTGTTGATATACGCAAATTCAACCAAGGTTACCCGAACTTCTCAAAGTAAATGAAAATCCATCGGATGTCCACATCACGCTTTCTCAAAATTCTGGATAGTTCTCTCTGCCTGTCTGCTCCATCTATCGGAAAATGTACGCAAAACTGAACGTATCTGGAAATCCCAAAGTCTCGTACTAAGTCTCCCCACAACCGCAATATGAATCTCGCATCTTGATCTGATATAATATAGGAATTAATACTCCGTAGAATCGACCAACTCTCTCGCCCATACTATTAGGTTAACTTTCCCTTTTCGTAGTTTATTCCTCTTGGTATAAATGAGCCAACTTTGATAAATATATCCACTATGCCTCTACGAATCCATTTCCTTTGATGTCTAGGGTAGTCTTGTTATAAAATCTATCAAAATGTCCTCTTATCCTTCTTCTTCTAACCATTCTTCCGTGCTTGGTACATCTTCAAACGTCTTGAATGCATCGCAACTATCGATTTATGGTCTTCCTCTAAAATGGATCTCTTATCCTCCTGTAAATATGGTACATCAATTATGTCGTTGAAGGTTAATATTCCATCATTATTCAATACACTATCTTCGGTTCTTCCATCTTGAAATGTCAGATACTCCCTCGATTCAGAATCATTGGTTGAACTTCCATAAGATCTTCATTCCAAGTAGGTGTAGCTCGAGCATTCACAATTCACATCTCTTCTTGCAACTCACAGGATAGCAATGTTGATAAGAAAACCTTCCAGATAATCGCGTCGGCAACCTCAGCAGCCTTCTCGGATGTTAGGTAATAACGTAAATAAGTCTTTTAATAACTCCAACATTTTTTTCCACCTGTTGTTCAATCCACTCTGATACATAATACTTCAACGCTGATGATTTGTACAAACCTCAAATTTTAACTTCATGCAAATGATGTTTCCACTTAAGTAACGCAAAATAGTCGTAATCCATTCCACGCTTCCACTGCGCCACTCTGATTTCTTCAAAATATAAGCTATTGTCTTCCCAGCCTGAATAAAGCACAACCCAAATCTTTCTTTTGACACGCTCATGACAATTACAAGTTCACATCCATCAAGTAGGGTAAAGGTCAAAACATTAGTCAATCCATCTTCCATTCTGCAAAGTTGATTTCACACTTTAATGTTTCACATAAATGATACCTCCTTCAGAAGCAATTGAATCACTGGTGTTACAATTCTTGAAAATCCCTCAATACTCTTTTAATAATAACCTGTCAATCCCAGAAAACAACGGAGTTCTAACTCTGTCGAAGGTCGTTCCATTTGATCAAGGCCTCCATCCTCGAAAATGTAATACAATATCTCCTCGAGTCATACTCTTACGGAATTTCACCAACATTTGATTCCCATGAAATGTAGATAACATCACTTACAATCGATTTTCATACTCTTTTCATAATTCTGAATATACAAGGATAGCATCCATCAAGATTACTACCCAAAATATCAAAATCAGGTTTTAAAATCCCCTCATCCTATTTACAACATAGTCAATGCCCTTCTATAAGGTGTTCTGAATATGGGCAACAACCCTAACATAGATCCATATGGAATTCTATCGCCCTAACTGGCGGCAAGAAGTACTCTGATGAAATCACTTTATCAATTCATTTACCAACAATACATAAGATATTTCAGGTGGCTTTTACTCACTTCTAATACATAATCCCATTGAACCCTCATATTATTTAAACTATACTTATTGACATTTAATGTATATATGACATAAATATCAATTAATAACTTATCCGACTCAACTAAACACAGAGGCAATTCCACCATAGATAAGGAGACTCGCTTCTTGTGACAGTCCTCCCCAAGCACAACAACTACTTAACCAATTCAGGTCAAGTATAACAGTATATCACGGATTGGTATATCTACCACATCCACTGGCAATACATGCCCACATAATCACGACTACCATGATAATCAAGGAATATTCGAGGTACTCTCCCATAGAAGTAGATACCTCTAGCACATAAGGCAAATTCTTAGGCCAATTATGCAAATAAAAGCAGAATACAATGCCACATAATAATGAGGTGAATGGGGATTCATACAAGTATTGCCTCTACTTCCTGAGACAGGTAATATACTTCAAATGACAGCGGAGGAAGCTATCTCTCCATATTACTCATGTTTTCTTAATCTCTTGGTTGGTCATTACTATTTCTGCCATTGAACAATTTTCTGCACTAAACACTCGTCGTCAGGTATCACACACTCCCCCTTAGACTAGACTTCTACCCTTGACTTCTAACCTTAGCTCTGATACCAACTGTGAGAACCTCTCCAAGCCCGAGACCTATAAATTCGTGCCCCAGCTGGAGAGTCCCCAAATCACCTTCTAAAATTTAAAAACTTTTCCTTTAAATAATTTAAGAGTTAAATAAACTTTTGAAACCAAACTATAACCTGTTTTAATTTACAACATTACATGGAAAATATTTATAAAATGTTATACATATCTCTTTTCTCAATTTAATAATAACCACACTTATCCCCAACTCCCAAACAAGACATACCCCGACAACCCAAAGGACGGTCCAAACTCCTTTCCGGCCTCACCGGTTCGGTCTACCTGTCTCTGCTGAAGCTAAAAAAAATTAAAGGGAGACGGGGTGAGAAAGAATCTCAGTAAGTTATTATGCATGCAACAATATGCCATATAAGATGCAACACGTAAGCAAGCTATTCCACATCATATTTAGAATACTGTAAACACATTACATTACCTGATCTTACCTTTTCCCGTCTGAATAATAAGTCGTACCACGTGGGTATGGGCATACATCCTCATGGGAACCCATCCTCTATATGTGTGAACGGCTTAGGCCTATTCACGCCTTACAAGACCCATTTTCGGGAACCATGTAAGGTATCGCATCTATGAACTGTTTAGGCATATCCATAGTAACTGAGCCCCAAACTGTGGCCACAGTGGGGTGGAAACGGACACAGGTATAATGAAATCCGAGCACCTTATGTTACAACTTCTCATAAGTGGTCGCATTCCATTATACCCCCGAAATATCAGCTGATATTGATCACAATCATAATCACATTCAAGCACATAACAGTTACTTGAAGTCAAATCCACCCAATAGGATATCAATATATAAAACATGGTACAATTACTCATGTTAAACAGTATAGAACATGGTACAATTACTCATGTTGGACAGTATAGAACATGGTACAATTACTCATGTTGAACAGTATAGAACATGGTACAATTACTCATGTTGAACGTCTCAATTAGTGTAACATGTATATAAACACTAATGAGTCAATATAATCCATGTATGGCATGTATGCTCATAAATAATACAATGATGACGTGCAACAGTTATTTCACGCCCCAATTTAACATATAACCATTCAGAGGCAACCACGTAGAGGTACAATCACAATTAAATAGCCCTACGCATTCATAATTTAACATTATACAACCTTCTTTCAAGTTCCATAAACAGATACCAAGTTTCTATAAACTTTGGTTAACATTTTTCAATGGTATTCAACCCTTTTCAAAACCATATTTAAGGATCTTCTCATTATCTTTTTGGTCTCTTTAAAACGCTCCTTCAAAGCTCTAATATTGCTCTAGGGTTATAGTTAAAGAAGGATCAATTCCCACTTAAATCGTTTAGGTTTCCATTACCTTGAAATTCATGTTCTGAAATTGTTCTGGGCACGACTCGTGCTCCGGCACGAGTCGTTCCCAACCCCGCACGATTGCTTGGTTTCTCACGACTCGTAATCACGACTGCAATTGAAGGTCACGACTCGTGCTCTAGTGCACTACTAGTGCTCCCGTGCACCACTAGTGCTCCAGTGCACCACTAGTGCTCCATTGCACCGCTAGTGCTCCAGTGCACCACTAGTGCTCCAGTGCACCACTAGTGCTCCAATGCACTAGTCGTGCCTAGGCCTAGAAATTGTTGCTGATGTTTCCATCAGCTGCAACCAAAACCACAAAACACCATTTTTCTTCATCCAGATGCACCAAACTAACCAAACCCAGTTTATATACCATTTTGAACCCATATCAATACTCAATCCATACTTTAGAACATTTGTTCTACATCTAATTCATGGTCACCACGCTATTCCATTACCCTTTTTCCATGTTCATCAACCTTATGGTTTCTAACCATTTCCAAAGCCAAGAATTAACACCATCAAGTCCCAAAACCAGTTGATAACACATTTACCTATCATTTAAATTTATATACTCAACATTGAAGGAAAATCATAATAACTTACCTAAAATGATTCTAGAATTCCCAACACCCATTCAAATACAAATTCCTCATTCTCAACCAAGTTCCCAAGGCTATGACATCCAAGTACTCTTATTCAACCCGACTCGTTTCCTTTTCCGTTTAAGCACCCAAATAAAAAGTCCAACCTTGACCGAGTTCATTATAACACCTAATATCAAGTTTTATATATAATTCTTCCTGTTTAATTCCAAGGCCATTTTAATTGACTACTCATTACAAGAACCATGAATATCACCCAAATTCTTAACATTTCCAAGCCAAGTAAATGATCCGCCACTACTATATTCGCTTCCAACCCGAACCTTCCTTGTTATTCTCAAAGTCGTAAAAAGTGACTAAAATTCCAACAATCATATATATAATATAATAAAGCCACATATCAATAACATTTTATCATTTCAAGCCAAACCTTACCCTACTCAATCAAATAATCCATTTTTCTCTTTTTATTTCCACAACCCAAATAAATTCCGAAAATTACCAAAAGCCAAATATTTTGGTCCCATAATATCAAATATCATTTAAAACACGTAATATCATCATTTCTCGTAGTATGAACAATTATTCGAAAGAAATCATAATAACTTACTTAAAATATGTCGAAACGGAAAAACGATCTGATCGGCTCTAAACGTTCTCCTCGCCTTCCTGATCGCTCCGCCGCAGTCGGATCGTCAATCGGACCAACGGTTGATTTTCTAAAATTTTTGGAAAATATTTTGGGACGGAGGAAGTTATTTCTTTCTTTCTATTTCTCTCGCACTCTCTCTCTTTCTCACGCCACTCCTGGAAGGATCTACCAAATAATGGAAAGAATAGGATATTTATAAATTCAAAGTTTCACTTTAGCCCCTCCCAAGGATTCAAGTTAGTATATTTAACTAACTTAAGTTTCCGACTTACTCTTAGGCCCCTCAAACTTTTATAACCCTTTATTTAAATTTTACAATTACAATATCAATTACAAAATTATTATTTATTCCATTTAGACATTAAATAATTAAATTTAATTTATTAGCATCACTAAAAGGTCAAATCAATTACTAAAATGTGAAAACTAACACATAAAATCCCAATTATTATGAAATGCATAAAATAATTTACTACGCATCCCACTCCCACGTGCTCAACACGTGACCAAAATAGAGTCTAGGTTTCGGGTCGTGACAAAGGGAAAATATGTAACTTGGTCACACGTTTTTGAATCATTGGCTGCTATCTATATAAAGCGTTTATATCTTATACATCCCAAATTTTATAGAAAAGTTTGTATCTTTATTTCAGGGCATTAAGAACAAAAGATCAGAATGGAAATTTATAAGAAAACAAAAGCAATTCAGTCCCAACTGAAATTCATAAAAGAGTGCCTATTGTATTATTTCCCAAAGGAACCATTTACAAAGAGAATATCAGCTCTGATGACCTCTCAAGGTGTCTGCTCCCGCTGCCTATTGACAGTCAGAGGCATCACTTCAATCCTTCAATGGGTGCATTCAGAAGGGCTCCTTTGAATGACATTGGTTCTATAGTCAAATGGCAATTTCTCTCTTCTGGAATTTCTTTGTGACATGTTAGAGGAAGGGTGTTTTGTGAAATTATGACCTATATAGAATTACAATTAAAAACTTCTTTTGTTTTATTTAATTTGATCAATATTGTATACAAATAAAAATTACACATATTCATTTATTTATTTAAGTAATTATTTTTTTGGTAGACTACAATTTTTTTTATATTTTTTCAATAAGATTTTGATTTGATTTATCTTATTGTTGTTCTTAAATGATATGAGTTTAATTTGTCTCAAGGCATATCAATGATATTCAACAAAAGGGTGATCAAAATCAAACTTCTATTGGCACTAAGACATCTTTTGAACAAAAATTTCCTTATTAAATATGAGAAAGTATTGGAGTATCCCTAAATGGATCTCCATCCTCTTAGAATTGTTGATCAAATTTTCTTTAAGACTTGCGCCATAGCTTCTTTTTTAGAATTATATTTCTTAACCATACGTGTTTAACTTATTGAAATACAACATATATACGTGTTTAACTTATATGTCAAAGTGTACTACTCCCTCCGCGCATTAACGCATTTTTTTCCCCAATATAAATGACATTTATGTGAATAAAACTGTCCCTAGATGCTACTTTACTAAAAAAAAAAAGGGCCTCTAATCATTATATACTTGCAAAACTAGATGTTTAGAAAGTGGAAAGTTTGCACCAAAAATAAATAAATAGTGGATAGTAAAAAAAATTTATACATTTTTGCCATTAAATCCTGAAAAAATATATTCTACATTAAAACTTTTATATTTTTAGTAACTCTTTTAATTTAATTTATGCTATTTGTTCAAGTTTTTTGGTCGTGCGTTTAACGCACGGGTTACAATCAAATACTCCAAGTACTCTGTTGAACCTATACTACCAGTTATATCTAACCTCTAAAACACCCATTTCATTCACTACTCTGTTTTAGTCATTGTGGCATACATATTCAGACTCCAAATGATTCTTTTTGCGCAATAAACCTGGTATGATGATAGTAGATCGAAAGCACATAGGTTGGTCAACCCAATGAAAATATCTACAATCACTCCGTGACTGCAATTCAAAAAAGTCATTCTTAACTGAATAATGACTAAAAGGGAAGATGAAGTTAAGGTTTATAACGAAGAAGTCAACCCAAATTGCACGTGAATGACCCGTGCCAAGTCTCTCTCCATGGAAATGACAAATATTGTCTATAATGAAATTTTTCAGAATTTGTAATATTATTTAGTATTTGAAATACTTATATAAGTAACTCTTTCTTTAATGTTATGTTCTTAATTACATGTAAGTTCATTAAAATATGAACTTTTTTAGTTGGGTTCCTATTTATGAAAAAAGCGTTTTGTCGTGCGTTTTAACGCACGGGTGGCATACTAGTTTTTTTTTTAAAAAATGTGAAATCCACACCAAGGAACCTTGGTGTGGGACGGAGATATTTGTAATATTAAATTTTATTTTTATTTTTATTTAAGAAAAACTATTCAATTTGTTCTTATTTGTATTGTCAATTATAAGTTAATTGTCTATTTAAATATTTCTTCTTATATATTTGTATTTTAAATATATTTATTTATTTATATTTATTTATTGTCTTATTTAATTATTTCATTTTATACCATAATATTTAATATAATGTAATTTGAATAATATTAAATATGATTAATGGGAAACATTTTAATTAAATGAAATAAAATGAATATTCCAAGAATATTCTTATTTGATGTAAGATTTAAAACAATGTGTTGGAGATGGTGGAAGATATTTGATGCTAAAATTACACAATTTTGATATTTTTGTATAAAATTTGAAGCAGAATAATGTTGGAGATTGCCTAACTATTTCGACCAGTCGAATTCAACTTCTACTTTTGACTTTGAGCACCTTATTTTTCTTAGATTTGTCATTTATATCCTACTTGGTTTATCTTTTTGAATGTTTCCCCATGTCATCATTATAAGAGCATTATTCATATAACAGCTTTTATAAAAGTTGTAAAAGACAAGATAAAAAGGAAAAAGTAAATCTTTTTATGTACCATCACAAATAAACTTTATTCTCACTAGATATTCACACTATTGATATATATTTTTTACAATATTGAAGTTTAGTGGCGGAGCTAGAATTTTAAAATATTACATGATTCAGTATAAATTTGAGCAAAAATATATTATGTAACAAATTTTTTTAATACAAAAAATGGGAGAAAAATTGATAGGATAATGTATCACATATTCTCAATTTACAAAAACTGAAGTTGACAATTTTCAAAATTGAAAGGGAGCAGTTGCCCCTTTGTTTCCGAGTAGCTCCGCCTTTAGGAGCTCACTTTATTGTGAAACCACATGACATGCATGCTTCATCTACAATCATGTTTCTGAATGATGACGAACCTAACTCGTGCAGACAGAATATGGACGGTGCCGAATTGCTAATTACACATAGATATTTTTATTGGAACTTACTCCCTCCGTCCCAGGTTTCAGGAAATGGTTCATCATTTTTTGTTCGACATGCAAATTAAGAAAATAGGTAAAAAGAAAAGATGTTGTGAGTGTAATTTGAAAATAGGAGAGAAAATTAGTGGAAGAAATAGTAAATTTAAAAAGTGTTGTGAGTGTAATAGTGAATTAGGAGAGAGAATGAGTGAAGGAAATAGTTAGTAGGTATAATAGAATATTAATAATTTTTTTTCATTTTAGGAAAGGTGAAGCTTCAAACGGGACGCCATTTTGGGTCAAAGGTGAAGCATTTTCTGGGATGGATGGAGTATGTGTTAAAAGATGAAAGTTAAAGATGTTTATTAAAAAAATAGAGTTTTTAGTGAAATTTATGTGTGTGCGCTAAAATGAGCATAACTTTTGATTTTGAATGAATCACGAAACGCACCGCATATCAAATCAAAGCTCTTTTCGAGATGGAAGTCATCGGGCATAACCCCATGACACAGATTTTTGTAAACATAAATCTCGAATCTTGGCAATCAAATGGGTTACTGAAGTGATTTAATTTTTGCAAATAAATATTAAAAAAATTTAATATTATTTAAAAAATTATTTTCTAGTTCTGGATAATAACCAGAAAACCTGTTTAGACATTTATAACTGCCTGACAATTATGTCTGAAAGGTTGTAACTTTTCAAAATTGAAATTGAAATGTTGTGATTGGTCCGATTGAAATGGTTGTCCTATATAATCAAGACCCTGATTGTATACAAAAATGCAGAAAATTCATCTTCTTCCTTCCTCCCTTCTTTCTCTAAAGAAAGCATTTTCATACATTCGTCAGGGACAAGTTCTTAACTTGTTTCAAAGTGTTGTATCCTCAAGCCAGACGTCCTAAACTGCAGCAGAAGCGGGGGCGAATTTCTGACTTAGGACACTGTCAAGCAGGCCTCACTTTGAAGAATTTGTAGTGTTTTCAGATTTATAGTTGTTTTATAATCTGATTTTAATTTAAATATTATTGTAATTATTGTTATTGATATTTCTATTTATATAATATTAGATTGGTCATAACAATTTTGACTTTCAAGAATATAGAGATGTACACAAGAGTATTGCCCTTGTTGCTATGTGCTTATAAGAGTGCAAGAGGAGAAGCAAAGCAATGCACATTAGACTTGTACAATGGTTACTCCTTTACACAAACCTCTCCTAAACTCTCCCCAAACTACCCTTTCTACCTGCAAAACTCTTTCTATTGCTTTCTTACTATCTGCATTTCTCATTTCTTCAGTTCTTTTACTCATTCCAAACGTAAACAAGCCTCAACATGATGCATTTGCCTCCGTCTCACTAATTCCGCTGCATAAATCATTGAATAACTATGTGCAGCAGATAAATGCCGCTAATGTAATGGTTAACAAAATAATAACCCAAGCCAACAGTCGTAAAGATCAGGCCGCTTTAGCCGACTGCCTAGAGCTAATGGATCTGTCCATTGACCGAGTCACTGACTCAGTCCAAGCTCTAGCCAATTTGACCGCACAATCCCATTCTGATGCACAAGCATGGCTCAGTGGTGTGCTCACTAACCATGATACCTGCTTGGATGGGCTGCATGAGTTGGAAAAACCATTTATGGATGAGGTTTTACAAGACTTGATCTCAAGAGGGAAGGCCCTTTTGGCACTGGTCAATGGAGCCTTCAATGAGGAGATGAGCAGGCCACTAGAGGGGAAGTTACCATCTTGGGTGCTCTCCAGGGACAGGAAACTTCTAGAAGTTTCCGGTAAAGAGATCGAGGCGAACGCAGTTGTGGCAAAAGACGGAAGCGGGGAGTACACGACAGTTGCAGACGCCATTGCCTCTGCACCAAATAATAGCGAGAGCCGATACATAATATACGTCAAGAACGGAACTTATGAGGAGAATGTCGAAGTTGGAAAGAAAAAGAAGAATTTAATGATAGTTGGAGATGGAATGGATTCGACCATTATCACCGGTAGCCTCAACTATGTTGATGGCACATCCACCTTCAGATCAGCCACTCTAGGTAACGATTATTTTGTTAAACATTACATTTTGCGTAATACTTGATTTTAATTATTATTTTGTTAAACATTACACATTTTACGATGCAGCTGCTGTTGGTGACGGATTTATTTTACAAGACATATGCATACAAAACACAGCGGGGCCAGAAAAGCATCAGGCAGTGGCACTACGCGTAGGAGCCGATCTGTCTGTCATAAACCGATGTCGCATTGACGCTTACCAAGACACGTTATACGCACATTCCCTAAGGCAATTCTACCGCGACTGTTACATCACCGGCACGATCGACTTCATATTCGGCAATGCAGCCGTAGTCTTGCAGAACTGCCAGCTAGTTGCACGGAAACCAATGTCGAACCAAAAGAACATGGTAACTGCACAAGGCCGAATTGACCCAAACCAGAACACAGGGACCAGTATTCAAAACTGCGAGATCATAGCCAGCCCTGATCTGGGGCCTGTCCAAGATTCGTTCAAGACGTATCTGGGCCGTCCGTGGAAGAATTATTCACGGACGGTGGTTATGGAATCGCTGATTAGCGATGTTATTGATCCGGCAGGGTGGGCGGAGTGGGACGGGGATTTTGCATTGAAGACATTGTATTATGGGGAGTATATGAACAGAGGAGAAGGAGCAGGAACTAGTGAGAGAGTGAAGTGGGAAGGGTACCATGTTATTACAGAGGCTGCTGAGGCTATGAATTTTACTGTAAGGGAACTTATACAAGGAGGGGAATGGTTGAAATCTACTGGTGTGGCTTTTACTGAAGGATTATTAAATTAGTAAATTAATTATTCATTATTTTTCTGTTGGAAAATAATGAATTAATAAAATTAGCTAATCAATAAATGGTAAAGTTTTTAATACCCTTTATCTTGTGTTCTTTTGTTTTTTCTTTGGGATAAGATTGATTTTGAACTATGCCAAACTATGTGTGCGCCTTGTTAACGGAAGTCACGGAAAAGTCACGAAATCAACTCTTCATCCTTCCCATTATTCTATTCTGTAAATATTGTATTATGTCTATTATTATTTATCAAGGTTCTAAAAGCCCAGGCGGATCTTGGGCGGCGGCGGCGCGTAGGCGGGGGTAGTCGGGGACTAATCGGGATTAGTCGGGATTAGTCGGGGGCTGGCGGGGCTTAGGCCCAGGCGTTGGAGAGGCTGGCCGCAGGCGGCCTGGCGCCTTAGGCGGGGTCTTTTAGAACAGAGTTATTTATTATTGGTAGATAAATATTGTATTTACTACTTCCTTCGTTTCAATCTAAATGTTTCAATTTTTCTTTTTGAGCGACCCACTTAAAATGTCTCAACCCAAAAAAGAATTTTTTTTTTACTATTTCACCCACTCATTCTCTCTCCTACTTTACTTTTGCACTCACAACATTCTCTCTCCTAACTATTCCACCCACTCATTCTCTCTCCTATTTAATTTTTCATACTCACAACATTTAAATTTTTTCTCTTTCTTACATCACTTTCCTTAATTCCCGCGCCGAATACATTTTAAGATACTTAGGACTCGTTTGGTAGGCCGATAGGATTAGCCTGTATTAATAGTGAGGGGATTATTAATCAGGGGATTAATAATACCACTCTTTTTTTGGGATTAATAAGAAGGGGATAAGAGGGGATAAGAGGTTACTATCCAGGTTGTTAGAAATAATACAGTAATTGCATTTAATGTATCAAACACCAAACTTATTGGATTAATAATCCTATCCAGCCTAAGAAGGGCTACCAAACAGCCCCTTAGATTGGGACGGAGGGAGTAGTATTTATTCCTTTCCTAAATAGGAGATATCATTCCATTCATGTAGAGAAATTGTATTAGGACTCTACCAAAGTGGCCTTGGCCCAGTGGTAGTGATATGTAGGTGGCCTCCTGAAGGGGAGGTCACCGGTTCGACTCTCCTCAAGGGAATCTCTGTGGTTTAATTCCTACCTTGGGTTTCAGGATCCTTTGAAGCCTCCCGGGGCACATCCGTGCAGTTAAGGAAGCAGCATTGCTGGGCTTGTATCCTCAGTGTGGGGAGTTCGAATCTTGGCGGTGAGCAATGGAGCGTACCCAATCGGGTGTTGTAAGAGTGATGTAATTGCCTCGGAGCAAATGGAGCGATTGATTGGTGATGTAAGAGTGATGTAAATGCCTTGTAGGAGGGCTCCCTTGGGGCTCTAGAGTATAAGGGGTACTGCCACCCTGGCTGCATAGGGCACATCCCGCGATTTACCTCCACCAAAGATATCGAGGGCCATGGTGGTCCAGGATTAGTCCGGCGAAGCTGGGAACCTGGGTATCAAAAAAAAAAAAATTGTATTAGGACTCTTGTATAATAAGGAGGCGTTTGGCTGGGGTAAAGTGGGGGAATGGAATGCCCAATTCCATTCCCACAATTCCTTTGCCCTGTTTGGTTGAAGCTTTTTAAATTTTTTCATTCCGCTGGAATGGTCAATTCATTGGCTTGATGAAATTTGTCATTCCCTCCATATACGGAAGGAATGGCCAATTTCCTTGGTAATGGAATTCAAAAAAAAATTATGACCAAAATACCCCCACCTACCCCCCACCCCCTGCCTACCCCACCCCCAATCCAGCCCCCACCTAACCCCCCCCCCCCCCCAATGAATTTTTTTTTGCATACCCCCTGTCCTACCCCCCATCCACCCCCACCCCCCCCACGAATTTTTTTTTGCATACCCCCTACCCTACCCCCCCAACCCCCCCTCCCCACGATTTTTTTTTTCATACCCCCGTCCTACCCCCCATCCAACCCCCACCCCCACCCCAATTTTTTTTTGCATACCCCCTGCCCTACCCCCCATCCCCCCACCTCACCCCCCCCCCCACACAAATTTTTTATTTTGCATACCCCCCTTACGAATTTTTTTTTTTCCATCGAAGGATAAATTGGACATTTTATATAATTTCATTTCATTCCTATAATTTGTATTTTCAAACCAAACATGATTTGTCAAGGAATTGAATGACAATTTCATTCCATTTCGTGCCAACAAAACGGAGGGGTTTGATCAGTTTTTTTCATTCCAATTCCTTCAGGAATTCAATTGCATTGACCATTTCATTCCTTCACTTTTTTTTTTCACCGAACCAAACGACGCCTAATTGTCTTATATAATGGAAATCTACCGGAAGAACAACTCACGTTTAGAGCTAACACTTCATCTTCTCCCTTCCCTTACCTTAGTCAGTAGCCTAGGTATTCTTACACGCCTAACCAAACTAGTTAGTAGCCTTGACAATTTCATATTCAAATTAATTAATGTACTTTAAAAATAGGGAATTTGCTCCATAAGTTCCTTTTGGAACAAATCACTTTTCACTAAGTTCCTCATTGTATTAAAATGTCCCAAAAGTTTTCATGTTGTATTATGTATAATACAACATTTAGTTATGTAGTAGTTTAAAATCATAATACTGCATCCGCACCACCGCCTCTGCCACAGCCCAGCTCCGCCGCCGCCGTCTGCTATCGCCGCATGCCGAATTTCGATCAATTTTCGTCAGAATCCGGTCAATTTTCACCGGAATCCGACAATTTTGGCCGGAATCCGGCCGCCGATCGCCGAAATCCGGTCGCCGGAGGTCGGAATCTGGTCGCCGATCCATGGGCTTCGGACTCCGGTCACCGGCGGCCGCCGGAATGCAGTATTATGGCCTTAATTGATGTTGTATTTTCGAAAAATAATACAACATCATAATACAACATGGGAAAGGAACTTATCGGACATTATGAAACTTTTTTAGAACTTATCGGACATAGTCCCTTAAAAATACTCCCTCAGTCTCAGTTCTCACTACAATCTTCTTAGGCTCCGTTTATTTCGGGGAAAATGAGGGGAAAACGTTTTTCCTATTTTTCGGTATTTGGTAGTTTTTCGGAAAACGTTTTCCCCATTTTCCGATGTTTTGCAGTTTTTCGGAAAACGTTTTCCCCATTTTTCGATGTTTGGTAGTTTTTCGGAAAACGTTTTTCCCATTTTCCGGTGTTTGGTTGTTTTCCGAAAAATGGAGAAAATGTTTTTCGAAAGACATTTTCCGCCTTTTCTAAGGAAGTTGTTTTTCGAATTTTTTCTAAGGAAGTTGTTTTTCGGAAAATGGTGTAAAAATAGTGGATGGATAATAATAATAATAATAATAATAATAATAATAATACAATTATAATAATAAAATAATATAATAATAATAATAATAATAATAAAATAAAATTAATAATAATAATAAAATAATAATAATAATAATAAAATAATAATAATAATAAACATAAAATAATAATAATAATAAAAATAATAATAAAATAATAAAAATAATGAATATATAATAATAATAATAAAATAATAAAAATAATAATAAAATAATAATAATAGTAATAATAAAATAATAATAATAATAATAATAATAATAATAATAAAATAATAATAATAATAATAATAAAATAATAATAATAATAATAAAATAATAATAAAATAATAATAAAATAATAATAATAATAATAATAATAATAATAATAATAATAATAATAATCATAATGATAATAATAATAATAAAATAATTATAATAATAAAATAATATAATAATAATAAAATAATAAAATAATAATAATAACAATAATAATAATAATTTTCCGAAAAATATCTTCATTTTTCCGGAAAACGTTTTCCTTTTTCGGAAAACATTTTCCAGGAAATCATTTTCCGGAAGTCATTTTCTGGAAAATATCTTCATTTTTCCGGAAAACGTTTTCCTTTTCCGGAAAACATTTTCTAGGAAATCATTTTTCGGAAGTCATTTTCCCCGAAACAAACGGAGCCTTAGTTATTTTGCACAGTAATTAAAAAAATGTGTATTGGAATAGGTGTTGTGAGTATTAAAAGCGAGGTAGAGGTAGGAGCGAGAAAGTGGGATATAAAACAATAATTGAATTGTTGTTATTAGTATGATATATGGGTTCTATTAATATAAAAGTAATAATATACTCCGTATTACCAGTTTAGTAAGTGTGTAATTTATAATGAGATGTTCAATAAAAAAAATGTGTAATTTGTAGAGGGTAGAAGGGAGGAGTATATAGTATAAAGTTCTAGTTGACAAACAGTCGCCAACTCCCTCTCTTCTTCTTCCCCATTCACCAAATCTGCCATTAATTACACTCTCTTCCTTTGCGCTTTTAATTACCGTTATAAATATTCACCAACATAATTTTTTATAATTTCAATTTGTTTTGATTACAAATATTTGTGTCGTTGATATTTTTCTTTTTGTCATATAATGACTTTATGTCCTACGTTGAGAGCCGTTGATTTCTCTCCTTAGTTAATAGCCGTTGATTTCTCTCATTTGTTAAGAACCTATGTTTGTGTGTTTGTTTATTGTTTTCTTCCGTTTCCAATTGTGACGAATTTCACGTTCTCTCACAAAGTAGATGCTATTGTTCTTCCTGCACAAGGACTTTTCGTGGATATTGAGATGTCTGGGGGATGTTTTCTCGTTAATCCGAATTTTCTAATATGTCGAATGCTCAGCGTAAAATATTATTCAAAAAGTGATTTTTTAAATGTATGATTGAGACGGTGTCCAAGTTGTACTTGTACTAGAATTCGAAGGTGTCAAAATTTCGATAGAAAAGGTAGTTGTTATAGGCTAAAGAAATAAAACAACTAATGATATTTGGGATGAGCCTCCGGTGTTTGCGGAGTTCCATCAATTTTATTTTATTTTTGTAAATACAATTAATGTATGTCGTTTGCAAACAAATAAAATAAAAAAATCTAGTTGACATTATTAATTGGATGTTTATTTTATGATTTAACTATTAAATAATTTAAAAAATATTTAAGATTAATTAAAATGACTTAAAAAATCAAACTGACATTATCTCTCCGAGGGAGTACAAATTCTTTAGTTGAATATGCCATGAGTCAACTTCTTTGCACTTGTTTGACTTTCTACCGAAATGAGAAAGAGTTATTGACCACTAATACGACGTCGTAGTAATTCGTCCCATCTCTCATTCGGTGGAAGCGGAGAGAGTTTTACTTATTTCTCTCTGAAACGCAATAGAGTAAAGATCGCTTAGCTGATTCCGGCAACAGTTCCGGTGCCTTTTCGCCTTCTCCGTCGAATTCTTTTCCGGGACTGATCATCCAAGGTAAGGTTTATCCAGATTTTCAATTGCTTAATTAATTCACCATTGAGATGGTTTGACCTAATTTTCAATTACGATTCGCAGCTACCAAACTATATAAAAATGGAGGATATGTTAGTGGCGATTATGTCAATGCTACTCCTTGCTGCTTTAATTCCACTTTATCTATGGAGACGCCGTCAGGCTTCCCAATCGGACGATGATCATGAACACATTGAAGAACCTCAGGTCTGGTTAGAGTTCTTCTCTTTCTCAAATGCTTTAATTTTCCAAATTAGGGTTTATGAAGAACAGAATTGTATGCGTGATTGTTTACATTTCGATTGTTGGTTAAATTTATCTGGTGACATGGATATAGGTTAGGCAGAGGGAGGCTGTAGTGCGCGGCGGTGGGTCAGGGCGAATGCGTAGAAGACCAGCTTCTGGTGCCAGTACATCTTCTGCTCCACCACCTGTCATAGAAGGTAATTTTGTGCTATTGCATTGTATACACATTTCAAATTGGTTTGTTTTTTCTTTGAGGACCAGAATTATTCAATTATTCATTCTCATTATTCTACTATATGTTTTGGATCACCGTCAAATGCATCACTCTTTCTGCACCAACTAGATCAGCCTTTAGATTTTCTGGCCTAAAGTAGTGGCGAAGCAAGGAATTTATTGGAAGGGAGTCGAAATTATGATATAGTGGTATTTGTTTCGTAAACATAAAGGTGTGAAAATTGCAAAAATTATTGTTTTTAGTGGTAAAAATGTTGTCTTCTTAAACGTAAAGGTGGTAAACATGACACACTCCAAAATCAAGGGGGTCGAATGACCCCCATTAGCTTCACGTGGCTTCTCCAAAGTAGGTTCTAGCAGGTCATACACAAATGCATTATCCTAGTCCAGTTATTGAAAGCTTTGTTGTGTTTGACATCCTCTTCTTTGAATATTGATCATTTTTTCCTAGTGTACTTGACCCTTGTAGTGTTATATCCTCTGTCCTTGAATGGTGCTACTTATTTATTTTAAGATCATATCCGAAGTTTAGATTGATGTAATCGGTTTATATTTTCATGATGAAGGATGCATAGTGATGGTATAGATTTAGTGTCTTTCTTCAACAATTTCATTCTGATCTCTTATATTGATTGAAAAGTTTATTTATGTTGATGTAGAAGTAGAAGCTGATGATGGCAGTGAAGAAGAAGAAGCTGAAGGTGAATACTATAATGGCAAGGCATCTAAGAAAAAAGGAAAGAAGCGACAAGAGCGTGAAGCGCAGCGACAGGTTCAGGGACATTTTCTTCAACGATTTTTCACTTCACCTTATTTTTTTTGCTCCCTTCGTCCCTAAATGCTAAATGATTGTCGATTTTCAAAATTGAGGGACATTTAAGAAATTTATTTTTAAAGTGATTTTAATAGTATAAGACTATTAGTTCATAAGCTTAATGTACAGTAGGGGATGGTTTATTAATTCCAGTTCACCAAGAAATGGATATTCATTTAGAGATGGATGGAGTAGATCTTGTTGTTTACCACTTTCTCCTACCCAAAATTCATGTCCCTCTTTGGTAGAAACATTGTCCCAAAATGAGTGTCCCTTTTCCCATGAAGTTACTAAATTATCCTTTTTTATCTATCGTCCAGTGTGCACTTGCAATGATATAGTGTGGACACTTAGGGCATTCATTGTATATACTACTTAACTGGCATAAAAGTCAACATTCTTTAATAGTTTAATTTCATGAAAAAAGCTAAAAGGGGCACTCATTTGGGATGAAAGCCTATCAAGTTATCATCATGTACTAGGCTTTTCAACTACATCATGATTCATGCTCATGACAATGTTGGTAAACCGGATACCTCAATAATTGTCTTACGTTGTGAACTAATCATCAGACATATGCATGCAAGATTGGCCATAGATCCATTGTCTTCTCTTGTCTTAGTCTTCTTCATTTGCATTATCTTTGCGTTTCTTACTTAGTTCCTCGTTACTGTTTTGAAGGCTGAGGAGGCTGCAAGAGAGTCAAGGAATACAAAACAAGATCGATATGCAGAAATGCGAAGGAGGAAGGATGAAGAGCACGAGGCGCGAGAGCGCATGCTGGTTGGTTTATATCCTATATGTACTTCTCTGTGATTAGCAAGTTTGATTAACTTTGGAGTTTGTTGCTGAAGAGTTTTAACGTGATCCATTCAGGAAGAAGAAGCAATGGCTCGAAAGGCCAAAGAAGAGGAAGCTGCTGCATTGGAGTTTGAGAAATGGAAAGGTGAATTCTCAGTTGATGCTGAAGGCACTACAGAAAATGAAGTGCAAGATGGAAGCCAAGGGCTTCTTTTCAATTTCGTTGAATATATAAAGGTATGTTACTGTCCAACAAGTTTGAATGATCTCAAAAGAGTGACCATCTGAATCGAGTATCTCCTATTTAATGCCTAAAGAATCACTTTAATTTGCGAATGCATGTACTGTTTATCCTCAGATAAAAGAATACCTCTATCATACTAAGGAGTATGTTATATATTAAATCAAGGGATATTTTCAAAAATAAATAAATAAAAATGATGATATAACCTGTGCACAAGGAAGATCTTGCTGCATAGTTCAAGCTATTGGGATATATTTTGTGCTAGGTAGAGGACTTGATATATACTGTATAACTTTAACCAACTGAACTTTGTCTTGATTTGTGTAAATTTGGGATATATTTTGTTCTTCCTACCTATAGCCCCCTCCCCCCCCCCCCCCTACCTGAAGCAAAATTGAATAGATAAATTTACTGTAAAATAGTTAAAAATTATGTAAAAAAAATTACCTCTCTGCACAAATGAGATAATAGAAGCTCAGGTGAATAAATATGAAGCTTGGGGGAACAATGGAAGATAAAAACACTGCCCAAAAGACGGAATCATACAGACCATCTGCAGTGCTAGATTTTTAAAATTTTTATTTTTTGTATTATATAAGGGAAAAATTTCAGTAATGGCGTGATTGCAAATCATCGACTGATTAGTTTTTCAAATGATTTTGCAGAAACAAAAATGTGTTCCTTTGGAAGATCTTGCTGCAGAGTTCAAGCTACGAACTCAGGTGATTTTTTTACCCTCTTTCTTTAAGATGTCTTTCGCCTTATGGCAAAAGCTGTACAGAAGGTTATGGTCTGGAGTCTGGATATCAATTTTTTTTCTAGCCTCTCTTTTAATGAGGTTCAAAGTTTGCACTTCATATCTGATTATGCAACTATTAAATTTCCTTTTCTACTTAATTTATGGTAGTAAACGTTCTGGATTCATGCTACGGTTTCTTTAACCTGTGTACTAATCAAGCAATACAACCTTTGGTTCTGCAGGATTGCATCAACCGGATCACCTCTCTGGAAGCTATGGGTATGATAAGTTTCAGATTCTTTTATTTGTATTTAGTAGTATGATTTACCATAGCCGTACCACGTTTTTTGTTTTTGTATTGAAAGTCTCTGGATTTATCCATCAGAATGTCCATATTAATCCAAATTCCTTTTCTTTTTCTTTTTTCTTTTCTTTCCTATTGGGTAATACTAAAGTTATAAAAAAAAAAGTCACAAAATTTGATTTGCAAAATGATGTGTCATGATTGTGGTGTTGGTGCTTTTAATTAGAGAGTGGCGGGTCGACAATCGATGCAACCAATAAAATATCGCCACTTCATTTTCTATCAATTTTTTTGTAAACTTCTTTTGTGCCTCCGTCATTGCCCTTTCCTATTACCTGGATTTGCATATGGAACAATTTCTAGGCACTTGATTATTTATTTATTTTTATTTTTTAATATGTTCTTTTGTCAGCAGTCGGCATGAGAAAATCGTGCTTTACCTACCCTTTTATTTTCAAAATTGATTCTGCCCCTATTTTTTGGATAATACTCCCTTCTGGCCACATCATACAGGCCATAGCAGTTTCTGCGTCTATTAATGTCTATTTTGATATATATTAGAAATAGTTACTAGAAATATTATGCTTCTACTTCAATGTTTCACAGATTAATTTTGTATCATTGTCTGATTCAGGGCGACTATCTGGTGTCATGGATGATAGAGGAAAATACGTATACATTTCAATGGAGGAAATGCAGGCAGTCGCAGACTATATCAAGCGAGAAGGAAGGGTTAGCATTTCACATCTAGCTAGCAAGTCCAACCAGTTCATAGATTTGGAACCAAAACCAGAGATTGTTGAGGATTTGAGCATTGCAGAGGAGGAGATATCTGTTGCTTGACAAACTGTAAGTCATTGCTAAGCGAGATAGAAAATATACTTGATTAATACTCCATCCGTCCCAAAATGAATGTCCAAACTTAACATTGAGGGAAATTTAAGTAAAGTGGGATTTAAGAATTTTTAGTTGCACAAGTACATTTTTTTTTTAAGTACATTTTAGTTGCATCATGACGGATGATTTAGCAACTTCTCAAAAAAAAAAAAAATAGACATTCATTTTGGGACAATATTTTTGAAAAATTAGACATTCATTTGGGACGGAGGGAGTAGAAAATGAAGGACTAGGAGTCCGTGGAATAGTAATCAAATTAAGTGATAGCATAGCTCTCCCTTTTCTGCAGGTAAAGAAAGGCAACAGACTTGGCATGTGCAAGTAGGTCCATGGTTTTGGCAGTGTCTGATTTTGCGAAAAGTTTTTTGGTATGTACGCCCCACTTAAAGTGTACCTGAAGCTTTTCCTCACTTTTCGGTTGAGCTGTGTAGATATTTACCGGGGAGATTACAAGGAAGTATTTAGGCTCGAGACTAATTTTGCCTTTCTTTTCGTTTTAGTTGTAGAATAGCAGTATGAACAAATGAACAATTCCCAGTTAATTTAGGGATCAATTATATTTTCTTGAAATCATTAGTATTCTGAACATTTTCAATTCAATGTACTCCCTCCGTCCCCTTAGGATTTTTTGAAATGGCACGGGGATTAAGGAAAAGGTAAATGTTGTGAGTGTAATTTAAAAATAGGAAAGAGAATGAGTGGAGCGAATAGTAAATTATAATGGTGTTGTGAGTATTAAAATAATGTAGGAGAGAGAATGAGTGGAGAGAATAGTGATTTAAGATTTCCATTTTGGGCCGTCCTAAGTCGGGTGGGACGTCCAAAATGGCAAAAAGTCTTAAGTCGGCCGAGACTGAGGGAGTATGTGAGGGAATTGATCTGGACAGACAATCTTAGCATGCATCTCTTACTACTGCTCCAACTTTTGAATTGTTTAACTAGGTGAAATTAGACGTGTCCATTTTATAAACCGAACCGGTCAACCGGGAGGTTGAAAACCGGCCAAAACCGGTCAAAACCGGTCAACGGCGGTTAACCGGAACCGGCTAACCGTAACCGGTTATTGGCCGGTTCGGTTAAGGTTGAAATTTTTGAAAAACCGGTCAACCGCCGGTTAACCGCCGGTTTTTGACTTGCTCGGCCGAGTCATATGAGTTGCTCGGCCGAGCGTAACCTTCCGGTTGTTATTAACAAGCTGAAGGTTACGCTCGGCCGAGTCATATGAGTGCTCGGCGAGCGTAACAGAGAACATGTTCCAACGGCTACTTTTTCAAAAACTAGCCGTTATTTTTAAAAAGTAGTCGTTAATTTTGTTAATGGGCGGTCAAAAATTAAAAAAATGTTTTTTTGCCTAATTTACTAACTATAAATATCACCCTCCTCCTCCCATTTTATTTCCACCTTATTTCTCTATACTCTTTCTCTTCTACTCTCAAATATTCACATATACTCTCACCCTCATCCAATTTTCGGTTAAATATTGTTCCATTTTCAGTTAGTTTTCTAACGAAATTAGTGCTTTTCTCCATTTTCATCCATTTTTTAAGCTCAGTTTTGTTTCCAAACTTCATTTTCTCTTATACAAATGGCTACAAATCAAAGAAGAAGCAATTTAGGCAAGTCCGTTGTTGATTCTTCCTCCCCAACGATGATTTTGATCATCAAAATCTAAATATTCAACAAAATGAGGAAGAAGAACAAGTTGAAATTGAAAGTGGTAATGCTAGGAGTGGTAGGGGCGCCGAGCTAGGGAGGTGGTCGGGGTCGGGGACAACGACAACCCCTAGAGAAAGAGAGCCGCAATCCGATACCTTCGCCATCCATTTCACCAAAAGAAAAATTACTGCCGAGGATGATTATAATTTTCGAGCATGTTGCAACTATTGTAATGCGACTTACGCATTCAAAAGAGGCGGAGGGCATGGGACGCTCAACGGGCATTTGGCGTCAAAACATCCCGAGAAACTTGGCATTTCCGCTTCGCAAACTCAATTACAATTTCAACGTAGTTCGGGTTCGAGTGCACAAGGTTCGTCTTCCCCTTATTCCGTCCTTTTTAAATTTGACAAGTGGGTTTATAGGGATGAACTAGCCAAATTTATTTGCGTTAAAGGCCTTCCTTTTAATTTTGCGGATTGTGATTTTTATGAAAATTTTGCTCGCCTTTCTTTGAACCCCGCCGCCACGAGAGTACCACGTACGAATCTCGTACGTGATATTACTAGAGTGGTTGAAAGATATAAAAAAGATTTAATTGGCGTTTTATCAAAATTAGAAAATAAAGTTTCAATTTGTGCCGATGGTTGGAGTGATCATTGGCAAAGAAATACTTATTTGGGCATTACTTGCCATTGGATAGATAATTCATGAAAAATCCAAAAAAGATTAATTGCTTACAAAGATTTTGAGCCACCGCATTCCGCGAAAAATATTTGTGCGAAATTGCTTGAGATTTTTCTTGAATATGGTATTTTAAATAAAATATTTACTATTTCATTTGACAACGCAAGTGCTAATACGGCTAGTTTGCCCGATTTAATTACCGTTTGTCAACCCTCACTTGGGGGTAAGTTTTTTCATATTAGATGTTTATGTCATATAATTAATTTATGTGTTAGAGATGGTTTAGATGCATTAGAAACTTATGTTAAGCCAATTAGACGAGCTCTTCAATTTATTTCAAAAAAATTCTAATACAAAAAGTGGATAAGGTTTTTAAGAAGTAAAAGTGTGCCGGACAAATATTTTACTTACGATGTTCCAACTAGGTGGAATTCCACCTATAAAATGTTAAGCGATGGTTTTTCTTATAAAGATCTCCTAACGCAATTTTTATGTCAATTGGCTATCATAAACCTCTATTTACTCATCATTGGAATGCATGCCTTAATTTATGTGAATTGTTAAAGATTTTTAATACCGCTTACTTTGGCTTTTTCGGGAGTTTATTATCCAACTTCCGTTTTGGTGCTAGATCATTGTATTGCAATTGTTACTATTTTTGACAATTTAAAAGATTGCCCTATTTTAAACCAATGCATTTTTAACATGAGACAAAAAGTGGCTTAAATATTTTGACACTATTCCGTCTCTTTTCTTGGTTGCAAAGTTATTAGATCCTCGAGTTAAATTAGATGATTTAGAGTCCATTATAACTTATTATTATATGAAATTATATCCCGATGGTGACGGTAGTTATGAACTTCCGTCAATTATTGTTAATGACACAAAAAATGATTTCGATTAACCTTTTTAATGAGTATAATGCCTTATATGGAAACACTTCTCAAAGCCAACAACATGAATATGATTCCTCTACTTCTCAACCAAGTTTTACTAGTGGGGATCCATATAGTTTTATTGCAAATTTGTATAGTAAAAAATATGGTCCTTCTCGAGGTTCATCTTCATCATCATCAAACCTTCCCGTGGAGTTAGAAACGTATTTCACTACAAACTTTGAATTAAATCAAGATCCAAATTCAAATGAATTTGATGTTTTACAATGGTGGTCAAGAAGGAAAGACATTTATCCTATACTTTCCATAGTTGCTAAAGAAGTATTAGCCTCTCCCGCTTCAACGGTGGCGGTTGAATCGGCATTTAGCGTTGGTGGAAATGTTTTGGATGAAAGACGTTCTCAACTAACAAGTGAAAACTTGGAACATCAACTTTTACTTGGCGATTGGGTTAGAGCGGAAAAAAGGCAACAAGACATGCCTTATGATGAGGATCTATTGGATCCAAGATATCAATACGATGTCGAGGACTCCACGGAAAGTAGTGATGAATGAATGATGTTTTAGATTAATTTTTATTTTAATTAGATTAGTTTAGACTTTAGATTAGATTTATTTTTAATTAATTGTAATAGTTAGGTTGAGGTAAAGGCTCCTAAATGTCCCCCCTTATTTATAAAAGGGTAAGGTTGGTTGTCCCCCTCTTTGTAATTTTATTTTGATTAATAAAATTTAAGGGTACCGTCCCTTTTTTCTTTTATATACTTGTTTCTTTTAAAAAAAAGTTAAGTTTTCTTTCTTTCAAAATTCATAACTTTTTTTATAAACCTTTTTTCAAAAAATGTATGTAGATAACTTAAGTTTAAAATAGTCTTATTTATCCAAAAAAAATTGAAAAAAAATAAAAGTTAACTTTTTTCAAAAAATCGTTAACTTTCATTTTTTTAAAAATTCATAACTTTTTTTATAAACCTTTTTGTAAAAAATGTATGTAGTAAACTTAAGTTTAAAATAGTCTTATCTATCCAAAAAAAATTGAAAAAAATAAAAGTTAACTTTTTTCAAAAAATCGTTAAAAAAATTAACTGAAAAATGATATGCTCGGCCGAGCAACACCAAAGACTCGGCCGAGCAACCCTCAACCCCTAAACCCTAAAAGGGTTGCTCGGCCGAGCAGCACCAAAGACTCGGCCGAGCAACCCTCAAAACCCTAAACCCTAAAAGGGTTGCTCGGCCGAGCTAAACCAAAGACTCGGCCGAGCATATCCAAACCGTCAAACCGGAGGTTAACCGGATAACCGTTAAAACCGGGAACCGCCTAAACCGTAACCGGTTGAGCCGGTTAGGCGGTTCGGTTCCGATTGGAGATTTAAAGGTTTGAAACCGCCGGTTTTCAACCGGCTAACCGCCGGTTTTATCAACCGGCCACGTCTAGGTGAAATATAGTATTAATCTCTCCGTCTCATAAACATTTAAGAAATATACTTATATTGTATGTTGAGACGGACATTTTTTTTTTTTTGACATTTGCTGGGGAACTAGGGCTTTTACACGAAACGAGCCGGCTCGGGCTCGACTCATAAAAGCTCGAGTTTGAGTGGGCTCGAGGTGAACTCGAGCTCGAACCGATTTTCAAGCTCGTTTTTTTTTCGAGCCGGCTCGTGTTCGAGCCGTATGTTCGACGAGCTCTGTCCAAGATCGACTCGTTTGAGCTCAGCTCGTTAAGCTCGTTAAAAAGCTTGAATGAATTTTGTCCGCGAATGACTTGTTTAGGCTCGTTTAGGCTCAAGATCGATTACAACTCGAATTAGTGTTCGATAAAGCTCGTTTGATTTCAGATTTTTACAAAAAATAGTTCAAGCTCTAGCTCGGCTCGTTAATACTCGAGTTCAAGCAGCTCGTGAACATCTCGCGAAAAGATCGAAACTCGATTCGATCCGAGCTCGAACAGTTATACTGAGTTTGAGCTTGAGCTCGAGAAATGCTCGAGCTCGATAACTTTTATACGAGCTCGAGGTCGAAACTTCAAAGCTCGGCTCCAGCCCTACCCTACGAGAACTACGGGGAACGGAGTGATAATGATTAGAAGAAAATGAAAGAAAATCATGTTATACTTGTGATGGGCCTGTCAGCCCAATCAATGTAAAACCCATGATAACAAAAGCCCAAACAAGCTCTTCTGGTGTGGAAACAAAAGAGGTAAAATTTGTAGAGCTCAGCGCAAGTATAGGAGAAACAAGAGGAAGGGAACAAGTCTGAAAGGGTCCAACAAACTCATGTTTCTATTATAAGACATTTATGGTTACAACCTCAGTTGTTTTTCTTCTTCACTTCCTCCATTTCATCGCCCTCATCGCCTCCTCGCCGTGTGACTTATCACGCGGCATTGGCTGGTGGTCATCACTAACGTTTCCATACCCTAAACACCAAAAACAAAAAAAAAGAATAAACCTATCTTTCTCTCTTTTCCTCCTCCTCCCTCGGCACCGCCCTCTACTTGTAACTTTCATTTTCCGGGGAGAAAAGATAAGAAAAAAAAACTTGATATTGTGGTTCATTGACATGATACGTACACACACTGGTATGAAAATACCCTGGAATGCTCTTTCATTCCTCGTTCTAGTCGCATTTTGTTTTGTTCATACATGTCAGGGTCAAGATTACGAGGATACTCCTGCTGCCACCCCACCTCCGGCACAAGAGAATTGTAATGGGGTCTTTCTCACGTACACCTTCGAGACACGTGAGAAGGAATACCCTCACGTGAAGAATGTATCGGCCCAGGCATGGTCGTTCACGTCCAGCCTCAGCATACTGAACGCTGGGACGCACGAGGTGAAGGCTTGGAAGGCGTTCATTGGGTTTCAACACAACGAGATCATAGTGTCGGCTGACGGGGCAGCCATCCTTGATGGTGATGGGCTCCCTTATCAGGTCGGGAAGAATGGGACCCACATAGCAGGGTACCCGATGACAGATTTGAAGACGGCCATTGAAACGGCTGGGGATATTACTCAGATTTCGGCTAAGGTTGATTTCAAAGGAACCGTGTTTGGCGGGAAAGCTTCTTCTACTCCCATGCCCAGAATCATCAAGCTTTCAAATGAAGGGTATAAATGTCCAAATGCCAAGGCATCAAGTACGTAGAGATCTCTTCCCTGTATAAGATTGTATGCAAACAGATTTTGTAAGTATAATTATTTAATTTTGTTGTTTCGATATACTATGTTTTTATGCAGAGACTTACATGTACGTATGTTGTATAAGAGACCCGAAATACAAGCTGAAGGAGACGAAAACAAAGTTCCACCCTCGCCGGAACGGAGATCTCTCCTTCACGTATGACGTCCTCCAAGCGTACGAGAACAACTACCTGGCCCAAGTAACCATTGACAACAACCACCCTCTCGGTCGCCTCAACCATTGGAATTTAACGTGGGAATGGATGCGCAACGAGTTCATATACAGCATGCGTGGTGCCTTCCCCCACAAGAAAGACCCTTCTGAATGCCTCTACGGTCCCGCCGGAGCCTACTACAAGGACTTCGACTTTACTCCGGTTCTCAATTGTCAAAAAAAACCTACCATTTCTGATATGCCCCCTACTCTTAAAAACGACGACAAGCTCGGAAAGTTGCCGTATTGTTGTCGGAACGGGAGCATCATGCCCAAAACGATGAACGAGACTGAATCGAGATCCATCTTCCAACTAACGGTTTACAAGCTCCCTCCGGATATGAACCGCACAGCACTCAACCCGCCACAGAACTGGAAAATCGTTGGAAACGTCAACCCGCAGTACAAATGCGGACCGCCTCTCCGTGTTGACCCGACCGAGTTCCCGGATCCGGCCGGGACCGCGTCGACAACGTCAGCTGTCGCCAGCTGGCAGGTGATCTGCAACATTACCAAGCCCAAGCCGAAGCAAGCCAAGTGTTGCGTGTCGTTCTCGGCATACTACGCCGAGTCGGCCATTCCTTGCAACACGTGTGCTTGCGGCTGCGACGACCCAGACACCAACACAAAGCATTGTGACGCAAACGCCAAGGCCGTCTTGCTTCCTCCCGACGCGCTCCTCGTGCCGTACGCAAACCGGACGGAGAAAGCAAAGGCATGGGCCCACCTCAAGAAACTCCCACTTCCGAAAAAATGGCCTTGCCCGGATAACTGCGGCGTAAGCATCAACTGGCATCTCGATACCGATTACAAGACCGGATGGACGGCCAGGATGACGCTGTTCAACTGGGATGATTATCCTTTTGAAGACTGGTTCGCTGCAGTACAACTCAACAAAGCATACCCTGGCTATGAAAATGTGTACTCTTTCAACGGAACGAAGATTCCGGAACTAAAGAACTTGATATTCATGCAAGGGTTGCCAGGATTGAACTACTTGGTGGGGATTGCAAATGGGACAAGACCTGGAGAACCAATGGTGCCCGGGAAACAACAATCGGTGATTTCGTTTGTGAAGAAGAATACTCCACACATTCAAGTAGCTCAAGGGGACGGGTTTCCGACGAAGGTGATATTTAACGGAGAAGAATGTGCATTGCCGACGAGATTGCCTCAGAGGAAAGGGAACGGGAATTGGGGTAGTCGGAATCGCCTTGGTTTCGTGCCAGCAGTTCTTGTTGCCCTCTTGACTTTTGTGCTGATTTGATCATACAGTTTCTGAGGTTTTTCGTGGTGATTCTGCTAGGAAGGAGATACAGTTCGTGAAAACTAAGAACTTACATTGTTGTCATTTGCATAATTGTATTGTTATATTGCCAATGCCGGATTCAATACAGTGGTAGCATTAGAAACTCGTTTTTTTTTTTTTTCTTCAAAAAACTGTTCTGTTTTTGATAGTATATTATAGTTTTAACTTCGATTAAATCTTGTTATCTACTAAATCCTGTTCCAAAATGAATACTCCCTCCGTCTCAAAATAATGTCGTACTTTCTTTTCGTCTGTTTACAAGATCAATGTCTCCCTCCGTCTCAAAATAATGTCGTACTTTTCTTTTTCGTCTGTTACAAGATAATGTCGCTTGTCTAAATATCCTTTCTGATAGGAAATATTTTTTGAGTAATTTTAGCATGATACAAGTAATGTACAAACAAATGAACAACACTCTTTAAAATCTTTGACCAGTAAATGCGACAATTTTTTATATCTTTGACCAAAATCTTTGACCAGTAAATGCGACAATTTTTTATATCTTTGACCAGTAAATGCGACAATTTTTTATGGGACGGAAAGAATATCGTACTTTTTTATTTTTCTAAGCAAACAAGTATCAGCAGCAACAAAAAGAAGCTCTGTACAGCCAAATGAATGTTAATTTCATATGAACATACATTAGCGCAAACCTCGAAAACCAGTAGGAAATCAGCGTAACACTTGGTTAAATTTTGATCAATAATTTTTTATAATTGAATTTTATTAATAAAATTCTATAAAAATGATATGGATAAATTTTTTAATGGTGTATCAATAAAAAATTTAAGAATTTCGTTATAACAATTAAACTCTCATAAAATTTTGATCAACTTCAGTTCAGTCGTGAAACAAATTTGCAATATTTTCTATAATGGTGCAATTTATGCGCCAAATTTCTTCAACAATTTGCTTAAAATCCGATGCCAAACAAATAAAAATATTCTTAAAATATTCATTATTATTTCACTTATATAAATATATTACGTTATTTATATTTTATATTATAAAATCTCTTTTCATATATATCGGGAGAAAATTAAAATAAAAAGATTTTCTAAAAAAATAGAGAGAAAACGATATAGCGCAGCTCAATCTCTTGCACCAAATTTGGTGCAAGACATAGAGTTGCTTCATAACCGAGCAAGATTTAGCTCAATCTCTTGCACCAAATTTGGTGCAAGACATAGAGTTGCTTCATAACCGAGCAAGATTTAGAGTACCATTTGAGCAAAATAATGCTCTATTTTGAAATTTTAGAGTAACGTTAGAGATGCTCTGAATGAAAAGTTAGCCAAAAAAAAAATTCCGGTTACCAATTTTAACACACAGTCTTTAAGAGAATTAGCTTTTATAAAATTTACAGTTATTTGTATATCAACTTGTTATGAATAATACAACAATTCTATACGCAGCCTCTATATATAATATTTCACGTGTATACAAGTAAATGAAAGATTAATTTTACATTAACAACTTGTGTTGTTGGTTTCAAATAAATGCAGCCATCATGGAGCCCAGAATTCGTGTGAATTACTAGTATATGACCCCGTCGAAATCAAGCCTCAGCGTGTTGAAATCAAGCCTCAGCGTGTAGGAACGGACCTCTTTTTTTTTTCTCGATTGGACCAAAAAACCCTTTTAAAATTCTATATGCAAACTCTCTATCTTCAATGTCAAGGCTTCTTGGCCTGAGCCTGAGCCTGAGCCTGAGCTTGGGCCTGCAGCAGCAGAGTAACAGCATACATATTAATGTTTCTCCTAGAGAGATTTTATTTTTTTTACTATTCCAAAGAAAATTGGAAGATATTTGATAAAATAAGCATCCACTTAGAAACTCCGAGTTACTTCTCGTACCTTTTTTAGATACTTTTTGTGAAGCTTCATTGCTCCAGTACAAGCTTTTCTCGCATCAAGATTTCCTGTCATGTCGTTTAATATCTGAAAATATAAATGAAAAACTGATTTTACTTTTTGGGAATGATTTTTGTTTTTCAGAGAAAGATGATAAATCAGCCTTCGAAAAGACTCAACTGCACAGGATAAGGGAAACCTATAAAATGGTGAATGGGAATCTTACATGTAATTTGACAGATATTTTTTTAAAAAAATGAAGTTGGAAACTGACCTTCACAACATCGTCCAGTCCCCGAGCTTCTGTCAGCAGCTTGGTACTCTTGTCCTTAAGGACACTGGCTACTAAGAAAACTGAAATGGGGAGTGGTGCTTCTTTGGCTCCATTTCTCAAGTTTTCCCTTTCATATTTACCACATTGACGAGTTGACTTTGACTTACCTTTAGACCCCTCACCGCCGCTTTCAGGGTCCTCATACATTGTGAACAAATCAGGATCATATTCTAGGGCCCACATCATCTGTTGAAAATATACGTTTTAAAAAAATGTATCAGAAATTAGAAGGCTGACTCATAGACCAAAGATTAAAGTCAAAGATAATGTTATGAAGTCCACTTTTATCTTAATCACGGTTAATAAGATAAGAATTGGCCATACCTCCCATAGGTACAATGAGTCACCAAAAGAGAATTCTCGTCGAAACAAAACCATAAGCATCCGGAAAGCAAATAGATAGTCGCCTCCACCAAGGTTTTCTGTAAGCGAATACCACAAAAGAAAAGAGTGTGCATTAAGTGACACTTTCCGAAGCTTTTCAGCTGAAACTACTATTATATCCATATATGTGTTGGACAAAGAGTTTGTAAGAGATACCTAAATGCTGATGGAGTTTAGGATCAATAACTTGAGTAACTGAAGCAAGACTAACCAGCTGCGTCTCCACCCCAACAGAGCTCTCAGTGCATCTAAAATTCCCTCGCTTTAAAGTTTCAAATAACAATATACATCAAAAGCACTTCAATATTTAAATGTCTTCAAGAACGAACGAAATATTGATCAGACACAAACTACAGTAACAAAAATGTAACTGATTTGATTGACAGAACCAGGCATGCCTACTATTCATTGGAGATAGGGTACATATGAACTTCTCAAGAAACAACCATGCAGCTCCCACGAATTTATCATGATGCTAAAATATCAAATGTGTCTTAAGATACCGCACAATTCTTGTATTAAAATTTAAAGGACATACTCTGCATTTGATCAAACTGGATTCCTCGATGGTGATCAAGAAGATCAAAAAGAAAAAACTCCGGCGGAAGAGGAATTGATCTACACTACTAGGGATTTCCTGTTTATTTTTAAATTTCTTACATAATGTTCCTTTGGCACCATTAAAATCAACTTCTTTAATCTCTTGTTGATTTTCATATTTCCATGTTTATAGAAAACAGGGGCATTTTGATAAAAGTTGATTTTTTTTTTTGGAATAACTTTGTCAGTGTATTTGCCTTAACAATTTTAAGTTATCAAATAGATGGGTTAGCTAGCTAGCTTGATCTAGCTCTCTTTTTCCAATTTAAGATTTCACCCTACTACTTCATAAGCTGAGGGGCTTGGCGGTCGAGAAATATAACTGGGAACTTGCAGTTGCCTTGTTGCGTGATATATGGAAGTACAGAGTAGAAGTTTCTTTTCAATAGCACACGATATTGCACTTGTTTAGGCCTATACAGTCAAACTTTAGTAAACTACACCAGACACTACCATAAACACGGATCATTTAAATAGATAAGGGATATTTACCAATCTACGCATTAAACGTTCAAAGCACCAAAATGCATCCGCTTCATCTTCAAGAAGCATTATCATTGGGGAGCAAAGATCACTCATTCCTGCTCAGCATATTCATAAAGTTCAGAATTACAACCTTAGAGCAAATAGCAGAACGTAAGTGATGCCTAACTCCCATTGGTTCAAGCGTAAGAATTACAACCTTGGAGCACAAGTCAAACTTCTCAAGATTGTAGCTTTACGGTTTGTTCCTCGCACTGAAATTATCATTATTTTCGGAAATGGAACTATTGATTTGTGAAAATTCAAAAGGAAAAGTGGGACTATTTTATTTTTGGGACTGAGGGAGTATTATTAATAGTCCTACTATTTAAAAAAAAAAAAAAAAAAAAAAAAGAAGACTAACCGCAACAAGGCGGGAAATATACAGAGTCTTGGGTTTATTGTTTCATTCATTAGGAAAATACGGCCACTCTAAATTCATGTTATATATTACAGTTAGTTGTTTGATTACTCACCTTGACAATAGCCAACATCTGTATCAGACCAGGCATATACAGCAAGAATATCCCAGAGTTTTGACAAATTCTCTTGCTTCTCATAAAACACCAATGTCCTGTCAGTGCGAACCACATCGAGACCTACCACAAAATAACCCAATGAAAGAAAGGTTACATAATATGCACCTCAAAAAAAAAAAAAAAAAAAAAAAAAAGAAGAAAATAAAAATTAATTAACTAATAAATGATAGGAACTCCAACACCCTTAATAATCGTAAAATATATGGAGACATGTTTTGAAATACAAACCTATTTGATGTAGAGTAAGCTTCCATTGAATAATTTTCTTCTCCTCAGGACTAAGATTTTTTGGTTCTTTTGACTTCTCGGAAGCTCTCGGAGGCGCCTCTGTATTTACACAAGTTAACGTATTAGTACTGTTTTGTTACCAGCCAAAAGCTTGGAATTCTAAGTAGCATTACCAGGAACTATTGCAGGTCCCTTGTCGGGATTATTTTCTAGAAGTACAATTGGATCAAGAATTGGTTCCCCATGTTCAGTGATGATGGGTGCAGTGATAAACCTGCCACTTCCGACAAGGGGAAACATTTCCCGACACCCTTCTTTCATCTTAGCATACTCTTCCCTGAATCCACAAACAAAAGAATGATATCATAATCAGAAAATAGATTAAGGAATGAGTAAACAAAGGAGAAAGAGGACCTTCGTCGTAGCCGCATTTGCTCTCGTTCTTCATATGTACTCATAGGATCGAAACAACCAAGTAAGAATTCCCATACTTCTCCTCTAATGGTTGGATGGATCCCCTGATCAGTTTTAAAGTAGGACAGTGAGGTAGGAATCAGCAAAGGAGGAAATTGGATATATACCAAAAAAAGATTTGAATAATAACTAGAAAGAAAGAGCTTACTCCTCGATGGATTCGAGTAAGTGTCTTGCCTATATCAAGACGACCTTCTGGATCAAATGCAGCTTGCCATTTCCGGGCACTAAGCGTCTTACCAGCCTGAAATAAGCAGATAAGTAATAGGAAAGCTTCAGTAAAGGAATTTGGAGCACGAAAAGTAGTTGAACTCCCTTTTCTTTAAAAAAAAATATTGTGCGGCACATTAAGAATGTGGAAAGCTGATAATTCATCTTCTATGATCCGAGATTGCCGATAAATCATGGTATCTTAGCAGCAATTAGGGTGTATTTGGCTATCGAATACTAAGTCTGTTATGACTCAGCTCCCAAATTTGGAATTAACGGTAATGAATTGGAAAATATATTTCCAATTGTAACAGAGAATTGAATTTTAGATTGGATGAGAAGAGAAATAGAAGATAGACAGATTATGGGATGAGAATAGAATAGAATTTGAGAGAGAGAGATGAGAATTTTCTGGTAATTTCTTATTATCCTCAACAATGGCTATTCCATTACATAAAGGAGAGAGGCGCACATGGGAACAACGGCAACCATCCCTCACTACTAAACGACAGCGTATCAAGTAACAGAAAAGATTCCTACGCAAGGCTTCAAACGACGACGTTCCCATAAATGAGAAAACGCGTATTTGATACCTGCACTTACATTATTAATACGTTAACCCTAAAACGACATCGCCTGATCACTTTTCAAACATAACGGTCATGCCCAAATTCCATGAAGAACCCTAAATCATTACATTCCCTTTTCCTTCGAACAATCCTTGTCTCAAGGATGAAATTGAGGAAAATTAGCTGCTATGGTCGACCAATCCTCCCACGTCGCGTCTTCTGGAAACGGGTTCGACCATTGCACTAGCACCTGAGCTGCTGGACTGTTCCCTTTCTTCACCAAACGACGATCCAACACTGCAATGGGTTCTACCAAAAACTGCCCATCATCCCCTACATATGGTAAGGACGGATTTGGGACTACAGATTCACCCAACCTTGGCTTCAACAATGACACATGAAATACAGGGTGAATCTTAGAGTTTGGAGGAAGTTTGAGTCTATAAGCCACCGCACCTACCTTTGCTTCAATTTGAAAGGGGCCAAAATACTTTGGAGATAATTTGAAGTTCTTTCGAAGAGCCAAGGATGTCTGACGATATGGCTGTAATCGCAGGTAAACCCAATCTCCTTCATCAAAATTTCTCTCTTTTCTACCTTTATCCGCATATTGTTTCATTCTATTTTGAGCCTCTGTCAAGGTCTCTCTGATTGTTCTTAATTGCTTATCCCTCTCCATCATAAAATCTGCAACTGCATCCACCTTGCAATATTGCTCATGACTGAAAATGGCTTGAGGTGGAGGGTACCCATACAGTGCCTCAAAAGGGGTTAACTTAAGTGCTGTGTGAAAATTCGAATTGTACCACCACTCAGCCAAGGTAAGCCAATTTGACCATTGCTTGGGCTTGTTGCTAGTGGTAGCCCTAAGAAACTGTTCCAAACACCTGTTTAACCTCTCAGTTTGCCCATCTGTTTGAGGGTGATAGGCTGTACTAAGGTTCAAGGTAGTGCCAAGGAGAGAAAAAAGGGATTTCCAAAATTGACTTAGGAAAATCTTATCCCTATCAGAAGTTATAGTAACTGGTAAGCCATGTAACTTATAAACACAATCAAAGAACTGCTTGGCAACTGTATAAGAGGTATAAGGATGTTTGAGAGGAATAAAGTGGGCATACTTGGTCAGTCTATCCACTACTACCAAAATGGAATCCCAATTGTTTGAAGGGGGCAATCCTTCTATGAAGTCCATAGAAATATCAGTCCATGGTTTGGTAGGAATGGGTAGAGGCTGTAGGAGACCAGCAGGATGAGTATTTTCAGTCTTAACTTGTTGGCAAATCTCACAAGGCCCAATCACTTCCTGCACCACCTTCTTCATATTCGGCCAAAAAAATAATTGAGCAATTCTTCTTGTTGTGCCCTGAATACCTGAGTGTCCTCCCAATGGAGTGTGATGTAGCTCATTAATAATCCTTTCCCTCAATCCACCTTTACTGCCTACTACCAGTTTGCCTTGGTGCCTCAACAGTCCATTGTTCATTGAAAAGTCATTAAATTCTTCATTTTTTACCATTACCCCTTCCAATATCTTCTACCTCCGAATCCCCTTCCCAACTACTGATAACATCTTGGACCCATTGAGGTTGCACAACAGTCACAGAGAAACATTCCTCAGTATTTTCATGTATTCTTGACAAGGCATCAGCTGCCTTGTTTTCCACACCTTTCTTATACGCAATAGTATAATCATATTCCAACAACTTTGACAACCACTTCTGTTGCAAACCCCCTGAAACCCTTTGGTCCATCAGATACTTCAAACTTTGGTGATCTGTTTTAATACGAAACCTTTGCCCACATAAGTAATACCTCCATTTTTCGACAGCCTAACAATATCGCCAAAAATTCCTTCTCGTAAGTTGATAACCCCAAATGCTTTGGACCTAAAGCCTTGCTAACAAAAGCTATAGGTTTACCTTCTTGCATAAGGACAGCTCCCAACCCATTATGGCAAGCATCTGTCTCCACAATGAAAAGCTTCGAAAAATGCGCATAGCAAGAATCGGGGCTTGTGTCATAGCTTCCTTCAAAGTTTGAAACGCTAACTCCGCGTCCCGGTTCCAACAAAAGCATTTTTACGTAACAAGGAGGTCATGGTTTGCTAATTACTCCATAATTCCTAATAAATCTTACGTAGTACACTGTTAAACCCAAAAATCCCCTTAAACCCTTGATAGTAGTAGGAGTTGGCCATCCCAACATGCATTCAATCTTTGAAGGGTCGGTAGATACTCCCTCTCCAAACACTATATGCCCTAAGTACTCTACCTCTTGCTACCAAAAGTACACTTACTTTTCTTCACAAATAACTGATGCTCCCTCAATCTATCCAAAACTGTTCTGAGATGACTTACATGTGCCTCCATTGTTGGACTATATATCAAGATGTCATCGAAAAATACCAATAGGAACTTCCTCAAATAATCATCAAATACTGAGTTCATCAATGCTTGGAAGGTGGCTGGAGCATTTGTTAGCCCAAAAGGCATCACTTTGAATTCATAATGGCCATGGTGGGTTTTAAATGCAGTCTTGCAAATGTCTTCCTCCTTCATTCTTATTTGGTGATAACCTGACCTCAAATCAAGCTTTGTAAAAAATTTTGACCCATGTAACTCATCCAATAGTTCATCTATGATAGGAATGGGAAATTTGTCCTTGATTGTTAACTGATTGAGCCCCCTATAATCAATACACATCCTCCATGTTCCATCTTTCTTCTTGACCAATATCACAGGCGAAGCAAATGGGCTTGTGCTATGTCTAATGACTCCACTTTCCAACAATTCCTTGACAATCTTTTCAATTTCATTCTTCTGAAAATAGGGGCATCTATAGGGCCTGTTACTAACTGGTTGACTCCCAGTTTTAAGAGGAATAGCATGATCATAAATCCTCTCAGGTGGCAGACCTCTGGGCTCTGAAAAGACATCATTATATTCATCCAATACCTCTGCTATTCTTGAATCTATCACCTCACCATTTTCCACTGATGTAAGTGAGTACAACTGCACAATTGCCCCACAAGGCAAGTCTCTCAGCATCTTAGTGGCAGTGGGAGCTGTCATGAATCTCAACATCACCATATCCTGTCCCCCTTGTAGTGTACATTGTTTCCCTTCCCATTGAAACCCCATTGTCATTTTAGTAAAATCAAAGGTGATTGGCCCCAATGTCTTGAGCCATTGTATCCCCAATACTGCATCACATCCACCCAATTTAATCACCTTCATATTCCCCTTGAATTCCAGTCCTTGCATCTTCCACACAAAGTTCTTACACTCTCCTTGACTAGAAATTTGACTTCCATCAGCCACAATCACAGGGGTATCATGAGTAGGTACAACCACACACCCTAATCTCTCAGCAGTCTTAGCATCTAAAAAATTATGAGTGCTCCCACTATCAATAAGGACTGTAAACTTCTTAGCTCCCAATTCCCCTGTGATTTTAAGAGTTTGCAAAGTAACACTACCAGATAGGGCATGGGTTGATATGCCCACATCTTCTTGTGCTGGTCCCTTAACCTCAGTTTCCTCCATCTGATTTTCAACCGTGTCATGCCACTCTTCCTCCTCTTCCTTATCATCCACACCAATCATGAAGATTTGCTTATTCTTGCATTTATGCCCAAACTTAAAAATTTCATCACAATTGTAGCACAATCCTTTCTCCCTCCTAGCTTGCATCTCAGCATGGGTCAATTGTTTAAAGGGTAGGGTATTCTTTGTGGTTGAAAGTGAATCTGGTTTTTGGTTAATGGATGGTGAAGAATAGGTGGATAGCTTGCTGTTGTTGGTGTTGGTTTTCACAGTCTGTGGGGGGACTGAAGTTGATGTTCTATAAGTGCTGCTGTATGAAGGGAAAGTGGTGTTGGTTTTGATGGTAGCTGCTTTCATTTTCCTCACTGAGACATCCCAATGGGATTCTTCAATCCTTGCTAGATTAATAGCATGGACTAAGGTGGGTGGAAACTGGGATTGGACTCTAAATCTGATCTCCTCCTTGAGCCCTTTAATGAAATTCTTCACATAAAACCTCTCACTCAATCCTTCATTCTCAATCTTCATCATGGCCCTCATTTCTTCAAACTTCTCTTGATATTCTCCAACTGTGCCCAACTGTTGCAAGTAAGCAGCGAATTCACCCTCAATGTTTTGATAAGCCTGGGGTCCAAATCTCATGGCTACTTTATCAATAAACTCATCCCATCCATTACCATCAATCTCTTCACTGAAATTTTGGTACCAGTTTTCTGCACTTCCCTCGAAATGCATAGTCGCCAATTCTACCCTATCATGAAGAGGCACTTCTCGATATTTGAAAAACTTATTACATTTCCTTACCCAACCCCTATGGTCAATTCCTGAGAACTTGGGAAATTCAAGTTTGAGGTGTTTCTTATAAGCATCATTAATTCCCTTCTCTGTTCTAGCTTCATGTCCATACCCAATACCCTTAATAGCACCATTTGAATCATCAATAAAAATGGTTTCGACATCAACCTTACCTTGTTTCTCCAGTTCAGCGTTTGGATTGGTTTTGCCCATGTTTGGTGAAGCTCCCAATATCGAACCTGAGCTACTGTTGCCCTTCAGACCACGTCCTGCTTCATCAACCTTCTCCTTGCCATGATTATCCTTCATCTCTAATATAATACGTGTGAGTTCTTCAACCCCTTGACTCAAAGCAGTGATATCCCCTTTAAGCTCCATGGTCTTTGTCTCCAAGGCACCTTCGAGCCCAGTTAATCGATCCTCAACAGTTCTGAGGTTTGCTTCAACTGCTTCCATTCGATTATTCTGATGATTTACCATGGCTGCCGTGAATCGTTCGCTCTGATACCAATTTGTTATGACTCAGCTCCCAAATTTGGAATTAACGGTAATGAATTGGAAAATATATTTCCAATTGTAACAGAGAATTGAATTTTAGATTGGATGAGAAGAGAAATAGAAGATAGACAGATTATGGGATGAGAATAGAATAGAATTTGAGAGAGAGAGATGAGAATTTTCTGGTAATTTCTTATTATCCTCAACAATGGCTATTCCATTACATAAAGGAGAGAGGCGCACATGGGAACAACGGCAACCATCCCTCACTACTAAACGACAGCGTATCAAGTAACAGAAAAGATTCCTACGCAAGGCTTCAAACGACGACGTTCCCATAAATGAGAAAACGCGTATTTGATACCTGCACTTACATTATTAATACGTTAACCCTAAAACGACATCGCCTGATCACTTTTCAAACATAACGGTCATGCCCAAATTCCATGAAGAACCCTAAATCATTACAAAGTCATGGCATTGTGAATCAAAAAGTCAGACACAGCTACATCCAAAGAACCCAATACAATCAAAATCAACCTTTTCTTTCATAAAATGAATGGAAAAAATAAGGAAGCAAAGTACCTTAATCCTGAAATTGGTTTTGGGGACATCTGTGCACTCGGGGCGAACCTCATAGAAAGAATCGGTGGGAGCACCAGGGTCCCTCCACAATCCAATCATCTGTAGATCAAATCAAGAAACCCGACCCAGTAAAGAAAAAGAAGCTCAAAATCTCCCAACTAAATACCCAGATCAGATTTGAGCAAAATCAACAATGCCCAAATTCGATTCGATTCAATAGAATAGGGGGTTTGCAATGATGAAAGGGGGTTGACTAAGTTGATTTTTTTCCAATGCTCAAAATCAAGAATGCCCAACCCCCTCCTTGAAGCCTCTTTCTTGCTTCTCTGAAACCCAGAAATTAGCATGGGCGAAAGAGAGGGAAATCAATCAATCGCTGATTATTATTTTTTTTCCTTTTCCTAAAAGAAGGGGAAGAAAAGGTTGAAAGTTTGGAGCGAGAAAGACGAGGGATCAAAGGACATGAACAAACTCCATTCATTCATTAGCCTTCCTTTTTTGGCGGGAGAAACAAGAAAATTGAGAATGAAATGTCAGCCAAGATAATTCCATGAACCATTTTTGGTGGAACTGTTGCTTGAAATTGAGCCGTTGAAATGATGATGGTGATGAGAAATGGGTAAAGGTGGAAGGGAAATAAGGATGAAAAAACCCTTACCCTGCTGCCACAGCCATTGCTCCGGCGGCCTTGACGACCTAATCCCATCACAGTACCTAAAGTTTGATCCTTTTCTTCCAGATTCAACTTCTTAGATTCTACTATAATCTTTTGATTCACTAAGCTGGCCTTTTTTTTAGCTTCTTCTTTTTCTCTTTTTTTTTAAAATGTCAGTACTGATTACACCGGGACATCTTAATTATTAGGGGAATCCACTAACTTTTTTCCATCATTACTGATGTGCTTTCCGAGTTTAAATTAGAAGGGAAAGGAAAGGAAAGGAAGTTGGAGGAAATTTCACATCATGTTTCTTTCTAGTTGTGCTTTTGGGTCCGTTCCTGAGTTTTAAAAGGAGAGAAGAGAAAGAAAGAGGAGAGAAGAGAAGAGAAAATAAGAGAAAGGAAGAGAATTCAATATCTCCTATAATGCTCCCGAATTTAGAAAGAAAATAAAAGAAAAAAGATTTAAATTACATTTGTACCCTTAATGAAAAAAGGAAAGAGTTATATTTGAGGGGTAAAGTTGCCACTTCAAAAAAATTGCTTAATGAAATTTTCCTTCCTTTCACTTCCTCCCACTTTTGGAAGGATTGTGGAGGAGGAAAAATTTTTTAAAAATTCCTCCCACTTCCTTTCTCTTCCTTTCTTATAAAACTCGAGAGCAAACCTGGAAGGAAAATATACTTACACTTCCTTCCATTTCCTTTTTTTTTTCTCCCTTTTAAGACTCGGGAGCGCACCCTTTGAGTTTTTCTTGGAGGGAAGTGGAAGAAAAGGATGGAAAAATCTTCCTTTCAATTCCTTTCAAAAGTGAGAAGAATTTTGGGAGAAATTGGAAGGAAATAAAATTTCATTAAAGAAATTTTTTGATATACCTATTTTACCCTTTAAAATAAAATACTCTTTCTCTTTTATTAAAAATAAACATGTAATTTAAAAAATTTTTTCTTTCTTTTATTTCCTAAACTTGGGAGCAATCAAGAGATAAATTGAATTCTCTCCCCTTCTCTTCTTTTCTTTTCTTTTCTCTTCTCTTCTCTTCTCTTCTCTCCCTTAAAAACCCAGGAACAGACCCTATAAGATACTCCGTACTAAATAAATTACTTCCTTCCCTTTCCCTTTTTTAAGATTTTGACTTTTCTTTTTAAATCTGTCTCATATTAAGATTTTAAGTTTACTTTATTATTAAAATAAATATTTATTATTAAAATAAATAATGAGATTCACCTGCTACACTCACAACAACTCACTTAATATTTCTTATCAATGTTTTCTCTTATACTTTACTTTTTATATTCACAATATTTAATTTTTCTAAATTCCCGTGTAAAGTCAAAATAGAAATATTAAACCGGAACAAAGGGAGTACAATTTATAATCTTATACTCGCTCTATTTCATACTAATACATGTCAGTTTTTCATAATACATGTCGCTTTATAGTATATGTTAAAATTTGTTTCAAATTATTTGAAACCGTGCTATTATATAGAAAATTTTGCTCTTATATACTCCCTCCGTCCCATTACAAGTCACAAAGTTTGACTTTTTTTTGAAGTTTGACCATACAATAACAAGAAATTAGAACATTTTGATGAAATTTTAAAAGTTGTTATTGATTTATTACTAACAACACTAACAATTAAAAATTTTAAAATTTAATTATAATATATCAATTTCTCGTAGTTGTATATATATAGAGAGAGAGAATAGTGTTTTTGTGACTTGTAATGGGACGGAGGGTAGTATTTACCAATTATACCTTTATTTATGATTGAAAACATCTTTTATACAAACATTTAATAATTGGATTATTACTAGATTACATGAGTCTTTTTCACATATATTAATTGTATTTTTTTAATTTATGTAAAGAAGTCTAAAACGACATGTTTTATAAAACAGAGGGAGGTAAGTTAGTGTGATATCCCATCCCACTTAAAAAACATAAAATATGTGAAAATTTAGTGTGATATATAGAAGATCCATACACTTTTATTAAGCATCAAATCATTCATTGAACTTCTGAAATTTAGGCTACTTATTTTAATAATATTTTAATAATAGATGTAACTCATTTTTTAATGAGGCTTTGACCAATAAGTCCCTTAGATAAATGAAAAAGATCAATAAAATCACACATTTTCAAAACATACCAATAAGTCCCTGAAATTTTGCTGGACCAAAATACCCCTCGGCACATTCACACACGCCAAAGAATGCACAACACTTTCTCTCTCTCCCTCTTTACGTTTTTCTTCTTCTACTTTCTTTCTCTCTCCTTTTCTCTCTCTTCCTTTTTTTTTCTCTTAAATTTTTAAAATGCAATATCTCAAAATCTAAAAGTCGAAAAAATTATCCGAAATCACTGTTTTAATCGCATCGCCAAGACGAATAAAACAAGTTTACTCATCATATATTTCAAATTTTATAAATAAAATAAAATTATTTTTCAACAACTGTGAAATAGACCTCACTGTTGTTCTATAAAAGAATGACATAAAAACAGTGAAATCTATCACACAGTTATGCACAATAACTGAGAAAGTGACCTCAATAATCATAACTGAGAAATTGACCTCACAGTTGTGCACAAACAATCATAACTGAGAAAGTGACCTCACAGTTGTGCAAAAGCAATCATCAACAACTGATAAATAACGGGTAAACCATTTCACATTCATAAATAACTGTGAAACTGACCTCACAGTTTTAGAAGTGTGAAAAACATTTCACAGTTATTCACATCTCAACCAACAACTGTGAAATAGACCTCACTGTTGTGCACAAACAATCATAATAACTGAGAAATTGACCCCAACAATCATAACTGAGAAATTGACCTCACAGTTGTGCACAAACAATCATAATAACTGATAAAATAACTGTGAAACTGAGCTCACAGTTTTAGAAGAGTGAAAAACATTTCACATTTATTCACATCACAACCAACAACGGTGAAATAGACCTCACTGTTGTTCTATAAAAGAATGACATAAAAATAGTGAAATCTATCACACAGTTATGCACAATAACTGAGAAATTGACCCCGACAATCATAACTGAGAAATTGACCTCACAGTTGTGCACAAACAATCATGAATAACAGATAAATAACAGGTAAACCACACATAGTAAGTAGCAAAATAACTATGAAATTGATCTCACAGTTCTCAGTTTAGAAAGGTCAAAAACCAAACCATTTCACATTCATAAATAACTGTAAAACAGAACTCTCAGTTTTAGAAGTGTAAAAAACATTGAACAGTTATTCACATAAATAAACATTGAAGATGAGTAAAACTTTCCCATTGTAAACACTAAGATCAACATCATTTCCCTTCCCTCCGCACACTGCAATTTCGAAATCGAAATGAAGGGAATTATTTCATAAATTAGGGCAAAATCATTTAGGATCCATTAAATTCCAACAAAAACCATAATCTAAATACCAATGTACCAAAAATTCCAACAAAAACCCATTATCCAGAGAGAACCATAATCTAGTTGACGTAAGAAGTAGGGTTGGGGGTGGGGGTGGGCTATTAAAGATCAAAATGTTGAAATTAATCAACCTCTTCCATCTTGCTGCCTTCAGCATCAGCATCTTCTTCCAAAGCAGGCATATCCACATCCGCATCAGCAGCATCCTCGTAGTGAAGATACATCCCTCCCTGTTAAGTCATCTGGTATCGCTGCTCGTCGAATTACACGTTCCAGGTCTGGTGTTACAAAAGAGTCTCCACTTGCGAAATCCTTGGACAAGAATGAAAACTATGCCCTTCCAAACACGTCAGGTTGTCGACTGGATGCTTCTACTAATTACACTACAAAGGCAGGTAGTGCCACCCTTGCTCAATCAATGGACAAACCAGCAGAAGAATTTGCATGTTCAAACAAGTTACTGCAACCAGTCATACCGTCTGGTGAGCCTATTGGTAGAAAGACAAGAGCACAAGCTACTTCTTGTAGTGAAGATACATCCCTCCCTGTTAAGTCGTCCGGTATCGCTGCTCGTCGAATTACATGTTCCAAGTCTGATGCTACAAAAGAGTCTCCATTTGCGAAGTCCTTGAACAAGAACGGAGGCTATGCCCTTCCAAATGCGTCAGGTTGTCAACTAATGTCACTTTGTCCCATTGACGTTAACCAACACAAAAATGCTGAAGTGGGGATCCAGCTTGTAGATGGGCATGCTGAAGCCCAACCTCTTTATTTAGGGTCCAACTTTATTGTTGCTCCTCTAATAAAAGATACAGATGTCTAGTCTTGAGCCCATCTTCCAACTCTCATATTGTTGTGCAGCCGAAGCAACTTGTCTTTGATGGCATGGAAGAACACATTTTTAGTAAGAACTTCAGTCCTTTTTTGAAAGAGGAAAGGGTCAACAGATCATCAGGAGAAGGATATTCTGCTCTGTTGGATACTTTAGCATCACCCGATGAAGTAACTCATGAAGTAACTCATGATAGACCTAATGAAGGTTTTTGGAAAGAGCATTCACAGACATTGAAGAATGTACCAACCAAACTAAAAGAAGCTCAGAATAAAGTTTATGTGGAGGACTGCTCTGAAGACGAGATTGGTAATTTTGAATCTAAAGTCATCAAGAATCAAGTGACGAATACTGGTGAATGTAACTCAAAGGTTGCCTTACATAATCAGGTCTCTTTTCTTGAAGATGGTGCACCCTCAGATTTCCTCAGCTACTCTGATAAAGAAGCACATCTGGAGAATTGCGAAGTTATCGGAGGGTATAGGTCCTCATATAAGCTTCAACTTGAAGAGGTATTATTTACTTTAAACTGTATTAGCTGTTTAGGTTTTCTCTGGTAGTGTACAAACATTATGTAGGCTTGTATATTGTCTGGGTTTCACTAAGTAACATGAATCATTATCAACCTATTTTCTCTAGTTTCATTATTTAGATAATATTAAAAATGATTTAAAAATGCAATAAAAAGAGTATTTTTCATCTCTTCTATATATAAAATCAAATTACGTTACCAGAGAAGACATAATCAAATTAGTAACTGAATACCAATTAGGTCATTCAATTTCAGGAGATTATGCTACTTGACTTGACACACCAATTTCAAGGTCATATCCAGAGAAGACATAATCAATTGAGTTCACAAAACAACCAAATTCATAACAAAAAAAACACATACACGCAGATAAATTCTGGTCGTTCCTCCGCCATTGTTCACTTCATCCTTCGTCGAATCCATACACGGTGAAGAACGGTATTTGCTTGCCAATAAATTTCAGAAACCCTAAATTCTTCAACGGCGCAGTTTATCGCACCATGGAACTCGCCGGTGGAAGTCGCCGTCGTATTGCGGATAGATTGCGGATAGAGAGAGAAACGGATTGCGGATAGTGAGAGAAACGAATTGCGAAGAGGATGAGTGAGCAGGGGCAGTTTTGGCAATTTAATTTATTATAAATAGGGTCAAGGACTCTACGGTCGTTTTGATTTTCACTCTTGGATCCCAAGGTAAAATTCAAAATGTAATATTTTTATTGATAAATTCCCCCCTATTTGAAGGTCTTATTGGTAAAAATCCCTTTTTTAATTCTTTGTTCGTGTGTAACATACATACTACTCCCTCCGTCTCAAAATGTTTATTCCATTTGACTTTTTTATTTAATTTTGTCCACAAATTTATGAGAGATTAATCATGTTCATTCATGAAATTCTAAAAGTTGTTGTTGATAATATTATTAATGGTGAATCAATAGGAATTTTTAAAATTTCATGAACATAATTAAATTGTCATATATTTGTGGTCAAAGTTCAACAAAAAAAATCAAATGGGACAAACATTTTGGAATGGAGGGAGTGTAATACTATATTATGTAGATTATAGTACTATAATAACTCATTCACCGTGAAAATTCGACTGTTGTATCGTCGGACCGCCCAATTCCTGTCCCCCCGGATCCATTGGAAATGTTACTATGATATTTGCTAGAGTTGAAGGCCCTCTTGTTAATGAAGAACTTAAGCTGAAATAGGCCAAACATAAACATAAACATAAAAGGGATCTGCATAATTTATAATGCTACTGAAACAATTCTGCTTATTATTCCTTTGCATCATCTTCATTGAAAAATCAACTTTTGATCTGAAGACTGCCAATACAAGTCGGAAAATTCTTCGTTAAGGTAGCAACTAAACGGCAGATGACGGAAACTAACAGCAAATATATCTCTAGATATATGCAGATCATGTAACTAAAGGGTCTCCTGCAGTGTCTCATTCTACTGCCAGAAAAATGCAACCACTCAGACCTGCACTTACTATAAACACCTGGTGTGTGTGTGTGCGCGCGTGTGCATGAGAGAGAGAGAGAGACGGAACGAGAAAACGATCATAAGAAGAATTAGAGGTTTCCGATTTGATAACTAAACCGAACAAACTCTTACTGACCCAAGTCACAAGTTATGAATATGCCACAAAGTTTTGTCAAGCAAAGCATAACCTTAACCCCCGTAAATTAAATTACGAAAAAGGCGAAAAAAGACCTCTTGAGATGCTTTAAACTGCAAGCCAAGAATCACAAAAGCTTCACTGCTACAACTTATAAACCCCACCCTACAAATACCCTTTTCCACCATTCCCTTGCCTTCATCCAACGCTGACATAGTTTTTCTTCTCTCAAGCAGTTCATCTTTCAGAAGAAAATTTTCGTTCTTTTATTTTCTTAATGGCGACTGCTAATTCTAGAACAAGCTATTTTAACAAAGCAGTTCAGGTTTTGGGTCTGTTTAGTCTTTTGCTATTGATTCAGAAAGTCAACTCTTATGAGTTTAAGGTTGGAGGCTCCGGTGATTGGTCTGTTCCCTCCGATTCCAATGCCGCTCCTTATAATCAGTGGGCCCAACGAAGCAGATTTCAAATCGGAGACACTCTTCGTAAGTTTTCGTTTACTAATTTATCATCTTTCATCGGTTAAAAAACAGTTTAAATATAATTAATTAACTTAAGTTTATACCATTTTTTGTATAGTGTTTACATATCCTGCTGACAAAGACTCAGTGCTTCAAGTAACTAAAGACGAGTACGATAATTGCCACACTAAATCTCCCCTCGTAAGTTACTCCGATGGCCATACTGTTTACAAGATCAACCAATCTGGGCCCCACTATTTCATTAGCGGTGTCGAAGATCACTGCAAGAATAATGAAAAGGTGGTGATTGTTGTGATGGCTGATAGAAGCAACAACAGCAATTCATCTTCTTCTTCTTCTTCAAAGTATCCCCCGTCTCCTGCCCCTAGCGGGGATGAGTCTCCACCTCCACCTCCACCATCTTCTTCAAAGTCTCCTCCATCTCCGGCCCCTAGCGGGGATGAGTCTCCATCTCCACCTTCCGGTGAAACCAACCCAGCTCCGGCACCTTCTCAGGTGGCTGACAATCCTCCACCGTCTCGTAAGAATGGTGGCTCTTCAATCGTTGTCAGTTCTATTTGCTCGATTGGAGCTTTTGTTGGCTCTGCACTTCTCTTAGTTTTCTGATCTTCCGGTCTGCGTTCAAGAGTTGGCATTTGTTGAATATATTTATTTCATTTATTTTTTTTTTACTTTTTTTTTTTTTTTTTCTGTTTGATTGATCTTTGTGTCAAGTGTATTCTCAAGCAAGACATTCTACGACATTGGCTTGCAGAGTACACATATAAGTTTACAGAGGTTGCTATTTGACTGCAATATGTTTGACCAATGTTTGTATCAGAGGAAATAAAATGTCATTTATTGTGTGTGCAAGCAGTGTTCTAGGCGCCCGCCTAGGCGCTGGGCGGTGACCATTCATTTTTGGGACGGAGGGAGTAGAATTTAACTCTGTAGAAAGAGATCTGCGACGTTAATCTTAAAGTTGGTGAAATGAAAAACACAAATAAATGATTAATCATTCCGGCAAACCAAGATCACATACTCGGATATGAAACTGGGAATCATTCTCTTAAGATAATTTCTGTAACAGAGGCTGAATTCTGTTATCCCCAACTGTAAAACTTTCTACGCGCAAAGAAAGATGATCGTGTGTATATAATGACAATGTCCCGACAGATTGAGGTATGAGGTATTGGATTTATACACTGACTACTTCGTATCAAAAATTCTTGCCTAGTTCCACTTTTTTAACTAGTCTCAAAGTGTTGTGCAAAATCGAATCGATTATTCCAGCAACCTGTAAACAAGAAGAAGGAAAAAATATATCAGTTGACAGTAAAACAGGAATGCACAGTCAAACCATCGAATACTTGCTCAAGCGGAGCACTATAATATTAGAACAACTCAAAAAGGTAGCATCTCAACAATGGAAGTCTACTACTGTACTACAGATTTCTTTTACTCTCTCCATTCCGCAAGGGGGAGGGGAATCAAACTCACGAAAGTTATAATCCCTCCTTCCCAAAATGAATGTCCGAATTTTTTTCAAATTTGCTCTTGATCAAGAGTAAATTTGGACATTCATTTTGGGAAGGAGGGAGTACTACTTCTTTGTAATTCCTATATAATGCATTAAAATAATAAATTATTTTGTCTGACAAGTTATAGATATACAAAGTAGGGATGGCCAAACCGGACCGGAACCGGAAAACCGGACCGGAACCGGCCCGGAAAAGCCCGGAACCGCCATGAACCGGGGAGAAAACCGGAACCGGGGTAACCGGAACCGGTTTGGAGGCGGGCCGGTTAAAGTTCACCAAAATGGTGAACCGGACCGGAAAAAGCCCGGAACCGGACGAAAATTTGTTGTTTTTCAATAGAACCGGCCCGGAACCGGACCGGAAAAGCCCGGAACCGGACCAAAACCGTGAGAAAACCGGAACCGGATAACCGGAACCGTGAGAAAAGCGGGCCGGTTAAGGTTCACCTCCTCGCCGAACCGGAACCGGCGGTTCAAGGCCCGGAACCGGAACCGGACCGGATTTGGTCATCCCTAATACGAAGTGTCATGTTTTCAACAAGAAAAGATGAAGATGAAATGAAACTTGCTGCTTGAATATATTGAATTGGCTATCTTTTTGGGACAAACTTGAACAGGGAAATATAGAGCTCTCATTATGGGACAAAGGGGGTACACTTAAAGAGTAGACAGAGTAAAATTTTCGCTCATTCCTATCTAATCCCAATTTCTCGGATAAACATTTTGCATATAAGAGAATATAAACATTTTTTTCTTTAGAGAGGGATGAGAGAAGACGAACCGTAAAAACACCACCAATGATAGCACAAACGTTTGTGATGAAATGAGAAAAGGATTTAGGATTTTCCGTTATCAAGACCTGATCACGAAATAAAACAGGTATAAATTACGATTTTCAGTAAAATCATTATAACCACTAAAGTTCATTCTGGTAAATTAAAGTTATTAAGATGGGCTGTTGCAAAACCTGCATTGGAGATGTCTCAAAATGGAATTTCGCAGCAGGGGTAGATAGGGCATGTATCAAGCTACTGTGAGCTGTGTACTCATACTCCTCTACCAGTTTGTAAGACCTTGTCATCACCTCCGTCTTCACAACTTGAAGATAATGCTCTATCTGCATATAGATTGACAAATATATATTCGAATATAATCAACTTCTTTTATAAGAATGTCAAAGGTAAATACTCCCTCCGTCCCCTAAAGATGTTCCCATTTGCCATTTTTGTTTGTCCCAAAAAGATAGTCCTATTTCCAAAATTGTTAGGTTAAAATCATTGAACTTCCAAAATTGCCAACCAAGGAAGAAGAGTAGGAGAGGAGAGGATGAGAGCCAAACAAGAAAGAAGAGTGAGTAATTAAGTATTCCCTCTGTCGCTAAATGAATGTCCATTTTCAAGATTTTTTTTGTCCCAAAATGAATGTCATTTTTGGAAAAAACTTTGTCCCTAAATGTTTTTTTACCAATTTTTTTCACTAGTCACTTAATACTTGCAAAACTGAATGTTTGGGAAGTGGAAAACAAGAAAATTTATGCAACTTTGCCATTAAAATGTATAAAAAGCTCACATTTTCAGAGTATCCATTAAAATAAATTTGGACATTCCGAAGGGAGTAATAAGTAAACCTAAGGTTAGTGATGGAAATGAAAGTAAGTTGTTAACATGTTTGAATAATCAAATGGGACTATCATTCTGGGATGGATGGAGTAATTTATGTAAGCACCAGATGCTGAGTAGGCTAGAAGACATACAGTGATATTTGAACTTGAATCACCAGAAGGGATGATATATTCCTGGCCGTTCAACTTGTCATGGCTTCCTCCAATGAAAGGTAGCACTCTCTGAATATCACTCATCACCCTTGGAGAGATCTTCTTACCAAAGGAAAGATGAGAAATCACATGTGACATGTTCATCTGGGAAGCATCAAAAGAGTGGGCTTCTGAACGAGCTGAGATAACAAGGTTCCCAGGAACCTATGAAGTAGAAGCCAGGATACAATATTATAAATCAAATAAAAGGAGGGGGAATTTATAGTGTTAAAATACAAAAACTCAATTATATGCGAGTAAACAGAGAATCCCTTTGGGCTTAGTACCGCGGCAGATGTTAAGCATAATTCTTTGAAGATTTCATACAATACATACTACTCCGTACCTTTTTAACACGTACAAACCCTTCAATTCTACAACCTCCCGTCACTGGTGCAGGTCGTTTTGCATTATCTGATTTATCCTCCAGAGCATGACTTTGGGACTCCAATGCAATAGTTGCAACCAGGTTTTCCATAGTCTGCAGGAAAGGAAACTCTAGGTTTAGTGTGCAATTCACTCCCAGTATGGAATTGAGTAGAAAGAAAAAAAAATGTGCGGTTAGTTGTACTTTTCCTGCACTTAAATGCTAGGGGGACTCTGTTCCTGTTCATTTTTTTTTCCCCAAAATGCATTGACGAAATGGATCCCAAAATTCAATGTACTTCCCCCACACGTTCTCAACTCCACCCCAGATAATGTGTTTGGGGACCAAATGCAGTATCCCTAGAATCTCACTGACTCAAAATTATCAGAAATTTAATATGAATCAAGCTTACATTGACCAGGGAATCTGTATCTCGATCTCCATAATATGATTCATGATCGTGGTGCCCATGATCGTTCCTGATTCAGACAAAGATTAGTTATCATGAACCACACCACAAGGCAGGTATAGAAATGAAATAGACAACAGCACCAAACAGAATCCTAGAATTGATAACAGAAACTTTGTTTGAAAGCACTTGAATAAATGCAGGTTTCTGGCAGATTCAAAAGTGGACAAAACGATGTTCTGAGACCTCTCTGTTGACAAAATTATGACCAACAAATTGCACAGAGAAGGGATAAAGACCTTCCATTTTTATTTCTTCCTGCTTCAGTATCATATATAATGTGAAAAGGTCACCGATTTTCACTGAACGAAAATGATAATAATTCTCTAGTCTTTGTACTGCCTCAGAAGGTTCAAGAAAAAGTCATTTATGTTATATCTGGTATTCATCAAGTAAACCAAAGTGTATGATGCGCGATCCAGGATTCAAGAAGGAAAAGAAAAGGTCATGATACAATCATGATCTCATTGTATTGAGAGAAATAACAGAAATGAAGAGAGTAATAGAGAGAGAGAAGATTAACTTGTGTATTTCTGTATCTGTTAATGAACTAATACAAGCATTGAGATTATATACTCAGTAAACAACAAGAAAGTCTAACTGATTAACCATCTAACTAACCTCTTGACCACTTTACTAAAACAGTTAAATAAGTTACACAAATGACCTTAAACTTCAACACAATCACAGCTACTGCCCTTGACTTTGAGAAGCTGCTGAACCACTGTCTATGTTGATATGTCTAATAGGTCAGGTTAGCTGATTAACTTGTTTCGATTTGATCGCATTGACATGGTTAACAGTATATCTACTAGATTCAGTTTGATCTCACTGATACAAGATCAAGGACCAAAACCATAAAACACTTTTGATCAACAAACTCAAAGCTTAACACAGCTTTCACTAGAAAGAAAGCATGTTTTAAGAAATTCAACCCTCTTAAGAGTACATATTGACTTCAGAGTAACTGAATTGTGTGTACTTTTTTTACGCAATACTCCCTCTGTCCCATTTGAAAAGGCACATAATGGGTCTTGCACGGAAATTAAGGAATGTGTATCGTGGAATAAGTTTTGTGAGTATGAAAAGTGAGGTAGGAGAGAGAAAGTGGGGTAGGGAATAGTAAGTAGATAGTTATTGTGAGCATGACAAGTGGGTCTTATAAATAAACAAGTATTAAAAACCTACCATTTTATAAACATTATTTGAGGTGTCCATTTTCATGAATATTCTGCTTTAAGGCTTCAACATATGTCGTTTCCGACTTGAATAGCTAGAGAAATTATGATAGACCAAGCAGGTCAAGTATATTATGTACTCCCTCCGTCCCATTCGAAAAGGCACAAAACATTATTTGAGGTGTCCATTTATTTACTAATTTTTTATTCTATTTTACTCCTTGCTCGCCTTTTTTCCGCCCGCCTCTCGCCTCGCCTTTCACCTTTTTCAAGTACATCTCGCCCACCTCTCGCCGTTCGCCTTTGACAACTATGCCCCCAATGCACCAGCTCCAGAAATAACTAATTCCTCAAGCCTGACTTCGCTTGAGGCTTTGATGTGAAATATTTCATTAGATGACGCGGGAAGAAAGAAAGATGTGAAAGGAGGGTTTAAAAAATGGGGAAGGAGGGGAAATAAAACTCAAAACTTCCGCTTCATATAGAAGAAAAAGGCGAAGGAGAAGTATAGATACAGATGCTCTCCATTGTTGGAGAGAAAAGGAGAAGGAACAAACAGAGAAATCCATTACGTTTATATCGATGGGGTAATCTGAAAATAAATGATGGTTCTATCATTCCATAGGAGTAATTAAATGATTAAGTTTGCAGTCTATTAGAAAGAGAGATTGGCATCAGCATGTAACAAAGAAGACGAGAACAATAAAACTCAACAGAATAACATGCGCAAGGAAACTAAAAACAATAAAGGAAGTCTGAAGTTCAAAAGTATTCTAAGGGTCTGTTTGGTAACCCAATTAAGCTCTTGATTTGAAACACTTAGAGGTTAAAAAATTAAGCTTGTTTGGTAAGGTAAATTTAAATCACTTAAGCAATTAAGATTATCTTTAAAATGACTATTAATTTTAAGTTGGAAAGGGAAGTCTTAAGAAGGTAAGAGGGGGAAAGAAAGAGAAAAATAGGGAATTGAGTACAAATCCACCCATCAATATTTTATTTATTTATTTATTTCTACTATCTTTTGTTGAAATATTTTAACTTCTCGTATATTTAAAAAAAATGGGTTTTTTATTTTATTCATTTTTTGTCAAAGTTTAGTGAAGTTGACCAAAATACAAGATAAAATTATTATGGGACAAAGGAAGTACCAATAAAAAATATTTAAATGTTACAAAAATATAATTTAGTTATAATAATAGTGACGTATATGTAAAAGATTACTTTATTGTATAATACAATCATTAAGATTATTCAAATAATTTTTTGAATAATGAGTTGAAATTTTGTTAAAATTTAATTGTAAGTCGTTTGTCATTAACAAATAAACTCAAATCTTAAAATTCCGCAACTTAATAATTTCAGCTCTACATTTTCAGAGCTTAATTTTCAGTTTTACCAAACAGGCCCTAACAAACATACGACAAACTATGTAAACAACCCAGAGTACTTGGTGCGGCATTAAGAGAAACTATTTGAAAAACTGAATTTGCCTATAAATGCAGCAGTAGGAAGTTAGATCAACGTATGAAAATGTTAAACTTTCTAAATGGAACATAGAATGTTAGAACTCTGTAGCATATAAGACAGTTTGCTTAAAGGCACTCATCTGAATCTGGAGAATCGAGAGACATACATCCAAGAGGGATAGGAAGAAATATAAGCTACTTACTTGACATCAGACCCTTTCCGGAAGATACGAATAGATGGGTACCCTTGTATGTGATGCCTGAAACAAGTGTTAATCAGGAAGGTGGAAACATAGAAAAACCAATTGATTTATTACAGAGAAAAAGAGCCAAAGTTAAAGAGAAAAAGAGCCATAGTGACGCAGAATAATATACTCTTAAAGAAAGATGATGTACGTTAAAATTAATCACCTAGCACCCACACACTAAACACACATTACAATTTCAGAATGCACTTAGCATAAAGTTTGCTACCCCTATCAAAAATTCCTGGCTCTGCAGCTAATTGATCCACACAACTTGACTTTACCCTATAAGCTGCCTTCCTTATTTTTGAGAGACAAAGAGTAACTCTCACAGCTCACTTCAAAAGAGGTGGTAACATAATAGGACTATTTAAAAAAATTCAAACAAACACATTGAGACAGAGGCAGATGATCGTTTGATAGAAAATGCTACACCGTGTTCAATAATTTGCAAATTATACCTTCTACATAAATCAGGTTCTTGGGTGCAGTCAACCTTTCCCAAAAGAATGCGTCCATCTGCTTCTGGATCATGTCTGGAAAATATTGCTTGAGAGAGTCGGTGGGTAATAAAGATAGGATTATATACTTCATTTCAGAAGTGAGATACAGTTTACATAATTTATTTTTTTCAAAGAAAAAATTGATAGAAACTTCATATAGACCTTTCTCTCGTAATCTTGGCTGCTTTCTCCCATGAAGGTTTCTGACAAACAGGAAAGAACACATGGACAAAAAAATATTAGTAAGTCCTGAATGGAATGACTGTAGTATAGAGCTTCCAGATGAATAAGTTTCAGTTAACTCAAACATGCATTTTTTTTAAAACAGGAACATCAAAAAATGTATAACTATATAGATTGAAAAAGTTTTACAAGAACATTGTTTAAGTGAAGTTTGAAGTAGAACCTCCTTGGGAAGAAAACACATCTTCGGCAATAAAAATAAAGATTCTAGCATTGCCTCTTAGATTTATTTTTCTGTATATCATAGGAATTTTAATATTAGGCTGGGGGCACACCGCACAAGTAATACATTACTCCGCGGGCGGCACTTGGAAAACAATGACTGAACTTTTGCAGATGAGGCGGCTTTTAGAATCTATAATAATTCGTCTTTTGGCCTCTTCTTCTTTTTAGGTAGATATGCTTTACATTTGGCAGCTAAAATATGCAAATTCTCCGATTTCCGCATTTCAAGCAATTCTTAGTTTTCTCTTATTCTCTGGTAAATAAGTAATTCAATTTTGGCTACTAATTAATCCATTTTTTCTAAATTCAGCATTTCATGCAAATCTAAGAAGAAGGAAAGCATCAGTAAAGATAGCCCTGGAGGATCCTAGTTCTTTCAAACAACTGTTTTATCTGCAGAAGGGAAAATTAATCACCAGGCGGTTACTCCAAGGACACCAGGGAGCATAGAAATTTACAACAAGTATTGAATACCTGCAAAAAACAAGCGATATAGAAGAGAAATGTTTGTAATGTGTCCATAGAATGAGATGAAAGTAAAATCCTTCACATTTCCAATGCAAATTGCAAATCATCAAAACATCGAGAATAAGATGGTCATCAAGCGGATCTGTGCCACTTACATATGAGAAATTCTATCAAAGTTGCGTCCGTTTAGCGACACAGAACCTTCACCATAGTCTTCATCAACTTCATCATCATGCTTAACTGCATTTGAAATGGTCCCAGATTGAAACTCAGTGCCAGTAGGTCTTAGATTTGCATCTATTGAATACTTGCGGACTGTTTTTGTTATGTTCAACCTGTTCTGCATATAAGAGGACACAGATTCAGGTCAATTAACTTAGTCATATTAGATGCACAAGCCAAAACTTTTCAAGGAAGAAAAACAAAATATGCAAGTGAAGACCAGAAGTGAAGTTACTTGGCATGGAATCTTTAAAGTAATTAATGGTGGAACATTACTAACCATGATGAATTTGAAACACACAAGAACATTCGAGAGAGGGGTGGATCGTTTTCTACTCTCAGTACAGCTACCAATTTCTTAATTTTTTGTAGTTCGTGATTCCAAATTCAGAGCAATGCCTATTGTAGTGGTGTCCCCTCCAGTCAAGAATTGGGGACTAGGTGTATATTATTTAATTCTCCGAGAGTGAAAGCTGAAGCAAAAAAAAAAAAAAAAAAAAAAAAAAGAGCTAAATTCTTACCCTATCCGTCCCATAATAATAAGTGTCGCAGCTAACACAACTTTTTACGAAATGTGCTTTACCTGTTTGTGCATTGCTTGTACCATGTCAAAATTATACTGGGATTATATCCTTATTTAGGAATGCAACACTTATTTTAGGACGGACGGAAAAAAAAAAAGGTAATACAGTTATTATGGGAAGGAGGGAGTATTAGGTTCCAAATCTGGGGTCTTTGTAGAACAGAGGGGACACTTCTGGTCCTGGAGGGTAGTTTTGTAAAATGATCAGGCTTTGTTTCAATCATTTTTTGGGCAGTTAATTCTATTAGAGAGGAGTGGCTTTCTTCCTCAAACTCCAGAAAGCCACACACACAATTCCAGAATCAGTCTCGTTCTGGAGCATTCCTCATGAAAATTCAGAGATCTTGGCCAGCTTATCAGCCGATTGATTTCCTCACATTTCTCACGTGGATATCATTGTGACACATCTCTTCAGTCATTCTTAGTAGTCATTTACTTCGGAGTGGGATTGTGGGAGGGTCGCTCACTTTCTCAAAATTCACAATCTGTGTTCAACTAGATCTCTTTCAGCCTCATATTTCTATGCGTGGAATGCTCATATGGAGCTTAGAAGCTTCCTAAAACTTCTATCTATTACACCACTACTCAAAGACGAATCTTCTTACATGACGGATCAATTTATATAGACCATGCATCATCAAAATTAACAGAACATCCCCGACCCCAGCAGGTGTGTCTATTTAATGCTTTTTCATGAATCAAATAATTGCCCCTCTTGAGTGAGCCCATGTTCCGGCATCCACAAATTACAGTCACCAAAGCCTATTGAATCAAATTCAATGATAAAAAATAATAAGTCCTTGACAACTAAGCTGACCTTGCTTCCTAAACTGCGAAAGAAAGTACAATAGAATTCTTGTGGTATCGAACAGGGATTCCCCTGAGCATCCTCCTAATGGAGAAACAAAAACAAAAAAATACTCTAATGGCGTATTTCCAACCAGCAATGATCACATGATCATACAAAGCCTCAATAGTCAAGTTTATGGAGCTGGTTTTCAGTAGAATAATATAAATTGGCTGTCACTATTTAGAAGCTTGTAAGAAATCTAACTACCCAAGGATTGCAAAAATCTTATCTCTCCATACACCATGTCTAAAAGGTAAAAAAATAAATAAGCCATACATTACTACCAAGGGAAGCAACATTCTAACAGAAATATTTGTTGAATTTAACTTGTTTTATTTCATGTAGGATAATATGAGAGGTAAAGTTAGGACATTAAGCTTAACTTTATGACATTCCAAAAGTAGATGACTCTTTGATTGTAAAAGGATTCTCTGTACATTACAGTAGACATATTAATAATAAGGACATTATTAAGTTCCCCACTATCCATTCGATCCTAATATGAATTAAACTCAATTTGCACAATATGTCACAATTACACTCAAATGGAAGCCTAAGTCCTGAGTACATCACCGTTGAGTAGCATATATCTTTTACACTAAGGGTATTATCCTAAAATCAACTCTATCCTATCAATATGAAAACTAGAAAGGCTATACATCTTTCTCTTAAATCAGCTCTTGACCTAGAAGCACAATCTTACCTTCTAACAAAAATGCCCATGTGTGCTACTTGTTAAAAAAGTCATCCTCTTTGCATAATGCATCTATGTTCTTGGCATATCTTCTAGGTTTTTACTGTTTGGATATATTTGAATGAAAGAGCTTAGGGCACAAGTCAAGCTAATTAAATGGTCTTCTTTAGTCAAAATTGGTAGTTTTGATTTTCATGTTTTGCTCTAAAGCTTACATGATATTTTTTTGGTACTTTGTAATAAATATGGCAATTTAGTGTAAAACCCCAAGTTTTCCATCATTTTTAATGGAGCCAAAGACTCACTATTTTTTGGCTTGGGAATATGATAGAATAAAGCAAAATGGCTAACTAAACTGTCTGCGCTTCTTTGTTATGAAGCAGCAGTCAGTCCATGCAATTTTCGACGCAATTTTATTCGTGGGTTATTCGGAAATAACCTCTATGTGCTTAAATACAGGGGCAAGATTGCGTACATCCGAACTCCCTTACCCCACCGTAGGTGGGAGCCTTTGCGGCACTGGGGTAATGTTGTCATTGTCATTGTTAGGGTAATAAACCAAGTTTTTGTCAAACACTTGTAATGTTCTCATTTTTCGGTTTGTTGTGTTTAGCCAAACCCATTAATTGGTCTTAACATGTTTGGTAATTATGTTCTTTAATAACATTGTCTCGTTACTCTTTCAGAATAAGGATTTCCACAATCAAGGTCCCAACAGCTGAAAATAAATAATCAGCAAAAGTCATCAAAAAGATAGAAGCTTACTGTTCCCAAGACATCGCTCACATCAACAGATGCAAACTCACAAGATAGTGCTGGAAAACTACAAGACAATAGAGACATAATGTTACTTACGGTACTAATTATAATGTCAAGAGTGGCACGAATATGAATTTAAAAAACAAAAACAAAAAAAAAAGTAGACTGAAGTTTGAAGATGAAAACTGTAAGAAAATCAGCTGGGTAGGAAACAACAAAACATTTTTAGCAGTAATAGAAGAATGCTTCTTCTGCTTGTGTATGATTAATAGCCCATACTGTCACCACTCTAATGTCTCATGCTCATTTTAGTATTAAGACAAACAGGCAAACCCATCAGTTCTTTAAAAATATATTCCTCCCAGATAAAGTTTGTTTTCCTCTCTTTAGCAGAACAACTAGCCTGTATGTACACACTCTCTTTACCCAATACACTAGCGCTAGTGATGCCACCAACTCATAGCAGTATCTCACGATTTGAGTAGGTGTCGTATAGTGTGAGTGCATGTGTCAGGGGTGGAGGAGGTGGGAAGTATAAGATAACTCATGTTGAAGGGAGTAACTCCCATGGAGAAATACCTGACATTGAAATCAATGCGTAAGAACTCCCCATCAGAACTCTTGTCAACAACAACAGATGTCGATGTGGTCACTGAAAGATAATTATTTAGCTCCTACAGATGAACATTGCAATTTCATTATAAAAGAGAGTTACAGCAAAAGGCAGTGACAACAAGTAAACAAACAAATGCGAGAGAAATACATTAAATTTAGGGGTGAAGGAGGACAAAACACAGGAGTAAAACAGTCAAACTAAAATCTATTTCTAAAGCAGTCAGGTATGACGTGAATGCTTAATCTAATCAACTAAGTGGCAAATATATAAACTTCAGAGGGAAAGGTGAGCCCTACCATTCCAAACAAAAACAACATAGAAAGAGCAGCTACAATGGATAATCCGGCACCTGGTAATGAAGCTTCCGTCAAATCTCGAGGAATTTTTCTGCAAAACAAGTGAAAAGAGTAAAGATATACTCCCTCCGTCGCACTACAAACTACACACTTACTAGTTGCACGGAATTTAAGGAAAAGTGTTAGTGGAATAGGTGGTGTGAGTATGAAAAGTGAGGTAGGAGAGAGAAAGTGGGGTAGGAAATAATAACTGAAATGTTGTTGTGTGTATGACATGCGGGTCCCATTAATATTAAAGTAATAAAACATCTCCATTTTAGGAAGTGTGTAGTTATAGTGGGATGCCCTATGAGGAAAGTGTGTAGTTTATAGTGGGACAGAGGGAGTATACTTCATGCAATACTACCTGAACTAATAAAATTCAAGCACACATCTGATGCTGCAGTACCATAAAAACAAACATGTCTTTGCCAAATGTATAGAAAATTACTTAAAGATTCAACTCTCTTGTGTGATGTTGAAAAGGAAATAAAATTCAAATAAACTAGCAAACAGAAGAAATGGAAGTTGGCAAGATATATGAATATATATATATATATATATATATATATGTGTGTGTGTGTGTGTGTGTGTGTGTGTGTGTGGTGTGTGTGTGTATGTGTGTGCATATATATACATATATATCTGTTGTTTGGTTCCATCTTCTCCCACATTGATTGTGAATGTGCCTCAACTGGAAATACTTTTGATGTCATATACTGCTAGAATCACAGTTGAAGGAATAAGTCCAATATTTGGATTGGGATTTTACCAAACCAAAAATGGATTTTCATATCTTAAATTAATGTAACAGTGTGCCTCTTTGCGATGTCGATAATCCCAACTGATTTCACTTCTCAGTTTAGAGAACACAACTTTAACCAGCAGATTTGCATGTATGTTTGTCTGCGAAATTAAATTTAATAACAAAAAAAGGGTGTCAGAGACACATTTTCACAAACAGTTTGTCTGCAGCTGAAATCAGTTTGAAAACATAAATCAATCCCCCCACGTTTATCCACCACAAGCATTTCAAGCACGAACCGTTCGATCCTACAACTGAAAATTCTAACAGAATTGAAGTTTAAGGCATGATTTCTATACAAAAACGAATTGCAGGTTAAATCATAGCAAGGGAACAGAACAATCAAGCAAATGAAGAACAGAGAGAGAAAAAAGGAGCAGTGATTCATGGAATGCAGACCTGTAAAAATCCACAGATTTGAGCTTAGCCGACAGAATCATGGCTGAAAATTGAGCTTCCCGCCGGTAAACAAACGGAAATTGGATCGGAAGAGAAACGTTTATGGAGATTCAATTCAGTCGGTCGGGTCGAAATCTCTAAGAATCAGAGGAAATTCGCATTCTCGAATATAGAGATTTCATTCATTTTGAGCTCCGTTTTCGCGTTAATGGCCTTTCTGTGTGTACTACGGTTGTTTAACTGCGTGTATTTTACTCTACGGTGTATGTACTTGTACGCCGTATGCATACTTGTGAATGATATATAAAGATACGTACATTATCCCACGAATAACTTTATTTTCTAAGCTCACGAAAAACGTGTTTTACATTGGCACTTCATAACACTAATGCTGACACTTTGTTAAATTGGCACTGACACTTTTTTACAATAACAATTAATATACATGCATTGGCACTTTTTTACACTGGCACTTTGTTATACTAACACTGGCACTTTGTTACACTAACACTGACACTTTTTACATTGGCACTTACTATACATGCACTGACACTTTTTTACACTGACACTTTGTTATATTAACACTGGCATTTTGGTAAACTGGCACTGGCACTTTGTTATACATGCACTGACACTTGTTTTACATGCACTGACACTTTGTTACACATGTACTGACATTTTGTTACACTGGCACTTTGTTAAACTGACACTGGCATTGACGGAAAAAACATTGGCAAAAGTAATTTATTTCCATTTTTACACAAAAAAAAATTAAAAAAAATCATTTCAACAGGAAAATAATTCTCCTCTCATTTCAAAATAAATGTTATATTTGAATTTTTTGTCAATTTAATTAATTTTATTAAATTATAATAATTTAAAAAAATGATATTGATAGTGCATCAATATAAATATTTAGACTGACTTGAAAATCATAAAGTTTTATATTTATAATTTGGTCAAAATAACCAATTGATTAAAAAAATAATATAATTTTTGTAAAGAGGGAGGTAGTGTATTAGATAAGAGTTTTTTTGTCATTCTTTAAATATGTGTTTATTTTTTGTCTTAAATAAATGTTTATAATGATAGTTTTATTTGACTATTAAAATATTTCAACATTTTGTTTTTATTTTCATTTGATTGTATTTACTTTTACTTTATTGTCGGGTAATTGTTATTCATCCCCACACAATATTGAATACCCCCGCAATGCAATTGTTACAAATAATGCATCAAATGAAATGTCTCTATTACCCTTCAATGCAATATGTCTCTATTACCCTTCAATGCAATATTGTACACCGCAATTGAATTTCTTCAATACTGTTTATCCATTTACTAAATACACCGGCAACATTAAATCTCTTTTTTCATCTACCTATAAAATTTTCATCTACCTCCATCAAAAAATTTCACCTCCCTCAACCCAACAAACTTACCTTTCTTACATTTCCTCCTACCTTCATCATAGGAAGAAAAAAAAATGCTCTCCCTCCTTCCATCAAACTTACAAAATTTTTGCAAAATTATCTATTCGAGATTACTATATTGTTGAAGATCGAGCATGGATGGAAGAACACCTGATCTAGGTGTAAATGTAAATATTATGAATACTCTAAGCGTTTTTGCATTTTTTTTTTCTTTTGAGGTTTTAATAAATCCTCGTAATTAAGGTTCGGTCGATAGTGATCAAACATTTTTGCATTGTTTGGAGACTGTCAACCGAACATATTCACATTATCCGGCCACAAGTGACCGAACATTTAAAGGTTGTTCAAGCAATAGTGGTCGAACATTTCAAAATTATTCAACCAACGGTAGCCGAACATTTTGAAATTGTTCAATCAATTGTGGCCGAACAGTTTGAAATTGTTCATCACCCTTGTTCGAACAATACGCATGTAAGGTAATTGATTTATTTTTTATAAAAAAAATATTTGCATATATTTACCCGGTTAGAGTAAGGATCACATTTCTATCTCTCTCTCTCTCTCTCTCTCTCTCTCTCTCTCTCTCTCTCTCTCTCTCTCTCTCTCTCTATATATATATATATATATATATATATATATATATATATATATATATATATATATATATATATATATATATATATATATATATATATATGTATATATGTTCTTTCGTCGTTCTTTTCTTTCCTTAAACGTCGAATGTGTAGGTGTGCGTGTTAGTCTGTAGGTGTGGCTGTGTTTTCTTAACCCGTGTGGGTGTTTTCTTAATCAAGGTGGGTGTTTATTTAAGGGTTTGAAAGGGTAATAATATTGAAAGTTTAATAATTTTAACTTAATAGTAGTTTTGACTATAAAATTATCATTTTGACAAACATACATAAATGGCAAATGAAAACATTTAGGGGAAATTACCGTTGGGCACTTCACTCTAAGTGAATCGACTAATAAGGATATTGAAATTTGGAATTTAACCAACTAGTTAAAAATCAGAATAAAAATTACACCTATTCCTTCTCTACACAAACTATCCCTTATCCAAAAATAAAAATTCATCCCTTCTCCTTCTCTCTCTCTCTCTCTCTCTCGCTCTCTCTCTCTATCTCTCTCTCTCTCTTTACCACCCCTTCCGACCAACCTTTCCCTCCCCCACCGACGATCATGCCTACCCTATATCCGGCGACCCATCTCCTCTTCCTCCTCCGGTGACTTTCCCCCCTTTTTTTGTCCAACTTCGGCTGCCTCCTTCGCTTCATGTACGCTTCCTTTCCCTCTATCTACTCTTTCGCCTCTGACCACCCCATCTCTTGCTATGTTCCAAGTCTCCGGTCGTCCCCTCAGATCTACACCCTAAATAGAGGTTTCCTAAAAGGCCAAAATGTTGTTTGTCATTGACGGAAACTCTTCCTCTCCCCAAATCTACTTTCTCTGTAACGTAGCGGAATACAGGATATATAATCAATTACTGTTATAACGCGCACGTTAACCAGTAATCGACCTTAACACTCGTAGAATTTAATCAATACTGAGAGTTGGAAGAAAAAAACCCAAATGTTTATTAAAACGACAAAAACTGCCTTTGAAACCCTAAAACAATGTATTTAAAGATCTGTAGAAACCCTAATCAGAAATAAACCCTAAAACAGTAAAAGTACGGAAAAGTTAAAAAAACTGATAAAACTTCTGAAGGCCGTTTGAGGGCCTTAAAAGCGGAATTTGGGCTTTTTAAAGCCTGATCATGGGGCAAAGCTTGATAACTTTTGTTCCTCTCGAAAAGACGGTCGTTTTGATATACTGTGCGTCCTGTAACTCCTCCGGAGTCAAAAGTTACGCCCTTTATGGTCAAACTCCTCTAAAAACTCGATCGCTAACTCTTCGACTGCATCACTCTGTATCCCTTACCCCCTCTACTTAGTCTATCGCAGAGTTAGCATATCTGCCTAAAATTTTGAATCTTTCTCCGACGAGTTGAAAAGTTCGAGTAACTTGTTGTTGTTGAGTGTGGCTGCTGAACTTGCTGCGTAGGAGCAGTGTAGGTTGATCCTTTTTGTTGTTACAGGGCTTGATTTGAATGTGAGTGTTGGGATTGTGTTGATGGGTATGGGAATATGGACTTGTGATGTAGAGGCTCCTGGGTTTAGTAATAAAGTAATTATTTAATTTATAAAATTTATGTCAAGACATGGTTCATATATTGACTGAATACCGGAGTACTGCTCATCTTTAATTCATTTGTTCATAATCTTGATCTGACTTTATATATGGTTGATCATCATCTGCCTATCTATACATTTAAAGAAAAAAAATCATTTCATAATTTTTTTTAACATTAATGAAGCTATACATGTTTGTACATTCGAATAATAGCAAATTGTACACTAATTAGTACTAAAATTGGACAATGTTTATAACCTCATAAAATTGCAAACAATAAAGGCCATAAAAATTAAATACAACTGTGAACTTAACTTAAAACAATTGTGAAGTAACAAATATGTCAAATAATCTGATAAAATTGTGAAAATAGAGGCCATATAAAAGACAAAAAACAAATTGTAAACCTAACTAAAACAACTGTAAACTAACAAAAATGTCAAATAATCTCTAAAACCGCGAGAATAGAGGCTATAAAAGACTAAAAAAATGTGAACCTAATTAAAAGCAATTGTAAATTAGCAAATATGTCAAATAATCTCATAAATTCAAAATATAGGCTATAAAAGACTAAAACAAATGTGAACTTAACTAAAACAATTGTGAACTTAACAAATATGTCAAATAATCTCATAAAATTGTAAATTAGAGGTCATAAAAGACTAAAAACAACTGTTAACTTAACTATAAACAACTGTAAACTTAACAAGTATTTCAAATAATATCATAAAATAGCAAAAATAGAGGGCATAAAAGAATAAAAACAACTGTAAACTTAACAAATATATCAAATAATCTCATTAAAATTGCAAAAATATAGGTAATAAAAGACTAAAAATAACTGTGAACTTAACAAATATGTCAAATAATCTCATAAAATAGCGAAAATAGAGGTATAAAAGACTAAAAACAAATGTGAATCTAACTAAAAGCAACTGCAAATTAATAAATATGTCAAATAATCTCATAAAATTCAAAAATAGAGGCCATAAAATACTAAAAACAAATGTGAACTTAACTAAAAACAGTTGTGAATTTAACAAATATGTCAAATAATCTCATAAAATTGTAAATTGGTAGTCATAAAAGACTAAAAATAAATGTTATCTTAACTATAAACAACTGTAAACTTAACAAGTATGTCAAATAATCTCATAATATAGCAAAAATAAAGGGCATAAAAGAATAAAAACAACGGTAAACTTAACAAATATGTCAAATAATCTCATTAAAATTGCAAAAATAGGGCTCATGAAAGACTAACAACTACTGTGAACCTAGCTAAAAACAAATGTGAACTTAACAAATATATCAAATAATATCTTAAAATTGCAAAAATAGAGACCTTGTAAAGCTAAAAACAACTGTGAATTAATTAAATGGCAGCCATTTTCACGCAAAAATCATGAATTTAGTGAAAACAATTGTGAACTTCTTTTTAGTTGTTTTTTGGAACTACCGTGAAAAATATCTGTAAATTTCTAAAAAACAACTGTGAACTTATCGAATTTTCTCCAGATTATATGTTGATGCTACTAGTTTGAATCGTATTGACGATACGAACATAACGGTGGTTTCAAAAAAAAAATTGACTTCTAGATCTTAAGATATTTCATTTTAAATATTTGAGGGAAAAAAAAGAGAGAAGAAGGAAAGGGAAAGCGCAGAGAGGCTGAAGGTAGGTATGTCCACGCGTGTCACGTCATTAAATGAAGGGCACGAGTGTAATTTCCCCTAATTTGCCAAGGACATGCATGTCCACATATAATGTTAGGACCTGATGGTCAATTTGCAAAATATGTATCCTTGGTGGTCGTTTTTATTAGGTTGAGGGATGATTTGATAATTGCCCCCAAATATTTAAGTATGATGGATGGAGTAAAATTTACACTCTCCAATTTCCATCATTATATACTCCCTTTGCCAAAGTTCTCAATTCTTTTATGGACATGGTTTCAATTTGCTAAAATGGAATTTTGTTTCACCATTTTTGGTGTCTCATTTAAAAATCAAAATTTCCCAAAATAAAAATTTTATTTTTTTATTTAATAAGACTTACTTATCATACTTACAACAATTATTCACTTATTATTTACTTACAACAACTATTCAACAACTATTCGCTTATTATTACTTACCAATCATTATTCACTTCTCCATTATCTCTCTTCTCAGTGACTATGGCGAGTATATTTCTAGCACCTTATCTTTCGTTCGTCAAGCCCACACCAACAACAATCATCTTATTTGGCGCAACCCCTCTAATTTTTTCTAGTAAACTCCCCTCGTCCAACCTTCTCATCCTTCCCCCTTCCTTCTGGCTGAATCCCACCTCTCCCTTTCCTTCTCTAGTCGAGCTCACGACTGCCCAACTTCGGTCAACAACCAACATTTCGAGTATGAGCATAAATATTCCATCTTCCTCGCCAAACGTCTGGTTCCGCCACCACCATAGCAAATTCAGCCTAATTTTCTCGGTCGAACTGTTGTCTCTTTGTCTTTAAGGCTCGTCTTCTCCAAAATCGTTGTTCGAATGCTCGATTCAACTACTTCAGCAACATAGAAGACTTAGGAGGGTGCATAAATAATGGCACAATAAGGATTGGAGATGCAATTTTGGCTTATGGAGAAACTGATCTATCTGTTGTGGTATATCTAGGGATGATGGGTAACTTTTTGGTCATTAAGAATTTTCTTTTTATCTTTTTGAGAATTTAAATTTGGTTCAGAGCTCAAATTTGATTTAGTTACTGATGATGCAGAAATCGCTCCGAATCAGCCTTAGTCCATGTTAGGCCCTACATTTTCAGTCAACTTGTTTTCAACTTGCACATAACATCTTGGTACTAACAACTTGAGTTCTCCTACTACATCTTGATCATCTTGCAGGTTGAATTATTGTTACATTAAACCCTACTTTTCAGGAAACGTGCCAATGGATTAGGAGACTGATTCAACGTCGTTTCTTCATCAAAGTATCCAGCAACGGACCACTCTCTCCTCCATTAACAATGTGGCGAGAATATCTCAACAAGCTCAACTTATTTTCGAGATTATAGGCCTGTTTTTATCTTTGTATTTTAGCCGTTATTAGAGGTATAAAAGGGGGATAACACCTGTATTTTGCACACACAATCTCACTAGCATAAGCTCCCTTACATACGCTCTTAGTTATGTACTCAAACTCAATCATTAATATACATTTTGGTCAAGGCAGGTTCCTAAACCTCCCGGGGTTTTGTGCCAGCGAACAAGTTGTTCAAGGGCTTTCCCTAGTCAACAAATTCCTTGTGTTCATTTCTATTTTATCCAATAATCATTGTACCCTGATTCTTATCTCTTTTGTCATTTTTCTTGTCATTGGTTGTACTTGTTGAAATTTGACCAAAACAATTTGGCGCCGTTTGTGGGAATACTTTGATTATTTGCGTAGAAATGACCAATCCGTCGTCCGGCAGTCAAGGTGAGAGGAGTCAGCCGCTTCCTAGTTCCGGCACCCAAGGCAATCCATCTTCGAATTCGGAAGCTGTCAATTTGGAGCTAATGTCCAACATGGTCAATATGTTGAAGAAAGTGAATGACCGGTTGGATGCTCAGGAGCATACGAACACCATGATATTCAATGCCATTGATACCATGCGTAAAGGGAAGCAAACTGAAACTCAAGTATCTACTCCATTTTCACCTTTGCATCCTAGATCTTTGTTTGGTGCAGGTACAGGACCAAGCCATTTTGGAGATATCCCTATGTCCAGTACCTTGCCAGCAGAAAGCACAATCATGACGTCCATTCCAATCACGCAACCAGGATTCAGCCTTACAGCTAGCCAACCTGTATTGTCATCTTGCTATACCTATGCCACACCTTCGATGGGGCAAACAGGGAGTTTCTTTAATGCTTTTGATACTTCTGCATCTCAATTTAACAATAATCCTCTTTTCGCATAGAATCAACTTGTTAAGGAAATGCTGTAACGACCCTAACCCTAGGCACTATTTTAGTATCATATTATTTGCTTTTAATATTATTATTAATATTATGTGTTCATTTTATATATTTGATTTCTTATATTAGGATGAGATAATTGGGAAATTAAATAAAATATTTTGGGAGAAGTATAATAATAGAAATGGGTAAATAAATAAAATGTGAGTAGTTAGATTTTATTATGTAAAGGATGGAATTAAAGGGTTTGAGGTAGAGTAGTGAAAGCCTCAATTAATTGGGAATAAAAAGGGTGGGGGCCATACCCTTAAAATCCTCTCCTTCACTCCTTAGTCAAAAAGGACTCCTACCCTCCCATACTTCCATCATCCTTCCCATACTCCATCCTCATTATTTCTTCTTCATTCTCTTCTTTCTTCTCCTAAAAATATCCATGGAGGTTATACCTTGAAAGCCTCACTTTTCCAAAGTTCTAGAGCCTTCAAATCTTCTTCATTTTTCAATCAAGTTGTACTTTTGGGCTTGGGGCATCTAGAGGAATTAATCAAGCTAAGAAGATCATCATTTCATCCTAAAATTCTAAGGTAAGTTATTATGACTTCTTTCTAAATATTGCACATTTTATGTGTTAATGAATGTTTTATGAAAAGAAAAAGTATATTGTATTTTTAATATGGTTATTTGAGTAAAATGATTATTCAAGATTTAATTGTTTGTAGTTATGATATGGGGGTTTAAGTTGAAGGAATGAGGGTAGTGTAAGATATTAATGACATTAATGGAGTTAGTGTATGTGATTATATACATCTTACTTTGATTTGGGAAGGATTAAGAGTTCATTTAATTTGGGTAGAAAGAAGTGGAAAAAGGACTTAGTATACTTTTAATGATGTGAGTATTGATCTTCTCTTCTAATTAATGTTCATGAATTATTTGGTGTTGTTATTATTATTAAAATGGTTATTAGATGCTTTGGAAACCTTCTTGTAGTTAAGAAAGTGGTTTATGTTATAGAATGATGTGGTTGTTTAAGGAAGATGATCAATAGGGTAAGAAAATGGATTAAGTTAGATTAAGGAGGTTAAACTTGAAACGTGGAAGTGAAGTGGGTGGAGAATCAAGTGGTAAATGATCTAGGGTTATATTAATTGTGGATTTAATGATTTAAAATGAGGTTTGTAAAGTTAGAAAATCCTTTTGGTATTTTTAAGAAAGATTATTAAAAGGGAAAAGAAAATATGTGAAAAGGAGTTAGAATTTTCGAAGTGCATAAAATCCCCTTGGGCGGTCGCCCATAGGCCCTCGAGCGGCCGCCCAACCCACCGTAAGGTATAACCCTTTTTAGATCCTCTTGGCGGTCGCCCATAGTGACTTGGGCGGTCGCCCATGTCACCAGAAGTTCACCAGTTTCCTTTCTTGCTGAATTTTAACCACAACCACTAAGTATGATTCCTAACCCTTTCAAAGTAGTGAAATCTAATCTACTTCAGATATGAATTAATCCTTCTTAACCTAAGTTAAAGTAGAATACATTGGCTAGGCCATGATGTCTTAATTGGTCAAAATGGAATTGTGGGAAGTAGGTCTTGCACCTTTATCAATATTATTCAAGGTTGAGTAGTAACTTTGTAAGAATGGTTTACGGTTTAGGTTGGCCTTACTTGCTCCCATACCTTGGTGATTAGTTGAACAGTGTAGAGACTATAATCACACTAGTGTGTTGGTTAGTAATGTATATGTGTTACACCAATATATTGTATTCCGATTGTGGATTATTTGGTATATGGTTGTATTGTATCCCGAATGTGGCTTATTTTGTATTGTTATGTTGTATCCCAGTTGTGGATTATCTGGCATATTGATTATATTGCATCCCGGTGTGGATTATGTGGTTATGTGGATACCTTATTTGAACTCATATTCGTTAATGGTAGTATGCATAGTGTATTAAATGAACTGTTGCACTATGGTAATGGATTAGCATGAGTATATTTTATCATGTTGTTATATTATTATCCCTTTTTGTGGATTTATTTCAAGTATCTATTATGTGCTTGAACGTGTTTATATTCTGGTGTATAATGGAATTCAATCAATTATTGATTTGTTCTATAAGTGATTGAAGGTTCATTATACCAGTGACTGTCTCTCTGTGGCCACAGTGGGTGTGCTAACGACCGTATTGACCCTAAAAAGCTTTACTGCACCGTTGCGATTGGGTGATTAGGGGGAATGCTTCTATATTAAGCCTAAAGCTTTACAAAGAGCGATATTATTGTTGGATACTCCGATATAGGTATCTTTTCTTATATGGATCTCTGGAGTATGAGTCCTATAAGAGGTGAATGTGCTGGAGGCAGTTCACCAAAGAGAGGAGTTTCACTCCCACGTTGTACGACTTATTGTTCAGACGGGAAAGGTAAAATGAGGTAACGTAAGGTGTTTACCGCTTTCATAATGTGTTATGTGCTACCATGCTATGTGTTGCATCTTGTTTGGCATATTGCTGCATTCATAATAGCTTATTGAGATTTATTCTCACCCCTTCCCTTTTACTGCTTTAGATTGTGCCGAGACAGGTGACCCGGGAACCAATGAGGCCGGGAAAGAGTTTGGACTCTTGCTTTTTGGGACTTGTCTGGATAGGTATACGAGTGGGTTGCTCGGGAGTCATATTTAAGTATTATTCTTTTATAAGTTGTAAGGAAAACTCTTTTGCTAAACAATGTTAATTAGGGTTTTTAATGTAATTAATCAAGTATGGTTATTAAAGTGTTTGTTTAAATTCCTCCAAGTGGAGATATCATTATTTGATTTTTGTTTATGGAAAATTGAGAATTGGTTTCTTGTAAAGGCAAATAAAAAGTTTTAAAATCTAAGATGGGTTTTCTTAGTTTGAGCTTCTCAAGCTCGGGACACGCGTTAGGTCCCGGGTTGGGGTGCTCACGGTTGATATCGTAGCTTAGTTTAGAGGTCAAGGGTAGATGTCTAAACTAAGGGGGAACGTGTGGTAATCGACGCCTAGAGTGTTTAGTGCAGGAGTTTGTTCTAACGGCCGGAAACAATGATGACCAAATGAAAGGTTCTAGAAAATGAAAGATGTTTAAATTGTAGCCTTACAGTCATGGTATTTTAGTGATGAATTCAAATGGACTTGGGTTGAATATGAAAAATGTTACAGGTGAGTTAATACATTTTACTTGAGTTGAAATTGTTAATTTAGTTGAGATATGGTATAGTGAAGTTTTGGTATAATCTTGATGTTAAAAAAAAATGATTTAAGTATGTAGTATTATTTAGAGTTCCTTTTCATGAAGTTGGCTAAGATGTAAAGTTGTTGTTATATGAGTTGTACAATGCTATTATTATCGTATAAATGATTTTGGATAAGTTGACAATTTGTTTGGTGGTTAGAATATGAGAAAGGGGTTTGGAAATGAGTAGAGTAATAGTTTGATCAAATATAGGTGGTAATTGAAAGAGTATTATAAAGGTTAATATATGGTGGAGAGAATATTGTTGTGTGGCTTGTGATGTGTAAAAATAATGAAAATAACTTGAGTAGTGGGTGAATGAATATGGCAACTAGTGATAATAAGATATGATTTAATGTGGGAAGATAGAGTAATAGGGTTATAGGACTTGGAGACAGTATGTGGTATCATTTGAGAACTTTATGCTTAAAATTGACTAAGTGGTATAGTTGTTGTTGAATTGTGGTCTTATATAGTATATGATGTATTAGGTGATATACATGGTGATTGTAGTGGTTAGTCAATTAAAAGGGCTTTAGAAATAAACAGGAAAGGGTGGTTTTGGAATGAATGTGGTAAGGTTGATATTCAAAGTTATTGGGAATTATGTATCCATTTTAGTTAAGTTATAATGATCATGAAAGGATTTGAAGAAAGATTTAATAATAGCTATATTGTTCAGAGTAAAATGGTGTTGTAAAGTAAAGGCCTATGGTCGAGTATGTGTTTCGGTTCCAGGGAGAGATAGATCCCCAGGGGTCACTAGAGGTAAAATTCCTGTCTCGGAAGTTAGGGTTATATTTTATTGATCTTGTTTCATATCATTATGTGTGGCATAGCATGTTGCTTCTATGTGGCATACATTACTTGAGAAATTGTTTTATTGTTAGAGGATTCGCTCTTATGAGAGAATACCTCGAATCTTCTTTAGTTTACCACAGTGGTGATGTGGTTAGAGCCGGGCACGTATTGCCGCTTTATGTGTTATGATTACCGATGTGTAATTATGAGATATACTTGACCTAGACGGGTAAGTAGTTGTTGTGCATTGGTAGACTATCATAAGAAGTGAGTCTCCTTTTCTATACCTAAATTGATTATATTGGTATTTGATATAGATAAACCTTTATATGGTATTCTTGTTATATAAGCATTAAAGACGAGAAAGTTTGGGTTAAAAGTGTGAAGGATATTTGGTATGTGTTAGACTCGCATAAGAAGTCTTTTCGGAAATTTTACGTGTTAGTTGTGAGTAGATGGTAATTGTGTTTCCATTCAAGGTAT